>OX104063.1:254672924-254748735 GCA_944474145.2 Dicrocoelium dendriticum
CATGCATGCTGCTACTTTGTTCATTTTATGGAGACATAACGCGGCCAGATCTAAGCGATATTTTATATTCTGTTTTTTTAACTACCTGGGTACTGTTATATATTAACTTTTCTATTTTTATACAACTTTGCAATTATGCATGGTGCTGTACAGCTTTTAGCTTTTTGGAGTTCCCGACCTCATTATAAACACCTTTCGCAACAAATTACCTCAATAAAACCCATACATTTAGAGAATTCAGAAACCGGTTGTCTTGATGAACAACAGCCCGTATGCAAAGTCGCGCCAGTGGCAGAACCGACGATCCCTTTCTTGATTGATTTTCAGGCCGCCGAGCTAAATGGAAAAAAGCGAGAAGGTCAAAAGCGTTGGATCATTTTCACCACATTTCACGAGGTTGTATTTAGATAAACTAAAATTGTGGGCGTTCGGACGCATGTGTTTTTATGTTTACTTTTTGTTATTATACTGATGTGTTTTAGAAATCCATATAATAAACAGTTTAAGTGCGTTACGTTGGTTGGTCATTTTCCGCTTCTAGCGAAGCAGCGATTGTGTATGAATCTTGTGCATTCCGACGTACCTTCAAGTGTTCATACCTGGACTTTGCATCGTTCAATGAAAATTTTCACATGGAAACGGCGAAATCGTTCATTCGTCAGAGCGTTAAGACTGATAAGTCTTACCAAATGGAGGCAGGTGAGGTGCTATCGTAAGGATGCGGACATAGCAAGCGCCCTAATGTTACTTGAAATCGGTATGTGTTGTGTATCCCACTAAAGAATATATTGTAACATATACCGGTCTAACACTTGTCCTGCAAGGTTCTCAGCGGTTTTCAAGGGGATGTTACGAAATTGGAAGCGACTGGTTTGACAGTCACGGTGTTCAAGTGAGCAAGCTTTGGCTGTAAGCCAAAAACGGCGGCTAACAGCATAGCAGGAAAGCATGGTGCCTAAATTAATGAAGACTCAGGAGATGCGTGCATTTGTGCGAATTCAATAAAACATTCGTTTACCAAGGCCTGATTTGTATGACAAATGGCGGCGTCATCGTAAAGCATATGTCACTGAACCGGAGGAGGGTACGCAGATGTTGCGTAGAAACAGTCCGGTTAAACTTATGCACTAGGGAAGTGCTGTTCGGTACTTATTCTTCGTTCTCTAGCGTATGCTGGAATTGGTGGGCCAATATGGGGAGGTAAGTTTGGCGGACTCCACATAGCAGATCAATTATGGCTTTTACATCCTATGCTATTATATGTTTGTGAACGTTAGCGGCCTTGGTATGAGCTTCGCTTATGCGCCTTTGCCCAATGAGACGGAGGCTACTTACCGGGAGGCAGTGAGAAGTATGCTGGATTTCGCCCCCGGGGTTGCTCGTGCTCAAAGGTTGGTCATGGATATGTGCGCTGCGCAGGTACATGCGTTTCGCAATGCGTATCAGACTGCCACGATAGTTTTCTGCCGGATACACATTAGGCGCGACATGCAACTGCGTTGTTCTCTCCTTCCCTTCTGCAACCCGGGGGATGAAAGGGGTTTGTTCAACGGGCTGCCACCGCCGTTGTATACGCACGACTGCACGCATTATCGGCGCCTCATAGATGGTATATCGGTGCGCAGCGCGGAATGCTTCCAGTACCTCCGTCGCACGTGGATCCCATGGCGGCTTAGCTGGGCGACGCATTTGCTGGGCCAGGTGGTTTTATTTGGGTGCGACAGCACCAATCGCGTTGAGAATGACAAAAACATTTGGAAGGAACTTTGAGTGAGCGGTCCAGTCTATTGAACCTGTTTCAATTGATAGTGCGACGTTGCAGTGGCATTTTGGAGGAGCGGGAAACCGTCCTTGCAAGAGATAAGCTTGGTATGTGCCAGTTTGAGCAGCGTGTAAGCAGTGGGCAGGTGATTTTGAGGCAAATGTCGTCATACGCCCGGCGGCAGTACGTGCGGCAGAGTCTTTGAGTTTGCATCCGCAGTGTGAACCCGGACGGCGAGTATTGGCTGTCAGAGGACGAACGTCTGGGCATGCAGCGTGTGGTCACAGGGAATGGCAGCTCATGCAAGTGTCGAGTTAATCGTCAGTGGCGCATTCCATGTGCGCACACTGTGCCCGTCGCTAGCTTACACGCATACGACGATGAGGTGCTGTTTCCTGGTTGTCGTTGGGTGCTGCCAACGGAAATTGCAGGTGTGCCTGCCCTTTCGGAGGACAGTGAGGGAACGGTGACGGTCACACAGATGAGATCCCTTACTGAAGGAGTTGTGGATCGCGCCGGAAAATTCGCACCGCTCGTGTTATGTTTGGTGATTTGGAGGCGCATTTGTTGAGTATGGGCATGGGGGAGTTCCACCGCACAATGGTCGTTATGGCATGCATTCGTGGGCTTCTGGCTTGTCATGGTAATTTGGAATCGTTCACCCGCGCATCCAATGTGGAACGATTGCAACGGTTATCGTGGGATGATCTGCCCATATTCCAACGCGCCTAAGGCGGAGATTGTTTTCGTGTTTCCAACCAACGGGAACAACGTTCCAACAGGCAAACCGTATAGTTCCCTAATACATAAGAAAGTTATACTTTGAATATTTTAACATAGTTTACACAGTCATACGGGTGAATCTCCAGGTCGCTACAAGTGTATGCGTCATCCTCCGATGCTGTTGCCTCGGTTGGGTTCCGCTACCTTTCTTCGTCCAGGAGGTTTGCACCCGAGACCGACGTTAACCAAGTGGTCCCATTGGGGGAGGCAGGGGTTGGTGTTTCGATGGCTAGTGACAATGACGGCAGGCGTCAAACGGAAACCACCTTTGGTACCTCGTGTGGTGGAGGTTGCGTGTACCAGCATGATATCACGGCAATTGAAATTCCGTACTCTGACAACAAGAACTTCCGCTATGCGTCGCACAAAGACATAGCGTACAATGAGGGCGACGGCTGGTGAAGACGGGGACTGCGCGCTTTGCGCTCTGTGTCCTCAGGAGGATGACGACTAGCCGAGCTCCGAGCAAGTGGATCGGATAATTTGTGATATAAGCGGGCGATGGTTTCGTTGAAGTTGTGCAGCATACCATTTTGAGCCGGCATACACATGTATGTTCTGCTGCGGGTAAGTTAAGTTTGACGTACATTACACTGCATTTATTTAGATTTGCAAATCACGATTAATCAAATAGTGGCTCGTAAAGGTTTCCTTTTGGATTTCCCTAACAATCGGTAGGTGTGAAATTTACTCATTTGCTTCCCGTAACCGTTATGTTGCTTGAAAAGTTTGTGTGCCTTGTCATTCTGTAACCATTGTTCCTCGCAGATTCCTGTGGTTTACGCTTAGCGCGCCGTGCACTTTACGTGCTAAACATCGCCATGCCTACCGCAGACGGAAAATAGGCACGTGGAAACTGACGTCAACTTAAGCATTTTACAGCTTAGCTGCCTTCTTGTACTTTTGGCCTCTTTGGTGACAGAAGTGGGCTTTGGGCTATCTTAAATGCCATATAGAATAGCCCCAGCGATGACTCCTGTGCTGTGCGTTAGTGCGAATTAAATAAATAAATAACTAAATACATATTTTATTTTCGACGATGCGAGGCACGCACATGGAGGCATGATCAGATATGTATAACTGTACAGACATTTAATGGCAACTGTAACAGTGAGAGTAGAAACTTGTTCATAGGTCCATGATCGGAACTGTGCAATAGTGAAAATGCGAAATAATAATTTGGCTGTCGTGAAACCAGGACTTCGGCTAATAATAAATTGAGAATCCTGAGTGATTTATTGGAAGATAATTGAAGAGCGCGCTCAAGGGAGATATGACGATACAGTGAGATCGTGTACAAGTAACGCAAAGTACAACGGGTGATCTCGCAGAAAGCAACGTGACGACAGGATATGCAGATGTTGAAGTTCCAGTGTAACAAACCTCTCTAGAATGGTGACGCTAGTTGACTTGCCAGTGGGAAGTTATGGGCTGTGACTTTATTCGGTGGCGAGTCACATACTCCACGTTGCAGTGTTGTTAAACGGACGTTTGTGGCTTTTTATAGGGAGAACGCTTGCCAGGCGAAAACCCACCACGTCCTGAAACACTACCGCCAATCCATTGAATGACAAGTTGTAACTGGCTATGTTTCTGGTTGAACGTTTGTTTGCGTGGTTATTCGCAGTCGGGTTGCGTCCCATTTTTCTGCCGGCTGATGCGTTTGCCGGGTGCTTATTGCGTTCCTGAGTACCGTCCTGTGCCCGATTGGTGGTTCGGGAACTAAACATACTTTTTGTATTTGACGTGTTGGTCCTCTGCAGAATCACGTGAAGTCTCCGAGGGATATACATTGAAATATGTTGAATTGTTGCTGAAGTCTTGAAGGATAGAATATGGTTCCCAAGAAAGTATCGCAGATCCCCGGGGTATGAAGTAAAATTGATTAGAAATATAGGAAACCACGGCCAATTCAGCGATCAACGCGGATTGAAGAGCTCTTAATGACCAAATGTTCTGGCTTTGTATCACTGGAGAATGTACCTTCCGAAGTCAAAAATAGTTCTCCAGGCAAGAGTAATGTGGAAGAGATAGCGTTAGGCAAACTGAATCCAAAGTTCAAGCCTCGGAAAATTTCTATCCGTGCATGATAACGAAAGATGTGCCCGGTTAGCAAGTTGTAAAATGGTTGATAATCTTCCGCTCATGTCCAGATAAAGGAACTGTGTTGCTTGTATTTCTGTTGCAACTTTGGACCATTCCTTGGGTGCGTGTCGCCATACCTGTGACAAACTCGGGAAAAAAGGAAACGAACAGAAACAGCCACAAAGACAGAAGAAAGGGATGCGTCTGGAATGCAGTCGATCAATTGCACCGATAACTGCACTATTGTACCACTATACATGTAATTGTTATTTAACTATCAAATATACATGTGTATCATAAGTGGCGGAATACGCCGTGAAGCAAGCAGAACGCGGATCAGTAGGGAATAAAAGATTGTCCCAAAATAGGAATAAAGATGAAGAAAATAGAGTTTGAGGGGTCCTGATGGGCATATGCTTAATTGGTTGGAACCAGAGAGAGGAGGACGAAATGTGCAGATTATGGGAAGGAATATCACTCGGAAAGAGCGACAGGGACGCGTTGCCTCAGTCTTAAATTGGTAGGAATGCAAGAAGTCAGAGAGAAGAGACGCATACAAGTTGGCGTCGAATGAAGAAGGAATGCAACAGAAAACACAGGAAGGAAAGAAAGGGTCAGCAAATTAGGTTCTGTTGAGAAGAAGTGGAAAAGCCGCCGACCTTCTTCAGGTGATGATTCATCCTTGTTAATAAAAATAAGGATGAATAATGCCTAGTGATGTTATTAATGTGAGGGTAACAGAGCGTTGCGTCAGTTGTAACTAGATCAGTTATGTCTCCGAAGTCCGACAGACGTCAGCAAACAAGAGACCGTTCAGACAAAACCAGGTAAGTCAGCAAGATAAATCTAGGCCGCCAACTATAGCTAAGTATAAGGTAATGAGTGTCATCGTAAAAAAGTAGTTTAGGACGAAATTGGCTAAACGAAACGGCAGGTAGCCTCGGTGTGATGTAAACAGGCCGTTGGGTCTGTTAAAACCTTATCATAAGGGACATAGTAGTCCAAAGGAGAAGGACCATTAAGACGAGAATAGAGTGTCAGTGCATAGAAAGAAAGCCGGATAATTTAGATCTAAATACTGAAAGAGAGCATCGGCATAAAGAGAAATGTTAACGACGAGCGTAGTGGAATTTATCTACGGTATAATCATGGTTTTCAGTTGGATACTCTGTAGGCTGTATTCTCAGGATCGGCACTTGTCGGAGGCGGGGGAGCAAGAGGTTGGGAGCCTGATATCCATGTATAAAGGCACCCCTGAGATTCGTCGTTACATGGACCGGAAGCATGGGCAAATTTTGACGGTGGACCACAGACAGATGGTAAGCAGGCGTCACCGGAAGCGGCAGGCGGGGTAGCGATGTGAGGTGACGTACCGCAGGAGCAGAAAGGAATATGTCGGGTAGTGAGAGAGCCATGGTTAGATTTGGGTTTTTCGTACCGTAATGCATGGATTCGATAGCTGTCCGCACCTGCCACGCACTAACTTAATTATGGGGGCATATGCTTTGGCACTGTATGTAAGTAGATGTCACCGAAGGCATGTATTCATTTGTCACGCATTGTTGCCGAATGACACGACACAAAACTATAGACAGGCAATGGAACCTATGACGGAGATGTTGCCTTGCACAGCCTAAATGCAAGCACTTATTATGGACAAGTGCATGGCGCAGGTTGACGCGCTGACGTCCGCGTATCCCAACGCTGTTGTTGTATTTTGCTGTTTTCATCTCATGAGGGATTTGTACCGGCGGTGCGCATGACTTGCCGACCTAGGCCCAAGGGTTGGAAATCTTCTTCATCGGCAGCGGTTGCTGTTTTTGGTATACACACGTAATGGGGGCATTCCAACATGCCTACGAGGGTGATTGCAGGGAACAGAGAGGAATTCTACCGGTACGTGCTACGTCCATGGCTTCCATACGCGTCATCCTGGGCGGCTCATCGTCAAAGTGCGGTTTGTTTATTCCGTTGCGCGAAGGCGAACAGGGTCGAGAATGGAAATAAACAGCTGAAGAAAGGGTTTACAGAGCAATCGTTTCTCCGATCGTCGTTTACGATGAGTATTGATAGTGTAAGTTCGTGGATGCAAGACCGGCAAATGGCGATCGGCAGACCCAGTGCGACGCCATATGTTCCACCTGTGGTACTGTTCCTAGCAAACCCCATTTGGGCTCGGTTTCTTCCCTGCACTCATAAACAGTTGTTGAGGCACTGGACTGGTGCAGGGATAACGACATTGGATGATGCGGGCAGGCACTGGGTGGTGGAATTCACCAGTGGTTCAGATCGGCAGCGGTCTCGGGTGGTTGAGGAGCCCTGCAAATATCAAGTTCCTCTGTAATGACGGAGGCCAAGCGCGCATATAAGCAATGAGACGTCGAGAAAGGGAAGGCCGATGAGCATTATTGTAGCGGACTGCAGACGGAATGCTTCATGCAGTCGGCCGGTTGTCTTGTCCCCGGAGGCTGCCGGTGTTAGCGATGTGACGTCCGTAGAGCCTGGCGATATACTTGAGTTACGCGCGGTGCACAGGGCGATTAGACTTCACAAGACGGATGAGGTGATGGCCGACTTGAAACCGCAGGTTTCCAGCCTTTGATCGACGTGGAATGACGCGGTGTTGATGAGGCTGAAGAGGCTTGCTGAGGTGCTGTCCGGGGATAATGACGTGTCGCCCTACTACACTACGCGGCACCCTATTGAATCTAACTCGCTGGACGTGCACGACTGGTAGCTGCGGTTGATGGGAAACGCAAGCAAACTAACGGCGGCATGTGGCCTGCTTAAAGTGAGGAAATTATGACGAGCACCAGTTCCGTGCAGCATTACCAATGGCTCCGCATACACGACTTACCTGGCATTCCATTGACTCCAATGACCACACTGCTGAACACCACCTAACAGCTATCATCAAGAAGGTTACTCAGGGTGCTAACGAACCTCCCAGTGTCTCCAAATAAAGACAATTTTATCGCTTCTATCCCACTGGCAACCTCGGGAGTGGGTACGAAGAGGAACTTCGTAGCCGGAGAGCTACTCTTTGTTCACCGCATGCCGAGCGATTTAGCAGCAGGGCCAGACTGTCTCCATGACGTGCAAGGTACGAGGTAGTCTCGCGCTGATGGCGCCTGGGTTAATAGGATATCATTCTGCAGTTGACTTACTTTATTGTGTACCGAGACGGTCATGTGAATAAGACTGTTTTTCAGCAACAGGTCTCCTGCACCACCTAGCCTCCAGTCCACCGCTGTTTGCAATGTGCCGTCTGGACACACCTGGTAGATGAGTGGCAACATGCGTCGCCTTTGGAAACCGAGTTATTATGTGGTTATGTGAATATGACATTTTTCAGCGTCATGTTACCTGCGCTTTCTAGCCCCAGACAATGGCCACTTGCCGTGGGTTGTCATGAGGCATCCCCTTGATGAATGGTGACAGGATTCCCCTTGGAAAACGATGTAGTAGGGGTTTGGTGATTAAGGTTTCCTTTGCAGCTGCGTGACCACAACGCCACTTGCCCGCCACTTTGTGCGCATTTTCCGTAACGTGCACCGTCTTACGACACGCAGTGCCTTGCATGCTTACACGTAAGTTTCCCTGCTCCACTGAAGCATGTCGCTGTCAAACAATGGTCGCCCATGCTTCTGTGCCTTACAACTCACCAGGAATGCCGCATAACCGGTATTCAGGTTTCATAACTGATCGTAATGCAGTCCTCCAGCCTCTGGTGAGTCCGCGCTAATAAATACCTCCGCTTTCCTAGACGTTCCTGCACGATTCCACTGCCATTTTCAGGGCTACCTCATGTCCTATGGCCTTGTGGTGCGTCATTACAGGCCTCTGGCACCCGCACAGCTGCTTGTAAGCGCCCGCACCACTTGTCATTTGGTTCAGTAGGTGTGTTCTTAACCGACGAGCACATTCTCTGCCGCTGTATTACTCTACAGGTTGTTTACCATTGCACTGTGCCACAATGCCTGAGCACGTGCCTCTCACCAAACCCATTGCCTCTGGCTTTCGATAATCGTCTATTGTACCTATACGTTAAGACTTACGCAGCCAGCTGCCAAACTATGCGCAACTTGGTTGCCGCTTGCCTCCGTAAGTTAACTTCCCGTTCACAATAAGCAAAAGTCCTTCATGTCGGTTGGTGACACAATTTACTTTAGACATTCTTCACAACTTGCGCTTCGTGGGACAAGAGCGCAGAAACCGCGCCCCATAATGATTTGCCCATTTGAAATAGGTATAGACGTCCGCCATGAAATTCTTGTCAGGTTTCCCTTTCACTACCATGTTGCAGTGATTATGCTATCTTTCAGTGATTATGCAGCAAAAGTTATAGCAAATAATAGCATTGCATGACCAAAAATGCGATTCCGCCTAACCCGCGTAAACCTTGTATCAGTGTCATTTAGAAAACCCATTCCATGCATGCTTCTTGAAGCACCACTTCAGGCCATCAGTGGCTTTGCTGGTAGTGATACTGACGTCCGCTATGGGATTTATATGACCTTAGTCAATACTCCTGGCTACTTTGCCAGTGACCATTTTGATGCCACTGGTTTAGAACTCACATAGGCCCGTCAAGAAGGCATGTGAATTCAAGAGTTGCTACTTCCCTATTAGCGATGTTAATACAGCTGCCAAAGGACTTTATGGGCACAGTGACCAGCCTACATGGAGACTTGTGAAGTCCGAAGTGTGCTTGGTTAGCGGTGGTACGGATGAAGCCGCTGTGACGCTAAGATGGACTAAATAAATGCTGGTTGCGATCCTCTGTGGTGCCAACCATATCCCCTACGCTAACCGCCATATTGAAACAGTTATTATGGCCTAAAGGTTGGATAACTACGAATACGCCTTTAAGGCAGGTGGAGCCAATAGTTGAGGTTTAGCTCGTGGTACTATTGATGTCAGTGTCTTGGGACGTGCACAGACTAAGTATTCACTGTTCATTGAGGCACGTGTAGTTACTAGCAATATTAATTTTTTGCTGTTAGACGTACATAAGCTTACGCTAGTGAAGTCAATATGTACACCCGTTAATTTATGAGCATGCCGCTTCGGTTATGGTACCTATACTACTACTCCGTGTACTGGTCATGCAGGAGAGGCGAACAAGGAAGCCACATTGAGTGTCCACAATGGTGGTACCTGTAGCAGTTATATAGACGTATATAGGCTTACTTAGCAGCCGTCACGTTGGCATGGGTATCAAACCATACAGCACCACGTCCACGCACCTCTTGCCTATCAGTTTACCCGCCTGGCGCCTGCAACATGCAATATACCGCATCCCGGTACCTTTTCACAAATGTTCCAGCCAAGGCCCATATGGGAAAATGTTAGCGTGCAGGTGCCTGATGCATTTTTATTTTGAAGTACCTTGGCTAGCGCGCCTCATGTCCACATTCTTGCTCGCATGCTACACGCGGCCACTGGCCTACCGCCCGGCAGTGCCACTCATTTTTACAGGTGAGTGGAGCTGCCCTAATTAATTACTTTTCAGTTTAACCATGCTCGCCCACGTTTCCCTACTTTATAGCCCACTCCGCATATAGCATAACCGGTACTCAGGTACTACAACTGCTCGCCACGAAGTTCCTATGCCCTTGGTGAGTCCGCACGGTTAACCGCATCCGCTTTCCTATTACTTCGCGAAAGAACCCCTGGCATTTTTCAGGGCAACTTTCTGTCCTATAGTCTTATGCTTCACCTTTACAAGCCAGTACTGCGCAATCATATGCATGCGTGCGCCGCACCACTTCGCCGCTAGTTCTGTGGGTGGGTCCGTAATCGTGGACCACATTCTGTACAGGTCTCTTACACTTCCAGTTCTTAAGCATAGCCGTACTGTGCCTTGGCCGAAAACCACGTACCATTTTTCAGTACTGCTGCTCTGCGGGCTATGAGAATTTCGAGCACTCCTAACTCAGACCACAGTAGTCGCAAGTTGTTCCAATATATGTTCTCTCACCCAAGAAAAACGGCCTCAGTAATATATACTGTTGATTTGCTGTGTACGTTGTTGGTCTTGCGCATCGCATTCAATTCCCTTTCATTCAGCATCCCCACCGTGAAATTAATAAGCGCGCAACTGGTATCTTGCGTACGTTACCCGCTGTGCTGCAAGCGCTTCATTTTTCGCTCAATAACCATTCACCACACGGTGTTCGCGCGTGTAATACTAAGCCAAGCAATGCTATATGGACCCTAAGTTCCATTAACAAATGAGCGTACATTATCCTAAAAATCTTACGCATCAAAGTATTCAGTGTTCTTCTATGGTGACTCCGTGAGCGGCTTTCCGCTTACCTAGTATATAGGTTAACTTACCTAAGCATTAACTTTGGAAAAGGTTCAGTGTACTTTACCCATCCTAAGTCAGTATGATTGTTTACGTGGCAGTTGGCTGGTACCTGTGGAAACGATTATGCGGACGGCCTGTTGGTATGCCTTATGCTGATTAACAGTGCTGAAATTCAACTGAGGAAAGATGCCTCCCTACATAGGGAATACCCGGAATTACCCACCGACGATGCGTTATCACATTTCCCAATATATGTCCCACTTGTAAACATCCATATACATGCCATTAATAAAAGAATACGCCTAGTTATATTTACATGTGTTGGAATGACTTTTCATATATATATATATATATATGTATATATATATATATATATATATATATATATAATTAACTCGGACGATATGCATGTATATATACCAGCTGGAATATCATGTTTGCTTTTTACCTGCAGTTTCAAATCCTTATATATGCTCTTAGGTTTATACAGTATATATAACGCTATATTTATTCATTCTACCGTTTGCACCGCCTTTGAGATATATGCCTACTGAATTGACGGCAACCTATTAAGTTGAAATGAATTCAGTGTCAATAGCTTGCAGATACTTTAACGCCGTGCACAACTGTACACTTATTATGAGTCCATATTACGCCTGTCACCTGTCCAGCTGCTAATTTAGGCAGAGCATTATCTATAAAGCGTTTGTTCTCGGAAAGGCGAGGCACACCTTTACAGGCATGATCATTTTGACAAAACAATGCGTGATCAAGAAGTTGCAAAAATCCGATATGTTTGCCATAAAAGTGCTTGTTTGTGTAGGAGGAATGTAAGTATGTAATTGTGTGTGCGTTTATGTAGCTGTGTAACTTGCGCTTGTAATTGTGCTGCTCCATTCTTGAATGTTTGCTATCGTCTGCAAGGTGCGATTGGAAGATTGGTCCCCGTGGGTTGGAAAAAATTATCCAGCTATCCACGAGGCAGTGACTTCATTTTGTGCCGAGCCACGACCGCTACGACACTGAGTTGTTAAGCAGACATTTGTGGTTTTTATAGGGAGAACGCTGGCCAGGCGAAAACCCGCCACATCCTGGAACCCTGCCGCCGAACTATTAGCTGGAATTGGTAAAACCCGAACCACCCAGCTGGCACCACGAGGAGGTTGTTCGGCTAGCCAGCCAGATTGTACAAGTTCATCCATTTAGTTGCATATTTAAAAAGCGTATAGCTTCTCGAGCTAATTCACCGGTTAACATTCAATATCCCATCATTTTCGACCTATATTTCTGTATGAGTTCATGTATTTTACATCACCGTTGTAACAAACGATATTTCATAAAAATTCAATGCCAACGAACAATCACAGCACACCATGTGAAGTAATCCTGAAGTATACACTTCCCACAACGTTTCAGCACATTTTCATTCATGAGATACTTGAAATCGGCTTTTGTTTGTTAGACGCCGGAGATATTTCACTGTTTAGTGAACCTTTGAAACATCAGTATTTCGCTGCAATTTCTCTCCTTGGCATATTGGGTGATATATTACCATGGTTGCGGTAAACTACTTTACTACAACCTTTACACTATTGTACCACTTTATAAACCTAGGTAGCGCTTTCCACTTTATTAGTAAAACTTTAAAAATCAATTGCTGTCTCGCCGTTGCCCTCTAGAGGTTTGCTGTTCAGTTTCACCTTGGCCCGTAACAAAATTTCAGCTATTGGTTTGAGCCCAGCTCCAAAGGAAAAAGTGCGCCAGACTGTGTGCCTTGCCCCATGAATGGCTACGATGGCAGCGGCGAGTTTTGGTATAGCTGGGTATGCTGGGAGCAGCACCTACCGAAATGTGTTATTGAATGCCCCTAGCCGCACTCTTGGTAGGTCACCTAATAAAGCCTAACACCCACGCTACTCGTTAACGTATACCCAGGTGGTATCGCACAACAACCGGTCACCTGGCGCACCTTTTGGCGTCTATTTTAACGAAAACTGCGCCAAATTGTGCACCATGCTTTTTTAGTGGCTACGACCAACATACAAGACTGAAAGCACGTACCCAGATACCGGTGAACTTACAGGAGTTGGCAAGTAAGGAAGGGAATCATGCATTAAATGCACCGTTACCGTACAAGGTGTCCGTTGTGGCTGTTTTCCAAATCAATGTGACCATCGGTGGCATCCATACGCTATGAAAAGGGTCCGCTATGATCGGACCGAATAGGTTGCACGTTTCATGGTGATTCTACGTGAGCATGCGGAAGGCAAACATGCTTGCCGCAGCTATTTACGGATGCAGTGAGCTACCTTAGTCACGGTGGCATCGCTGCTTTGGACACGCTTGATCAGCAAACTTGCAAACGAAAGCATACACGCGTGGGCTACAAGGTGTACTGACTCTGCTTAACCTCATGGCTGTTCGCTTACTCAAACGCCCATTTGTTTTGTGCACCTGCAAATGTGATGCGCTACAAGACGGCCCGGTACATCATGCGCTTTAGCACAGGCGGCACGCTGTCCATTAGATTCGCTCAAGGCTCGCTTTCCGAAGAATGCATCTGTAAAGGAGATCACAGTCATGATTATATCAAAACCAAATAGTTGCGTTTGTTTTCGTATTTAAGCGCTTGTTCATATGCTATCAGATCCTTAGCTGTTATGACGCTGAGTGACGTGCATGGGTTTTACGAGACAGGATAATGATTACAGCGTCCGTCACTTATCTCAAACCCGCGTTCATGAGGTTAATGTCCGAGCTATGCGTCTCATGCTAGCTGCTAGGTGGTATGGTGAATGGAGGAGATATCGTATGTGCTTACTGCGAACAAACCCATTTGTAGCAAAATGTTTTCCATTTTACTAGACAATCGGTCCAATGGTTCTGCGGTAGCTGCCATGTAAGGAGTTTTGGCTCAAATACTACCTGCTCGGCGTACATGAGGCGATTGTGTCTGTTCCGCTGTGGAGGATACGGTTACTGATAAATGCAGTAGCTCGCTTAGCGGAAAACATACTTAGTGGCAGGTAGAACGGCAACGCTCTCCTTGTTTTCTTCGCCGATAAGCAGCGGAATCCTCTGCAGGAGTGTGCGCATCCGCGTAACAACACTTTAACAAATGACGTCATTGCACCATAACCCGCGTACTTACGCTGCCTGGAACTTGAGGACGGGCTAGCGGAATAACCTCCGCTTGGTGCCAGCAAGGTGGTTGGAAAACATCTCGTTCCAGCAAAAGAGTTGGCGGCAGTGTTCCAAGACGTGGTGGGGTTTCGCCTGGCAAGCGTGCTCCTTATAAAAGCTACAACCCTGTTTAACAACACTGTAACATGGCGGTTGTGATACGCCAAAAACTAAAGACACCCACTTGCCTACCCTGATCAATGCTTCAAGTCCACAGGCACACAGCGTCCATATAGCACAGGCGAAGCGCTCAAGCACGATCAAAAATGCAGGAAAAGATGTGCTTATCTCGTAAACAGAGCTACACTCGCCCACATGCAAACCTACTTGACATACTTTATCACATTGCTTCGCAAGATAAAAAGAGCTCTTGACAGAATAACTATCAAGGAAATAGCTGGTGCGACGTTACAGTATTAGTTAACAATGCCACCAGGATGATTACCGCTGACACTTGCTTCAGCTCTTAAAATTAGAGATAAATAGCTCAAAATGAACCAAAGAGCGGCACCACAGTGTACCTCAACACATGAGGCATAATAATCCCGCATGTTCGAGCAAGCTCAACCCCAGAAGTAGAGTTGGTAATGCCCAACCAAAGCACATCCAAATGGACTGCACACCCCGAAGCATTTTGCTAAATGTTACTAACCATTCTCATACTCGTTTCTTTATTAGTAGTAACAGGCTTCGCTAGCTGACTGAAATTAGAGACAGCGTTATGATAATAGAAAAGTGGCTCTAAGTGATAAAGTTTCTTATATTTGGCTAAGAAATGTTTGTATTTATCGGACCATAACGTGCCAAATGATCCTAAAGGTCTCCTGCATTAGGCAGGTGGACCTAGATTCCGCAGGCTTGATAGAACTTTGTAACCACTTAGAGGCTTAACAATACTAAATGCTATATTCCTAGTGGTATATGTACCGCAGTATTTACTGAAAATGGTACACAGCGGCCTTCTGGCAGTGGTTTAGTTACAAGTGTTGCGTAAGTGCCATGCATATATAACACGCCTTGCTGGATGCATTATCGTTTATTTGCCTAGATATGCTAAGTAGACCTAGAACATTTAGCCTTTCGGCCACTTAGGTCATACCTAGTTGTTGCGAAGTATTACGGGCTATGTAGAGCATTTCTAGATAACTATGCGTATTTATAACTTGGTCCGCTTCGCTAACTTCTACACCTTCTTTTTGCTGCTAGCTGCTTGCAAAGCAGAAAGCCGTTTATGGCGATAACAATAAATGGCTTTAATCGTAGACCGTTATGCGATTGTAAGTAGCTCATGAACTACCACACATATTAAATTGCTTTTACTTTTAGCATAACCAGCGGTGAACACTTGTGCTCAGCAGCGTATCTTTTACGACACTGCGCAATATCCTAGTCTTAGATAAAGCCTTTCGTTTTTCCTGAAACTTACACAGTTTGAAATATGATGCGAGCTCAAGTTTAGCGCAAAACTTGGTCAAATATTTTGTTTATTTGTATTTTTATAATGAAGTATGTCGCCGGAGCAGGTCTCTTAACAATAACGTACCGTTTTTATTTGCCCACCTAGAAATTATTTTTAACATTTTTACGCGCCTTATAATTCCGTCGCCCTTATTTCATTCCATGGATGCACCCATACATGTGAGGACTAAGTGGGAAGAAATAGTCCTACAATTTATACTGAAGTTGAAACGTATTTTATCCTGTTTTCAAAATGCCTTGCAAAACTACCCTTCTGCGCTGCTTTCACAACTAACAAAATCGAGGGGCATAATATCGCCTGAAGGAGCCAGTAGAGTTTCAAACTAGGCGCCTTACTACCCCATCAGCTGCACTCCTAACAAAGCCAATGCAGTCGTAATTGCCAACACGGAACATTTACGCACAATCTTCCTACTTCCCTGCAAGAGCTTAATATTATGTAAATCTTGATCAGATCTCTTACGGGCGCAGCATCCAACCCGTCTAGAAATATACAAATTTAGTTAGTTATTTAAACCTCAACTAGGTAGGGTTTCCGCAAACAGTGCTTAGCTGCTTTCCGCAAGTGTTCCGCACTTGGTAATTCCGATTATTATTTCATAAAACGGTGCCGAGGATACTTGGCGTATAAGACATTCGAAACTGTGAGACAAGATTTCCATCATCAAAGATTGCGAGACTGTAGGAAATGCTGAATTCTGCTGAGTTTACATTTTCAACAGTGAAGATGTAACTATGCTGTGTGATCATTGTACTGGTTATCTTAACTTTTGCTTTGATGTTTGCCGCCCCGTCGGAAACAGCTTCTTACGAGTCGACGGATGATTTGGAACAATAACGCAAAATATTTGAAGGAAATAAGCACGCGCCTACAAATATAATAAGATTGTCAGTGTCAAACAACGCTTAAGCAATAAAAGCTGAGGTTTCATGACTTAACGGTTTATACATCAAAGCCGTTTTGGTAAAACACAACCGGCGAGAATTTCGGAGGTTTAATAGCACTTACGCGGTAGCTCCTCTTGTAAGCAGATCGGATCTGCGGAACTAGACAAACGCAAATTTAAGTTATGTCCTGCTCACAGAAAGCAACAATAAGCCCTTCCTCCTCTCTGCCTAGGTTCTCCGGCTCTGGTCCAAAAATTACCTGCTAACATGTCGAAGTCAACTGTGAACGCAGGAATCGGAACTCGTGGAATGCTAGTGGACGCGATGCGGTTTCATCGTTTGTCTTGAAAGCATGATACTTCCTACACCATTCACTCGACGGATATTTTAAACGGCGTCTACACTGTGGAATTATTCCCGATAGTTGGAAACCTGTCATGCCGACGCACGTTCCATGGTAGCGATCAACAAACTTCCATTTCCGTACCACCACTTGTGCCTTGGAGCTCAACATGCAAGCCATCCATGGAAGTATCTAATTTTGAATAGAGACCCTGGCTTTCCACGTTGGACGCCCTAGCATATATTGTTAACTCTATAACCTCTTCCTGCGACCCTTCTGCCCTGATTAGGCCAACCCCGTTATCAGCGTCGACAGGCCATTCTTGCTTAAACCACTGTCCGATGATAGTGTTCAAGGAGCAGTGTGTAGGCCGATGTAAGCATTTCGTAAACCGAGCGCCTTTTACCCGCGTAAACGGTACAAATCCTACGCTTGAGGATTACTTAGGAGTCTTACAAGGATAATCTTCTCCCTTCTTCTTTGCTCTCTAAACATTGACATGCTTCCAAATCCACTTGACATTATTGAACGTGAGTGAACGACAGTGAGTGTATTTTCAGGTAGTATTAGTCCAACTGCTGTATCATCAACCGTTCTGCAAGTTGGTCGGCTTGAGCTTCCGCAGTGCTCGTCGCCCGGTCACTCATGCTAAATGCTTTCAAATTACGTGACGTAACGTTCCCTTTTCTCCGTTCTGACAAACGTCTGACCAGAACGTATACATTTCCCCTCGGCTGGCTAGACGAACAACCTCCTCGTGATGCCATCCGGGTGGTTCAATATCACATCCTTCCAGAAACACGTTCGGCGGTAGTGTTCCAGGACGTAGTGAGTTTTCGGCTGGCAAGCGTTCTTGCTATAACAGCCATAAATATCTGTTTAACGACGCTGTACCGTGGCGCAAGTGAGTCGTCACCAACTACAGTCACTCACTAGCTCACTCGGCTAACCACTCCTAGTCCACAAACCTCGAGCATCCATTTAGCACTGGCGACACGTTCAACTACGACCAAATGTGCAGGAACACATTTACTTATACTATAACCACAGGTGCACACGTGTACACGCACATAAACAGGCATACTTGCATCAACGTTTGTAACAATCCTGTCGTTCCTTTGATATTACCTGGCCACAGTTGTACTCTTAACATGATCACGCCTGAGCAGGCTTGCCTCGTTAGTCGAGCATAAGCCTTTTAGTTATGTAATTATGAGTGTACATGATGCGGTGAAGCGGACTTGGCCTGCAGTATGTACATCTGCTGTGATTCGCCGCAATCAGTTTCAGTTGGCCGGTGAATTTTCGGTGTGCACAGCTGCTCTTCCTCCTCGTCAGAAATGCGTACTCGCGCCCAGCTGATGGTAACTAGAAACGCTAGGCGGGCACCTCTTACCTTATGCGTTTTCGCGGGGTGCCCTCTGAACACTGCTTCGTTTGACTCGTCATCTGGTGCTTGTACACCTGCCCCTTGTACCAACAAAGGCGCGTTGTCAAAATCACCTAGGAGCGGATAATAATCAGCCAGGCCTACAGATGCGGCAAAGGACCTCCGCCTCATGCCCCTTGTCACCACTTTTGCCTGTCGGTGCTGGCAACCGGCTTGGTGATACTCGTGCACTGATGCGATAGGAAACAATGTACGACGGTTGTCACCGAAAACCTACGACGTGCCGATAGCGGTTTTGTATGTGACGCCGTTTGCAAGCAGCAGCACGAGGCAGTTAGCAGGTGCTGTCATATGAACTGGAAAAACAGGCATTTGCAAAATGTTCGCGCAGGCAACGTCCAAAGAGAAATCAAACATAATGCAATGTGCCGTTATAGAAGTGCATTGGCATTTAATATACAACGTGCGCGACCAGGTGTGTACTCATTGGTTTACTTGCAAGGTTTAGTTCCATTTACCGGACGAGTGCATGCGTAACCGTTCGCGAAGTGCCAGCGCCCCTAAGGGATGCATTGGCATACGATTAACACCGAGCTCACCAGCGTGCAGCACTTGTGATCTACTGACCGTTTACGCATTTAAAATTGTTGGCATGGGTTTCATTCAACATCCATGACTACCGCAGCGTTTCCATTTGCTTTAGCACAGGTACGGCGACACGCACCCAAGGAATTGTCCTCCTTTTCGACAACAATACAAGGCACACAGCTCCTTTACCTGGACATGAGCGGAAAATTATAAACTTTTTGAAAACTTACTAACTGGACAAATCAATCAATTCTTCCGCGGCATGAACCACTGAGTCCAATTTATCTAACAATACCTATTCCACATATCTCTTGACTGGAGGACTTTCGACTACAGAAGGCACATTCTCCTGCCAAGACAAAGCTTGAACAATCGGTCATTCTAAGCTTTTCAATCCGCTTTGACCGCTCAAATGGCCGTGGTTACCACAATCTCTAATCAATTTCACTACATACCCCGGGGGATCTGCGATTCTTTCTTCGGAACCTATCCTGTCCTCAAAGACTTCAACATATTTCAACGTATATTCTTCGAAGCTTCACGTGGTTCTGCAGATGATCAACACATCATATCTAGAAAGAATGCTTAGTTCCTGACCTACCGATCTGGAACAGGAGTGGACCCAGGCACGCAATGGCCACTCGCATAGCGCATCAGTCAGCAGAAAAATGGGACGCAACTTGACTGCGAATAACGGAGCAAAAGAACGTTCAACAAGAAACATAGCCAGTTACAACTTGCCATTCAATGGATTGGCGGCAGTGTTTCAGGACGTGGTGGGTTTTCGCCTGGCAAGCGTTCTCCCTATAAAAAGCCACAAATGTCCGTTTAACAACACTGCAACGTGGCGAATGTGACTCGCCACCGAATAAGGTCACAGCCCATAACTTCACACTGGCAGCTCAATTAGAAGCATCTTACTGGATAGCTTGCTCTTCAATTATCTTCCAATGGATCACTCAGGATTCTTTATCTATTATTACTCGAGGTATGACTGCGATGTATGGCAGAGCGATTATGTCCAAACAAATCGTTCTTTCGCATGTTCACCATCGCACAGTTACAAGCATGGACATATGAACAATTTTCTACTGTCACTACAGTTCCCATAAAATGTCTGTACAGCTGTACATACCTGATCATGCCTCAACTGGCGTGCCTCGCATAGTCGAGAATAAAAATTTATTTATTTATTTATTTAGATACAGACGGTGGTTACCTGGAGTCATTCAGGAGGGTATGCAGCAAAGGTATGAGCACTAAGCCATTTCCATTTATCATACAAATACACTTGCAGGATATGTGCTATAAGAATGGTAACAGATACCTCATGTATACTGGAAGCAGCGAAAGAGCACACCCTTTACGACTACCTGCTGTGGGGTATACAGTACACGTACGTCCGTACGGACTACGATAATGCGGAAGGGCAGTCCACCAGCTATAAAGAGTTGCTGCTGCTGTGAAAAAGATGGTTTCTGCCAACCGGAAACTGACGTCTTGTTTACAAAACACGCAACGTGGCGCCGCTTTGTTAGCGTCCGCCGCATGCAACAGATGAGTTATTGCCAGCTCCAAAGGCTTGTTGGCGTTGTGCAAGCGCAATTTCCAACTACGAAGGTAGGATTCCAAGGGAAAGGCTAAGCAGTCATCTAAAGTCCCATGCAAAAGAACATCCTCAAAGAGATATGTAAGTGAAGGGAAATTAAATGGCATTTACCACCTACGTACAGTTGGAAGTAATCCATAACAAACCTCAGCAGCGTGCGGCCATCAAACTGGATATACTGTTTTGAAATCAAAGGGTGGTCTAAGAAATATATGCCTAAATGCATTCGAGAAAATTGCGATAGCAACTGGGCTTCAAAACAAATCGCAGAACAGATGGACTTGCGTACAATAAGAACTCCCGAAAGTCCGCAGCTTTCCAGTAGCGAACTATGTCTGCACTACGACAAGGATGCGTAAATTCAGATATCCAGGCCGTCTAGTTTGCTTTAAGGTTGGTCTGCAACGCTTTCACCTATTGCTTCGTCAGAAGGCGTTAGCGTTGAGTAAGCGCTTTTAGGCACTAGGTTACTATCCGGCGCGTCACTCTTGAACGTACTTTAGGCAACTGATCAATAGGAAACTTTTAATCAGCTTTACACGGAGTGACGCAATCCGACCCCGCTGAAGCTGCTCCTTAGGTCGTAACCAGTTCATACTGTGCTTTCTGCAAAGGTTCAAGGAAACGTAATGTTACTTTAGACAAGCGGTCCGCGTTGAACGCATGTCACAACCGCAGTATCCAGAATGCGGTTAGAGGCTCTTTAAACATGCCCACGCAGGTGCATCACAGATGACAACGCTTAATGCCATGTGGTTAAAAACCGCCTTCCCCGGCAGCAGTATACCTTTATGCAAACTTGCAGCAGGGCCGTTTACTAGCAGAGACGGGAATGCCTGAACATCATACGGTTTCGTTGGCCAACTGTGTACACGAATTATGAAACGCTGAGACCGAAAAGTTGTAACTGATCGACAAGGTATAGACCGTATCTGGGTCCGTAGGCTGCAAAAGAGACTAAGCCCTTCAGTGTGCAACTGTATGGTGATTTCTTGCCATGTAGGAATCGGGAGATTACGGTAGGCTAAACGCAGACCATCTGCAAGGCCCATGTGTGCGCCACCTCCTGGGACAACCGCCGAAGCGCTGGACTTCCTGGAGGTTTCCATCAAGCTTCGTTTATCTTTCGGCACTGAAAACACGTACGTCCCTAGGTTATACAACAGTGCTCACGCAAGTTGCAGTACGTTAGCATTGCAAGGCACAATAACGCAAAGCAGTCTTTAGTTGCTCAAGGTGAACACCAATTGACACGGGTGCTGTTTCGTCAGACAGTTCGTCGTGCTCGTGAACCATACGGCGGTTCACTAATGAGACTTGTCATGATGAAAACTGACAGGCTTTTCATGCTGCAGGTGACTGTCGAACATCAGCTCATCGCACTGCGATGATATTAGCACCTCAGGTCTGCACACAGGATGCTCTATGTAATTAACTGCAAGTGCACTTGTAACTACCCAGCACTTGAACACCTTGAGCATCCCCGTTGCAGTCATATGACGTAGGCATACTCTGGGAACGTTTTACCGCTTCGCGACTTAATACCTTGCTTACCTGACAGCCTACAGCGAAGACAAAGCAAATGCGTCTGTCTTCAAACTGACGCGTTTGAGTATATGGAATGACTTGTTCCAAGTAAAAATGAGGCAAGTGATGAACAGCGCTTTGGAACCTACCAAAAGGTTACGGCTATGGTTTTAGATGACGTATTCGTTGGCAACTACCGAAGGTAGCCTATTGCGATGAATGCCACAGAGCGGGAAACCTCAGCCACAGTGCGATTGCTATAACAAGGCGAATAATTCTGGACAGAGCTTTCACGGTTTTAGGTTAACTGTGTCAGCATACAGGCGTGGCGCTTCATATGCATATGGACAACAATATACAGGAAGCTTGCTGACCATAAGAGGTGGAGTCCTAAGACTTCTTTAACGTTACGCTCTAGGCCCCCAGTATACGCAGTCTAAGTAAGTAAGCGTGATGTATAGAACTATTACAGGGTTACAACGAGAACATTAATACTACGCCTATATTTCCTAATGAGTCAGCCTAAAAGCTAACGTTTAGACAATTCCGCAATTGCGGCATAAGCAATTTCGTGGTTATGTAAAGTGCATCTACAACAAGTAAGCAAAAGGAATGAACTGGTGTTTCTAGGCACATCTAGCAACCGTATACAAAAAACGACAGCTTAATAAAGATTACCAAGCTTACAACTCAAAAATTGCAAGAAAGCACCTACGGCTCTTTTCTACCGTATTTAATTAAACTGCACCAGCCGCAACTTTTACTCTCTTTAGAATAAAATGTGTGGCCTGTGCCGAAATTGACGCACATTCGCATCGTTTTTTAGTCGTCCTGTGCCGGGTGGGGTAGTGTGGAACGTTAACCAAGCCTTGTCGGCGCTCAAGGGAGGTTCCGTTAACCAACGGTTTGCGGACTGGAGCGTGCTTAATTTTGCCGTAGTCGGTCCAGCGGTTCGTGTCAGTATGCCGACAGGCTTTCAAGCATAGCATAAAAATTCATACTGGAGGACGCAGTGCTCGCTGAGCCCAAAAGTAACAGTGTATTCGACGTGCGCAATCATTAGTTCTTCGTTGGTTAGGAGGATGTCCAGGAGGGATGGCTGGTGGTTAGTTCTGAATCCGGCTGGCTCTAGGGTACGGTTATACAGCGGGGACGTGTGCAGAAGCTCAATGAGGCTTGAAGCAAAGAAACCAGTATTCGGAACGAAGCGAAACAGACCCGATAGATTGAAATCCACCTTGATGTGGTGTATGTAGCTGTGGAATATAATGTAGTGGATATCCTGTAGGAGACTTGCATCATTCGCAAAGGCGTTGTTAGCGGAGGTAAATTGTCTACACTATTCCGTAAACTAATAAAATTATCTTTTGTGTATTAGGGAACTAGGTGGTTTGCCTGCCGGAATTTTGTTCTTGTTCGTCTGAAACGTTAATGAGCTACCGCATAGGAGCGCGCTGCTCGGACTGTGAGGATGCCCAGCCACGCAACCGACGCGCAGCCACCTTTTTTCTGGCTGGCTTTTCCCCCGTGCCGTACTTTTAGCATTAGCTACCACGTCTTCTGAGCAATAAAACTTTTCCCTAGCTCATTTTCCTTTGCTCACACTTAAGCGCTCACTTGGGTATTTACTCACGGACCTGATGTATAGCGCATCATCAACGCGCTATAACTGGTTACCACACACGCAAGAAAAAGTTTTGGGGATTTGGTTATTTAGTTTTCTTTTCAGCTCCGGTGCCAAATCGCTTCTCCCCGTCCAATTTATTGCATCCACTTGTCGTTTTCAAACTTGCAATCACAGTTTCTCTAGGAAGGTTATGCATCCATATTTCGAGGACCAGGTTGACTGCTCCAGTCTCCCTAACCAGTCTTCCCGAGTGACGCCTCCTAAGTGCTTGTTTACTCAGCTAGAAGCCATGTTTCGGTAAATGACGTTAGGTCTGAGTGTCGAATTTCACCAGGTTGTCACAGCTCCTCCTTCGCAAGTCGTCAATGACCACGACGACATCTTGGAGCGTTCTGCTTATCAGAATCCTTACGAATAGCCTTAAACCATCGTCTTAAGTCAATTCGACATACTAGACCCTGCTCACGTTACGCAGCTACTTACAAGCTCTTAGCTAGGTGTTAAATAAATAAGTAAGTAAATAAATTGTTTATTCTCAAAGGTATCGAGACACACTAATTTAAGCATGATAACATTTAACCGGCCATTTTGTTTCGCACCCGACAAGTTGCTATGTAGGTAATCGACAGTGGTCGAAAGTTATACAGGCAGGGAACCTCGTGGAAGCAAACATACGGATTAACGTCGTCAATGGATGACGATACGTTGCGTGCAATGGTGCGTAGAGCCAACAATCAAGACCCTATACGTGTAGTGAAAACGGTAGACGGATGTAGCGAGTATCCTATTCTGGTACTTATAAAGAAAATCTTGAATTGTGCCTCTACTCGACTCGACTGGATGCAAACTTGCACAAGACGCAGACTCTATCCAAGCCTCGCTGGGTCGGCAACTTTTCGTAAAGGAAGGACCTTTTGTCGCCTGTCAGGTGACATATATAATCACTTACATGCGAATGATGCGCCTCATCCTCAGCTTACCAAAGTTGCCGACCGTATTTGGGAAGTCAACGCCCAAATTCCTTAGGTTCAGTCCACTTCCGGTACGGAGGCAGCAGAACAAAGAGCGCAAGTGGCAGCATTTACCAATGGACTAGTGAATCTAACAAAGGCCGCATCCAACCGCTGAAATCGCTTCAGTAGTCGCACTCATCATAGAACACGTTCGCAATCTTCCCTAGGCCAGCTTATTGTTAGTATCACGAGCCTTTGGTCATCAGGACAGCTCATGTCGCTGGCCCTGTTCTTGCAAGCGCAACACGCTTGAGACTTGAGTCCATTTGGCGGGTACCGAGCTCTAACTAACGTAACCATTGCCGACCGGTAGCCTATACCTAACATGCAGGTATAAGGGCTAGTCTGCGGGATTTTGTGTGTTCACGAAAATTAATCCCGCGCCTGCTAATCACCAACTTCCGGTCACCGACAAGGAAGTAGCAACGAATGCCGTTATAACACCTTTGGTTTTATTGGAATTCTTATGAATATCATTTGGTTTACGCGACGCAGTACAAACCATTCAGCAATTTATGGGTTTCGTCACTCGTGGATTAGATTTTGCTATCCGATTATCTAGGCCATAGTAGAAGCTAGTGCAACCGAGGAAGTTCATCTAAATCACTTCCATATCCTCTTCGAACGACTCACCGTCAATTCTTATAAGTGTGTGTTTTGGCAGAACACTACGGACTTTTTGTACACGGCACTTAGATGACAAGGTTCAAGTTTCCGTGATTTGCTTTCGAACGCTGCATCGGCCATTCGTTGTTTCACTGGCATGACCCATTATTACCGGGGATTCTTACTTCATTGTGCAGCTTTACATAGCCCACCAACCGATTTACTCCATGTTCGCAAAAGCGGAACTTTGAAACGCACCGCAGCTGCTATTCAAGCTTCTGACGCTTGAAAAGAAGCCCTAGGTTCCGCAGTCACGTTTCATCATGTTGACGTTAAGCATGCGCTTAGCATTGCGGTTGGCGCTTTGAGCGCCTCCATCGGTGCGGTCCCGCGACCATATACTAAAGAAGGCTTGAAACCACTTGCTTTCCATTCGAGACGTCTAAAGCCGGCGGAACCCAAGTACAATAACTTTAGCGGAGAATTGTCTGCTGTTTACTCGACCATCCGGCGGTTTCAAGGTAAATAAATAAAAAGCTTTTAGTTTCAACAAGGCCAAGCAAGCCTTTACAAGCAGGTTCATATGGATATTACAATGCGGGATCGAGAATTTGTAAACATATAACATGTTTGTCATAACAGTGTAGGTTAATGAAAAGGGTATGTAAGTAGGTAATAGTGTGGACGTGGATGTGCACTTTTGCTTTCACTTGTGTGTATCCCTTCATGTAGGTTTGATATAGTCGGCAACGTGCGAGCAGAACTGTAGTGACCGTGGATTGGAAAGGATTATCCGTGTATGCACGGAACAGCGACTCTATTTTGTGGCCATTCACTCCCGCCACGTCACCATTTCGTCAAGCAGTGACTTGTGGCTGGTATAGGGAGAACGCTTGCCAGGCGAAAAGGCACAAGTCCTGGAATACTGCGGCCGAACTATTTACCGGAACTGGTTAAACCCAAACCACCTAGCTGGCAACAGGAGGACGTTTTCCGGATAGCCAAACGTATGCACTAAGGTAATCACATCCTCAGCTTTACGGACCGTAAGCTATTAAGTTTCGCTTTTTGAAAGCAGTCAGCTTGACCCAAACTGCCTGAGGTACGTCAGTTGGATTTCCTTGCCCAATTTTCTACCGCTATTCGACACTTTTCTGGTCAACAGAATGTCGTCACTGAAGCTCTGTCTAGAATACCTACAATCAGTCCTGCCTGGCGGGCATACGGTTTGACTGTCATGGCCGCTGCACAAACAAACGACCAGAGTTTGTCAGAACACTATGCATCTCCCCTAAAGATAGTTGCGCATTCACTGCTGCCATCGGACAGCACAATTTTAAGCGACACATCTACCAGCCGACTACGACCTGTCGTTCCGAAAACATTTTGACGATTTGTTTTTGTCACGCTTCATAACATTGCACACCCAGGCATTAGGGCCACTGTTAAACTCATCGCCAAGAGATAAGTTCGGCCAGGGATGCAACACGACCTTACGCGCTGGGCACACAGCCGTCTCACCGATCTGCAAATTTAAATCCAGCGGCAAGTGTCAGCACCGCTTGGTCGTTTTCCGTCCGTTTTAACACTAGTCGCCCACGTCCAGCTCCACATAATGAGACCTTTGGCTTCGTCCAATGTAATGTCATACCTTTTGACCATACTCGCTCATTGGACATTCTGACCCGCACCCATTCCCTTCTAAGATGTAGCGAATGAAACGGTAACGCGCAATTTTGTCAAGCGCTGCGCTGTTTTACACAGCGGTTCAGCCACAGTGAAGACCTACTGCGATCAGCAGCACGAATCTTCGACCGTTAACGACACTCTCAAACGCCTTGGATGACGATGCTTTCGCATGACCGCCTATCGCCCGCAGGCGAACAACATCGTGGAACGTTTCCACCGACAGCGGAAAGCTGCAGTTAGCGCCGCCAATGCGCTCAAGTAGGCTGAGGTTCAGCCTATGATCCACCTTGGAAACCGGTCAGGCCTAATATCTGATCTAGGTGTGTCTATCTCCGAGTTAGTACATGGAAGATCAATACGTTTGCCCAGCGCTTTCTTCTCCGGTAGCTCCAGAATTGCACGTTACTAGGCGCATTAAGCTCGTCAGCTAGCCGCGAGTGTGCGCCACTAGACGCTTCCCTACGTCAAAGAAGAACAAGGTGTCTTTTGTTCCACAAGACCTAAAACACTGCCCTGAACTTTCCTCCATGTCAAAGATTGCCACAGACCACTGGATCGACCTCACAAAGCTCCTTCAAGATCCTGCAGCGTAAGGAATGCAGCCTTATCCTTGACCGACAGTGTAAAGGAGAAGCCGTTACACGAACCGGTCTCTAGTTCGTTCAAGTGGAACAGCTGTACGATGACCTTTGCCACTTTTCGGAATGCACTACTTAGCAAACGTTGGAGGCTTTACTTGCTTCCCATAACCCAGACTTTAGCGCGCACTCTTCGTCCGAGTTTCCCACTGCAGCTCCCCAACAAACCAAGTGGTATATCTGTAGCGGTTACTCCGACTACGAAATCCAATAAAACACCACATACAACATGTTCATGGAACCGCGCAAGTCGACTAATTCGGATAGGCAAGTTCACTGGCCAACGATATAATAGAACAACTAACCTTCTCCTGTTTTTCTCATTTTCCCTTTCCTAATTTAATTACCTCGTGCGAAAACCCGCTAAAAGACAAAAGTTGTTCAAAACACTAAAAAGTCAACAAAACTTTAAAACTTATAAAGAACGCAAAACAGCTTGGAAGCCCAGAAACGAAGAAGTGAATTAAAAACACTCGGAGGTAACAAGGAAACTGCCTCTTGCTCTCAATACTCTAACGAACTCTAATAAATAAGAGTTGCGTGTTGCTTGATGAGTAACATATTCGGTAAGTATCCGCACCACAGCTGTAAGTGCTTTGGCTCCGTTTACATTTCAGGTAAGAACCAGAGGCGATGACGTGCTTGAAGCGAGCATTTTACATTCAAATACTTTCCCCTATACTTTGCTTTTGGCACGGTTATGGCGGACACGTGCGGAAGCCCGCCATGGTCCGAAAGCCTGCTTCTCTCCAGCAGCTGTAGCCGGTTTTACTCTAATCTCACAGTAGGCTGGCCCGAGACAGACAATCCGCAAGTAGATGGAATGGTCACCCACGGTTTTCCTTCTAGGAGGGTGGCTGGGTAGTGAACTGGAGAAAGCCCCGTATGCTTGTGTAAATTACTCTAACATTCTAAACCATTAGTATATTAGTATTAGTATATTATAGTATATTATAGCATTAGTATAATATATAATATATATTTATAAAATGTTACAATATATATAAATATACTAATATACTAATACTAATATACTAATATACTAATGGTTTAGAATGTTAGAATAATTTACACAAGCAGACGGGGCTTTCTCCAGGTCACTACCCAGCCACCCTCCTAGAAGGAAAACCGTGGGTGACCATTCGAGCTATTTGCGGACTGTCTGTCGCGGGCCATATATATATATATATATATATATATAAATATAAGTATTTATATATGGATATGTGAATGCATGATAACGCATGTATATCTATTTAAACCTGTTTTATTAATGGAGTGCATATGGATGTTTTCAATTATGACTTACTTGGGGAAATGTGGTAACGCGTTCCTCGATCGGTAACAGGGTGTGTTTGGTATGTGTGGAGGCCAGATGCTTCCGTGGAATGTCAGCACTGGGAGTCATCATGCAGCACAATAACGGGCTATGGCCATGAATGAAGCTACCTGTACATGTGAACTGCGACGTGGACCTGCATACTGAGTTCCTTTAAGCGAGAAGCACTGAAGGTTTCTAAAAGTTCTTGAGCATGTAAGTACGCATGCATGGTATGTGAAAGTAAATGTGCTCACGTTGACACACTTGAGGAATACGGAATAATGAAATCGCTTGCTGAATTCAATGGCATAGGAAGGGTTGCGCATGAGGAAGAAGGTGTACAGCAAATGGAGACGTATGCGTCACTGGGACGGTATTTTATTACTGGGAACAGGCAATACAGCGAAATGGCCCTGCTGTAGCTAGAGTTGGGTGTGTTCTAATTCTCATAGCTATCAAAGGGACAACGCTTAGAAATGAATGTCGATTTTCGTTCACGTCATAGAATGGCTATGCTTCAGAACCGGAGGTGTAATAGAGGCGTAGGGAATATGGTGTCGGATTACGGACCCATCCACGGAATGGTGTGTGAAGGAATGCTGGCCATTCGTAGTAAGCGTATATAATTTTCACGGATGTGGCATGGTTGTGCGCACTGAAGAGTGCTCTCTTTGTTACCTGGCCCGCATGACTATTGCACGGAGAAGTATTATAGATGGCATAAAAGGGGACGCATGCTCGCAAAATAAGTGGTAGCTATTTAGGCGTCAGTAGCTGAAGCGTATGTATGTACAATGCAGAAAAAAGTATAACGCCGGTAACTGTACCTGCCTCCATCAACGGTGGTTACCTAGACCATGTATGTTCTAAGCCACTGGCATCAGGATTACCTCAAGGTAAGGTTCAAATATTTGGTGAACATGCCTTGAGTACAAATTTGTGGTTATCCTCTGTTGGTCCCATGTTGTGTGTTTCATCATAGGTACAACGTTAGGGTATATGGTTGGCTGCACAGACGTTGTGGACCGGCGTTTATGGAGCCCCACCTGATGGCACACGTGTGTCATCATTACGGTCGGTAATGAGGGGTACGTGTAACGTTAAACGGCTCCATGAACGTTGGTTGCTGTTTCCATGTAAGTGTTTAGGCAGGTGCACAAACACCGGTACCATGTAAACAGCGGTACTTGCTTCCAAAAGCGTTGCTGAGGGGCGTACGTAGGTCCTACACCGGTGTTATAAGAATGGCAAGTGTCAAAGTATGCCCCATAGATATTGCATGCCTCCGCCATGAATATGGACAAAGGGAATATACCTGCGATATGGGAGGTTATCATCCCGACGCTGTAAGCCACTGAGTTAGGCTAGAATGGTGGTTCAAGAAGCATGGACGGAATTTCGTTTGTAAATGATATGGATGCAACAAATACGCGTGTGACACGGAGGTTGATGGTGTGAATCATGGAATGCGAACTGTTCACATCCCTTTGGCTGCATAATCTCTGAAATGTGGCATGAAATGCAACGCGGACGTCTGTACCGATTCCAAATATTCGCGACATTATGGGGAGCGGTTTCCACGCTCTTGACCCACAACGCGCAAGCACTGAGGAACGGTGAATGGTAAATGGTGTTTCGAACGAACATGGGAAAGAAATACGTGTGCGCCTCACAGCAAATGAACTTACGTTATCAAGTTACACTCATGTTTCCCCAAAGTGGGCTGCGTATGCGGCAACATAAATGTCCATTGGATGAATATCTAAAAGGGGAGCAGTGAATGGGAATGGTAACAAGCACGTGATGAGGTACCAACAGCACTAAAAGCGCTTAGTACATCGCGGCCAGGACAGCGAGGTGATATGGTAAGGAAGGTGCAATGTAATACGATGGTAGAGAATGTTGTTGACGATTACGGGCCCACCCACTGAACCAACCGCCAAGTGGTGCATTGCATGCAAGCCGATGAGTAGACACTAGGGGCTTGGAATGAGGCACCAGAAGGGGATTGGACAGAGGGTGGCCCTAAAAAGGGCCGTGGGGTCGTTCACAAAGGTATGGGAAAGCGGACGTATTTATCATTGCGGACTCACCAGGAGCAGGACGTGCCAGGGGGTAGTTGTGCGAATTCAATACCAGTGGTGTTGCAAACGGATTCAGATACGAAGCACAGAAGCATGGGCAAGTGTCATGGGACTAGAGAAGGTAATCATTGCAGTAGGGTACCTTACGTGAAATCTGAAAGGCGCAACGGTTGAGCAGACGGGGTACGGTGATTGACATGCCGGCGACATGCTGGGCGAGGTACTCATTTGGGAGATCTTGAACGCAGGGCACTAAAGCTAGGGTGCAGAGAAGACGCATGTTACTGATTGCTATATGGTAATAACGTAATGACGTACTGACGCGGCGTTCAGACTGCAGTCATGTGGACATTCACATGGGCGGCGCACTGGCGGCTACTAGGCGGTTCGGAGGCATAGTGCTAAAAGGTGTGTGTATCAAATTGCCACATACTGACTCGGTTTCCAAAGTGGACGCATGAGGACATACATGTAGGCGGTGGACTGGCAGGTAAGAGGCGGTTGCGAGGCATACTTCTGAAAAGGCAATCGTCATCACAAATAAGGACGTACTCACCGGGTGTTCTAAGTCCAGTCATGTGGGGGTTCATCGAAGTCAGACACCATGCGCCGCAACTTTAGATTTTCCGCCAACATGACAGATTATAACTCCAGCAGTTACGGCAGCTCGTTGACATACACGGCAAATGACAACGGGACAAACACGGAACCCTGAGATACGCCACTGAGGACTGACTATCGGGAAGACAGACTGGAGCACACGCGGACACACATCTCCCTTCTGTCCAGAAACTTCGTGATCCATTGTACTGCACTCCCGGATATTCTATGGGACTGAAGTTTCAAGGAAAGGGGAGAATGTGATACAGTGTCGAATGCCCTGGAGAAGTCAATAAACCCTACATGTACTGCATGACCCAGATCCAAAGCATCCGCCCCACCTTGGCGTGTGAATACCAACTTATTCATACAGGAATGAAGATGGGGAATTTTTTCCTCCGAAATTGTGACGTGTGTTAAACAGCAGTCCTGGCGGACTCACATTGCTAGCTCAATATGCGGCAATTGTTCATCTCGAACATAACGTATAATTCACCGCCCATGACATCGGAAGAGAACCACGTTTCAGTGAACGGAAGTACATCAGGATGGGAGTTGTCTTATAGGGCCACTACTTCACACATCTTGTTTCGCAGGCGACGCACAATACTAAGAAATATGTGAAAACGTTTTGTTTTGACAGCCCCGGGTCCTATGCCACGAGAATGGGCTCTGGTAGGACGGAAGTGCGCCGTCGGCTCACCACACCAACACCCACCAAACATAAATGTTGATTGCCAGCTTCGCTACGTGCTTTAACCTTTTTCATAGCTTTCTTAAGCTTTCTCCTATCTGCTAAACGTACCACAGGCTGCATACCAACTCCGGAAGCCTTTAGTTTAAAGGCGAAGCGCAAAGGTTGAACCACTGAAGGTCGTCAAGCATGCCATCTTCCCATAGAGTCCCAGAGGACTCCGACATATTCCGGATGATAACACTGCTGTCCGTAAATGCATCACTACGACGACGGGTGTTTACGGCACTCATCACCGTACCAGTGGCCGGCGCAGCGCTTGAGATCGTACTCTCCTTAGTAGGAACAGCAGGTGCACGGGAGAAGGATTTCGGCAATGACGTGGACGGGTTATATGCAATCGCTTAGGTGGAGGGAGTTTCAACAGAGCGCACGGTTACATCTCTTAGCTTGGGTTCGCTTGCAGTGATGCATTTCTTTATCTTGCGTCCCTTTGTCTTATCGGATGCACTGGTCTGTGCAAGTTCCCTATTCAGACAAACCGTTCGATATAACGTCTGCATGTTCACGATGTTCAGGCGCGGCATCAGAGTTATTCAACACTGACAAAGCAACGTTTCTAAATGGTGATATCCAACTACTGTTATCAAACAAGGATTTCGGTAAAGGAAATCTCCAACGTTGAAAACGACAAGCGCCCCGTGACATTGACAGAATATGAAATGAATTTATCTGTAGTGCTGTGTAGGCTGCCTTTCCTTTTTTGCGCAAAACCATGTACTGCATTACAACGTGCTGACCCGCTACTGCTTCTGCTAGTCACTTTCACGCTATTTCATTGCACGCCAATCGTGTGTATTTTAAGCATCCTCCATTTCCGTGACCCGATTCTTGTGTTCAGCAATCTCGTTGCGATTCCCGTTGCGCCCCAAACCAAGCAGTTCAACCCATGGCTCTCCTTCGTCCTCGTTCCGTCTGGCGTGCTTCAACGTTCGGACCCTCATGCAGACTGGACAGCAAGCCGGTCTAGCGCGCACTCTAGATTCCCTAGACATTGATGTCTGCTGCGTTCCAGAAACCCCATTGCAACATCCCATCAGTGTACTTACATTGACATCCCCCACTGACTACGAAGCCAGATATCACCTACGTCTTTCTGGAGATCCAGAAGCAGCCTCAGCGGGTCTGGCTGGTGTAGGTATAGCACTAAGTGACAAGGCCGAGGCGGCGCTACTGGACTGCTTCCCTATTAATAGCCGACTAGGTGCAGTTGCGCTTCCCAGTTTCATGTGGAATCAATAAGCACCGCGAAGAGAGACACAACTTATTTGTGATCTCCGTGTACGCTCCAACTGACTGCAGTGGGGACTCGGTGAAGGAGGAATTCTAAGGGGAACAACGGCAGCTCTGGAATAATGCCAAAAAGTCGGATGTCATTATCATCGCTTGGGATTATAATGCACGGTTTGGCCGCCTGTTACCTTATGAACCCCACCTTTTTGGGGTAACGGATGGGCATGGTTCCGGTAAGATAACAGCCGGCTACTATGCATTTTAAAAAAAATTAATATGCAAAATTACATAAGGTTAAATAATGAGATCGCGGTTGCAGGGGAGGCTAAGAGGGATGGGGTGGGACAAAGAAAGTGAAAGCGCGAACGCCACTGAGGTCGGCTCCTAGCCATATCAGCAAGTGTGTCCAACCAAACGTGTTCATCGTCTTTCGGACAGCAGGTCCCCCGATTTTGAGGAGGGCTGGAGGAAGATCATCTGGTCCCGCGGCTTTATTTAACTTTAACAGTCCGATCTCATGTTCGACTTCCGAGCGAGAGGGTGGATCCAAAGGGACAGCCCAGGGAGGGGGCGATCAGTGGCCGGCGAGAAATCTAACCATTCCGACCGAATAAATTGCCTTTTAAAGTGCTCAGCCCAACGCTCTAAGCGTTTTGATAAGTTGTGGATAGGCTGTGCACTCTAGTCACGTATAGTTTCACTAACACCAGGTCTCCTGCTGCCCGTTTCCCTGATCAGACGGAATAACTTACGATGGTTACCAAGGGCAGCGGCCATTTCCATCTATGTTACACGATTAGACCACCAGGATTCGCGGTCTCTCTTCAGGCTAGCACGGAGTTTCGCCCGGCGCTCTTTGCCAGTTTCATTGTGTTCGCTTCAAGCCCGAATATGCCGGCGAGCATGGATAAGTTCCAGAGACTGTGAAGAGACCCAATGTCCATGTTGGCGATTAGGCACACCACATGAGGATTTTCCTGCTGCTAGTAAGGTCTGGTGAATATGAGACCAGTGAGCTTCAATTGCATCCAGTGAGCGTTTATCCAACTCGCATGGCAGCGTACTTTGATAGGCATTCAGAACAGCTGGTTTCGCCAGTCGGCTGCTGTCAATTAGCTCACAACGTCGTCGTGGGCGTCCGCCAAAACGCATGCGCAGGTCAGCACATACAAGTGCATGGTCGGTGTCCACACCTGTGCTCCAAATCGAGCGGCAGTTATGGACGCAGCCTCTCCATCGGTAACTTATCGCAATGTGATCGATTTGCGTCCATAGGTGCTTCCAGGCTGGTGGGCGCCAAGTCACCCTTCGGCGGGTGCTGTGTATGAAATTAGTGCTCGCAAGAAATAAGCGAGCATCCTCACACAAATGAAGTAACCGCTGCTAGTGTCACCTAAAGGCGATCGTAGAGTGTGCACAGAGGTCGAGTCTTGCAGGCGGGTCTCCGATAACCGGCAGATATCCATTGAGAGGGTCTCCAATGTTCGGGCAAGTGCTGCCTGTTGACGGATCTGAGGCGATGTGCGAACATTGAGGCTTGACAATCTGAAGGAGGATCGAGGGCTCCAAATGGAAGCCGATGAACTGGGCTTCACCGCTTGCTTGGACATGGGCCTGTTGACAGGGCAGGAATGACGCTCCGCGTTCACATGTGAGTTGAAACTAACAGACAAGCGACTATTGAAGCAAGGTGGGGAGGGCCGAGAATTGGGGGTTGAAAACAGGGGGATAAAAGTGAAGCTGGAACGGGACGATAAGGGTGAAAAAGCGTAAGAGTGGGATTAAGAAGACGGGAAGGCTTGAGCAGTAGCATCCAAACCCCTATTCCACCCTGCTAGATGCAGCAGATAGGGCGCCGTTTATTATCCTCTGCGACGGCCAGAGCACCAAGAAATTGTTGTAGGAAAGGTTCATCGTATTGCGTGGGCAGAATACTGTCAGGTTGCCCAGGCCTATACAGGAGAACGATTAGGTTTCTCAAACAAAGCCTTTGGTTCACAAACCTTACCGCAAGGCAGCGGGTTTTGGCACTGGACTACAGAACCCATTTTATGAAATGAGGAGGCATCCGCTTCCAATCCCCAACCTGGAGGACCAGGAGGCTGAGTTTGTCTGCCCTCTAACCATTGACCAATCTGGTATCAGTGGCTCGGAAGGTGCAAAAAATGCACCACCCAGTATAGCTAAATGGATCATAGAGGCACACAAACCATCCGACCGACGGTAAGGTCCAGCCTCATTACCATGGGTTGCAACATGGAGTTAATAGTAATGACGTTCGACGTCGCACCTTGGGGAATGCGAGTATTCCCTTCAACAAAGTGGTTTGGTTGCGCCAGTTAACATGGCTCCTTCACGTCCTACGCATGGCACCTGAGCGTCTAACGCGTCGCGCTCTATTCCCTCGTCAAGGACGTGCGTGGAGGCCACCGCTTGGTCAGCCTTCCACTTGGCGTCAGCACATGAATTCGCTGACGGCGTGTGTAGCCCCTGTTGGATCCGTACGTCTTCCAGGATCGGGACCCAATTATGAGGAGTGCCAATGGCTTAACACACTAAAAGACGGCTCGCAAACGGATTCAGTGGAAGTAATGTGTACAGCATGGTATTGATTCACATGTTTAATACTACAAGCATTCAACTGAAAAAAGAGCAAAAGCGGCGTGTGAAAACAAAATAAAAATGTTCCGTTCCACTTCTTATCAAAATGTTCCACTCCTCCTGCGGCATATTAGTTGCAGTGTGATGCTCACCTTCAACTAGCATGCCACCATGATTAGGACGCGATGAATATTGCTTATCTGCTGATCTCCATGGTTTTATGCAGGCTCTGTGTCCAGTTAGTAGGCTGCTGAGATTACTCAATTACTAACCGTCTCTCATAACACTTTCTCGTACCGCTGAATCCGCTGATAAAGTAGGCTGGGTTTCACTAGATAAAATGCACCTTACATCAACCATACATCCATCGCTATTCCCTGCTTCCTTCCTCGAAAGTTACCGCAATTTTTGCTGGCGGGATTAGGCTCCACCTTATCCACAAGGCAGTCTCCTCTGAGCTATGTCCCCTGTTTCTGGGCAGGTGCTGCGCCACTTACGTATACTGATTGATGTTTATCACATCAACTGAACCTTCCTTTTCCTTTGCTTCCATGGTTCCTCTTACCACATGTTCGCATCTAAAGGCATTTCAAACCGATGGTGCAGTTATTTGTCTGAGGCACTTGGACCACCGTCGCCTTACCTCCGCTGCTTGTAGCCTAGTTCATGCGTTCGTCTTGATTTCACTAACTTTTGCATGTTTACTTTCGTACCTTGGACCATAACTTATCTTATTAGTTAGCGTACGCAACACATTCATACAAAGGAACATGGTGAGGTTGAAAACATGTGGCAATAGCTGCGATACACATAACGGAGTCAATCTTCCTACGTATTCATAGCAAGCCACCGCATCATTTTACAACAAACTTACGTCCATGTGATTCTCAACTTACCGTGCAACACGGAGATCTGACATGTCACGGCGCACTGCATGGGAACCGATCCTGACATATCTCCTTCTGTGTGCAACGGTACACCAGAAGCGCTGCGTGGTGAAAGTGATAATGACCCATACCGCTGCTCCCTCCGCACCGCTGCAAATGGGAATAACTGCGTACAAATGTTTAACATGGTTAAGTGAGCAACCTACCCATCTTAATCCCATGCGTAGGGGGCGTGGTTCATGCTGCAACGCATATGTCCTGCACGTAATCATTAACATAATGGGTAACGGATACTTCACATGTGGCGATGAGGCGCAAACACTCCTTCCCCGGGAACTCATTACACAATGACATGTCATCGTAAACATTAGGTACGGAAAGTGTACTTCAGTGGATATCAATCCCCGGACTGCGCATTACGGCGGCAATGATTCACTGCAAGGGGGCCTAGTTGGAAATGTTGGTTAACGTACACCTTACCAAATGACTGCCATTCACAAGCATCTTCACGCACCGCCTTAGCCTTCCATTCAGCGATCACAGTGCAGGCAGGTATACTCCTCTTCCCCGTTGTATGCCGCGCAACTTTGATGGAACCAACGTTGGCATACGTCACACATAACCCACTTAACTTCATTACCCACCGTTGCGTTATCCTCTTCCTTTAGACATAATGCGCATAGGTCTAATACCGAGGGATCCGGTATCCTGCGCCTCCTTTTTTCCGCTTTAGAACGAGCAGAGGTGGTGGTTCCGAGACGCCGAAATTTTGAAACACGTGCAGAGGTGTATTGCGCAGGAATCTCCGTCACTCGCAGTTTTAGTGGAGATTTCCGTTTTCTGGAGCCGCACCATGCAGCTTTCCCATTCCCTCTGCTGTCGTCCCCTGAATAAATAACCGCCCGCGCGTCATGTACACCATCGTTGGCCCGCACGGAGCTTGTGCTCGGCACGCTGTCCCCATCATTTGCCAGTCCACATACCGCCGTTCTGCGGCACGAGCGTCCCATTAATCGATCGTGCCAGTCTTCCACGTCCAGCGGAATAGGGTCACTACAGTGCCGCGTGGTGCAGTACAGGGCTACATCACTATCCTCCGACATCAACTCCGCCAGCCTCCTAAGACTCCTCAGTACCTTGTCGTGCCGCGCCGATCCAAGGCTGCAAACCTGCGTTTTCAGTTCCGCCATCACCTCCTCCGTCTTGCGAAGTTTTGTCGCCCTGTCCACTGCGCGTACCTCAAGGACATCTCCCGCATCAAAGAAGGTCACATCCCTTAATCCTGCAGCCTCCGGGGAGCAGTCAACCGGCCGACTGCATGGAGCATTCCATCTACAATCTCCCACAATACTGGCAATAGGCTTCCCTTTCATGGCGGTGACATGGCACATGTGCGCACATGGCATTCGCCATTGTAGGTGAAATTCACATTCGCAACAGTCATCCGTCACCTTATACCGCCGCCTCTTTGCACCACGGGTGCATTCCACCACCCAGTGCCTGCCCGCATCATGCATTGACCTTATCCCCGCATTTCTCCAGTGTCTCATCATCTGCTTACGAGCGTATGGAAGAAACCGAGTCAAGATGGGGGTTGCAAGAGACAGCTCCACAGGTGGAACGTATGGCGTCGCACTGTGTCTCCCAATCGCCAGTTGCCGGTCTTGCATCCAAGAAGAAACTCTCTCAATAATCACTGTGAATAACGATCGTAGGGATGATTGCTCAGTCAACTGCTTCTTCAGATGTTTATTTTCATTTTCCACTCTGTTCGTCGTTGCGCAACCAAACAAACATACCGCGCGCTGACGATGAGCCGCCCATGCGGATGCCCATGGAAGCCATGTACGCCGAAGGTAACGGTACAATTCCGCACTCTTGCCTGCAAGCGCTCGCAGAATCCCGCTGAAATGTCCAGCATCACGGGTGTAAACCAACAACATCAGCCATTGCCGAAGGAGGTTTCGCACACCGGGATTTAAACCAGCAACTTGTGCACACCGTCGGTACATATCCCTCAGGACGTGAAAACGGCAAAATACCACCGCCGCGTTCGGATACGCCGACGTCAGCGCGCCAACTTGCGCCATGCACTTGTCCATAACAAGAGTTTGCACTGACGATATGCAGGGCAACATCTCTTTCATCGATTCCACCGCCAGTCTGTAGCTGGAGGCCGTCTCATTCGGCAACAACGCGTAAAAAATGAATACGCCAGACCCGTTACATCTATTAACATACAGTGCCACAGTATGTAGCCGCCATAGTTCAACTGGTGCGTGGCATCCGCCAACAACACCTCACAGTAACGGGCAGCTATGGATTCCATGCAAGACGGCACGAAAAATACATATTTCACTATCGTTCCTTCCCTCACTACCCGACATGTGCCATTCTTCTCAAGCATATCCGTCACCTCGCACACCTCCCCCGCCTGCTGCTTACGGTGACGCCTTGTCACCGTCTTTATATCGTCTACTGTCAACACTCGCCCATGCTTCCGGTTCATGTACCGACGAATCTCACGCGTACTTCTAAACACTGACATTAGGCTCACAATCTCCTGCTCCTCAGCCTCCGTCAAGTGCCGATTCTGCGGATATAGCCACGGAATACCCAAATGGAAATCATGATTATGCTGCAGCTCCACTTCACCACGCTCGTAATAATCACCCCTCAATACTATGGAAAACCTTGCTTTGCAGCCCAGCATTCTATAACTATTTGGTCATGTTAGAGCATTATCAATAACACACTTACCGTTTACCACGAACGTTCCGCCGATTACCATGCACACACTGGTAATGCACATATTGATATGGATACCCCTCTGGCAAATCATCCCCCGTCATGCGTTTGTACCGAGTTCGAGTAACGACTGACCGCTTATAAAACGCAGTCGCAGTAGCCTGCTGAAATCTCTTCACATCCTGCTCCATGTCCGCAAATTTTCGCGAATACAATCTCACCAAACGATTAAACGTAGGAAGATCGTCCACCATGATGACAGCTTCCAACGACGCGCCAAGGTTCAAAACTGCACTTCGTTATCTACTTGAACAACAACAACGGTGTTAAAATCCACAAGCTTTTATATTACCACGTACCTTAACTCATTATACCTTAACTTATTATACACCATACAACATCAATAAGCGGCATAGTCCACTTTTGGCACGGCGTACCATACCACCCTCACCAAATTACGCACATAACACTTTGGTTAGAATCCCGGTCCGCTATTTTCTTATGCATCAGGCTGCCTGGTGTCTTGATTCCATACAAACAACGCTTGTCTGTTGGTCAGTCTACATAACGAAACAACCAACCTAGCTCAATCTGCCTTGGACTACAGCACACCGATTGTCATTTACTGAATTTTCACATCACTGCAAAGTCAGACTTCATGGCAAGCTGGGTATATGTCAACATATGAATGTCTCAAAGTTACTACTTTGCAATATTTTCGGGAAGTAAAAACCAGCTGATACGTGAATGATACTGCAATTTCGATAACTTGCCTGTCCACGCTAAGTGACGCATGCTTCACCAAGCTAAGCTCAAGCGTACTATTTCCACTTACATGAATACTCAACATATTTGTAATCTAATTGTGCCACTTGATCGGACAAACAAACTGGGCTGTGTCTAGCACAGTCGAATTATAAACAGCTTGTCTATTGTTAAATAACCATTGTCATTTAGAGAACTAACACCGCTTCCTCAATCACGAGATCCTTCCTTTGAATCAGTCAAACAAACTCACTCCAGCTCTGCCAAATATGAACCGATCAGCGTATCGGCAAAAATGCGTAGGCGTAAAATCGTCTGCTCCCTTCGCTTGCGGCAAACTAGCCGCTTGCTCCCTAAGCTAAACCCATCTCCTTCATATGATTGCACCATACAATCACATACACGCCAACATTTCATCATGGATGATGTCAGTAACGTAGTGCCATTCCGAAATTCTCGCGAATACAAAGATTCTACGGGGTTGGATGACCACGACGTTGGGATGTGTGAGCATTTGAATTCTTATTCCATTTTTAGTCAGTTTTTTTGTCACAAGCTAAGAGTCGTAAGCTTTTGAAAAAGGTTACTCGATACCTACAAGTCAAACGTTAAATGCAGCCAACCATATCTCCCGAACAGTGTTGAAAAGATACTAAAAATACATTTACCAGAATGCCGAAGAAGTCTGTCTTCGTGAAACAATTAGCTTTGGCTAAAGGCAGCAAAATATTTGCTAGGTTAAATAGCGCATAATGCTCTCTACGCATGGTCTCATTCAACGGCTTTGGGTCAATACACATCCGCAGTTTTCCCCTATGGTTCGTAATGATTGCGACCTGACTAACCTAATCGGTTGGCTCATCAACTTCGGTAATCACACCATCTCTCACTAATTTGCTCAATTCAAAGAAGAACCTATCGTGAGGTGTAAATTTATTTTGCTAGCTGGTAGCGCTGTCGGTCCTATCAAAGGGTCGAAGGAAAAGTGAGAGGTTTCCTCAAACCTCTCTAAACCTGGGATAAACATAGACGGATACTAGTTCTTTATATCGGTTTCTCTTTAGCAAACATGCACAAAACAACACGATTAAAAAATAACAAAACAGAGAAACTCAATCGAATCAGTGCCGAGAATCGGGGTGATCTCCTCCTCAACCATCACCAACTTCAGTCGATGTGAGAATACGTCTATTCGATTACAGCTGAGCCCATCGGATTAAGTCTGCAGCTACTCCAAATACGCAGGCAATCTTTATCGGATCGAATACATACTTGGGATAGTGTTTTCTTGGAAGAATGTTGACAGTAGCATCCGTGTCTAACTGGCAACGTACTGAAATTCCTACGGTCACAATACTTGCGTAGACGCATTTGCGCGATACCCTCCGTGACACATTTCCAACGGAATGTTCTGCATCTGCGGATGAAAGGTCAAGAACGACCGCACTCATAATGGCTGCCTTTCAGCAACGAGCAAAATAGTTCTTTTTTCCACATCTGGCGCAGTTGCTTCCCAAGCCGGCCACTGTTCGGGGTGCTCGGAACTCAAGCGGTTCAAAACTTGCCGATCTCCTCTCTCACGTTAGTAGCGTCCGCTAATTTGCCTCCGGAAACGGCACCTTAATTCTGCAACTGTTGCGAGTTTCCTTTGTTGGCATTTATAGGTGGTCGAGCACCCATTATTGCAGATATCAATGTTCTGGTGGAGCAATAATCTGCGTTGCCTCAAAAGCCGCTTTGTCGTACTTACATCATTGCTTCCCAGAACAATCCGATTGGGTATGCAACTGTCACCCAAGCATTGGCAAAAATTGCAGGATCGGGACAAAATATTCACTTCATTGGAATAGGCGTCGGCTGATTCGATTGGGCTACCGTTGCTCGAAAAGAAGTAATAAAGCTAGTAGGTCACCTTGGTTTAAGCTTCACAAAATTCATTGAATTTTCATATTACTTTCTCGAAATGGTTTGGGTCATCGCCTTAGTGGTAGTATAGTTTGTCTAGAACACGGGGCGCATCATTCTCGGTTGTGTGTCAAAATATGGCTAGAAGATACGCCATCGGTTGTTCTTCTAAACATACTAAGTTGCAGAAATCCTCTCTAGTGCACTTCCCTAGATGCCAGTTCCTTGCAAAATTCCCTTCATCCAAGTTCCGAGTGGCGGGCTTTTGAATAGACTCTGATGATCCCAAAGGCATCCGCACACCGCCTGTGGGTTCGTCGGTGTCTCCTCTAACGGCAAGTATCAAAACTCCCAGCTCAGCGAAAATCACAGAATATGTAACAAGTCAAACTCATCGATATAAAATGCGGGTGAATCACTTACACGAATATCGTCCGATCCGAGTGCAGTAATATAATCCGTTACGTCCGCCTCCCATTGGCTTTTTGACACGCTCGGTTTATCTATCTGCTCACGCTGATGTGATCCTACCATTACTTACTAGTTTTGATGCGACGAGCAGTCAAGCGCAGCAAAGAGAGGTGTAATATCGGACCAACGCTCCGAATAGCTCCAAACAATCTGCTAGGATAAACTGCAACGATATCCGTGAAAGACCTGTACATTTAGATGCATGTACTCCACACTCCAGCTATCGTTCTTGCCCAATTATATGCTTTGAAATAGAGTATGTTTGTTTTGTATGCATATTACGCTATTATATTAGTAGGTTTGCGTTGAACATTAATGTACCGGCGTTGATTGCTGCCTCTTGATGTTCGTAGTTTTTACCCTTGTCACCGCTGCAATGTTATTGCATATGACGTAGAGGAGTAAGGTTAGCGTTAACGAGTGTAGCTCTGCTACCTCTGTTAATTAAGTAAAATATTGTTACCAGTTTACCCAACAGATGTTGCAGGCCAGAGAGCCATCCCCCGTACACCGTCACGTTGCGTTATATAGTAAAACGCATGTGATAGTAATGAACATGAAGTTCGCTAGGGTGATATACTTAAAAATACTTTCTGGCGGTCAAAGACACATTTATTCCGCAAATGTTTAATATCAAAAATTTGTAAATGCATCTGGATTGGACGAAGTATATTCCTAATATATTTATTGATAATCTATATGATGTCAACTCTTGCACTGTCAACAATAATTACAAATATGCCTTCTGTTCACTTGGATATACATAGTGGGCATAAGTACTCACATGACAGTGAAAGGCTTATAATGCATTTGAATACTTCTTGCCACTTTTGCTTTATCGCACGTAAGCAATACAAAATGTGCCTGTTCAAGTCCATCAAGTTAGTTTAAAAATATTTTGGCGGTCATTTCTTAAATATTAATTAGTAATAATATCCTGTCTATTTATCCAAAAACATTCAGGCATTAGTGTTTACCTATCCTTAAAATCCAATGACGAAATGCAAGTAATCAAGAACATCATAATGAAATCCTCTCGCGGTGTAAGCTTTGCTGTGAAGCTATGATCGCCTGGATACAAAGAATGCTGTCACACACTGTGTTGGGCACCAAATAAATTTAAGCTTATTTACACAACGAATCCAAATCGTTATGAAACCAGTCTGTCGTCCACGGCGGTGTTTAGAGAGAGCAGCGTCTGAACTATTTACCCATACTATTAAGATGTTTTGAGACTTCAATGAACTATAAGCCATAGCATGTTTGACAATATAAAATTAAGTAAAGCAGAAAGTGCAAACACATAGGGAAATACTAGTTGTGCACATGTCCGATTGATCAACGCACGCCTGATCTGCTCCGACATACACTACTTGCTACTTACTAGAAGAACCAGACAACCTACAGAGCAATTCATCCGGCAGTGATCATAATCTGATCGTGTTCTTGCTTAGTTCAACTCGATGTAATCAGGGTAGCGTGTATTGACCCGAAAGATGGTGTCATGATTAGCTTGCAGGGAATTGACGCTATTTGCAACTTGGTATAATCTCTAGTAAATCATGCCCAATAAAATCACAATGTGATACAATCTGGAGAATGTGAATGAGTGAGCTTTCCATTAATATCTTGACCAATTACCTTGAACTCCCCTGGTTGTTGTCAGCAACCTAAGCGGCCTAAACATTTGTTTATATAGACCAAAATTATTCAAGTATAAAACCGCACGGAATTTTCATATGAAACTCGAAATGAATTCTATCATTTGCTAACTTTACGCAACGTACCGCAACTGCAACAATTTCGGAAATATGTTACACGGTGCCTAAATAATTGGGTCTGACCCAGCCTACATTCGGAGTAAAATCATGGCAAACATTACAAACATAGATCGTTTAGAAATAACATTTTAATGAAGTCCCATAACAGGCCGAGGCCTATAGTTTTAAGATGCGCATTTGCTAAATTCACGGCTACTCACTGATAACCCATAATATAATAAATTATACATTCCTCCTTTTATACACATGAATATTTGTTCGTTATTTGACTATTTCAACTCTGGCTTTTGTTAAGTTTCCGGTCAGAATCGGGCAGCAAAAGAAGAGATCATCTCTCACTTGATGCAGATTGGCGCTGGTTTAAGACCAACCAACACGTTTTCTTACAGTGATCACCAGACGAGCTCATTCCTTGTGCCTTCTGTTAGTTATACAGGGTTTCTGTTACTTTTCTCGCATTAGCACGAGAACTGCTCATGACACTAAACACAAAAGCTGCACATCCGTTCTTGTCTGCAAACTGTCTACTTTTATCTCATTGCGGTCTTAGTTTCTAAAATAGCACATTCCTGATTCACCTCGATATTGGTGCAATCTACTTATTTGAGTAGGTTTTTGGGTATTTGTTCTATAAAAAGTCACGCCCAAATCACAATCCATCACAAAACACATTTTAGTCTGTGGCAGTTTTCAAACAGCAATTCATAAAAGTATTAGGCCATTAATCTTCCTTTTCAGAAATACCATGATGAGTGGTATATTAGTCCATAATATTCATCGGTTAGTTGTACACTAATCCATTCCCCCCTGTACTAAATTATAATTCGATGCCATTGTTCGTTGCTCCGGTGGCCGTTATTTTTGACTGCTCCAAAGAAATCTTCGGGTAAGTTATTAATGAAATCTGATCACTAACTACATAAAGCTGCTACTGGCATCATATACAATTAAATTATCAGATTGACCAAGACGTAAAATAGAACGAAGTTCTGTATGGAAAATCAGATGTTTGGCAAAGGTTCTGAAGATTTCAGGGCGTTTCTTTGTGGATCACATATTTCTTCTTCTGTACGTGTAAATGAGACAAATCAGGCAAACACTTCTCAAAATGGTTTTCGAGAACAAATCATTGACGCTCATATGAAGTCTAAGAAGTTGAGACTAATAGTAAAAATGGGTAGAGAAGAAACAACTATTTCTCTAACTTGTCTTTAAAGATGACATACCTGCTGAGAAATGCACACGACGAATGATAGATACTTACCGAATGACCGAATGACGTTTTATGTAGCTCGACTAATTGGCGGTTTTATAAGCAGTTCGCTCTTTGGTTCTAGATGTAAAGACAGGATGCCTAATCAAAGCCAATTAATGGTAGTCTACCGCTTTACCTTCTCCTGTGGTGTTAGGTAGGTTGGGCTCGCGACCATTCACTTGGAAAAGCAAATCAAGGAACAATTAGCAACTCCGCTCTTCACCCAAGGAAACAAAACTATGTTGAGTACCATAAGTAACCATCTGATCTGTACCAGTCATTTGATTTTTAATCGCAAGACATTTGAGATAATCTATCGACTGCCATAACAGCGGCACCATTGGTCAGGGGTTCTGCTACTTGTTACCGTTGAAACAATGTACATCAGTTGGAAAAAAGAAAATCTATGCATTCAGAAGCAGCATGTACAAGCAATACAACTACGCTGGCCAGCCAGTAATAAAGACGGATCGGACCTCACTCGGTGGTATCAAATGCCTTCATTCACTTGAATATATTGCATATTACGTTAACCATTTAAAAATGATGTTCCATAAGTAGTTACTCTCTGTTCTCGAATGAAATTCTCAACGTATATTTCTGTACCAAACCTGATGATAAATAACTCGAAAAAAATTGTTTGTTTTAAGCGTACAATAATAGCTTTTGTACGGGAACTCGGTTATGTTTACTGATAATTGATCAAGCAGTCACTTCATAAGATTCGAAAGCAAGCACATTTATGTTTGTGCGGTTCGAATTAGAAATGTGCGTATTATATTCTCAATGAAAACTGTTGGGATTCATTGAAAGTTCCAGTTTTTGTATATTGCGAGCCTTTCATAGAAATCGCTGAATGTTGTATCCATGCGGTTACTGCCTCTATCCTACTACACCGTATATATATCTCTTATGGTCCCATGATAAATGCAGGTGAATTCGACCAGATTATGAACCATTCAAAAGCACTCCATAGTGTTTCGCCTGTTGATATATTATACGTCATAGTTAAAGCATTATGGGTACATTTTATGAAGTTGTAAGACTAAACAGGTTGAATAGTGAAAAGATTCAACAAAACGGAAAATATATTAAAGCCAGTTACTCTACTTTTGGTGAGGTCACGGCAACGGCTGTAATTGTTGAACTGGCTTGTGCTTTCGGTTACACAGCTGTTCTCGTCAGCCAGAGACTTTCTTCGGCACAGTGGCTTGCATTGCAGGTGCCTTAATTTCATACAAACATTTGAATATGTATTTAAGTCTACTTGCATTAGATATCCAAAAATACTCTTTAAATATATACACGCATTTCTACACCACGTGAATGTGGTTGTTTTAGTAGGGGGTGTGTTTTGGAACATCAATATAATAGCATTCGCGAAACCCGTTCCACATTTATGAATATGACCAAGTTTATTATGCCACATAAAAAGGTTGAAGTGGCTTCTTCCACCCTGATACCTCTAATAGAATAATCTCGACGACATTGTTGTAAGAAGAAACATGGTACATTTACTTTCCTCAATTCTGTATCTTCTAAGAATATATGGACTTAAATAATATCAAGTTTTACGCTTAAGAAATGGAATCGTGAAGTAAATTTACATATCTTTGCTGATATATTCCGTCACCTAGAATTACATCGGCTAGCTTGCCCAACAACCTCTACCTATTCCAGCGTGTGGTTCGGGTTTACACTGTTCCAGCAAATCTTCCAGCGCAAGTGTTTAAGTTGGTGGTGTGTATTCGCCTAGCAAGCCTACTCATATGTCACAAATTTCTGCTCAAATACCCTGGGATGTGACGATTATGACCCGCCAATAACTAAAGCCACCCCCTTGCTTACTCGGAAAACCGCTACAAGTCCACAGACAGAAGCTTCTCTCTAGCATTCTCCACACGAAAATAGTTCAGGAAAGCACTTTCAATTCCCATAAACACGACTAGATATGCCTGCATGCGCACACACATACATTCATGTACCAATACATGTGGCGAACCTACTGTTCCGTTATAAATCAACGGAGCACAATTTGTCCTCTTACTATGATCAAGTGTCCGATAACACAAGATATATATATATATATATATATGTATATATATCGATCGCCTATGCTTTTTGCATAGTGTTTTGAACAAAGTATGCGATCAACAATTGACTTGGTGAGCTTTTGGAGAACTTCGCCATTTCTGTTGCAAGCTCAAACACTCTGGTGAAAACTATCCATCCCTTAGACGAATAACTTTTTATCTTTTTAAAATACGGACATTCGGAGTGGAATTTACTGTTCGCAAAATACCAAAAGTATGGTTGTCTTGTAACGCAAATGTTTTACTAATGGCGCCTTAGCATAATTACCTTAATCACCAGAGTCTTAACCTTCTGTTCTTCGGGAAGTGTGCAATGTACACCGGTATGCAGAGCACACCAAATTAGTATGTCGCTCTCTGGTCAGTCTGGGATGTCAATGCCATGAATCATCCCCAGTTCAGGTTCGCGTATTTTAAAGTTTAGGATTGACCAGTTAATGACGATTGATGTAAATCGATCCATTAGTCGGCGCCGAGGAATTACGGCATGCTTGACGCTAGTTTGCTTTAGATTATGCTGAGTGATAGCATTAACACAAAAATGGCACTTTATCAAATATATTTGTGTCGGACATCAACTTTCTTGCGCAACCCTCCATGGATATCGAGGCGTATGTCGTTACCTCTGCTGCTTGCAAGAAAATACGTCTCTGGCTCAAACGTAAGTGGCGAGCCGAATTACGATAGTAATCGTATGAACCCTGGTTTTGCTCTTGCGACACAAATATACCTACTGAAAATAATTATAAATTTTGCGAGAACTTGATTTACCCTAAAATTTTTATTTCATTTTTGTCTACCTTGCTCAGATTGTTGCTGGCTCTCAGAAGCTTTGTTATATGTCAAATGTGAAAGATATTTATGCCTATTTGTGCGGAGGTCCGTATCTTATGATGGGATACTGGTAGTAGCCAATGTAACTAAATGTTGATGAAGGGTCAGTTGTTATCATATCACCCCGAAGTAGCAACCATGGTGTACTGCTAACAGTTTGCTTCGTTTCATTTCACTGAACTGAGAAAATCATGAGACAGATTTTGATTTATTGTTATCAGGCCCCACAAAGTTGACTAGCAAATAACGAGTATTTTGAGAGAAAGCTTTACAACACGTTAAATAACAAGGTCTTGTGACCACCCTTGCGTAAATTTCACGAGTAAATATTCACTATTCTCTCCCATTTTCTACCCTTTACTCTGTATGAATATGCATTAATTGGCTTTCAATCCAGATTCATTTTGACAAGGTTTTCCTGTATTTCATCGAAAAACGAAATCAGGAATATACATAAACAAAAGAAAGCGTAATTCTTGGTGAAGAATCCCTAGGTTGTTATGAAATCAGGTGCCTTTTACTTATGCCTATTAGGGCGGGAGACGAAATATGGAGCCGATCTAGTAGCGCTACGCAAATGAATGCCGGGCCAGAGGGTTTGCCTGGGTAGCCGTTTCAGCTAATGCCGTGCTAGAGCGTGGATGAGGATAGGACACTTTAAACGTCACGTACAGAACCACCTGATCAGCGTGAAACTGCCCAACCTGAATGGTGCGTCGATATACAGCGCTAAGGAGGTGGACGCTAAACCTGATATAACTTGCCCTGTATGAAAATTGCAGTGATTTACCACGGATAATATGCAGTTGCTTTAAAAGCCAAGTAGGATGGTTATAGTGAGATATTGATCAAGATTGAAATAGGGCGAATTTCCAAGCCACGACATTTTTATCGCCATGCTGTATAACGGTCACCATAATTAGACATTACAAGCGCGCACACAAAGCAATTTGTGGAGTAGTACTAGATTAGGTAATATGTGAGTAAAAATAATTCACGTAAGGAAGAGCGTTTACTCATAGGCAAATTTCTTTGGTTAACGTGACAAGTAAATCCAGCAACGTTTATCAAAATAGATGTTACAGAAAACAATACTAGGATGACACCTATTTTTAACGTAATATATTAAGTATTATAACTATATGTGTTCATCTTCTAGACCTATGTTAATACCGTCAGTGTGGAGTAAGATACAACTTAAGTGGGAAAGGATATACATAATTGACACATGGGAAGTGAAAAGAAATTCCGGCGTAAAACCAACTGGCTGTTCTGCGTGATCAGCTTTGGCAAGTGACTTTTTATATTGGCATTGTGAATCCAATTCAAAAGATGCATACAACGTATTTTGGATTCCAAATGATTAGATGTGTTATCACCAAACAAGAAGCAATTTTGACTGCCTTATATCGCAATGGTTATTAAGCACAGTCTGTAAACGAGAGAAGACACCATTGACTATCTATTTTGCCCAATTTTGTGGCAGTATAGGATTTGTGAGTTCCCGCTAGTGTCAGGGCTGCCGTATCTAAATAATGTAATCCGAATCGCTTCTAATGCCTACGCTGAGCATCTGCAAATGATTAAAGAGTCAAAACGCCCGAAAGCTTTCTGTATAAGGCCGAGGTGTTGATTTAGCGTTGTGAACGCCTAATTGGCATTTCAATATTTTCCATTGTGTGAACCGTTAGTTTATGTTAAGCGATCAATTAGACTCCGGAGTACGAAATACAATACTTTATCTGTAGAAAGCGTATTTTCCAAGGCGTGCGCACTTTAGCTTGATAATAGGAAAAATATAATTTTTATTGACCTCAAAATCCTGTCTTAATAAGGAGTCATTTTCAATACAGTATTTTTACATAAGTCACTGCAATTCCCGTCCGTGAAGAAGCTATACTGCTAAAGTTTTTGGAGGACGTAAGCTTTCGCATCCATATTCTATGCATCGGCCGAGCTACAATCTATATCGGATAACATCACGGCTTCGTACATGTTCCGTTGTTTATATTTAAACATCTTAACATGTCAGAATGTTCTCTGACTCCCGTTCAAAGCAAATCGCTACCAAAACATCCTTTGCATTGATGGTAGAAGTTTTTATTTTCCACTACAGCAAATACCTAGGAATACGGCTGTGCATTAGGTTTACATGAACCCCAGACGTTAAGGAAATATTCCTTGCACCTGGCGTAAATTGTTTACCTCTGTTTTGTCCAAAGGACATTGATGTCCCAGCAGGTAAAATTCTGAGTGCTGAAGGCCAGTGGAAAAAGGAGAGAACGAAATTACGAAGGGACTTTGGGCGTTTATTTTCTGAAACTCAATAGTTAGCCAAACCACGTGAGGCTGTTAGTATCCTTCGCCCTGCACGGTTAACCTCGTCCGACCAGAGGCGTCATAATCCCGTGAACATTCACGCACCGGGGTCCAGTGATTCATCACCTCAATTGCGCTACGTTCACGATGTCGAGATTTTACAGGTTCTAATCAATAAACTCCTCGAAGCTGCTGAGTAATCGGTAAAAGTGAGACAGGTTACCAGTCTTGAAAAGCAAGGTGATCAACAAAATCGGCAGATGCGAATTACTTTTCTGGACGAAGCCAGTCCAAGAGTGATCATGTCCCGCCTAAGTAGGCTAAAAGGTATAATGATCCATGTTCTTCCAGACTTGGACCCAGCAGAAAGGGAGCGGCCCAAGTCTGCCATCATTGAGCTGAAAAGACGCACTGGTGCGTGGGAAACAAATCTTCGTATAGTAAATATTCGGGTGGTTTCCAAAAATCCGCGAATCAGAATAAACGAACTGCGCACACTTAAAGCACGCCTGACAAATGTGGCGGCCTGCGAGTAGCCTTCACAAACGTTTGCAGTATTATGAATAAGCACGTTGAGCTCTTTAGTTTTGTTGCGTCTGAGCGGCCAGACGAAGTAGAACTCGCAGAAGCATGGCTGCATGAAGAGTTATACACCGAAGAAGTTGAACTCAACGGTTACTCGTGTTTCCGATGGGATAGACTAAAGAATGCCCAAGGTGATGTCTTACTTTACATCCGGCCTTCCCTGCATGGGAGACTTGTGAGCACCTACCGAAGTGATGATGGTTTGTGTGAGCTACTGTGGTGCTCCATTCGCCTCAGGCGCGGAGAACTGCTTGTGGGCACAGTTTAACGCAGTCCGCTGAGTCGTCGTTTGGACTGGCTGCCCCATCTTCGAACCCACATGAGTCGCCCACACATTCTACTTATGGGAGATTTTAACTGTCCTCGAATACGATGGCCTGAGGTGCATTTGATGTCTAGATATAGTAAGGTCGAAGCAAAGTTCGTGGATTGGTACTTGAAACTGATGCATCGCAACACATATGCCAGCCAACCCGCATAGCAACACGTTCAACCTCGTCCTGTCTCGACCTGATTTAAACAAGCTACAAACAACGAGTGCGTGACGTTAGGTTCCTGAAGCCCCTGGTTACAAGCGACCACTCAGTACTGATAGCTTATATGGAGTTATCTTTGCCGTATTCGCAAGCACTGCAAACAGCTCCCAACCATTGGAAAACGGACTTCGATGGTCTAGCTCGAACGGCGAGCCAACTGGATTGATCTCTGTCACAAGCTGCATCTGTCGAAGATTGTTGGATATTTATAAAAGAGAGATAGACATCACAGTGTTCCCAACTTGTGCCATGGAAATGTCGGAAGGTTGGACCGACCAAGCCACATTGGTTTGACAAGGAATATTAAAACCTGGCTCGGAGGCGGCGCAGACTGTGGGACAAGTATCTTCTCTCTAACTCTGCCAATGATTACCAAGGGTATAAATGTCAGCGGAGCATCTGCAACCGCGCAAAGAAGGATAAACGCTGATACTTCGAAGAACAGCTCGCATTAGCCGGAAAGACCGCCCCAAAGAGAAATTTTACATACGTGTATCGACGCCTGAAGCCGGCAGGTGAGGTGCCAGTGCTGGATGGCACGGATGGACAGCCTCTAACCTCCAGCACTGAACGTGCGTCCGCGTTGGCGGCGCACATCGCTTTTGTATTTGCTACTAACCGGGAGTCTGTTCATAGTTTGACGTGTACCGCTATTACCGAACTCGATAGTCTGCATCGCGGCGTTGAAGAGGTAGCTCAACTACTCGCCAAACTTGACGGCACCAAACCTGCCGGACCTGATGGGCTTCAGCAACTGGTTCTCAAATCGCTTTCAACCACCCTCTCACCTGTCGTGACTGAGCTTCTCAACTGGTCGCTGTCCGAAGGTTTGTTGCCGATTGTCTGAAAATGTTCGGTGGTGAAGCCTATTCCGAAAGGCGGCGACCATAGCAAAGTAGACAATTACAGACCAATTTGTCTGACACCTAATTTGGCCAAGGTTGCTGAGAATATCGTGAAGAAGGGCTTGCTGCAGTTGCTACAGTCAAACGAGTTCCCGACGCCCGCACAGCACGGTTTTACGCAAGGTCGCTCATGCAATACGAACCTGCTTGTGACGAGGCATAAGTTGTTGAAGGCAATAAGCAAGGGGAAGTCCGTCGACGTGTTATTCATCATTTTTATTAAAGCCTTCGACAAGGTCAGTCATGAAGTCCTATTTCACAAACTCAGCATGTGTGGTGTCGGTGGCTCACTGCACCGGTGGATCCGCGACTTTTTTATTGGACGAAAGTGGAGGGTACAGCTAGACGACCATCTAACTAACTGGTACCCTCTACAAGTGGAGTGCCTTAAAGCAGTATGTTGGCGCCCACTCTGTTCCTGATTCACATCAACGATCTACTACAGCTTCTCCGGTCACTGTGTGCTTCGTATGCGCTCCCGATTACTGTGGCCTACTTCAGCAAGATCTAAACAGCCTGTCCACAAGGTCTGCAGAGGCTCTTCTCCAGGTCAACCCAGCCAAGTCTTTATTTATGAGCCTGGTGAAGGGTGCAAACGGCCGAACCTACACCCTTGACGGCCAAACGCTATATCCCACACCATTAGTGAAAGATCTAGGTATACTCTCACGCTACGATTTGAAGTCCGTGCACAACACGAACAGGCTATATCGTAATGGACTGCGCATGTTTGGGCGCAAAAACGTAGCTTCGGCACATGGTCTGAAGAGGTTGCAAGTCGCCTCCTCTTCTAGCATTAGACCAATGCTAGAGTACGGTTCTCCCGCCGATTTCTGATCACCTGAGGGGGGCATAAGATCAAACGGGTCCAACACGTTGTTACCAGGCACATCCCGAGTTTACTTGGCTTAGGGTATGAGGACCGGTGCGAGAAACTAGGATTCTAAACCTTGTCCTACTGTCTTTTTCTAGTAGACCTCATTATGACCTACCGTGTTCTATATCTCGGTGAGGTCCCAATGCTAAGGCCAATGATGCACTTACGATTGTCATGCAGCACATGCGGACACAGGTACAAACTTGTCGTGCTGGATGTGAAATATGTTCTCCACCCATTGTGCTTCGAACGGAAAGTGGTTAACATTTGGAACAGTTTGCCTGACATGAGATTAAGGCAAAGCTGTGCAACAGTTCAAAACTTTGTTAGATTTGTGTTTTGCCACAATTCGATTCCGAGAACGACTGCATACTTACGATGACACATCACATTTGTGAATCCTGAAATCTCGTAAGTCAAATTCTTTAAATATTACATTAGAACGAAAATCATATTCACTGCTGACAACTTTTATAACGTCCTTGACCATATTTCGAAAGAGTAATAGAGAATTGGTTTTCACTTGCTCTATAATACAGTATTCAGTAAGGTTACAAAAGTTACATGTATACAACAACTACAAAATGGCAGCAAGACTAATCAAACAACATCCCTTAATCACAGCAAACAAACCCACTGTAATCTTGAGAAAAACACGGCGAAAAGCGAAAAGATATTGGAAGTTCATGGGTAAGTTAATGTTGATTATAGACTAGGCTGTCGAATTTGCGGGAATGACTATTTTGTCCAAACAGGTATAAAATTAGCAAGACGAATACAAGAGCACAAAGGAACATTTAAAAGACACTTTGCAGTATCAATAGTCTCAGCACACCTGGACAAAAGGACACAACTTCGGTTAAGCGAAAGCATAAATCCTGGCAAATGGCGAAACAAGAATGTAAACAGGGTTCTTGCAAGAGTGTTTCTCAACAAAGGACGAAGTGAACAGGTATTTTGACATTGATTAAGTTTACCAACCCTTTCGACGGAAAGAGTTCAGAGGAATTAGAAGAAGCCGTTTAAATAGTAACTAGCTAAGCGAGGATTTCTGCCATGTCGAATAGGATAGAGAGCAAGGGACACAGAACGAAGCCGTCACTTTCGGAATTTCAGCTGCAAGCAGATCACGGATTGACAATTCAATCAGCGCGATTACACTCCAAATCCCACACACTGATGATGCCGCCTCGCATAGTGATAAAACATTTGTAAACAAATTTCCCAACTCGGTGAACGAATAAGCCACTGAACAGGTTTTAGGTGGCCTACCATTCCAGGATTTCTGCTTTATCGTTTTAGCCCCTAATATTTATTGCCCTATTGCACACCTGAATAGCAAATTAGAGTAAACCCTAGATGGGTGAATTGACGTTTGCAGCTATAATGTTTGAAGTTGTAGGTCACCCTAAACATGGAGATTTTACTGAATATCTAACAACATACTCGATATGAAAATTATACCAAAATTATACGCCGGTATATAGGTATACGCTAGATCGGTTATTGCTTTTCATTTATTTATATAAATGAGAATAGTTCCGTTATTCACAAATGCTTAGTCGGATTTTCTAGCGAAAGTTCTTAAGCCAAAATATTTTAACGATTTATATTTTAATTTTTTTGCATGTACTGTTTCTTTCCAATATTTATTCCATTAACCGGCGCGCTTGTTAATGCTAAATATTTTCCTACATGGATGTACAATATACCTTATTGACTTGACTTGATCAGTATTCGACCTATTTATGGAGGGTTGCCTGATTACTTAGCTCAGGCTACCTTATGTTTTACTGGTGTGTTTATGCTGGCGTTTTTCTATGCTAGCACAAAGCCCTCTTTCCATGCGCAAATGAGCATTTTAGTGACGGAATATGGCTAAGGAACAGTTTCGGTAAATAACTTGATTAAACCTTTTAAATTGTATGTTGTAAGTTTGCATTGGAAACTTCTTTCCTTGCTCTTATTAAATGTCGTTATCTTTCTTTGTTTGCACTGTGCATATATTTACAACGCACTTGTTGGCTGAGCTAAAATTGAGTTTCTTTACTCCCCATACTGTATGAACTATACGGATCTAGGTACGATGACGTTCTGAGTTTAGGCACTAGTTAAAATGCAGTTTAATTTTGCTTCATACGTACGCGTGTTTATTAAAGAGATTTGTTAATGTTTACTTTCGACCAAACGAAGCATGTCTACATAGAAATTATTGTTATCGGTAAGTGTCACCAAATATCATCTAATACAATAAAACGTGTGGATTTATCGGTTTTACATATCTGAAGAATAATATGCACACATATTTCGCATCAAGCAGTCAAGACATTCTCCTGTTGTTAAAACCATGTAGGATATATTTTGTAAAGAGCATCCATCAATTTATGACCAGGCGAACTCAGCAGGTTTGATGTGTTTGTTTTTAGATATGAACAGATGAAAAATAAAATAATGTGCTGCAAGTTTAATAGAATGCTTGGTACCGATTGACGGGTTTTGCCAAAGCACGTCTCCGTTAGTAGTATTTCACACAAAAAGGTAGAAAATTCAAATGTAAAAACTCAATCAAAACTCAATCGTTTCCTCTAAATCTGGTGGCTGCAAATTAAAGGCTTTTGCCCATTTCTGGGAAGCCTTTGTAAGAAGTGTAGGGTAATTTCTTTTGGATAATTTGTGACCGACCTAACTGTATTTATTCCCTCCGCCTTTCCTACATCCATCGAGTGTACTGTTATTATTTAAAGCTGTTACTCCAAATAACACAGACCGGTAATTTTACAATTATCTTAGATTGCCTTCCGTAAGGTTGAATCGACTAATGAAGTGCCACTTCAACACAACAGAAAGGTTTGTGGCTGGGCGGTGCAGCTTTTTCTTAATATGGTGCTGTTAGTGCACCTAAGCAAACAACACATGATTGCAATCGGTGTATTGCAAAATAACACTAAAACGTCAGACATTTTGCGTCCCTGCTAATGTTCTCAACAGTTAACACGAAGTTATTCCCCAAAACACCTAATAATGTTAAGGAACATTGGTCATTTTCTGCTTTAGTCTATTTCCGGCTGACCTCGGCCAATTTTTAGTCTGCATGAGCTTACACATGAAATTTTGAAGTAAAATTATGTCGGTATGGAATTTTGTAGTCTTACATACAGTTCACATAATACTGATCCCTACGCATTCCTATGATTTTAGCAAGGTACTTATGAGTAGTTCTGTAGGAAGTTTGTTAGTACTTGATTCATATGATAAAACTGCTTAGCTTACTTTTTTATATTGTTAAACATTTTAGCTCTTTTCTGAACGCTTTGTATAGGCAACAATCCCCGTGGAATTAGTTGCTTTATTTTGCTTGTGTTATCCACGTGCAAAGCTATCTTACTAGTTATTTTTAATTAAAATTCAGCAGTTGCCTTTTTGTGTTAACCTTTTATAATCACTATGTTGGAAAAGTTTTTATTGTACCACAAATTATAAAACATAAAACTTTGCATGGTGCACGCCAAAATATGAGTTATAATACTCTGTCTTTAGAATTACCGCTTCGTTGAAAAACGTTTTTTTGTAAATCCACCGGACGGATTCATTTTATTTGCACCAGTTCTTCTTATTCACAAATATAATCATCCAGCGCACTCTAGTTTGTTGGATTACATAAATTAAATCCAGAGCCGTGAATTTTCGCGGCTATTCTTCTCTCTACGCATTTAATTATTTTTATTAAGGCGAGTGTGTCCAAAGGAGCAAATTTTCGCTTGAAAATAGATTTTCCTGGCAAGGAGAACATGCTTGCAGATTTAATATTAATTTTACTGATAAGTGATCTGATTTTCGATTCACAACCATTACCTTTGTTCATCTAGTGTCTTTGTAATGCACACGTTACACGCAATTGTATGTTGCTCACACGAAAGTGAAGTCATTTGTCGTACAAATGTTCCCATATCTTTCACGAACACTGGGTTTTATATGTATTCCCAATACCTTCTGCTAACTGCAGTTCACATTTAGTCGCAGCGTTCCCAGCATTCATAGCTTCCGCTTAAAATGCTATTCTTCCAAATCAATATTCAGTGAAAACTATAATTAACATAACAATTGCAATATATTTTTCTCGTCCTACTGAATTTTATCAGAATTTTGAAACTGCAATTTCTATTCAATTTGTCTCTCTTCGCTCAACCCAAAATACATATAAACGTTGCTCGGAAGCGGCCGGATTTTAGTTGTAATATTAGCTTTTCATCCCAGTAGTTCTCAAGCTACATAGCACAGATTATTCTGGAACAGCACCAAACACTTTTCGCCTCATTGTCTTTCGTTAGTGCTGAGCCCTTCCTCAGTATCCTACTGAGGATTAAACCCATCACCGCTAGAGACAGATGCCAACTAGCCAGTGACTTAAACCACTGAGCAATGAGGGATGTTGACTTGGTTACATAATCTACATGGTACATGGGAAAAAGCAGAGTCCATGATTTACTGTCACTGAGAGTGGCTATCCCACGCGGTGAGGACGTCCTCCCCTTAGACGCCATATCCATAGCATATGAAACTAGCGGAGGGTTCGGAGGAATTGCAATGAATCAATTATAGCGCTTAAAATATGGTAAGTGTTTATAACTATAAGTTAAGATTTCTATCTAGTTTCTGATTCAAAAGTAAATCCGGCGTGATTATTTCGATAGCAGCTGACATATTTGGCTCCTTTTTTCAGCTTAAGCGTAACGTCGCTAATTACTTAAGTACTCTATAAATTTTAATTTCATGTTTACATTTAATTATAGACTGAATACTATCCAACCACAATTTGTATGTATGACATGGCTTCATCGAATTAAACCACACAGACGTCGATGTAAAGGGGGAGTCAAAATATGCAGTCATCAATATTGAAGCGCATTAATGGGCCTAAAATAGTAATATAAACAAGTTTAGCGGTAGTATATATAGACTAGTAAAAAGCCCTCAAATGTTTTGGATAAAAGCTGAAGGCAGCAACTGGTGGTGAACTTTTAATTCAACTAACGTCTAACTGTGTTATTTTATTGTTTATGACAATGTGTGTTCTTGGCATTACGTCCACAGCCTAGGTTATACTTGTAGTATTATGCGTTGCTTTTTGATAAACTTATAAAACTCCAACAATTGCTTTGTCAAATCAATGCCCAGGTAATTATAAGAAGAAGCTCGCCCTGAACATCACAGTTATCACTTTTCCTACTAATACATTTGCTACTGATTTTTAGAAGATAAGGTGCACTTTTAGGTACCATAACTTGCGCTTAGCACGTGAAATTACTAGTTCTTATAACACTGCGTGCAGCTTGCAACCAATCACCCCATATATAAAGATGGATCAGCAGAAGGCGCATTATATGCTTTAATTCTAGTTTATAAATTAACGGCGCATTCCGGTAAGTACCGCGGAAAACTTGGCAAAATCAAGCTGCAATGTTAACGTATTTGACTCGTAATAATTTTATGAAGGAAGAAAGTTATTTAGATTTTAACACATGCAAGTGAATTCACATTTAGTAATTTAAATAAGAGAATTAAACGCGAAAGTTTGAACACGGAGCTCATTTTTTATTTAAGATAGTTTCCAATAAGATATTTATTATAAATTCTATTTGAAAAAGAACCTTTAATGAACATTCAGGTAATAGCGATTTTCAAGGTTTTATATTTCCGTGTACCATCCCTCCTTAGGCAAAATAGTGCGAGTCATCTACATGAAAGAGTTATGCATTCTCATTCTTTTATCTCCGTTGTACTTATATAATTCGAGGCGAAGGATATAGGCCAATACTGGATGGTTCACTTTTCCATAATTTGCCATGTTTTGTACACGTTGCGTACAACAGCCACCCATTAATCAACTCCGCACTGTAAAATACTTTTCAGATCGCACAGTTTAGTTAGATATTCCTAGCTTAACTTGTTGGACAACTACTCAAATTCAACAAGGGGCGGTTAATCAGTACGCCGCAGTAACTGAACATTCGCCGATTTAGGCAGTGACTCCTCGTTGTTAAAACAGAATATAGGAAGTAATTATCCTATGTCCATGGCAACATTTGCGTCATGCCATATGCCACCTCACAGTAGATTCACAATTCGCCAAATCCCACGGCAAAAGTCTTTGGATAAATAATTTGAAATGAAGAAATCGTGATCAATCAAATCTTACTTATAAGAAAAGTAAGCAAAAGCTCCGGTTGTAATTTTTCTTCCTATTACTTAAAAACTGATTAAGTTGTCATGAAGATCTCTTACTTTTTGTGAACTCCGTGTATATCGAACCGTAGTGATTCCAAAGTTAACCAGGTAACTTCACACGGTTAATATCGGTCAACGTATAACTTTGTCACAAATCATTACCGCCACTAAGAAGACATACGATTTCATCCATCGCATCATATTTTTGGAAATAGGTGGTTTTCAATTACACTATCGGTTAAATTATTGTTCATATTTTCAAGTCCGTAATGCTGGTTAATAAACCAAATCAGCCTTTATCAGAAAGCATAAAACATCTTGGAAAAAACGCTTGAACATTTAAAGGACTTGTGTATGCATCCACATCGCAAGTAAAAAATCAATACAGAGTAACAATTAGTTATTTCCTGCGTGCCCCAGAGGAAATTTTAAAACTGCATTTGCTAGCCTAGAATGAGCACAACAGCTGTTTTACTAAATGAATCCTTGCAGGTAAACTGTGAAACATATATATAAACATATGTCGCAGCAGCGGGATTAATTGCGTTACGCAATGACATATTACATAAGCCAATATTAATTCTCTTTGAATGTAGTAATTTACAGTTTGCCTACTGTGAGTATTACGTTGTAACTCGATATTTCGGACCTACATACTGATGAAGCTTTTCAGCTGCCTGCTTGTGGAAAGCCGAGTTTGAATAAACATTAAGAGAGCATTTATCGTGCTATAAATGATCACTTCACGTTACAAATATCAGTCATATATTTCAAGCTTTCCCTAATTTAACAGGATGCAAAATAATATTGTTCGCTAAAAAGATTATTAAAGAGTTTGGTCACAGCATATAATGAAATATTTTGTGGTAAAAGGGACAAAGTATTTAGTTATAAAGCTATCGAAAAATTTGGTGCAATTTTTTTAAACGCAGGTTTTCAAACGTAATAATTACTGGAGAATTAAATCCAAGAATGCTTAGAAAAACCGATTTGCTAATCCAAAGTTATCTTTACTGCCAATATTTGTGTATTGTTTATGGTAAAAAGCAAACAAGTGAACTTTCAATATGATATTCTTATTATTATAGTCAATATAAAGTCACAAGTGTGAATTTCACCGAATTTGCTGTTTTCTGAGCCACACTAAATATTGTCACTGTAATTGTCACTTATTGTGAGTCGGTTTGTTATAGGAGCACTTATGTGTAACACGTCTTGTAGATGGCATAATTTGAAAATATATAAAGCATATCTGTGCAGATTTATTCGGACATCTATTATACGCATCATCGGCGAAAAATGATGGCTACGCACACTTCATAACTCACAAGTCTCTCTCTTGTTTAGCAAGTCGTTCTTCACCAGATTACCTTGGTTCCACTAACATGTTTTTAGCGCATGGGCTTGCAAGCATTCTCTAAAGTAATAGTGATTTACGTTGTCAACTACGTCGCTTACATAATTCGATAAAATCAGTTCGTCATGTGCATTAGTTGAGACACTCAAATTGAAATTGGTTGCAAGTTGCTTTGCAGCGAACATAGGGTTTTGAAAATAGAGTGCAAACAGAATAAATGCAAAAAGTCCATGTACGCACAGAACTAACCACTCCGAGGTTTTCACATATTTGTATCCGATAAAAAGATTTCCCAAATAATACGTTCCATAAAATAACCATGGACAACATAATACCAACATTCATTTGCACAAATTAATCCACCGTATATGACTACACATTTCAGGAAAGTTCAAAGCAAATATAGACGACGTAACAATATATACGTTTGCTTTATAATGATGGCATATCTCAGCCTAGTTCATATAAAACGGCCCACAGCGCTTTTGCTTTAAGTTAAAATTTTGCTTTTCTATTAAACCAATTTGTATATATTGCGCTTAATTGAAATTCATACTGAGAAAATATATAAACATTTACTAGCGTAGCGCTCCAGCAAAATAAGCTTGACCATAAGATATATGTGTTGTGAGTAAATTTAACTCCCTTGTGTAATTAAGCAAGGTTAGTCATATCTGTTGGATTTTTAAGGATTGTCCTCCTAGCTTTTTATTCACCATACAATTAAAAATATTTGTAAAATATAAAGCTCATTTTAAAAGAACCTTATAAAAGCACATTTCCGTTTGTGTCCACAATACGATACATTGCTTTGCTTTTGTACATATAGTGCAATAGTTCGCTGGTTGCTGGTTTATTTTATATATGTTAACTTTGTCCAAAATATCATTTTATTTACGTTAGCACCAATGTTTAAATGTAAATCTAAAATAACTGACGGATGGCTGTGCCATTTGAATAGACAGTTGTTAGTTTACCTAAATATGTTAATTATTATATGCTTTTTAACATTATTGAATGGAAGTATGCTGATACTGTCAATATAGGATATTTATTATGTAACAGTTTCTTATATCTACTCCTCAAGATGTTGTGGATGCGTTTGCATGAGATCATCGAACCCTTCTCCTATTCTAAACATCCCAATATCCTTGCTATAACTTCCTTTTACTACAAACAGATAAGCTACAAACAGTTTTCGGTACTACTTTCTCACTCTCAGTGCCTACTTAACTCAAGTACAGTATGCTAGCATCCACAAATCGTGGATTTGGTCCCTCTATATCTATCCGTATTCTACATCCTTCTCTGAGAATATTAACTTTTGCCCTTAGAATTATAATTGATTCAGTATTAACTTATGGATGCATTCTTCCGTCGAAACTTTCTTTACATATCCGCAGTTGTTTCTCTTTTCTATTAATAATAATTAAAAATATTTAACCTTCTCTATAACATATTACAAGATGCAGTGTTCTGCCTGTTTAGCCGCTTGTTGTTGTTCTTCTCAGCAATCATCCAGATGGTCAAACAATCGCTTCCCATAAATTCCCATCTCTTCCATTCATCGCAAGCAGCTCAGTCGGAAGCGCTAAAGTTTTTTTCCAAACACTCCAGCTGTCCTATTTTCTCGTAGGGATTCTTACTGGAATTTGCTAATACCGTGTTAATCTTGAATAATTAAGTGGTTAACATCAATTCTTCGTTGCTGGGTAACTAGTTGCTTGCGTTATAAGCAGTATTGCCGTATTTTGTTTCGATCTATTAAATCACATTTAGTTCTTTTTTCGTAATTATAAGCTAAAATATCGAAAAAATATATAAGCAGGTGCATAAAACCTCTTTCGATGGATTTGTATTGAATGGATTATAACTGTTCAGTATTTAAAATAAACGGATCCCAAGAACATTGTACAGAGAGCACTAATAGCATAGCGTCAAACGCAACATCCGAATGTTTGCCCGTAACTCTGAGAACTGCAGTTGGTTACGTTTAACGCACATAACATATCTACATTAAATTTGCTCCCCCAATTTGGAGTACAAAATCTCATTTTGGATTTCTAAGTATTTCGGCCCAAAGTGGAAAAGTTGGTAATCGCCAATGCAAAACTCACGGAAACGTAAAATAAAACGTTTGCCTTCTTGAGTTGATTTATATATGTCGCCAAAGCGGAACTAACTTATGGAAGGCTGCCCACGTATACTTGCAATAAACTATAATACTGTTTTACTTTCTTTCATATTTTCTTTTCGGAGTGCATGCACTTTGCTACAGAGTCGTTACTGATAACCCAGTACGCCAGCCTAAACTAAATAAAATGTGCACAGCAGCGGTAGTTCAGTAAATTTTACCTACGGACATGATGGACACTTAAGAGAAGCCATCCGTTTATTTTGCCTCAACACATAGTTTATTGTGTTTTATTTTATATTAAATTATACTACTCATATAAACGTCAACCAATGCTAGCTCAATATCGATCATTTCACTATATTGAGGTTATTTTTTCTCGTTCGGTTAAATGCAAACAACATATTTTCCTGTAATTGTCAAGCATATGTGCTAAGATTAATTCTTCCAGCAACATGTTGCCAAATCTTTCGACTGTATGGTAGAATACCTCAATTCGTTGTTGATAGTTAAGTGTTTTACTTTAAATTTACTTTCGTCACCAGCTTAGGCAATGTTAAACATACTGAGCGTTGTCGCAATGAAGTACCTAAATGTACTTCAATATGATGAGGACTGAATTAAATCTGTACTATATAAACCGAACAGGTCACCCGTTAAACTAACGCACCGCTTCAGATGAACAAAATGCTACCACATGCATCCTTCGTAGATTTTGATGTCTAATCATCGAATATTTTTTACGGCTGTGCTTAATTATGGATGACTGTTTTAGAGGAATATTTGATATCCTGAAACTCCTGCAGGAATAACATCGGTCAGCTAGTTGGAACCTAATCCATTGCACGGCTCACCGTTTATAAACCGGCATTTATTGCATAAATAAGTTGCAATTACCTAATCCAGCTTACTGAGAAATAAAAGTTGCAGATCGCGCATACCATGGGTTAACACGCAGACATATATATTAGTCCGGCATCTACCATGGTACATAGTAACAGTGAACTGTGCAATTTTCAGGCAACGCATTTTGCAAAATCCAAGACAGTTCCAAGGTTGCAATATGGATTTAGAAGAAATGATCATCGCAGAATTCTTTTCATACTAAATATGCTCCTTAAAGCATCATCTGTCACTTCCTGCAGCAAGTACGGGAACGCATATGCTTGTGACAGCAAGTAATCACAACCAGAATTTACACACTTAATATGTGCTTTGATTTTGAGTGGGTTGTAAAATGCGTTATACTCTCCAGTTAGTTTTGCTATTTTCAAAATCTTTACCTCTTATTTGAAAAGCTCGGTGAACAAAATGATCAGTAGAGCACCTTCAATACAGTAATCATTTTGCTAACATTCATGTACGCAAAAACACGTGTGTTTTAAAATAAAGTCTCAACTAGGTTAAGCAAATTGATTGATTAAACTATATGAATTCTAAGATATGAAATTTTCTATATATAATATACTTCATATTACCTAACATGAAAATTTTTCATGTGTCAGTGAACATGTGAAGAACGCTTTGTTTTAATTTGTTTCTTATCAGCAGAATTGATCACAGCTAAATGACTTAAAATTAAATCTCGTATACTCACACGCGTTCAGACGTCCAGATTAAATGTATCATTGCAACGTAAGTCAAAAATGCAGAGTGCACCAGACAACGCTGTTACATCTGAACCGAATGAGTGTAAACACAAGTTCGTGAGACAAGAGGACTGGAGTGATTCTACTCTGAGTAAGAGGCCTGAGAAAATGCGAACGCAAGATTGGCGGTGGCCACCTATGAGGAGGTAAAATAATTTGACTTGCCTTGTAGCGTTTCATGCTTAAAGTTTCATGTTATGAAAATATGTTATATAAATATGAAAATATTATACGCGGCTTGAAGGATTCGTGCTACTAGCACATACTGTACACAGATATCCGGTTGGACACGTTAACGGATGCTGACAAGTATAGATTTATTTAAGCTTGATCATGGTGTTTGCGCAGACGTGGATCTCATATAACCAAAGAGAGACTTATCTTTCTGTGTACAATGGAAATTTACTGGCAGCAGTAATTTTAATAGAGTTTTAGCAGGTAAAACAAAAATAGATGCGATGCGGAGATAATCTCCTCGACATTATAAAATAAATGAAGAGAAGATTGTTACCAATATCATTTTATAACAATGGCGTTATAGGGTTTAAACATGCGTGCAGAACAAACCAATTCGCCGATTCGACTATTCATGACAATTTTCAGGCATGGGTGTTTGCGTATCTTTAAACATAATGACAAAAAACAGGTAATCGGAAACCCCATAATGAAATCCTCTTGCATTGCAAGCGTTGCTGTGAACGTCTGGTCTCTTGGCCAAAAGGAATGCTATTCTAAACCGTGTTGGGCCCCCAATAAACTTAAACATTCTTTATCCCACTATATAAATTAACATGAAACCAATCTGTCGTCCAGTGCTGTGTTTAGATTGAGCAGCGCCACAAAATTCACAACGAATATTAATATATGTTGAGAGTCGAATGAGATATGAACCATAGCACGTTTGACAAAATAAAATTAAGTAAAGCGAAAAGGGCAAACAAATGGGGAAATACTAATTGTGCACGTATCCGACTGATCCATGCACGCCTGATCTACTCCGACGTATATTACTTGCCTCGCTTGCCATCTCATTGTTGTTTATTCTGTATACTCCATATACATCTCGATTTTCCTTTTTATATGGATATTTACTTAGATGTTGATCTCAAACATTGCAATCTCGAAGGTGATGATTATGTAAAATATGTGTAAATAGAGCTATCCTACGAGTTATCCTATAATTCCACTTGTTACATTGTTTTCTTCTGGAAAAGAAAAGCTAATTTAAATGAAATTTTTAAATAAATAATAAAGCACAATTTAACCACGATCCAAGTTTATAAAGAAATTTAACAGTTTTGGAAACATTTATCCTTCCATATAATTTGTGCCTTACGTTTAAGGCATTGTTTTAGATTCGGAGCTTTGTATATTCTTAACCTTTCCCAGGCCGTCCAATCAGAATTGTCCGCTTATTAGGTACACGTTTAATATAGAATATTGCCCAGTATTATCTAAACTATTTTTCTCCTTCTGTGCTTGCATAATTTCCATTGTTCAGGTGAGTACATATAAGATCAACTACCTCGTCGATTATTTCTCTTGTTTTTTTTATGGAATCCACACTATTTCGGATTTATCAGATAACGTTTCTGCTCCGGTTGCGTCAGTCATCGGTTTACCCACTGTGATCTAGGGGCCAATGGATTTTCTGTGATATTTGCCAGCTCGGTTTGCTGGGTTATTCTGTACCTGGAAAGTAGCTTCGGTAGCAATGGACCTGACAACCGGTAATGAAAAATAGGACAATTTTAGGTGAATTTTTTCAAGTGTAAATCACTAACAACAACGATTAACAAAGAACAGCTTTACGAAGGCCTGAAGGCAAGCCGAGTTCTGTGTGGGCAAATAACCAGGTCGAACCATGCACAGAACCACGTCTCACCTGACAAGTAAATTGATTGTTCCAGCATGTTTGAAGAAAATCGGTTTGCGAAGCAATGCAATTTCTTTTATGTCAGCTCCTGTATCACGCGTTTAAGATTTCGTTTATTCGAATATATATTACATTATTGCAATCGCCAATACCAACGTATAGTACACTGCTGCGAATGAAGCATTTCTACTAGAATATATTTTAGATCGAATTGTTTTACTTTTTGCGTGATGCGAATAGGGAATTATTTGTAACACGGAATTAAAATGCAACAAATATGCAGCTATATTCAAATTACTAACGCATTGAAGCAATACTAGCTAATATTCTACTTCATTAAACTAAGTAATATCTACGTTATTTTGTATGTAGTGTGCAATAGTCTCGCATCCACCGTTTTTTCTATCTAGATATTCGCAAGCTTATCTACAAAATTTTGCCGTTGGTTAGCTTTTTGATACATACAGTTATCATAGCAAAATGATTTTAAAAAACTCGGACACGTTGTGCTAATTTTCTCCGATTTCCTATTGTGAGCACCATATCTTGGACATAAATTTCAACAGAGTATTCAAGGCCAACGTATGTATACATAGAATGGCAGAATTCAGTGCAAATAATTTTTTATTGGTATACATGCATCATGTACGTCCATTGTCCTAGACTAGCAATGGTATTTTAAACTTTCAGATAAGTGTCGCGTTAACGGTGTTTGGTTTATTATTACGTCACAATAATTTTGCTATTGATGTTCTTCGTGTTAGGCAAGAAAACGTAGGGTAACTTAGAGGTTCTTAGTCATCATCTATCTCGACTTCAGCTCAGTTTCAACCACAGTTACCCCATATATGGACATACCTTTTACCCCCCAAAGCTTTGATCTCAGGAGATACACAATACATTCCCCTCGCTTTCGAGTTGAATACTTGAAAGATGATATGGTTAGCTATTGATAATATATCAGGCAATGAAGATAAATATGTAATCTTTTTAATTTTCAGCAACTTCAGTATAGCAGTGTTCCTGATTACGCTATCACCGAAGCCGATATAATTATCACATTTCAACAGCGAATATTCTAACTCATTTTAAAAACAGCCGCATAGTATGCATTAGCCTCTTGGTTATTACACTTGTTCATACTAACTCAGGGCCAATCTCTCGTTATTCTGTACACGTTCAGAAGTTTATACATTGGCTTCTATCTTAACGTCTATCACGAAGATTAAAACTATTGATTTCTGCACCCCTAGTGACTGATATAAGAAGTATATAATTTATCCAAAGTAGTCAACCTCACAGAAACAAGACACAGACAAGCAAAACTATTCACATTCCTTCCAATTTACTGAGTCCGCTGCCTTCATGTCATCCTATATCTGCAACCAAAATCTAGCGATTGTTCGTGTTCAGATAAGGAATGACACTGCAAATACAGGGATGTTTTCGCAAACTTTACAAATGATCCACATATAACCTCGAACCATTGAAAACTGTGTATGCGCGTGCCGGCTGCAATTATGCCAGCAGGTTTCTCGACATATCTGGAAAAGGTATAGCTAAAAATATTAAAATATATATATATCCCTAGTAAATAATCCACTACATTTTTCTCCAAGGTGAATGAGAAGGTACCAAATTAAAATCACCATATCTGAAGTAACATATTCATGAAATATATAAGTTCAATAATGCCACACACTAATTAAACTTAAGAGTAACTTGAGGAAGTTTAAAGAACTAGGTCGTTAATAAGATATCGCTTGGGTTCTAGTCCAAATCGGTAGTTTAGCAGCATTTGCTTAGGATTAATATGGCTCCAAAACATTTATTTTAACCGCAGGAAAATTATGTAACGGAGAGCCCAATTGACAAAACGCTTGCCTTGTACCGTCTCCGGCTGAGCGGATATCATCCAAAAGATGGACAGTTTACGATGTATTAAATAGTTACAGTAGCACTAGCATTTAAACCAATAAAGATATGTGACATGCCGATGGCACTTCCAAAGGAAGGAAAAGACTATCGCAGGAAATATCATGTAACTCAGGCCGCTTAACAATTTGTTCACTAAAACAAACAAAATCCCTGACAGGATATTGCTTAGTTCAATATAATATTACCTTTGGGCTTCTACAATATTAACTTCCTTGTTCGCCTGAGACAGTAGCATTATATATATTGATACTCTTGACGCTCGCGCTATTATTTAGCTTAAAGCGCGCCGTGAATTTAAACCAATATAAAGCACAGTGGATGAAGTGTTAAAATAAAATTATCAATGCAAATAACTGGCAATCGTTTTACTGGTTTCCCATTACGCAATATGCTCGGTGTCGAAAACTGGTCCGTGGGAATGCTTGGTTTACTTGGCGATACTTTTATCTGACCATTTATTACATTGCTATTTGACCCATGACCACGCTGTTATATGTCATAACGATCTTTCTCCATTTTCTATTCCCCACTGTCCTGTGACTTTCGGATGCAGGATACGTATTTTGCGGCACAGTCCCATCCTAATGCATCTGTATCCTTCGAACTATATTAAACCTCAAATTTGTGCGACGGTTTGCATACCTCATGGACCAATTGAACAATACTGGGTGGTGCCTACGGGCATCTTGAGAGCTACTCCCCTTGGGTTGGTCAATGGTGAGAGGTCAGCAAATGTCAGTCTCCTGGTCTTCAAGGTTGGTGATTTGCAGTGGGATAGCGTCCATTGCTATAAAACCTAACCACTGCCACCTCCTCACGGCATTGTGAACGGGCTTATGAGCTAAAGCATTTAAGTAATAATCCTAATCGTCCGTCTGTCTAGGTCTGTTCGCTCTGGCAGTATCTCAGCCTACGTACAACCATGACTATTTCTTCCAACATAAGCTGCATTCTGTATCGGCCGTCCCCCAGATTCTGAAGGATTAGCTGGTCAGATGCATACAAGAGTGCGAAGAAACGAAAAGGTGCTACGGCTTGAGCCTCCCTTCTGTCTTCTACACCTTTTTTACTTACTCCCAGTCCCACCTCTATTACTAATCTTCTTTCTATAATTCCCATAGCAATTGACAGCAAGCGAAGTGCCACTAGAATAGAACCATCTGCAGCCACTTTACGGCAAAACGCACCGGATGCCTATCAGCAATCGTTCACTATAAGGCCGCACTATCCCGTTAGCATGGCGACGAGCAACCTTCACTCAGTAAGACAAATATGTAAAATGGCTGCGCTCGCACTCACCTTGGATACACTGAAAATGGATGTGTGTTGTGGGTTCTAAACTAAAAGCAATGAACATAATGTGATTGTTAAATAAACTGCACCTGGCTTATGCTCTCGTTATTGATTGTACGCCATTGCAGACCCCAAAGCAGCACTCACGAGTCAAGCTGGTGTGGGTATCATGCTAGGCTCCGAGGCTGAGACCTCGTTGGTTGATTGGATTCCGGTGAGCAGCTGTTTATGTACAGCCTGTTTGACATCAGCTAAGTTTCCTTCACGAACTGGTACCAAACGCTGTTTGTATGTGGTTTCCGCTTATGCTCTCACCGCTTACATTTCTAATGCTTTCAAGAAAACATTCTATCATGAACTAAAATCGCTACTACGAGGTGCTACTAGTTCAGAAATTATAGTATTTGCAGGGGATAGGAAAGCACAATTATTTTGTCTGAAATCTTCAGAACCTCATCTGGGTTTCAATTATGGGCTGAATTTCGAACGAACTGACAGCGGCAAGCGTCTACTACAAGTGTGTGCAGTGCACTAGTTGTTTCTCAGTAGCACTGCTTTTAGACACAGTGGGCTTTGAATTGCGACTGCGTCATCCTGTAGCTGTCCAAAGATGGACCAAATTGACCACATAGCCATAAGTTATAGGTGAGGTGGTTCCATCCTGGATTGCTGCTGGTACTGGATTACTTGTGTCGACTCTGATCATGCATTTGTACGCTGTCTTTTCTGCATGAATTTGACCGCGAATTGAACCAAGCATTCATTCCGATTGGCAAAGAATACATTATCTCAGCCCTCAATCATGCAAGCCTATCAAGACACACTGCGTACCGAACTTTTGCTGTTTCATCCTAGTGACGCTGGGCTTTAGTGGAATAGTAGCTAGACCGCAATGCTCGACGCAGGAGCATCTGCACGTGGCGCTAATAATGGTCATCGCAGCAGTCACTGGACATCCGAAAAGTCGGCCAAACTGTTAGAATCCAGAAGAAACCTCCCGGCTGGCTCTGAGCACAATATGACGAGTCGAGGTAAAAGGCGCAGTTAAGCAACGTTTACGTGTTAACACGGAAGCCTGGTGGACCAGTAGTGCTCAACAGCGTAAGTAGACAGGAATAGTGGGCAATTACCGCAGGCTATTCTAGCTGATTCGCAATAGTAATACAAGGAAACCAGAAGTCAGAGACAACAAGAGACAGCGCATGAGCACTGATACACAATAAGGAGTGCCTTATGGTTTGTTGGGCTAAACACTTACAAGATAAATTCAGTTGGTCATCTGCTCCCGGACATCTTTCTCCTCAGGAGATGCAGGATGAGCTGTGGACGGTTAGTTTAGAGCCTTCGTCGTAGGCCGGGGTCCGAAATGACATCACAGCCCTCAATATTCTTCGTGCCGCTGGCGCGCGTTCCTTCCGACCTGCACTATTTAATGATGGAGGTTATGCCACCTGCACAGCATTGAACACCTTATTCGGGCGTATTTTGAATAAAGAGTGTGACCCGGCTGAAAGACGGGAATCGATTATAGTGGCAATATACAGAAAGGCATTCACAGACTGTTCGTACCACGGGGTATTAGCCTAACGCCAGTTGTTACAAAATTACTGGCATCGTATCTAGTTCGTCGCCTCACTGTGGAACGGGAATCTCGGATTAGTTAAGAGCAGTCTGGTTTCCACCCAGGATTCTGGCGGTTTAGACCACCTAATCACTTTACGGTGGGTGCAGGAGCAGCGCCACACATTTTTCCGATTTGACAATAGCTGTGTTGCTCGATTTCAAGAGGGCGTTCGATTCAATCAATCGCTCGTTTCTGTTCGAAATACTTGCAAATAAATGTATTCACACGAATTACATGAACATCCTTTGTGCTCTATACTCGAACACTACAGGCCGCGTGAGGGTCTACGGTGGCCTATCGGATAGCTACCTGAGCACAAGCTGCGTTTTTCAGGGTTGTCCGATTTCCCCGATTATTTTACAATTTCGTCGTGCTTTCTATCATAGTGTTCCGCTGCGGAATCTCATGATGCAGGCGTTGAAGTGCTGCTTTGTAAAATAATCGTTGATCTGGATCCTGCGGAAGCTATCGTATTGCATTTCGACGATGCTGCGGTGGCGCAAAACACCCTGTATTGCTTCTCTAGTGTGGTCCCATTATTTGGTATTCAAGTTGCATCTTCAAAGCGCAAAATATTGCTGCAGTACCATCACCTGACTTATGACCCGTCGAGCTTTAATAACGAGGATCACGAGGTGCTTGATTATTTCACGTATCTTGGCAGCTGCATCAGCAATGATGGGAGTATAGGAACTGAAGTCATTTTACGCATCATAAAAGCCAGAGTTGCCTTCTTAAACCTGCAAGATATTTGGCGACAGCAGGTTTCCTACGTCTCTATGGTCGTGTATACAAGGCCACGGTGAGAACCGTTCTGCTGTATGTAAATAAGGCTTAATTCCTTCTGTCTGAAGGTCCGAGGCACCATCATATCTTTGAACATCGTTGTCTGCCAAGCATTGTTGGCGTTGGATGACACTAGATTGTCCGCAAGGTAATGTGCTAGGCGAGTATCAGGTAGTTATAATCATTATAGCTCCCTAGAATAAAAGATAGCAATGGAGAAGTTGCTTTGACTCGGGCATCTGCTAGGTATGCCTGGTCACTGCTTACTAAGATAGCCTTGTGTAGGCTGCCAGGTGTAGGGTGGAGCAAAGCTCAGGGTGGACGGAATTTGAACGGCAGCGGAAAATGAAGTCACTGGGTGACGTTGGTCCGTCATGTCTTCGGGGCTACAGTCCACATGACTCAACATTTGCTTGGTTCGAGACTTTACAGGATAAGGTTCGCAACTGACAAAAATGAAGCGTCTGCTGCCATCTCCTACTCGGAATTCCTGTAGAAAATATGTTTGGTGTTGAGTTGTATTCGAAAATTGGTTGATTATGACGCGTAGTAATGGAGGCTGCAAGGGGGATGTTTTGCGGATGCCGCCTTATCTTTCCAAGCCACCCAGCCGTCTGTGACGTTATATTGTCTACACAAGGTGTAGGCGCCTTGGCACAAAATGTTTGCTTAAGGGGTTATGGTTTGTAAATAAGTCCCGCTTTTCACCCTCTTATTTTTCTTTATTTCATAGGTCATCTTGGTTGAATGGCAGCGAAGCATCAGTTCAACCGGCTGAAGTACTGCTGCTGTTGATTGATTGATTAATTGAATACATTTGTATCATTATAAAAAGCCTCTGTTGGAATGCTGGTTAAGATGTGGGACTGTTTTGTTAGGCCATTTGATTCCTACAGCATTTCGCATTTCCGCTATGCGAATTCCCGTGATTTTGATAAGACTTAATCTATCAGCGCACACATAAGCGTATGCATCTTGATACCTAGGAAGCTCGCATATTTACATTTCGTTGCTTGTGTTTAGTTTGCTGATAGTTAGGAAATACGCGCAATAGTATGTCAGTAGGTTCCAATTTGGAACACTGAAGGCAACATTCTTCCTGGATTTGTGAGCCATTACTGAACTTAAGCGATAATATCTAAATACCATGAGGGGCCTCGGCCTTTAAAGGAAAAATGTTTGGATGTAGCTACAAGTACTAAGTGAGCTGAGTACGAATATGTAAAGGAAATATTTCGCTCGTGTTAAAGTTGTGTAAGTGCATTCCAAGCGTTGCGATCCGCGCAACGAATACTAGCTTGTAATTGGTCCAATCCGTTCCAATAAGCGTGGAAAATAAGTGCTATTGGCGATGGTAACCACTAATATTGAACGTTGATTGCAAACTATGTTTCGTTACTTGATACATCGATCATGACTGAAACACGCTGCGGTGTCAATGACAGAAAGTATGCAATATATATCATTGGTCAGTTTAATATAAGTAGCAGTGCAGAACCATTTCTTCATTAATTAATATTCTCTGCCACCCATAAATCGGGACGAAACAGGGACATTTGGATAAAAACTGTGCGCTGTATATCAAGCTTAGTTTTAGTAACCCTACTTCATAGCTCTCAAGCGAGAAAATTCTGCATTCTATTCCATGAAACAGGTGTTTCCAAACATGAATCATTCGAAGCTCAAATAAGCGATAACCATTATACATGAGATTTGCCGCATAACGAAATACGGTGCTTTCTAATGCCAATGAATTATATTTGACCAAAAAATCTGGCAAAGATTCAAGGCTGGGGGTACATGAGTTTTGGCCGAATAAAGGCAGAATACTAAAAAGACACAGAAAGCGGACTAATTGAAAACCATTGGCTCTTGTTGCTTTAAAAATACTATATATTCTCTTTTACCTTAATCACCTTGCCATATTTTCTGAGAATTTGGGATTTGATATCAAGGAGCATGGTGAGTGCTTTCAGCGAGACATTCCATTCAGGAGTAGCATTACTTTGGAAGGCACCCCCGTACTACGAGATTTCCTACATTTTGCAGCCTGACGGAGCCAGAACATACTAGGGACGGTCTCGACGACGACTACATATACCATTGCCAAGCGACAGTCAAAATTTAGGGGCGAGATTACAGTGATGTTTTAAACACATTTAACACCTCGATTTATCCAGTATATGTTGTGAACCAGGACATTCATTCAGATTTCTTATGACGTAACCGTAACCGTAACCATGTGCTTATAATAATGCAAACTGACGTCCTAAGTTACATCGGAATGTCTTGCTACCATCAGGGAAGCATATTCTTAAGTTGAGGATATTAGCATCAATGTGCTAAAAAGTAAGTCTTATTTGTTTCAACATGATAAAAGCAAGGGCAGCGTTGGTTGATAAGCAAACACATTTTCGAACTTTAATCATGACTGTTATTTGTATTTTAAGTTTTAACGCCATTTTTTCAAAGCAATATTGGCGAACACTCAGACAACCGCGAAGGGCATTTGTAAAAACTTACGCAAAATGCAGAAAAAGTATCCGACATTGTGTCTATGATTTACTGTACAATAAAATAACATCATTCAATAGGATAATATGAAATAGCCATTAGACCGAATGCGATTTTATGTTTTCACAAGATTTCGCATATAAATCGGAACTGTAGGTTTTTACTGGGGCATGGTTAAGTTGTTGAATATGGTGCCTCGTCAGAACGGAGACATAGATACACGAATGGCACAAATATATTTGGTAAGTATGGTGAAGATTGTAAGAAATAATATTACTCAATCGATTTAAGGGTTACAGGTCAAAATGTTAACTGACACTTGTAGTGAAAATAGG
>OX104063.1:254749233-254872432 GCA_944474145.2 Dicrocoelium dendriticum
ATACTTGGCGGTACTTGAGCTGAAATTCCAAGAGCATTGGGAGTAAGGACAACTGAATATTTGGTAGGGGATTGTAACTAATGGTAGAAATCTTCTGGCACATTTATCCCATTTCTATATATACAACGACACTAGTATTTTACCATCATGCCATCCACTTTCTGAAAATCCAGACTATTGATAAACGCATGTGCTCCTGTTTGTTAATGGTAAAATCGCACTATAACTCAGTTAACCACAAATATCATCGAGATTACTGGATGCAACATGTTATAGCACTCCCCACACACGCGTGACCTGCGTGCTCCTGGTTCATTTGTTTTATGCCCCTCTATCCTCCCTTCATCTCGCAGCGTTGCCAAGGTACGCTCCTTCGAACCGGATTTACTAGCCCTACCCAGTGATCCATCATGCGTGAAATTCCTCCTAAGATTAGAGCTTACGCCATCACTAACCAATTTCACTGACATCCGTGATTAAGCGCAAACGGTTAAATCCATCACATTGAGCCGATTGCATTTCTGTGTGGTAACATTCCATACATAATTCTCGAGGCAAAATGAAAAGCCTAAGCTTATTCCGATCCTGGCTTTCTCATAACAGCTGTGCTACAATTTGTGATCTGTCCATCTGTGTTCAGCGCTAGGTTCAGATTCAGTTAGCAGGTTCCAGTCACTCGCCATTTCTTTTGAACTTGTCAGCCGTTGCGCCTCCATAATCCATCACACTGACCGCGCGACCACGTCGACCGCGCATTTGACCTTGCAACCACCACGTTTGACTGAATGATGTGCGCTGACCTCAAATCTGCAAAACTACAGAATGCTAAGCAACCCACTGGGTCATTTAACGGCACCACATTTAATGGCAGAAACGGGAAAACGTAGAAGCTCCAAGCGAAGGGCATTTACAGGTTCCTAGAATGTCATCGAATAATAAAGATCGGTTGGGCTGGCAAGCGTTTTTGGAATGGTATCATCAGATAGTTCAAATGTATGGCATTAACAATAACGGCAGCGATATTGCACCCAATATGCATTTTGTTCTGTACTGGGTGTTCCACCATTCCCCTAATCAAGTGTTTTCTTATCCGAGCTCAGAATTGAGACCGGTTATCAACAGAAGCGGAGCAGAGGATAATCGATAGGATTATTTCAATGGAAGCGAGTACGCACCACAGAAGCATAGCGGCTTCGAAGCAACGGAATGCTGAACAAGCCACTTCACCTGAAAGACAATCAGCCAAGATTCCATATCCGTTGTCTCCTACAAATTCGGTTAAACGCAGTGCTGTACCATAACATAACTTCGTGGGTTAAACATTATTCAAGACAAGAAAAAGCAGGCACCACTCCAAACTTCTGGTTAAGCAAATTCCAATAGATCTGATATTTAGCATTAACAAGGATGAAGCAGCCCAACACCAACCCTCGGTACCTGTAGTTCAAATATCTCTTTCCGAGGTTAACCCTTTCAGAACAACGTTTACCTAAGCAGCGATTGCTGCACAGGATCATTATCTGTCGGTTGCGGCATCTTCCTTTGTAAACACCGATAACGCGAATAGAGGGACAAACAGAAAACAACCAACACTTGTCAGCAGCTCAGGACAGGAGAGTACCATATATGGTAGAGCAACGAAAAAGAGATCCAACAACAGTGCCCTGAGTATAGTTTTCGCAAATGTCCCTTCATCTACCATCATAATACTGAGGGATAATTTATCGTACTACATAGACCAATGGAACTCATGGTGCAGGCAGATGAGTATCCAAGCCAAGCCTGAAAAATTATTTTGAATTTCTCGTCAAGCAAATTCGCCACGATAATGAGAACATCGATTTTTTCGAGTAAAACAAGATTCCTTCTTTGACGTAGAAAACGTGTCGCCCACCATAAGCGCGCTAAAACACGGATGCTGTGGGATGTGCATATAACGTTATGTCCATTGGAGCGCGCAAAATTCAAAAAGCAACACCGAGGGTTGGCACAGCAAGCTAGACCATCTATACACGATCTTCATACATGGAGGGCCAGAACAGTATTATAAAGTGGTTAAGAGACCGTCAAGCACAATTTAGAGCAGTGGCGGTTCATTCGTGCAACAATATTTGGATATTATATGTAACGCTATCGTTCACCAGGTTACAACTCTCACCACATTAAAGACGATGCGGCAGTAGTATATTAACAATTGTCTTGTAGTCAGAGAATAAGCGATGAATGTTTTAGATTAATGGCAAAAAATCTGAAACATCTTCCTTCTGAAGTTCAGTTAAAAGTTGCAGAATCCGTGTGCGGCTCAAACAACAGTCGCCTGAAGCAGCAGTCATAAAGACGAATGTATCGAAGCATAAATTGGCCGCTGCTATAATTGAATCTGATGTAGTTCGAAAGAAAGGGTAGCATGCAATTTGACCGAAGCAAAGTTTCAGACAAAGTATCATTGTACTAAGTGTAAGTCATCTTTATCATTAGGCGCAGAACTTCGAGATGGCTCTAGTACGCAAATCCTCATGGCGAGTGTACAGATAAGATTTAATAAAAGATACCTGTTACAAACACTTAGCCGAAAGTAACTACCCTACTAAATTTCTAAAAGTTGACAAAGTGGATTATCAGCAGAATATCATTAAAACCTTCCGTGCTAAAGAAAAACTGTTGTACAAGCACATCGCTTACCAAAGAAAGGTATGCCAAGGATTTCCCCTACACAGGTCGTCTAATGGCTCAGCGTTAACGAGTGTGGAAGTAGCAAATGCGCTATTAATGCAATATGCAACCACGTTTCAAAGGGTCTGGCCAACAAGCGATGTTCCCGGTTTTTTGGTCTCGTCAAAAAACTAACCCACAATATATTTACGGCGAAAGCTGCATTGCAACAGCTGAAATATTTACGCAAACCCAACTCCTCTGGTGTCAACACCATTGGTCCGGAGGCACCGAAAGCGGCTTCAAGCCAAACGACAGGAAGCAAGCTCAGTTTTTCCAGCGCCACATAGACCAGAACCAAGTTCACGCTATGGGGATGCTTTGAACAATAACCCCGATTCACAAATGTGGAAGCAGAAATAACCCGTCCAACTACAGCCAAGTATACCTAGTACCTGTACTCTTCATTTTAACGGAAATCATATTTGCTGATGCAATGGTGTGCTTGCTGGAAATCTTCAACCTTCTTACGCCTGGGCAGCACGGTTTCCGTCGACAACTGTCATGTACAACGAATTTAATAATTGCGCGCAGTTGTTGAATCGAGGCAGCTGACGTTGGAGAAAGTGTTGATGTGATATACTAGGAATTTTCCAAGGCTTTCGCTCAACTGGACAAACGGATACTACTAGCCGAGCTCTACCATTACTGGATCGGCGACCAAATATTGGGCTGCATAGCCAACTTTCTACTTCAACCGCTATTAGTGGTCAGAGTTTGGAGTCTTTTCTCGAACCCCATCCAAGTCAAATGTAGTGTGTCGCAAGGCTCAGTTCTAGGTGTGCGTTTTTTTGCTGTTAAGTAATTACTTTGCCCAGGACATTGCTTTAAACTTCCTAAGGTTTTCCGCGGTTGCGGATTATTCCATCCTAAACTGCGTTAACGCTAACAGAGAAAGAAACATCAAACGATATACACTTTTCAACAGGTCTAGGCAAACCAGTACCATTTCTTGTAGCTCAAACGAAAAATTATCCGAAGGATATGGCCCGGACTGTTATATTTTCAAATGTCCCTAAATCTACGGCCATCTATTGTGGAATAAGTTGTCGTGCAACCAAGAACAGTGGACTTCATAGTGCATGCAGATGCGTATCCAGACTAAGCTCACAAAGTTATTACGCATTACTCGTCATCCGAACTCGCCACGCTATGGCGAACCGAGCTTTATTCGAGTAACACTAGAACCCTCCGCCAACCTAAAATACATGTTGTTCTCCACCAGCGCGCTAAACCACGGATCCTATGGGATGCATATCTATCATGTTGTTAACTAGAGTGCGACAATAAAAAAGCATTAACCAAAATGAGCATAGCAAGCTAGAACGACAAAACGCAATCTTCATACTTGGCGTGACAGAAGATTCTTCTAAAGACGTTAAGAGACCGGAAATCACGATTTATATAGTGGCAGTTCATTCGTGATACACTTCGTTTGGATAAGATTGAGGCCATATCGCTCAGCGGGATGCATCACAACTAAACTATAGAGGATGGGGCCCTAGTATCCTAAACTTTTGGTTCAGTCAGAGCAAAAATCAAAGGAAATTTCAGATCGATCACGACGGAATCGGAAACCTCTTCCTTCGGAAACTTGGTTATAGGTCGCAAAAGCTTTGAACAGCTCACATATTAAAGCACCTGAAGCGGTTAGCATGCAGACGAATGTACAGAACTGTAACTTGTCTGCTGATTTAATTGACTTTGACGTAGTTCTAAACGAAGCTTGAGACGCACCTTGGCAAAATCTTGTTGCAAACGAGGTACCATTATCCAATAAAAAGCGAGTAAAAGTCGACTTCCTATCTGTCGGCTTTCTCTCACACTTGACTTGTTGACCCCTCTGTACGCATATATATACCGAGTAACTGGACTGCTTTTATAAAAATACTCATGATCTTTCTACTATACAGGCCGAAATTGAAGATCGCCAAGCTTCCGGGTCATATGATATCATTGGTATCTGCGAGAGGTGATTGTACCCAGGAATGACGGACACCGAAATTTCGCTACCGGACATGTCGCTGATCCGGAAGGACAGGCTCACAAAAGGACTAGAGGTAACCCTGTATTACCGAAGTGACTTACACTGCGAAGCCAAGGAGGATTTAGACTCGCAATTCCCCGAATCGCTTTTGTGCAGCTTGCAGTTAAAAAGCAGGGACGCTTGTCCTATTGTCCCGTTGTACCGCCCCCTAACTACACAATCGAAAACGACTACCACCCAGCGGCTGCTTAAAGCTGCATTTTAAAACGAAAGTACACACACCTTATTAGCATGGGTGGTTTTATGGTACATTGTTTATAAACTCCCGCCACAATCTGAAAAATTTCCAAAGCCAATCTACAAGATCTAGTAAATACTGTTGCTCTTTACAATCACATAACTTTGCCCACTCGTTTCAGAACAGGTAACAGGCCATTTGTGTTAACACTTTTGTTTACTAACGAAAAACATATGATTTATGTGTTGGTTGTAGACTGCCCGTTGAGTCGCAGTTATCACGCCGTTTTCATTTTCAACATCGACTGCTATGTAGAATATCAGAATGCGAACAATGAGACTGTGCGAACCATCACAATTTACGAGCGCTTAGCCCAGCTCGTCATCGCCAGAACTCTGTCTTTATCTCTCTCACTCTTGTATGTCTGATGCAGAGGCACCAGAGATAAAAGTTTGCAAGAAATGTAAATCGGTTTTGTTTGATTGGAGCAGAATTGGAAATTAGATGACAGAACGCAATGCGGCATGACGAGTGCAAATATGCGCACGTCAATATGCTACGAAATGTGAGGCAAAGATTTCCTCCACTCAAGAAGGCTGATAGCACAACATGAACCGCTGTAGAAGCAGCAAACGTGCTGGGGATGTAATATGCCCCTATGTTTCAAATGATCTTGCCAACAAGCAATCTACCCACCTTTGTCGTCTTCCCGTCAAAATTAACCCACATAACTTTTACGGCGGAAGCTGCATTGCAAAAGCTGACATATCTATACAAATATAGCTCGCCGGGTATCGACGTCATTCGTCCTAAGGTAATGATAGGAGCTGAAAGCCAACCGACAGAACGTTTAGCTCAGTATTTCCAGCAGTGCTTAGACCAGAACTAAGTTCCTGCTATGTGGAAGCTTGGAATAATAACCAGGATTAACGAAGGTGGCTGCAGAACTGATCCCTCCCACTGCCGTCCAGTGTCAATTCTTCCTATAATCTCCAGGGTCAGTGAGTTCATAGTTTCCGAATAATTGGTGCAGTAGCTGAAAAACCGCAAAATCAGTACGCGTGAGCAGCACGGTTTCCGTCGACAGCGGTCATGTATAAAAAATTTACTAATCAAACGAGGTAGTTGGACAGAGCCAGCGGACGCTGGAGAAGACGTTGATGGAAACTACCTGGACATTTCCAAGGCGTTCGATCATCTCGACCATCGGATACTACTATCCAAACTGCAACATTACGTGATCGGCGACTCTATTTTAAGCTGGATTGCTAACTTTCTATTTCAACGGCGATTAGTTATCAGGGTTGGGTACGATTTATCGGAGCCATACAAGCTGAGTGTGGTGTGTCACATGGCTCAGGTCTAGGTCCATGTTTGTTCTTGTTGTTCCCCCATGACTTTGCACAGGAAATTGCTTCAAACGTCCTGATGTCTGCCGACAGATTCAAGATCTGACGCAGGATCCAGCGAACGCCTTCCAACATGTGCTTTACAGTGAACTGGATACGGTCTACCTATGGTCGACCCAAAACTAGTTACCTTCCAACTTCAGGAAATGCAATGTGCTTTCCATCCGACATCAGGGCAGCTACTTATACCAGCGCGGAATGAATATGCTAAACAATCAAATCTTGCACTTGACTTGATTGTCCTAGTTCAAGAAGACTAAGATTGCGCCAGGCAATCCGAAATGTCCTCGAAAATCTTGCACCGACATCATGTGTGCCGACCCTCACTGCAAGTAGGCAGCAATAGAAATCAAATGGACATGTCATTAAAACTCTCAGCACAATACAGTCGTTTGGAGTGCCGTAGAAATTTCTTTTCACTGGTGTCTGTAACCGGTGGAATGCTCTCCCATATCGGTCGTCTCAGCACCGGCAATAACTGTATTTAAAAACGGTTGGACAATGCACTCATCCACTTCCACTTTGTTACTTAACACTACGTCTCCATCCTACACATGGAATTTGCCATGCAATAATTTCTTGTTAACTGTGTGTGCTGTGAATCTAAGAGGATCACAGAAATACAGCAGAGCATATCATAGGTCCTCATTTGCACATTTAAAGTGTTACCAATTTTACTATCCTTATCGTCGGTATGGTTATGTTGATATTTTCACCGAATTTTCAACGGGGCATATAAAGCAGGGCTTTATAACCCCCTATAAATTCTTGTTCACTTTTTTATTAATAATGCGCTACAGACCCTAGCGAAACGATCGATAACTGAAAAACGTAAACATTAGCTTGCTAAGACAGGCACTGGCCACTTGACAAACCTTATTGCGTTACAAATATACCTCCACGTACATTAGTTCAACACCTTCTATCGTATGCCAATTTCGAGTTTTGTAGAACAATCCGAGTAAGTCAGTATCGGACCTTAGCAGATAACGCTGTTCAAGATGCTCGATAGCCCTACGAGGTTGCTCCGTTTTAATCATCATCGGCGTATACATGGCTGAATAATTTAAGCGAAGATGGAGATAGTATAACAGATTTGCTCATCCTACATGACACCGAAAGTGACCGAATGTGACTCAATATTTTACTTGAGATGTGGAAAATGCAAAAGAATTATTTTCCAAGTGAATGTACATGATTGTTATTGTTCCTTATTGCGATTTGTACATAGATTTCTACGCATGACTAGAGTATGAATAAGATTTTGTTAAGCCATTTTTTGCTCTCTTAATTTGGAACCTTAACTATCTGGTTCATATAATTCACGACCCTAACATGTTACTTTAAAACTTAGGAAAATATGGATTAATACAATTCGTATTGTTTCCTTAGTGCCCTTAACCATAAGCGGCATCCATAGATATATACCAGCATGCAAATAACCTGACAAATATGTGTTTCATAACAAATAACTGGATCCACACCTACTTCCAAGGCAGATCAGGCTGACCACTTATTTAATCTGAACGCACACAACTGACTTCATTCGGCTTGTAGCGATATCCAGAGCGAACGGAAAAATCGAGGTTTAATATGAAGCAGCATAATTTAAAACGATGATCCTTGCTCTATCCTGTAAGCCAAGTCTGGTAGGTAATTGCATTTTGAGAAAGCCAGCGTTCTACATGAGCATGAAATGGGACGGAAACAGGAAACTATTCAACTTAACCTGAAACACATCGGATCATTGCATTTCTTTAAATTGGTTATCTCATTAAAGGTTGCCTTTGACGATTTCGAGATCCACACGATAGAGGAAATAACTTTTTCAAAATAATACTTTATTTATATAAATTCAGATTAATTTTACTCCGAATCGGGCCCATTTATAATCAATTAAACTGAGATTACGAGCAACAAACCAAAGTTTGAGTGCTGTGGTAGTGGGAATTTCTAAACCTACTACGTTTGTCTACGGATCGGACGGGGTTGATTTTTAAACGCGTGGCGAACTGACGCAAACCGGCAAACACAGGAAAGGTATAGGAGGATGAACTTAGGTTGACAGGTGAAGCAGCATCAGCGAAAAGCCGAGTGCACCCATGTGAACGGCTGGTGACGTGGGTCAATGAAGCACGCCTGATATTCGTATTTTCACTTAATGGACGCCCATCGTCATATCCTTCTCTGCAGCCGGATTTCAAGCGTATATTCTACTGGCTTTTTCTTCTCACTTTTCTGTTTCTTTATTTAAAATTAACAATTAGTTTTCCTGCAATTACTCTACTAGATGTAACTTTAAGTGTGCATTTTTTATTCGCTGTTGTTTCGTGACTTTTGTGTATACGTTTCATTTCGTTATTCTAATTGACCAGTGTCCTTCACAGTAACCTGCGGTTCGCTTTACGCCTGTTGTCCAATGATGCTATTTGTGGGGTGCGCAGAGTTTTGCTTGCACCAGAGCAACAACTTCCTTTGCAAACCGCCACAAGTGCAGGTGGCAAGTATGCTGCTAATACGGCTGTTGATTCTGTTTGAATAATATGGGATTTTTGGACGTTAGGTTTATATTCGTCGCAGTTAGACAGACAGACAGAGCCCACGCATCCAGGAAAGCGATAGACGGCCGTTTCTTCCTATTGGGATTGGTCAGTAACACGCACCCGCCGAATCCTTCTGGATTCGAACCATCGACCTTACTCTTGCTAGTCAGCGACTTATGCCACTGAGCCATGGGCGACGGCATCGGACCTCTATAACTGATATACAATTTTTCATCGTTTGTGTCTACATTCCTTATTCTCGGTTGTTTCGTGACATTTGTTTAAATGTTTCATTCCTTCATTCTGATTGTCAATTGCCCGTCCCTGTAAATGGTCTTTCTCTTTACTCCTGGTGTCCAATAAATCTATGTTTAAGCACCGAAGCGGCTCGCTCTTGAGTACGCGGTTGCTTATTCGCCGTTTCATTTAGGTTTTTCATTTAGTTGGTTGGCTCAAGTGTACTTTGGTAGCTTCCCTTCATTTTTCTTTTAAACTAAATAAGCAAGTTTGACTTGAAGTAAACATTCTCCTTCTGGCACCTCTTGGAATTTTTTTGCAGTCGTTGGCTGAAGGCAGCATCGGCGGCAAAACCCTTCCTCTATTGTTTCGCATGTTATGTTTGTGCAATGGACGGGGCTGGCCCCAGAGCAACGACTTCCTTTGCAAGCCGCCACCCATCGAGTTGGCAGGTATGGTATAAGCGACTACCAAATATTTGTGATTAGTTTGGGATGTATTGTGTTTTTGTTTAGTTACATCGCAGTTATACACAGAAAGACAACCACCACATCCAAGATGCTGTAGACGGCTGATTCTTTCCCATGGAACTCATCAGTAGGGCGTACCTGCTGAAGTCTGAGGGATTATACCCCACGATCTTACTCTTGTGATTCAGCGACCTAAGCGAATGAGCCTTGGGCGACGGCAGCGGACGGCCAAGACTGATATCTAACTGAGATACAACGTGGCTCGACTAACACTGTCTTGCATGTTAGGAATTTGCAGAAGGCTGTGCTGGCCCCCAGAGCAATGCCTTCCTTTTTAAGCCGCCACCCATCGAGGTGGCATGTTTGCTGCTAAGTCGCCTACTGATTATTTGCAAGTATTAGAAGATTTTATTGGGTGTTAGGTTTAGAGTCATCGCAGTTGGACAAAGACAGAGAGACACCACACAAGCAGGAAAGCGCTAGATGGCCGTTTCGTCTGATTGTTACTCGTCAGTAGCGCGCACCCGCCGAATCCTGCCGGTTTCGAACCACCTAACTTACTCTTGCTAGTCAGCGACTTATGCCACTGAGCCATATGTGACGCAACGGACCGCCATGACTGATATCTAACGGCGATATAGTGTGGCTTATCATCCACTCTCATGCATGTTATGAATGGGCAGTGTACAGGGCTAGCCTCTGTCATCTAATCCTAACCCCCAATAACTCCTTCTGCTACTCAGAAATAATTTGGAGTAGCTTTAGCAACATATTTGTCACCTCGATTGCTGGCGGCTTGCGCAGGCAGTCTTTGCTCTAGGGGCCGGCCCTGTTCATTTCACATTCTAACAAGCAAGACAGTGGAGGAGGAGCCAAGCTTTATCGCAGTTAGATAGCAGTCATGGCGGTCCGCTGCCGTCGCCCACGGCTCAGTGGCATAAGTCTCTGACTCGCAAGTGTAATGTCGTGGGTTCGTATCCGGCAGGATTTGGAGGGTGCGCGCTACTGACGGGGGCCAAAATAACGAGTCGGCCGTCTGGCGCTTTCTTGGTTGTGTGGTGGCTGTCTGTCTGTCTATTTGCGACCAGCCTAACCCTAAAATATGACAAGTCCATTGATCCGTGTCTGTTTCGGCGAGATGGACGGTAATAAAAGCTTGCATGCTTCGTATACTAATCACTAGCTTTGCGAATAGAAACAACCCTAGTCTTTCTGATAGACGTAATGAGTTAGGCCTTATTCATAATCCTCTGAACATCAAAAGAATAACGACGGTTTGGCTCTGAGTTATTAAATCATATTAAATCATTACTTCCTTTTCTTCATTGCCCGACACATTATTAAACTCTAACCACATCATCATTCACATATTCAACTCGAAAGCGAAGGGAATATATTGTGTATCTTCTGGCACCAATGTTCTGTGGAGTAATAATTATTTTCAAATGTAGGATAATTGCGGTTGACTTCGGGATTTGTGGAGAATGCTAAGGATCGAAGGACAACTCGATTTTTCTGTGTTTTTGCCCATAACAAAGATTAACATAAACTCTTATTACGGTAAAAATCTGAAAGTTAAAATAAATTGGCTGGTTTAGGAAAATGAAAATTCATTATGCTTGTATACTAACCGTAAATTCCATTCACCAGGTGCTACCACTTTACGTTTACATAGTTTGACCTTATATGCTCTCCTGTAATGTATGTATAATATATCAAGCTCCTTCTGCGAAGGCATAGAAAATCAGAAATACATGTCCGGATGTTTTAGTACAACTGATAACTGCATATAACCACAAGTTAACAAACATTAATATTTCGTGGACAGGTCTGAGAATTTCTACAAAAGAACAAGCATGTGAATTCGTGGTTATTGATTCAAACAAAACCGCAACCTAGAAGTTAGTTAATTTAGCAAAAGCAAATAATAGCTATTAGTGCTGCATTGCGTTAGTAGGTTAAATATTGCTGCATATTTGTTTCACTTTAATCCGGGTTAAAAATGTATTTCTTTATTCGCATCATACAGTAAAAGAAATCAAAGGGATGTTAAATATATCCCATTAGACTTGCTTCCCCTGCAGCAGTACGTTATATTGGCTGTATTGGTGAGTACAATAATGAAATATATATTCGAAGTAACGCAATCGTAAACGCGTGATGCAGGGCTGATATAAATTAATCTGCATTGTTTCGGAAACGGATTCCTACCAATCTTGCTGGAACAAACTATTTGCTTGTCAGCGGAGTCATGATTCTGTGGGTGGTTCCGCCTGGTTATTTGCCCAACTGGCCTCGGCTTGCCAACAAACCTTCATAAAGCTCTTTTTCGTTAATCGTTATTATTAGTGGTTTAAGCTCGAAAATGATTCACCTGAAATTGTCTCATTTCTCATTGCAAGTTGTTAGGTCCATTGCTACCACAACTATTGGCCGGTTACGGAATAACGTCCAATAATGAGCTGGAGAATATCACAGAACATCCATTGCCCCCTACAGCACAGTGGGTAAACCATTGACTTTGACGCACTCGTTGATGAAATTGTGAGAATAGAAATCGCGATTTTAAATGTGCTGTAACGTATAGGAAAGGTTATGGATTCTTTTACATAAGAAACCTTTTAAATATCGGTAAGGCAATTAATTTTATATTGCCAAACATGCGCAATATCTGTTGTGCACAGTTCACATCGAGAAAGGTCTATTTGTAGATTATTAACTGATATTCAATATTAAACTTGTGCTTCATTCGCGGGCGACTGTTATTGGCTTCCTAGGAAATGTTAATTATATGCAATGCTCCGGAAGTGAATAAATGCCTTAAACGTAAGGCACATATTATATGGAATAGTTAGTGTTTCTTTCCAAAATTGTTAACTGTTTGTGAAATGCGGATTATAGTTAAATTGTGCTTTCTTTTCTTTAGATTACGTTTCAAATTATATTATAGCTTATCTATTCCGGTACACAACAGCGAAGCAAGTGGAATTGTTAGAAAACTCGTAGGCCATCACTAACCACACATATTTTACCTAAGTATAACCTCGGAGACTGCAATGTTTGAGATCAGCATTTAAGTTAAATTCAATATAAAAAAGGAAATATCACGTTTTATGCGGAGTATACGAAATAACAATAAATAGATTGCAAGCAAGGCAAGTATTATATGTCCGAGTAAATCAAACGTGCATGGATAAGTCTGAAACGTGCACAAGCAGTATTTCCCAATTTTTTGAACTGTCTGCTTTACTTACCTTTATGTTGTCAAACATGCTATGGTTTATAGTTCATTCCACTCTCAACTTATCATAGTGGTCCGTATGAATTTTTCCGGCGCTGCTCTATCTAAACACCGCGCTGGACGACAGACTAGTTACATGTAGACTTATATAGTCGGGTACATGAAGCTTTAATTAATTGTGGGCCCAATACAGGTTTGGATAGCACTCTTTTTGGCCAAGAGACCAGATGTCTACAGCAGCGCTTAAACCGCGAGTGGATACATTATGTTGTTCCCGATTACCTGCATTTTGTCACTATGTTTTAAAGATATGCAAACAATCATGCCTGAAAATTTTCTTGAATAACTAATAATGACGATATTATTAAATCTTAATTAAGAAATGACCGCCAAAATGTTTCCAAACTAACGTGTTTAACTTGAACAGGCACATTTTGTATTTCTTACGCGCGATAAAGGCAAAATGTGCAAGATCATTCAAATGCATTTTGAAGCTTTCACTTTACCGTGGGTACTTATGTCTACTGTATATACTCGAGTGCTTGAAAAGCATATTTTAGTTTATTGTGTAAACTGTGATACCTGTCGTCAATTAGATTATGGATACGGAACGCCCAACCCAAATGAATTTATAAAATTTTCGATAATTAAATTATGCCGGAAAAATATGTCTTTCGACCGCCCGAAAATACTTTTTATGTACATTACCCTTAAACTGTGATACTTGTCGTCAATCAGATTATGGATACGGAACGCCCAACCCAAATGAATTTATAAAATTTTCGATAATTAAATTATGCCGGGAAAATATGTCTTTCGCCCGCCCGAAAATACTTTTTATGTATATTACCCTAACAATCTTCGTGTTCATTACCATCATATCCGTTTTGCTAGCTAACGCAACTTCACAATGTACATAGAGCTTGCTCTCTGGCCTGATACGTCTATCGGTGGAACAGGCACAAATATTTTCACTCAATTAACAGAGGCAACAGAGCTGCACAAGTTTGGGCTAAACAAATACTTCTAGGTCATATTCAACAACATTATCGCGGCAACTACGATAAACGTTACGAGTATATGGATGAATAATTCATTGCCGGTAATTTAATGTTTGCCGCAAACTTAGCAAGTTAAGAGACTACTACTCTTTCTCAACAATCATACTCTAATCCATAAGCACACAATTTGGCCAAAAATGTATCAAAACTGTAGAGTACACGCATCTATATATATACAAATCCTCACACTAATGACTTTGCATTTTGGTATAGCTGGTAGTTTAGAGCTATTCCGAGTGTTGTCCGACATACTACCGTATTTTGAGGTTTTTTACTACCCTTAGATTTATAACTTGCTGAAGCGCGATTATCAAACGTGTATTTTTGCTAACTATGCAGAGTTAGCTGAGGTTCCGAAGTGCAGGATATGAAAGATAATCTTCGAAGGAACTCCGAGAAAATCTATAGGGGTAGAATGTAATGTTAATATCGCTAGTATGATTGAATGTCGCGAACCAATGCGGAGAGACCTGTTGAATTTCGCTCCGTGTTATTGAGTAAATTTTAAATATTTACCACGTACATTATGGATAGTTCACACGTAAATAAGGTAAGCCTTACGCCGCAATAATAAAATGGGTAATGTAGTACCGCAGTTCCAGTTAACGATATTGAAACTTTGATCACATAAGCCAAATATGTCATGACAAAGGAAGACGTTACCCTTGTAATAAGTATAGTATGGAATAAGGCGTTTGCAGCACATTATCTTGGTTTAAAGTGAGCAGCGTTTACAACTCAATGTAAAATTAATAGCTGAGTTTCATGCTAAACTTCTCTAACAATTGTTGGGCATACAAATTTAAGGTCCATGCAATAATAAGTGAGAAGGATTGTGCTTTCTAGCAATATGGGTCCAAGAGAACTAGTTATTTATTTTCAACTAATCGATAGCCTCGCGCAAGTGTAAGTAAATTTTGGTAATAAAGTGTGCTGATTAAAATGCATATTAATTGACGGATCGTTTTGCAAAATATTTCGTTGGGCAGTTAAACGGAATGTATTAACAAAATATTTGTCATCTTAGTGTACGTTTTATGGACCCATTTAGCATTTATTTGATTAATAAGGCCGCTACTGCCTACAAAAACTTTTACCGATCAAACCCTAATTATTGTCAAAAGTTAAGGTCTTCTAATGCAATTCCGACGTTTCGTACAAACTCTTTAAATTTGTTGGAATCTCCGCACATGTTTACCCATTTTCACTTTTAGCTTCTACTAGTCTGCTTCAAAATTTGATACCTATTGAAGTATCAAAATAAATAATTAATTGCTAATGCATCAGCGCAAATATCCTGGATTGCAATTAGCGCGGTTTAACTGGATTGCGCTATATATTTATATACAAGTAAACATGATTGTTTAAAAGTCCTACTTGTTTGATATTTTACCATTTTGCTTTGAATTATGCCCTTTATATCATGATTATATTATAACGTTACAACAGAACATTGGCTTCATATTCATCAATTCATTGGATCTGATAATCCTATCGCTTTTTACTTAACTTGCCCTGTTCAAATGTTGGTTTTATTATAAATGATAAATATATCAATATTCGTAACAGTTGGGGTATCATGTGAATATACAAGCCCTGCTCTCATGTCTGGCCTAGTCTGATACAACCAAAAAGTATTGCAACCATAACATTTGTTATTTTTGACTTATCAATCCTATCAAGAAACATTCTAACAAAAACTAGATTATTTTCGATGCTCTCCGAAATCTCAGAGCTCCTAGGGGGAATATTGGCATGGTTTACCATGTTGTTAGTGTCAGAGCACCCATATTCCATGACAAAAGCCCAATATGTTAAATGTAATTTCAGCGTCTAAGTAAATGCAACCACTCATCTGACGAAACCGAAAGCGATCCAGGCAATACTAGTTTTGCATATACATTGTAGAAATCAGTAATGGAACTTTTCTTTTCAGAGATTAAGTTAGGTAAACCTAAGCAAGCGCTATTTAACATTTTGCGAAATCTGGTAGGAAACTATCTGACATAGGAAGTGACTGCACGTTTAGAGACCAAAGAGATTAGTGTAATCGCTACACTGCTGTTTTATCCTACGAATCGGTTTTTTCTGGGCGCATAGTCTAACAGCAGAACGCTATGGTTCCAAACGAAATTGGTTTCAACCTTCTCTGATGAAAATATCCCAGCATCGTATATGTTCTCATTTTACCTGTCAAACCTTTCGCAAAATAACCTATGCTAGTGATTTTCCGTTGTATACAGAAATATAACTCTCTAACTGGTTATATGAGATGCACATATACCTAAATTTTAAAATCCATCTTAATTATATCGATACTTGTCAGAATCTGCTGACGGTTTCATCCGAATACATGGTTAAAGAAAACTCCAATAGCACAAATCCCTCAAGACCTGTACAATATTTGCAGTAATATAATGAAACGATAAGCATGAAACGCTGCAAAGCAAGTCTAAGTATTTTACCTCTTCATGAGCGGGCAGCGCCAATAATGCGATGGCATTTGCACAGGCGACTAAGAGTAGTTTACCTTGCAAATTTTTTGTCTCACCGATTGTTGTCACACTCAGTCGGTTCAGATGAAAAAACATTATCGGGAGAGCTATAAAATATTAAGTTATATTGTAATTATATATTTAACTTGCACATTTGCTCGCGTGTTGCTACCTGATGTTTAATTTTACGTCATTATCTGTGATCAATTTTGCTGCTAAGAAACAAATTAAAACATAGCGTTCTGCACGCCTTCAATGAGATATGAATAATTTTCATGCTGAGTAATCAGCAGGGTGTTATATACAGAAAATTTCGTAGATTAGAATCCGTGTAGTTTATAAATTGATTTGCCTAACATGTTAGAGCAATTACTTTTAAAACATTCGTTTTGCGAGTATGAATGTTATCAAACTGATTACTGTACTGAAGATGCTCTACTGAATTTATTTGTTCACCGAGCCTTTTATATAAGATGTACTAATTATGCAAATATCATAATTAAGTGAAAACTATAAAGCATTTACTATTTATACAATAAAGAGCGGTGTGTAAACGGTGAGCCGAGCAATGGAATAAATTCCAACTAGCTGACCCATGTTATTCTTTCAGGAGTTTCAGGATATCAAATATTCCTCTAAAACACCTCTCCATAATTATGCACATCCGTAAAGAACATTTGATAAGCAGACAAAAATCGCTGATATGAATGCATGAGGTAGCATTTTGTTCATCTGAAGCGGTGCTATATTTTTACTAGCGAAGTGGTTAGGTTATATAGTACGGATTTCATTCAATCCACATCAAAATGAAATGCGCTTTAGGCAGTTCAATGCGAAAACACTCAGTATATTAAAGTTCGGTTAAACTTATGCCGAACATAAATTCTTATTAAAAGAACTAAGCTGTCAACAACGAATTGCTTTATACTACCATTCAGTCTAATGAAACCGCAACATGTTGCAGGAATAATTAATTTCACTAAGCATGCTTGACAATTGCAGGAAATATGCTGCTTTTATTAAACCGAACAAGAAAAGAAAACTTAATATAGTGCAGTTATCAATATTGAGCTAACGCTAGTTTATGTGTAAAAGAACGGTATTTAATATAGTAAAATAGAATACAATATAATAAATATTTGTTGGAGCAAAATAAACGTATGACACGTATAAATTTTCTACCATGTCCGTAGGTATATTTTACTTAAATAATGTTGTTGGCGCATGTTTTATCTATCCCAGACATTCCTGTTGAGAGAATAGTAACGATTCTGTAGCAATAGGCAGAAGATCTGAAAAGAAAACATGCAAGAAACAAAAGCAAATAATAGTTAATTTCATGGGTAAACATAGGCAGTCTTCCATATTTTAGTTACGTTTTGGCGACTTATATAGATCAACGCAAGAAGCTAAACGTTTTATTTTCATTTGCTTTGTTTTTGCATTGGCGAGGCCTAACACTTCTATTCTGAGCTGAAGTGCGTAAAAGTGAAAAAGTAGTTTTTCTAATCAAATGTGAAGGTGCAAAATTGATGTAGATGTTTTGTACGTGAAAACCTAACCAATTGTAGCTCACAAATTTCCAGGCAAACATACGGATTCTGCTTTTGAAATTTGCTTGTAGTCCTTTCTGTAAAATATTCTTGGGATGCGTTTATTTTAAATCGTGCATGTCCACTTCAGTGAGCCCGTTACTGCTCGATGCATTTGCAGTGAATAACGGCGGAATGACCAATACGCACACACCTGTATGCGGTAGATGCTATGGACGTCAAGTATATTTTTTCTTGTCTTTTCCCTAGTTTGCTTTGTTGAATACCAGCTTATTTTGCATCCTTATGTAAAGCGATATGTGTAACACTATGAATTGCATAATGGATATATTTAAATAGCGGTGCTTAGTCTACTGTGAATATATTGGTGCAATTTCCATCGATATTGCGATCGACGAGCCGAGGATACTTTAAATTTGGATACAAAAACCCGTAGGTAATTTATCAAACCTATACACCACGAAATTTATTTAAACATTACAGGGCAATGCAATTAATGCTTAAAACCACACATTATTTATACATAACAAGGTATATTATCGTGTAGCAGATGGAATATATTTGTGTCTAATTAGGTTGCGCTTGGCAAGAGTTATGGAGCATATATCCCTTCCTTCGACATCTAGATTTTAATTCCTGGTAAAAACGAAAGTAAAACATTGTTGTGTTAAGCGAATTTAATCTAAGAGCTTAGTGATGAAAACAGCAGCATTGTAAAAATGATTTGCGAATGAAACAGATTGGATTATTGCAAAAAGGTATAAAAAACTGATCAAATATTTGTAAATTCTACATGGGGCAGGTATTCTTTAGAGAAAATATTTTTATACCAGTGCACACATCCATAAATAAATAATAGCCGTTCTAAGCGTGCCGTTGATGTCATCGGTATCTACGGGTGATCTAACTTTTAGGTTTTCCAAATAAATATATACAACAAAAACCAAGAAAAAATATTTCGATTATAGGACTGAGTAGTTTTACTGATAAACTAGTTTAATTTTACTCTAGGAGAACATTTTAACTGTGCAAATGCAACTGTGCCAATGAACGTTTACATGGGAAAACGGAGAATGTGTTTAAATGGTGATAAAAAGGGTCACCCTTAAAATGTGGAAAGGATTGCTTTTCCGACGGGAACATTTGTATTTGCACAAGTTAGAGATATATATCAAAAAGAATAAGCTGAATTACGAAGCAGACCGTGTTTATCCTAGGAACAGTTTTAACCTGCCGATGACATTCGCTTCACCATCAGTACAACCTAATGCAAACTCACGTGATGAAGGTTGTTTGATAGGTGTAACATTGTTATTTGACCGTAATTTGCGTAAATGGGTTAAACTAAATAAAATGAGAACGGTTTGCTTTAATTAAGCAAGCGTTTGACGCAGTAAATTATTTAGCATTTATTGCTCTAATGAAATAATTTTTTGAATTGCTGGACGTTTATCGTAGTGTGCATCCACCGGAAACAACTCTCATACACTGTTTATATAAATATATACCCTAACACTAAATGATCTTCGGCTTGAAACTCATTGCACACATGCAATGCTTTTTAAGTTCACATTTATGGATGATGCAATTAAAATTTAACTACGCGTCATGACATGACATTAATAGAGTTAAGTATAACCGACTCTTAAACGAGGCTATAGATAGTATTAATATGTACAAGTTTCTTGCATTTACTAAGATTGGGTCACAAGTAGTTGTGAGCTGAATTATTCAGAAGCTTAAATATAGCGCATCAAATATCAAAATTTCTCTTTTTGCTCCTTAATTTTGATAGACACATTGGTTTAAAAAATTAATTAACTGGCTCTTCTTGTCATCACGGAGCATTATACCAACAATAGGCTATGAAATGGTGATGGCATTTGGTGTTTTTGTTTTATTTAGTATAAGAGATTTAAATAAGATGTCCTAGTACGATTTCTCTTTAAAGTCCGTATTTTGTGATATGCATCTGTGTGAATCCAAAGGCAATGTTGCTTGCGTATCCATCCCTTATTGCCTTTTAGCTTATTTCAGAGAAGCAAATGTTGTGTCAAAATTCACCGCCGTTTAGTCTGCGTTGTTCTGTATTTCAATAACGGTAAACTTATTCCCTTTTCCAGGCATACATTTATAATTATTTTTTCATACTAAAAATCGTTCATAATTTTCATAACGGCACATTTATTCATTCATAAAAGAAAGATGAAGTATATTTTTGTTTCCGAGTGTTTTTGATATAATATAATTTAATTAATAAAGGATATTAAGCACGGCACCTCCACCAAAATTGCAAAAGCGTATCCACATATTTTTCCCAATCTTTACCTACTGGAACTCAATAAGACATATCTGGTGATTTAAATACATTACAATCCAAACTTTTGCCATTTGTAGATTAGTTATTTTTTACATTGCTCAGCATTTTATCACTAAAAACTGACATCAACACAGTGCAAAGAATAGTAGCACTTGCGTGAAGGTTGTGTGATCAATCAGGTCATACAAGTCTATTTGGGATTGGTGTACAGAAGCATAAAGTTGGTTGCATAAAACACGACTTTAATTTTACTGAAAATCTTATGGAGTAGCGTTTATGGCTCAAATAATAATAGAATAAGATAGCTGAATAATAAACGCATACATTAAGAACGTATTATACTACATCGGATAGTACGCACTATTCGTCGTTTACAGCGAATTAACTAGTCCAGATATGCAAACTATTAAAAGTATGTTACTCGAAAATTCCTTGTTGATAATTTATTTCACATTATAATTACGCGTAAAGACTTTCTAATAATCGCCTGCGGTAAAACGTTCATTTGTTTAGTCGTCGAAGTCTCATGCATAAATTTTTTAGATTTTATATTTTTTCACCACATTAATAATATCACATCGAAATTACCGGTATTGGATATGGGGTACAGTTTACAAAACATAGGCATATGCTGAAATTTTGGTTTTGCCATTCAGAAGGACAACGCAGACGCATACTTAGCCTTAACCAGTCAAAGCGTTTCTGTGTTGATACTATCAGGGATGTTGGTTTAGGTAAGCATTATTAACTATTAGCTGAAAAAGGAAATACACTGGCATTTCAGTGATTGTAAGTTGGATGGAAATCATTATTACCAATAAGAACTAAAATGTAAAAAACTACTCAAAGCAATTTTGCAACCTATTTTCCACTAAATTCATATTAGCTAAATTTATTGTTAAATGAATTACAAAATTTACGATGTATATGTTACGGAAGACGGCAAATGAAAGTGCATTATTCGTGCTTATATTACGCGATTGCCAGGTGGATGTGGACGTGATGAGGAGGATAAAACGTGAAAATATAGCAACAAGTTGATATGTGGTTACGTCCTGAATTTCTCCACATAAAATGCTATTCATATTACAAAGGTTGTAAGATATGTGTCGCGATACTTGTGACATCTACTTATAAAAGTGTAAACTGAAGGCTGCTTTGTATATTTCGATAGTGTTCATATCTTCATCATGACGCTGTACCCCGGAGCAGTTGTAGATAAATACAAACGTCGTTGATAACAGCCCATCTGCTAATTTTAAAAAATGCCAGCTCCTTAATTTTTTAAGTCTCATTTATAACCCAATACAAACGATGTGCATAATAGGTTAAGTATATTTCTCTGGCCCCGTTTTAGATTTGCTAAATATATAATACTTTCGGTTTATTCTAATTAAGGCATATATATACACACACCTAACACGGTCAGACATTTATTTCTTCTGTTACGACAAATAGTAAACTTAGGTGACAAATTTTAAAAGTTCCTGTAACGATTCCATACAAAATAAACACTGCTCAGTGAGTTAAAACCTAATTACACACATTTATTTTAAAGCAAAATGTATAATTTCATGGTGCCCCGTAAAAGAATTATCATCTATTTGGATGTCATTGGATACCTTACCATGACAGGGTTTCAAACAGCACGACACACATACGAATGTAATTGTAAATAAAACACAGCTTCATTAAATTATACTTTTACTGAGATTTACAAGCGAACAGATCCCTTGTGCCCCATAAGCGTAAAATTAAAACTGGATGCCAATAATAAACAAGCGAGATATTGGGAGCAAGATTATACTAATACGCTTAGTCTGTCTTGTCACACTTGCTTCTCTTAACGGTACAAGGATAACAATGGAAGTTGTGCCCAGACGTCTGTTACGGTGATCCAATGATAATTCACTCATATGCAACGACCTAAGAACTACTGCTATACGGTAATCTGCTCTACAATACGGAAACATATATTACGATAACCATCGAATGTTGCACCTGCTGTCCTCAAACTCTCTGTTCTAACCTTTAAGATATGTACATTATTTGATTGACTATTAGGGATTTAATTGTGGGCAAGTCAAGCTTTTTGTCTTTGCGGAGCGGTACCTTCAATCATTGTAGATCAGGGAGCTTGCAGTTAAGGTGCGATTACCTTCTAGACAATTGTTAGGATGTTTACTTGCGAGGACTGATGTTTTAATCATAATGGCCGAAACAAATCTGATTATTCATGGTTGCTTGCGTCTCGTAGTTTCACACTCACGTCAGATAAAATTTAATAGCTAGTGCAAATACAATATATTCCAAAATGTGTTCTGTAGGTTACGAGCTGAAACGGATTCCCATACTTGTTAATCAATAAAGGCAATCAGTTTTTATCATAGCGCGCACAGTTTGCTTTACTGACAGAAGTATTTAGGCTCAAAAGGAAGAAGTTGCTTTTTCACTTCTAAGTTCAGCATAGCATAATTATGTACCACAAATCAGTCTCCCACAAGAATAATTTAAGTTGGGTATTTCTCACAAAATAATCTCTATGTAATTATTTGTTATCAGAAGCATGTTCATTTCCACATACAAAATATGTAATAATTAGTCGTGATAATTCTTCGCCTATGTAACGGCCAATGTTATATCTTTTATTCTTACATACGTTATGTTCACCCACTTATTCAATTGTTTGATTTTTTCCCTTAATGCATTGGCAAACACAATTTGAAAGCAAAGCCTCTAATGCTGGACGCACAACAACAGTTCGCAAAACAAGTGACAAGGATTCTATCTGAGATACGTTAACCGTAAACTCGTTGCATCCAAGATTAACTACTCTCCTCTGTTGTTGAAATGGTGAAAATTATAGGTGCAATGTAATTTAGCTGACACTGTAGCTTTGATAAAATTGCAAAGCATTTGCCATCTTTCATCATTAGGATTTATTTTATTACAGAAACAAACAAGTATTGAAATGATGCGCACTGTGCAACTGCCAGTGTGATAGGTTGGTGCGTTGTCAAATTGCATTGCTGCTTGTCGCTACACAAAAAGGCCAAACTGTTATTGGCTACGGATATTACAATGTCGCCTGCATTCGCGCAGGAAAAATGGTGCTGTCTTTGGATCACAAGTTAAACAAACTGTTTTCAGCAAAATAAAACAGTTAATTTTTATCAAATGTCTAAATTGCTGTCATCATATTCTAATGTGGGCAAATGCAACTGCCCCGCGAATACGTGAAACAGTTTAAAAAATTTTGAGCCAGCTGCAAGGACATATGTCGAAAGAAACATGACGGGGTGTTTCGTATTAATAAGTAGTAAAATTCGATGCACGTTGGACTAGGCAACCGGGTGCGGAAGTTGATTTATGTATCCAAAATTAACTACTGGGATAGGACGATATCCAGACTTACGAAAAATCAGACACGTATGTAGACACGTTAAACTTTATTAATTTAGATTAAGGATATGCATTTGAGTATGTGAGCTAGTTGGTGCGTTAGTCACCGAACATTTTCACAATCAGCTATATTCAGCTTGTTACTATAACGAATTGGCTGATTATCTACCTAGGAAATATATCAAACGGTGTTTGCCAAAAATACATTGAAAATGCGTGGTTCGTCCGTAGTAACTTGATACATACAGCAGCTATTTTGACAAAGGAAGCTGAATGGATACTATTTGATTTAGCAATATCCATCGCAATGCGGCTGGACATTATCGTGGTGCGATGTTTTGTGTGCATCAATGATCCATTGAGCCATACTGGGTGGTGTATTTTTACACCTTCAAATTCACTCATACCACATTTGTCAGTGGTTAGATGCCAGACAAACGCAGCCTCCTGGTCTTGGAGATTGGGGTTGGAATGAGGGTGGCGCTTTATTCATTAAAACCGACCCCTTGTAGCTCAGTGTCAAACCCGCTACCTTGAAGTCAGGTTTTTAAAACCAAAGGCTTTGGTTGAGAACCCTAATCGTTCTTCTGTCCAGGACTGAACAACCTGACAGTATCCTGTCCACGCAATGCAATTAATTGCATTTCAAACAAATTTATGATACTCTGGCAACCGCAGAGGATAATCCACGGTACCCTGTCTGCTGCATCGGGCAGGGTAGATAAGAGGTTTGGATGCTACTACTCAAGACTTCCCGGCATCTTATTCCCCTTATTTCGCTTTTTTCACCCTTATCACCCCTTTCCAGCTTCACATTTATCCCACCTGTTTTCAACCAAACAATACTCGGCCCTCCCACACGTTGCTTTAATAGTAGCTTGTTTTTTAGTTCCCACCCATTTGGAGCCCACGGTCCTCTTTGGGATTGTCATGCCTCAATGTTTGCACTTGCCCGAACATTAGAGACAATCTCAATCGATATCTGCTGCTTATCGGAGACCCGCCTGCAAGACGCGAACTCTGTGATCACGCTGCGATCCCTTCAGGTGACACATGCAACAATTTCTCATTGCAACTATCCGGTGACGGTGCACCTTCGAGCCCTGGCCTAGTCGGTGTTGGTATTGCCTTGATTCCCCGGGCTGAAGCTGCTCTGGTTGATTGGATTCCAATCAGTAGCCGGATGTGTGGGGGCCGATTAAATGGCATATTCAAAACTTCGAAGTTGCCCGGGACTAACTGGTATCTATTCGTTATCGCTGCTCATGCACCGACAAACTGCAGCAATGACTCGGTAAAAGGCAACTTTTATCGTCAACTGAACGAGTTCTTTCGTTAAAGAAGAAGCGCAGACGCTGCTGTGCTGGCTAGGGATATGAAGACTGAAGTTGGAAAATTATCCACAGATGAGCTGCATCTGAGCGCCCAGCATGGCGTACGCTTCCCTAACGATAACGGTGAGCGGTTACTTCATTTGTGTGAGGATGCTCGCTTATTTCTTGCGAGTACTAATTTCTAACAAAAAACCCGCCGGTGAGTGACTTGGCGCCCACCAACCTCGAACGAGATATGTCTGCCAAATTAAGCACATTGCGATACGTTGACGATGGATAGGCTGCGTCCAGAGCAGTCGCTGGATTTGGAGCACAGGCTTGGACACAAACCACGCAATAGTATGCGCCGACATGCGGATGCGTTTGGGTGGATGCCCACGAAGACGCTGTGCGAACATTGACGCCAGCCAACTGGCGAATCCACTGTTCTGAATGCTTAACAAAGTACGCTGTCATGCTAGTTAAATAAGCGCTAACTGGATGCAATTGACGCTCACTCGGTCTCATACTCACCAGACCTTACTAACAGCAAGGAAAACTTTATCAGGTGTGTCTAATCGCCAACATGGACATTGAGTCTCTTTACAGTCTCTGGAACTTATAGATGCTCGTCGGCATATTTAGGCTGGAAGCGAACACAATGAAACTCGCAAACAGCTCCGGGCAAAACTCCGTGCTAGTCGGAACAGAGACCGCGAATCCTATTAGTCCCATCATGCATCAGAGATGGAAATGCCCGCTGCAAATTTTAACCATTATTTGTTATTACTGCTGATAAGGGAATCGTTCAACAAGGGACCTGGTGCTAGTAAAAATAAACGCGACAAGAGTAGAAAGCCTAGCCACAACTTTTCAAAACGCTTGGAGCGTTGGGCTGAACATTTTGAAAAGCAATTTAATCTACAGGAACTGTTAGATTTCTCGCCGGCTATTGGTCGCCCCGCTCCCTGGGCTGTCGTTTTGGATCCACCCTCTCGCTCAGATGTCAAACGTGAGATCAACTGTTGAAGTTCAATAAAGCCGCGAGACGGATGATCATCCTCCAGCCCTTTTCAAATTCGGGCGACCTGCTCTTGTGGATGATTTACACGAGTTATTGTCAGACTGTTGGAGCAGGTGACGGTCCCAACCGACTGTAGCCGCTCCATCATAGTCTTAAATTTTAAAGGAGGCTAACGATCGGAATGCGGCAGCCATAGTAGGGATAGTCTGATTTAGATTGCCTCAAATTGCTTACCTCTGTCATCCTTCACAGACTGGATGGCACTCGTGAAATCAGGTTTGCGACGAGCAAGCTGGCTTCCGTCGAGGTGTGGCTGCATTGACCACATCTTCACTTTGCGTCAGTTGTTGGAGCACCGTCACATATATTGGCGGCCCAGCAGCCGTGAATTTTGTGAATAAGGACGCGGTCGTTCAGACGGTAGAACATGTATGAGAATTCCAGCTACATTGTGTCAACCACAACTTAGCTGTCAGCGATTTATTCAGTTACTGGTGGTTAGATGGCCTTGCTTAGCATGATTCTCCTACGAAACTACTGACCTGTAGAGAAAGCGGTGTGCATTTAAATTGCCTACATATCGTCATCGTCGAAGATCTAAAAGCACAAGATAATAAAAATATTTGTTACCCCCCCATATCAAAAACTTGGTGTAGCGGGTCTACTTGAAGAAGTTTACCGCTATCCAGGTCTTCACTGGAGTTATTTTACTGCCTGCAGCCTAATGTTAGGCGAATGCTGGCACAATAATTTAGTCAGAGCTGTCACCCATGGCGAAATTGCACGAGCTGCTAACATTCGGATATTAGGAGAGCCGAATCCAAGAAGCATCAGAGTCTTCGTAAGTCGTGTTTCATTGTTGCATTCATTATTGAGTGCTGCAGTGTTCCAACTGTCGGATTGCATTGCGAAAATGCATTGCGCTTAATGCGCTTGCAAATCTGCTGGTTATGTGATGATAAATGTACACCTTTTAAAGTGAAGGGTGTATTCGCTTCTATTGAAAGCTAACCAATTTAAGAGACGCAAGCGGCTGTTGATATTTGTTCACTATTTTGTAAAGAAAACAAAGCTTTTTTGAAAATGCGAGATATAAATATGTAGAATATGTAATCCTTGGTCGGAATGGACGGTTCTGCCAGGCCGTTAAGGAATTATTTATGATATTCTGTTGAAGCTATACTTCTTTGATCCACTCTTCTGAAGCGTATTTTCGGTTTAGAATACCATCGTCGCCAAGTATTCAGATGTATCATGACATCAGCTTAATGCGTAAGCGATTATAGGTCACATACTTAAAATATTCACTACATATAATGAGTTGCGCTAACTTAGCGACATGTCTCATTTGTTTGTTAAAGAGTTACGGAGTATGGTTTTGTGTTGTTTAGATGATGCGGAGTGGCACAATGCTCTAGATCGGCAAAGGTTAATTTGCCAATATGGAATGAGGGCAATGCGGTCGTCTCGAACTGTTTTTCGGATTGGAGTTTAAGCGAAACATCGCTTGCTTGCTTAACGAGTTCACAATATGTGAATCGTAGACGCCACCAGTGGCCTGTCCTCTATCGACAGTATTCAATTTTGCATTGTATTGAATGCTCAGGAAGCTGGACAGTGAGAGTCACAAGGGACCTGTCTCCTGAATACTGGATTGCGTGGTAGTCAGCGGTATCTACAGTTGGGCCTTTAAATCGGCCATTAGACATTTCAACAAACATCATTTTTTCACTTATCTACTGAATACATTTCAGTTTGCAGGGATAACCTGACAACTAATTTGGTTTAATCAACTTCCAATGTTACTGTGGCCCACTACTACATCCAACTTTTGTACCTAAATGCTGAGATATCGCCTATGAGCCCCGGTCCATCGTCGTATGTACGACAACAAATAATCATGAAGAAATGGTATAATAAATCCTTTTCCGTTTTGAATGGATACAGATACCGAAGATTTCATTCCGCCTTTTGGGATCGTTGCTTGATCGATCTAAACCAGTGCATCTCTGTCATTTTCTACACAGTACTCTTATTATTTTTAATAATAACGTCTCGGTAAAGTTACAGTTGATAATGTACAATGATACAATGCGTATGGTCGGTTACATAAAGATTCTACTGACTTGACCTGACTTAAAATAGTGTTGGCATTGCTCTTACGTTTTCTTAGACCTTAATCCTGTCACAGTAGGTTGTAATTCTGGTTATTTTTGAACTTTGCTTTCCTTATCTCTCTGTAGTCGGATGAAACAAAAGCATAAGTCGAATATTGGAATTAATATTATTAATCATCACCTAATTATAGTTTAATGAATGTAAGCTAGAACAATTTTATGTATGTGTGCATACTTGCAAGCACATGAAATCCCTAACACACTATACAGTTAGCTAAAGGTGGGAAACACCCCAGCTACTGTTCCACAATACATAAAATATATAAAGGGAATACAATCCACAAGTTTCACCCAGCTGAGATATTGTTAACGGATGGGTATTGTTCAGAAGAGCTATCTGCCGGTTACTATGCAGAAGAAAATTGTAATTTACTGTGCAATATTATAAAATTCTAAATAATGCGATCGTGTTTGGAGGAGGAGATTAGGATGGATGGGTTGGGACAAAGAAACTCACAGCAAGAAATCCACTGAGGTCGGCCCTTATACATATCAACCAGTGTATCCAGCTTAAAGTGTTCATCGTCTTTCGGACCTTAACCAGAGAGCCTAGGCATTCTAACTTAGGTCAGCTTCGAGTTGAGGGCATGCATTCCTCGACCAAGTCATCGCATAGTCACCCTTGCTCTTATTCCATTAACACAACAGGCGCGCAAACAACGCACCTCGCTGGAGTCGGTGACCTGACATGCGAAACTTGTGGCCGACCCATCTGAGCCTGGTGCGTGAAATGACGGTGCTGAGCAGTTCAGTTCATTTTCCTGTGTGATAAACAAGGCGTCGAACACGGTCGTTGCTCACTCGGTGTACCCAGCAGATGTGAGCTTAATTGCGAAGGCACTGGTGGTCGAACGTACCTAGCCTCTTCAGGTCCTCTGGTCTAATGGGCCACGTTGCAAAACCATACAGTAAAGTCGAACGAATCGCTGCACTTTAAATTCTACCCTTCAGGTTGATAGTAATGTCGCGCCAACGCCATAAATTGCGAAGGTTAGCAAAAGCGCCTCGAGCTTTTGCTATCCGTTTCGTGATCTCATTTTCCATCCCAAGGACCCTGAAAAATTTTCCAAGTAGTTGAAATTTTGTACGAATTATAGCTGGTCCCCATGAAGGGTCAACCAAGAAGGCAGCTCAGACCAATCTATGATGAACGCTTTGCACTTCGAGGGCACGAAGCAATGCCTGAAGTGACAGAGAGCCAGGCTAATTTGTAGAGTGAAGCATACACGTTTGTTAGCTGTCTCAGATTAGTGCAGTCACGTCAGCATACTCGAAGCCAATAACTTGTTCTCCTGGGAGCAGATCCACATCTTCTCAGTCGTATCCTGGGAACAAGATTTCCGTGACCGCCAATAGCGACGTTGAAGAGGAAGCAGACAGCGTACATACATGTCTCGCACCGCTGGAGATAATAAAGGGCGAACGCAGCTTGCCGTAATCCCTCACTCTGCTTGAGCAACGTGCGTATAATTCTCGGATAATATTTGTATATTTCTTCGGTACACCTTTCCTGAGTAGACTGTCCCAAATTGCACATCTATCCACCGGATCGAATACACATTTGATATCGAAGAATGCGAAAAGGGTGGGCCACCAGTATGTGTGACGATGCTGCATTAACTGACGCAAGGTGAAGTTGTGGTCAATGCAGCCACGACCCCGAAGTAACCCGGCTTACTCTTAACGAATATGAATTTCTCAAGTGGCACTAATTCTGCGAAGGAAGACAGTAGCAGGCAATTTGGAGGCAATGGTGAACATGCTGTTTCCAATTTGGTTGCCGCATTCCGCATGAAACTTGGGACTATGATGGAGGTGCTCCAGTTGATAGGCACAGATTCCTGCTCCCACAGCTTTACTAATAAATCGTGTAACCCATCTACAAGAGAATGTCTCTCGAATGTGAAGTGGGTTGGAGGAAGATAATTAGGTCCTGCGGCTTTATGTAACTTTAACATTGCAGCATCACGTTCGATTTCTGAGCGAGAGACAGGATCCAACGGGACAGCCAAGGGAGTTGGGGATCAGTGTTCCGCGAGAAATCCAACAAATTTGGCCGATCAAAGTGTTCAGCCCAAAGCTCCGAGCATTGTGACAAGTTGTGGATAAGCTGTCTACTCTCTTCACGTATAGTTTCACCAACACCAGGTCTCCTGTTGCCTGTTTCCCGTATCTGCCGGAATAAATTACGATGGTTACAAACGGCAGCCACCATTTTCCTATCAGAAGCATGATGAGACCACCAGGATTTGCGTTCTTTCTTCAGGCTTGCACGGAGTTTTACGCGGTGCATTTTGCGAGTTTCATTGTTTTCGATTGCAGCCGGAATACGCCGGCGAGCATCTGTTAGTTCCACTGACTGTGAAGAGACATAATGTCTATGTTGGTGATTAGACCTACCACATGAGGATTTTCCTGCTGCTAGAAGGATTGGTGAATATGAGACCAGTGTGCTTCAATAGAATCCAGTGAGCGCTTGTTCAACTAGCATGACAGCGTATTTGATAGTCATTCAGAACAGTTGGTTTTGCCAGTTGGCTGTTGTCAGTGCGCTCACCACCTCGTACTCGGCATCCTCCAATACGCAACCGCAGGTCAGCACGTACAAACGCGTGCTCAGTGTCCACACATTTGCTCCAAAATCGAGCGACAGTTCTAGATGCAGTCGCTCCATCGGTAACATATCGCAATGTATTCGATTTAGGTTCATAACTGTTGGGCACCAACTCATCCTCCGGCTGGTGCTGTCTCGGCAATTAGTACAGGCAAGAAATAGGCAAAGATCTTCATACGAATAAAGTGGCCGCTTGCCGCGATCATTACGGGAGCGCACACCGTGTTTGCTGCCCGGATTCAATCCATCAGTGGATAATTTTCCAACTTGAACGTTTAGATCTCAAGCCAGCGCAATAGTGTACGAGCTTCTTCTGTGGTAAAGGAGCTTGTTAAATTGGTGGTAAAACTCCTTTTTACTGAATCATCCCTAGAGTTTGTGGAAGCAAAGGCTGCGATGGCGAATAGACACTTATTAATTTCGCAGGACTTCGTAGCTTTGATCAAACAAGTCAATCGGACCGCACACAACCGGCTACGGCTTGAAATCCAGTCAAATATAGCAGCTTCAGCCCGGGGACCAAGGGCAATAACAAATCCGGCTTGGCCGGTGCTCGAAGCTGCATCGTCACCGGATAGGCGCAATGAGAAAATGCTGCTTGTGTCACCTGAAAGGAATCGCTGTGAACAGAGAGCACCAGTCTTTCAACCTGGTTTCAGATAAGCAGCATTTCTCGAGCGATAGGATGTCTAATGTACGGGAATATACTGCCTGTTGACCGGTCTATAGCAATGTGCCTACGTTGAGGCATACCAATCTGAAGGATGATGGAGAACTTCAAATGGACGTCGAGGTACTGGGCTTGACCACTTGGTTGGATATGTGCTTTTAGACAGCACAAGGATGACGCTGCGCGTTCACAAGTTAGTCAAAATCAGAAAGTAAAAGCCTAGCAAAGCAAGGTGGGGGTGGGCGAAGAATTGGGGACTGATAACAAGGGGGATGAAAGTGAAGCTGAAACAGGACGGTCAGAGAGAATAAACCTAAGGGGGAAATCATAAGATGGGCAAGCTTGAGCAGTAGCATCTAAGTCCCTATCCACTCCGCACGACGCAGTGGATAGCGCACAGCTGATTATCCTCCACGGTGGCCAGAGCATCAAGAAACTGTTTGAAGAGAAATACAATACACAACAACAGGTGATTAGACAAGTATGAAGCACACAAAATAGACGTTCTGTACTGTCCTACATCATATTTCCATTCACGCGGTTGTATGCACAAAGTTTTGCGTCAAATACATTTATAATGCACGTACATTCGAAAGAACAAGCTGATTATTCTGTGTCAAGATACCAATGGCTATGGACTGACAGACCATATATTACAACGATCACAGTAACATATTTCATCATACACATATGGACGGCAGCATCTTGTTCAAATTAGCCTGTCAATGCGGTCTCCATGGAACAGCCACAGCTTGCGTAGCCTAAAATGAACCATGGGTGACTTGTGTAGAACGACCCCCAGTTTCAGCCACCCACCAATATATAGTGTAAAGCTGAAGGAATAAGTCCGGAGGCATGTGGATGACAGCCACGTTCCATCAAACAAACTGGCCCACACTTATTTAAGTTACACACCAGCGTTCCTGAGGAAGTGGCAATAAGGCTTAAAGGATATAAAGAAGCCGGTGATTCGACCCTAGACTACTTCACACTAGATGATTATACTCACTCAGTGGGCCTAGCACCGTCACCTGAGCCGCGCTCGTAAAGCCCCAGTAACGAATTACGTCTTCTAGAGCCTAGCAGACGTTAGAAATTGTACTGAAAGCAGGACACCTTTTCAACATTCACAGTAAGCACAGCCAACCCGGGGAATATTTCAACAGCCAACACCTGTTATACAAGAAACTCTACGCACAGTTAAGTAGAGAACAAATGTAGCGACCACATTTTGGCACATATATGTGAAAGGATTTTGATCGGTAGCAGCTTACTTATTAAGCACTTCACAGAATATGAATAACCATCCAGCTAACTCGCCTTCATAAGTATACTGGCCACATGTGGCCACGCTGCTAGGTTGCGGCACCTGCTTGGCATATGTAATCGTGCCCGCATTTGCTACAGTTCAATGAGCCTGACATCGATGGAATAGACAACGCTTCCCTAGCAAGTGTTTCTACTCCGTGTGCGACGTTCCTATCTCATGCACTTAAGAAACGACCCTAAAGTAGTGCTGTCGTCGTCAAGGCCAAATGGTTGTTATCGCTTCCCAAAGTATAACACTGACACCAACTTGTGATTAACTCAGTTTGACCATGTCGGCTTTCGTGGCTTCGGTTTTCTCACTTTCCGCCTCCATGCACGCATTTGGATCCAAAGCTGCTTTTTGAGTATCGGTGCAATCCAGGCGTTGAATAGGCCAGATTCATATCAGGTACCCCATTAACAATATGCAATGCACTCAATTCTTGCCCTACGACAGAATATGTCCATATCAGTGAGTAGTTCAAACCAGCCGATACGCAGAATTAGATTGTGCTTAGGATATAAGATTTCCAAATGACTTCCTTCCAGAATAAGCGTTCATGTTGTACTACAATATGGAATGACGGACATAAATACGTGCTTGTTTACCATAAAATTTCTCTCAAGGATCTTCCGGTGGTTGTACCACACTCTATTTCTAGCGTTATAATGTCTCAGGCGCCTTCGAAAAACAAATGAGCAGCTCACTTGTTATATGGAGGTCGGTAAAGAGTACGCTTTCTATGTAGCAATATGTGGAGTTGTTGCCAAGGTACTCGTTATCAATCTTGATATTTGGCAGGCACAACCATTCGGCTTCTGGCGGATACCAAATAAATCAAACTGTCATGCTTAGGTTGATGGTGAGCCTGCGTTTGGTGGCAGTGTAAGCAAGGGCCGTCGTCATTCATTGCGATGCACCTGCGCTTTATACAAGCACTGGCAGTCGTCTGTACACAGCAACACATTGATTATTGTTTCATGAAGTGTTGGTATATCAGCACGACACATTTTCATCTCTTCACAGTTGTCTCTGTGCAACAGATTTCAATCAAGCTCAGAATGGTCGTTAAATAGACAGCCGAATTGCAGTATGACTCCAGGATGTACACAAGCAATGTGTAAGTGGCTTCCACCAGCGTGCTACATAGCTCTAAGTTTGATGCATCCATCGCCTATAAAAAGTGAACAATTGTCCATTGTTTTCTGCAGGTTTGTGCACAGCACCCCATTTACTTCGCCTTCTTTGTCCAAAGTACATTCACTTAGCGACGGAGCAGTCGACTGGCGCCTGAGGAAATGTGTGAAATTGGCTCTCTTTCTGATAGTCGGATGGAAACGCTTCATCTAGCAAATACCAACGCGCTAATGATTACACTGTTCTCATCAAACCGATGGGACCATTTACAATTTGCGTGCTCGATGGTTTCCTCAGCTATAGTCATTGCATGTTCCCTCATACGGTGCCACAGGCCGCTGACTAATGCGATGCAGTCGACTTCACCACATTGAGTAGAGATAAAATACTGCAGCTACAGTCTGTTCTGCACACTAACCAGGAGAAAATATGTAAAATGGAGCTAAAAATTCACGGCATTTAATCAACACATGTATTTACGAAACTAATTACATGACAAAATACGCACTACTTTGTGATCGATGCCAAAATTAATTCCCATTATTTCACTTGACAAGTGCAAATCAGGAATCTCTTACAGCGAACGATGACGCAGTCGATCAGGTAAGCGTGACCATTTCCTGGGAGCGTTCAAGTAATTATTTCACTTGTACCCACTCCAACCGGATAAATATCCTCACCATGCTGTGTGTGACGTGAAGTGAAAACAGGCAATCACCTGTCCCAATGTTCATCAATAACATTTAAAGCGTTCATTTCTATGCACCTTGTGAAATCACGTACAATGCGGGCATTCAAGTCACGTATGCGGAATAGCTTGTCTCCACTCGGTAAGTGGCGTATCATGAGGATAGATTTACTAACAACAGGTCCATCATGTCTTCAGAATCATTTACACTAATGAAATTTGCACGTTAAAATATTCTAATTCGTAAGCGAGTTGTCATCACTTGTCGGCTGGTTTAATTAGAATATGCCCACTTCTGACAGTTTAGAGTTACGGAACGTGCAAATCTTATCCCATCATTACATGCAGCGATGCTGGAATTGCCAACCCAGTACAGCATGTATCCATCTCCGGAATCAAGCAGATTACTTTCTTAAGCGCACCTTAACTGACTGAGCGCCCTGAAGGCAATGCCGCAGTATTTGTGTCTAAGACATTTTATCTCACTTTTCGCTCATATGCGTTTTAATCATCAGTGTCCGCAAGCTTCAGTACTCGATGTTGAGCGCATAAGCTTTCAATCTGGCAATCATATCTTGCAATGAATTTTGCTGGAGGGAGTGATGCGTCCGTTTGAATGGAACCAGGTGTGCATAAAAGAGGATACATAAAGAAGATAGGCGTTAGATTTGCAGAATTACATTTATACAAGCCGAGGTATATAGCGGAGAAGTCAAGCCATTCGCTCGCCACAACCTTGAGAGATTCAAGGTAATGGCGTGATTCATGGTTAGTTAATGGCTTGAAATACTAGCAAATATCTACACCTGAAAAAAAGAAGTACTCGGGTCCTCAACGAAAGCCAACGCTATTTGTCGATTCTGGTACTGTAGCGGGCTTTGCGCCAAGAGTAATTTAACAATTCTCACTGGATGTGATGTGAACTCTCTCAATTCCGCAGCTCAGTAACATAGGTTTAACGAATAAAGCAGGGCACTTTCTCGAGAAGCGAAATGCTTACTTTCCTACACAATGTTTGCTAATGACAGAACTTTGGCGGTGTGCATTTATATACATTTCTACAAATGTGTAAACTGACTTCACTGCGAATCAGGGGTGTATAATACCACATAAACCGTACCAATGTGTTGCTGCATAGTACTCAGAAGGCCACCGTAATCCCCTTGCGTTTCTCGAAAGCAAAACCAATATCCATGGATTCATTGCGATTATGAAGTAACGGCAAGCTATAAGCATGATATCGTTATTGCTAGACTCTATTCTCTAACTTTGTGCTGGTATGCATATTAATAAGTGTGGTTTCAGCACGAGGTGAATGATTTACCATAGTTTACAAATGGGACTCCCGATGTGGATGTCAAGCAAAACGCATAATATTCCGTAATCCTAAAAACCGTCACTTCCACGGAAGTCAACAAATACATCAGTCCTTCGACTGACTCAAGATACAGCATTAGTCCGCATAGCAAACATATTTTAAGTACAAATACAAAATGCACCATGCTTTTTGTGTTTGAAGGTCAGGAGAAGGTAATCGATCAGTCAAATTTAGTTAAACTTGCACGCATTGTGCATTATGGTAATATCAGAAGGGTACTAACTAATCACAACAGCACGTGTAAGATGATTAACTTCAAAGATCTACTTTGGTTCTCTGCTACCTGTTCGAACATCCCACTTGTCAAGTGTATACTTTGCCAAGTGAAGAAATGCAACCAATTGTGCCAGAAGCTCATTAGTCAATGAGCACTAAGACCACCTCAATAAAATAAAGCCTGAACCAGTTGAACCTAGTGAAATTTAACCAAAGAAATGGTGCATAATTTGTAGCTCCTGAACCACAATCAGCCAGGGGCCGATTGCCGTTGTCGCGTCATCCTTGGCAGAAGATCAGACGAATATTTTTCTTAAAGTTGGGAAGCCAACATTGCCCTTGGCAAATAAAATCAGGCACTAATAAATGTTAGTATTTAAATCCCAGCAGTCTTGATGACACCCGTATGTAAGAGGGATGCACCAGCCAAACAGCAACCCACAGCCTTTTGAAGCACAGGGGTCTATTGTCGAGCCAAATTCCCATAGAACATAAGTCATCTATGTCGCTATTGCTGTAAAGATCATCCCAGATGCCACTCGTTCGATATATACTGTTACAAACACGGAAAGCTTGAATAGGAAGACAAACAATACAAAACCATCACTTGGTAGTAGGTCAGGACAAACGATGCCCCAATGTTACAGCTCAAAGGAAAATGGACCTAACAATAGCTCCCTGAATGTATTGTGATCAAACCTACTCAAGTCAACTGCTGTCACCTTGCTAATCAAATTGTCCTAAACATGCAACAATGGAAGCCACTGTGCTTTCTGATGAAATGAAAATCCAATCCCAGAAACTTAGGATGAATACTTTGTTAACCGAAATCGCACACTTTGGCGAACCCAGACTTATTAGACTAATATTATGATCCTCAACCGTTGTGGAAAACAACCTGCCTCCGCAAAGCGTGCTGCTACATGGATCGTGGAACACGCTACAGTCGAAAAAATACGCCTAAGAAAGAGAAATCAAGACTGATCACGTATACAATATCTACATGCATGGTGTACTAGAGCTTCCTTCACACCATAGTCAAGAGGCCGGAAAATATGATATTAAACATCGGCGATTAATCCGCGAAACACTTTCCTTGGATAATGTGGCGCGGTCGATTAACATGTTATCACTCGCCAAATTATATAAAAAATGTAAGCTGAAGGTCCCAATACTCGTAATACAAATAGAACAAGCATCGACGTGTACGTTAAATAGTTGACGCCATACCCGAAACAGTTATGTATCGGACGTTCTGTTAAATGCTTCAGATGCTTCGCAACGGCCAGTTACGTAGTCATCCGAAAAAGCAGCCGTACTGGCGATGATTGCCCCTTTACTCGATACTTCCGTAGATTTAAATGGGGTTTGAGAAGCGCTTTGGCTAGAGCAAGTTACCGAAGTAGTAGCAATAGTAACATCAGTAAAAACGAATAACGGCCGACCTCACAATAGTTGGCACTCCCATACACCTGATATCGTTGACCGCCAGTGCTCCACTAGAAACGGATTTGCTAGGCTGCTTGTACGTGATTGCTCAGATCCACTTCAGTAACCTGGCCGAACTGAAAGATTGCTGCTTGTTCATGGATTAAGATATTATCAGCATCACTGAGGCATGGTTACACGCCGAAATGGCGACCGCTAAATATTAGCTACCAGGCATGTCACTCATTCGGAACGACAGACTGTCTAAGGGAAGAGACTTAATTTTTTATCACCGAAGTAACTTACAGTATGAGGTGATGGAGGATAAAGCTGCGCTGGTTCCTACTTGTTTTGGTGCCGCCTGTAGTTAACCGGTAGATCCACTTTCGTTGTAGCATTTGTACCCTCCCGCTAACATTATATTTGAAATGAATTACCATATTGCGACTGCCATACGGCGAACGCTAAAAGGAAAATAATCTTATCTACAGACCATTAGAGATTTTAATTTACATTGCCACGATTGGTGAACCATTTAAATCCCATTTGCATAGCTTGCAACTATTGTTCCGTTTTGTAAACATCTTATATTGCTCACTATATTTAGAACTGGTAATATGCAATATTTGCTTGAGCTTGTGCTTGATTGATGCTTTGGTCTTGGCTGCTAGTTAATTCGCAGTAATCAGACGTATATTAGATACAACTTCATCTGCCATGCAGCATACTTAGATTCGGTCCATGATACAGCGCAAACAATCATATACTACGACGGGCTAGTCTAACTCGTCAGTGTCACTACGTGGTTGTTCCAACATGAAGACCGACGCGTATCGCCCGGCTCGATATAGTAAACAAGTTCAATAGTCTTAGGAAGGTGAGGCAAGTAGTTCCGCCACGCTGGACGAATAATGGACGGACAGGAACAGCTACGGGAGCAGCAAGCGCACAGTGGATGCAACATGACACAACCTTGCAATAGATATTACCATCAGAACATATTCCAGCTTTTATTACCCCGACCCTGGGACACAGCCGCATCTAGTTTAACACCGAATCTGGCTTGCATAACCTGGTAAAGCTATACAAGCGCAAAACCCTGGTTTCAATTTCATTCACACTGATGTGCTTCGAATAACTGCAAGTCAACTTGCAGAGCCAATGGTACAAGTTTTCCAGCTCTGCTTGGATCTAAACCACCTACATGTCATGTGAAAGTTGGAAATAATAACACCCATACACAAAGGTGGAAGCAGAAGCAAGGCCTAAACTATTGCCCAGTTTCCCATCTGCCTAGACTGTTAAGGTGATGGCATCCATCAAAGCAGATTTGCCAGTGGGCTGTTCCGAAAACCCCAAACTTATTGCTTCTCAGCAGCACAGCTTCCATACATATCGATTGTTCACAACGAGCTTGGCTTTAGCATGGAGCACCTGGACCTAGTCAGTTGACAAGCGACAGAATTTTAATGTGATCCACTTGGATTATTCCAAAGAATTCGCCAGTCTAGTTCACTGCTTACTCCTCTATACCCAACAGTGTTACTGTATCTCTGACCATCTTTTACGCTAGGTCGCCAACAAGCTCCTTCATCGGTAATTTGCGGTGAGACTTCGGAGTTCCTTCTCTCACCAAAAACAGGTTGAAATTGGAGTGTTGCAAGACTGGCCGCGTGGTCCCCGATTGCTTCTTTGGTATGTCAAGGACCTCAAACAAGCAATTAAATCTAACTTCTGCTGTTTGTTGATGACGTCAAGAGTTGTCGACAGTTTCACCGAAATCCTTCGGAATGATCTAAACAACGTACATAAGAATTCTATGGCAAATTTATCCATGGAAATTTAATGTGCTTACCTGCAAGTCCCCATCCGTACGACACAAGAGCAATTACTGTTACATACTCGGAACGTATTGCTACAACGAAATGCCACCGAACATGATTTGAGCTTGACGGTTCAGAATGACCTGAGATTTTGCAGTAATAAGTGGAAACATCAATAATACTGATAAGTAACATGCCATCCAGATACGAAGAACGTTCGAACAAACAACTCGCTTTATTTTCCGGCACACGTCTGGTGCCTATGTTCGTTTCTATTTCGAATATGAAATTCAAGCATGGTACACATGGATAAAACATGACCTCAGTTTATTTTGAGCAACCCCAACGTTGGATATCAACATACGTTGTTGGAATCCCTAATTTTCCTTTCGAGAAGCTGGAATACTTTGGTTAGTCAGCTGACGTGACCGCCGCATACAAGGTGACTTCCTAAGTGGATAGTTAATGCGGCACGATCCAAATCATGCACAACTCAGCAGTAACACTAACTTGTGTGCTCACTCGATAAATTTGGCAGAACAATATAACTGCCTGGATGGCCGCAGGAATTTACTTTCCCCCCGCGTGTGTCACCCGTGTGATGCTCATACAGAGTCTGTCACTTCTGCATCATCATTACTCCCATTTACAGGAAGTTTGGATAACTTTTTTTACTCAACTACACTTTGTTACCTAGTATTACACCTCCATCCCACTCCTGGAATATGCTTTGTGTTTATTTGCTCTTACATGTTTGTATTGTGAAATAAACGGATCAAAGTACTACAGTGAAGCAAACGATCAGCCATTTTAAGTGGAAATATACCACTCTAACTTATTTTCGATACGCCTAAAAACCATTTAACAGCACGTGCAAAGTACTGCTCTTTAAGCCGTATGAATTCGTTGTTCATTGTTCAGTGAAGGATCTACAAATTTATTGATTGTGACTCAATTTACGCAATGAGCTGCATGTACACTTTAGTAGTCAACCGCCTTACCATGTGATAAATAATAGAGAGTTTATAGCTTAATCATCTTGCAGAGCAACATATTAAAGTGACACGGAAGGAAAATATGGAGGGTTGCGGTACCTAGCACGGTATCGACTTAAGCAGGCGTATCTCAAATACATGCAATCGGGCGTAATATAACATTTTCATTTTGTCTTCTCCTTCTTGATAGTTCTAACATATCATCAGTTTTTGTTTACGACCTCTGCAGAGTAAATATATTTAAAGACTTGTTAAATCCTGAAATGCACAGAAGGCTAAGCAAAAATTGCCAGTATATTTGTTGTTGATGAACATTGAAAACATCTTGAAACGTAAAATTTTAGTGCGTTCGCACATCCAGAAACGATATCCTTGCTTATATTTATAATGCATTCAAGAAATATGTACTTATGTGGCACACTTTTATTTATGCAGTCAGACATTATAATAAGTTAAGCTAACACAGTAAGGGAGCTAAATTACAAAAGATAAACTATAAAATAATAAAAGGATCCACAAATGGCCAATTGTTATACATGCTTAAGCATGTATATTTTGCAGATCCTAAGTGCTGTATAATAATCCACAGCTTTAAAGCGTACCAATGTAGCCATTCATGCTTTGCGTGTACGCTTATGTTCACCGCTATGCAGTCAATTTTACTACAAATTCAGAACAGTAAAATTTCATTATTAGCCGGTTGCACTCAGCGGTTTAAATTGTCCTATTCTAGTCATCAGGGAAATATATACTTCTGCCTTAATTTGGTTGTTAACACAAATAGCGTTTTAAATTATATTTGATAGAAATGCATCACAAGACGTTTGTGTCCCTCTTAATGATGCATGCTACATACTCATGCGCTTATTAATACCAACAAGTACGCTTAACCAATAGATTTGAAGATGCACTTTGTGACTATAATTGTTTGCTTACTCACAACTACACAGACCAACTACTGCTGGAGTGTTGAAGTGAACATGCGACTTACATATAATAGTTGCAATCGTTTGATGCAAGTTTGGTAGCATTACTCGCATCATCCGGCGATACATTCAAATCTGCTACGCCACTACGATTTCTGAAAAAGCAAGACTACACACAAACCGGGTCCATCATTCATATATGTAAACCATTTGGTCACAATTAGCAAAAATCCAGAGAATGATGGGTAGTGCATCAGGCGGTGTAGGGCACCAAGTAGATACCTTTGGTTTTGATAAACCGCAGAGTATCCTATAGAATCCACAACATACTTAAGTGTGTACGTTAAGTTTAACGAAGTAATTCATTAATCACAGTAACTTTAGTCATTTACCGCTTTTCCTAGCAATATTCCATGGTTAATAAATCGGTTAATATTTGGCTTTAATAAAGGATTCCGCTTACATGGAAATAAATGTTTAATATATACTAGCCCTTCTTTTATATTTGTTTATAAATTGGGTGGGGTTTGTTACCAACCAAGCTGAGCTAACCAACTGTTAAATAACTGCCACAAATATGAAAAAATTCTGCATCTACATTTTATTTAGAGTGAGTAACATTCCTATATTTATGCTGCCTTCCATTAAACGGATTTATTTAAAGATAGTGAAGTTAAATGGTTCTATGCAACATAGACACCTTTAAATGCAACTTTGTTTTCAATCACCTTTTTTATTTATATTGTAATACTTTCAATACACACACTGCAATTGGAAATGGTTATTCGAGTTAGTAAAATTGCGTGAAGAGAAAAGGTTAACATAACGAACGTCAGTGGTGCAGTGATCCTTTTATTAAGTTTTATTGCAGATAATCACTTCCACATATGGTATTTGCAGACCAGTTGTATAACTAAGCGACGAACCATATGTAAGTAAATATTAGCACTTGTACACGAGCAACTGCTTTTTAAATATTCCTTATATATCACGAATTTTGGCTGCTCATAAAATATAAATTTAATTAGTCGTGGGTAGATTGCTATAATAAGTCTATTCCTGTAAACAGTTTTAGATATATACTGTTCGACGCCGCATTTTTATAAATATACAGGTTATGTGGGAACACCTCAAATTCTTTGCCACAATAAACTAATAATAAAATGGAAATAAGCAACAGTTTCAAGCCAACTGAGCTACCTGTAACGAATAGGCATGGTTCCGTTAAAAAACAAGCCTGCTAATATTTAGCAAAACATGTACCATGCAAAATTATGTAAGTCTGAGAAGTGAGCTCGTGGTTGGTGGGAATAATTTGGATGGGTTGTGAAAAGGATACTCACAGCAAGATAGCCATTTTAGTAGGCTCCTAGTACTTTCAGCAAGTGTAACCAGCTAAACGTGTTCATCGTTTTTTGGACCCCAACCAGGACGCCGAGACGCTCCAACTGAGACCAGTTTTGAAGTAAGGTCTTTCATTCCTCACAACTAAGTCATCAATTGGCCGCCCCATATCTGCATCCATCTACACCCCTAGCGCGTAAACAACACACTTCGCGGAAGTCGTTGGTCTGGGATGTGTAACACGTGGACGAGACTTCTGTGCATGTTTGCTGAAATATCTGTGCTGAGCGGTTCATTTATATTGCCTGTGCCGTAAACAAGGCTTAGAACTCGCTGGTTGCTTACTCAGTGTTCCCTCCAGTATTGTGTTCAATTGCGAAAACAATGGTAGTCGAACGTAACTAACCTCATTGTGTCCGTTACTCAAAGCGATTAGGTTTCTCAACCATACAGTAAGGTTGAACGTATTGCTGCCTTGCGCACTCTACCTTCAGGTTGTGATGGATGTCGCGCCGGCGCCATAAGTGGCTGTGAAGGTTTTATCAAAAGCGCCTCGAGATTATGCTAACGTTTCTGCTTAGTGATCCCAGCCTCAATACCATGGGCACTGATACAAGTTCGAAGTATTTGAACTTTTGAAACACTTCTAGCTGATTCCCACAAAGGGTCAGCGTAGGTGGCGGCCCAGGCCAACCTTGAAAGAACGAGTTGCATATCGAGGGTACGAAGCAAAACCCAAAGTGAAGGACAGTTAGGGAAAAACTGTTCAGTAAAGCTTGCACGTTTGTGAGCTGTCTCAGTTTAGGGTATCATGTCAGCGTACTCGAAGTCAATAAGTTCTTCTCCTGGGAGTACATCCACATCTTGATCTTCGAGTCCTGTGAAAGCGATTTCATGAATTCAAGAATAGCGTAGTTGAAGAGGAAACTAACAGCGGACATCCATGTCTCGCACCGCTGTAGATATTAAAATGCGAAGACAGCTCGCCCTAAGCCATCAAACTGCCTGAGCTACGCGCGTATAATTGTTGGATAATATTTGCATAGTTCTGGGGTACACATTTTTGATTACACAGGCTCAAAGTGCACGTCTTTCTACCGAATCAAATGCAAATTTTATATCAAGCAACTCGACAACGGAGGGTCGCCAGTATATCTGACGGTGTTTCAACAAATGATGCAAAGTGAATATTTGGTCAATGCAGCAAAAGCCTCTACAAAACCTGGCTTCCTCTTGACTTATCTGACTTTCATGGGTGACAGTAAGTCTGTTAAGGACGAAAAGACAAGCAATTTCGGGACATCACATTTCAGAATGATTTTACTATAGTTGACTCATTTCGATTTTGAGCCAATCTTATAAGGTTTGACCATGACGGAGCCGCTGCAGTCGGTAGTGACAGAGTGCTGCTCCCACAGTTTCACTAGAAACTCGTATAAATCATCCACAAGTAAGGGCTATCAAATTTTGAAGAGGGCTGGAGAAGTTCATGAGTTCATAAAGGTTTGGAAACAATCGGTTTGGTATAGTAGTATGGTAACGTTTCGCCTCTAACATAGAGGCTTCGTCAGACCAGATGAATCAGTGTGCGCTTGGTGTGGGGGTTTATAGCGAACAGGGGCGATAACCGCTTTACCCTTGTTTTGAGCCATCAGTCATTAGAGAGGAAGAGTTCGGGATGTCATCCCAGGTGGTTAGATCACAGTGGGAATAGTCCAGGTGTTCCTTTGTGCTTCATGACATTGACGGATAAGCCCGTAGTGTTGGCAATGGTAGTCGATTTGCACATTTCAATCTAATCCACGCAGCGATGCTCGTCAAGCTGGTCGGTTTAAGACTGCCCGCCACGCATTGGGAATTTCTTCCCCCCACCCCTCAAAATTTTATTCACGCAGTCGTCAAATTTGGCAATTTCCACCGCCTCGGCAATCAACAGCTGAGTGGTTGATCGGATACCCTTCCCAATGACCTATACGTTTTTTAGGTCTATCTGGTTCATTTCAACGCTTTCAACTCAATATATGGCGTAAGTGCGGGCTAGGATATCAAAATTTGCGTAGTGTGACGTAACAATATGATCTTTATGGATAAACCGTGCCAAAACATCCATAATTTGCCAAATCAACACACTGGAAATTTGCGGAACGCTTTCGGGCCATGTTATTCGTAATAAAAAATGATACGTTTGCAGCAGCAACCGAATCGGTATGCAATATTCGGGCCAGGATGAACCAAAATCAGAGCAAAATATAACGTCAATGACAGGTCTTATTTAGGAAGAGGGTGCTTGCAAAATATGTATATAAAGATTTCGGAGAGGGGCTCGCGCGTGATGAAATATCTGATCCCAAGAAATCAGAATTATGCAAATAATTTTGTTTTAGCGTGTCGCGCAGAACAAAACCGTCCCACATAAAATGAAGATTCTGAGTCATCCTAATTAGTCAAGGTTTTACGAAATGTGAGAAATCGTTGAAAGTAATTCGTAAAAAATGAGGGGTTGGGCTTGGATACGCATCTATATGCACCATGAGTTCCATTTTTCTTGGTAGCACGATAAGTCATCCCCATTATTATGGTGGCAGGTTCAGGGACATTTGAGAAAACTACAGTCCGGGCAAAGTTGTTTTATCCCTTTTGTTTATCCACGAGGTGCGGTACTCGCCTGTCCTGAGCTGCTGACAAGTGTTGATAGTTTGCTGTTTGTCCCTCTATTCGCGTTAACGGTGTTTGCAAAGAAAGAGGCCGCAACCGACAGATAATTATCCTGTGCAGCTATCGCTGCTTAGGTAAACGTTTTTCTGGAAGGATTAGCCTCAAAAAGAAACATTTGACCTATAGGTACCGAGGGTTGGTGTTCGGCTGCATCATCCTTGTTAATGCTAGATGTCAGATCTATTGGAATTTGCTTAACCAGATTTTGGAGTGGTGCCTGGTTTTCCTTGCCGTGATTAATATTTAACTCCCATTGGCATGGTCTGCTTTCGCCCATGGTTCTACCAAATTTGTAGGAGACATTGGAGATAGAGACGTGGCCGATTGCCGTTCAGGGGAAGCGGCTTGTACAGCATTCGTTTGCTTTGAAGCCATTATGCATCGGTGGTGCATACTCGCTTCACTTGAACTGATCCTATCGCTTATCTTCTTCTCTGCTTCTGCTGATAACCGGTCTCAATTCTGAGCTCGGATAAGCAAACACTTGACTAGGGTGATGGTGGAACACGCGGTACAGAACCCAAAAGCATACTGGACGCAAAATCGCTTCCTTATTGATGTTGCCATATTTTTACACTAACTGATGATACCAATCAAACAATACTTGCAAGCCAGACCGATATTTTTACTCGATGTGATTCTCCGAACCAGTAAATGCCTTTCGTTTGGAGCTTCTTAGGTTTTACATTTCTGCCATTAAATGTGGGGCCGTTAAGTGACCCAGTGGGTTGCTTAGCATTCCGTAGTTTTGCAGATTTGAAGGCAGCGCACATCGTTCAGGTGAGCGTGGTGGTTGCAAGGTCAAATGCGCGGTCGGTGTGATGGATTATGCAGGCGCACTGGCTGGCAAGTTCACAAGGAGTGGCAAGTGACTGGAACCTGCTAACTGAATCTGAACCTAGCGCTGAACACAGATTGATAGAGTACAAATTTTATCACAGCTGTTTTGAGAAATCCAGGATCGGAATAAGCTTATGCTTTCCAGTTTGCCTCAGGAATCCTGTATAGAATGTTACCACACAGAAATGCAATCGGCTCAATGTGATGGATTTAACCGTTTGCGTTTAATCACGGATGCCAGTGAAATTGGTTAGTGATGGCGTAGGCTCTAAGCTTAGAAGGTATTTCACGTATGATGGATCACTTCCTAGTGCTAGAAAATCCGATTCAAATGAGCATACGTTGGTAACGATGCAAGAAGACGGAGAGAGGATAGAGGGGAATAACTCAAATGAACAAGTAGCACGTAAGTCACGCGTGTGTGAGGAAGACTATAACATATTGCATCCAGCAACCTCAAAGATATTTGTGGTTAACAAACTTTTAGGGCGACTTTTCCGTTAACAAACAGGCGTACATGCTTGTATAATTCGTCTGGATTTGCAGCAAGTGGCTGGCATGTTGGAAAAAATACTAGTGAACTTATTTCATATAGTAATGTAATAAAAGGGCAGATGTTTTTACCAGTTGTTTCAATCCCCTGCTATATATTCAGTTGTCTGTAGGCTCACTGCGTTTGGAATTTCAGCTGTGTATGTTTGTTAACATATCTAGCTGAAGTCATCTGTGCATGGTAGGCTGTGGCCCGGTGGTAAAACTTCGCACCAGGAAAATTCTATTCCTATGATTCGGGTAGCGCCTCAGCACACGTGTCATCAAGGTTTAGAAAGCAGCTGTCCAGTTCGTCGTCTGAACCGATATTTTTATTACAAATACTAAATGTACTCGGCTACGCGTTGCTGTGGCTCAGGTTAGGTATATGAAAATGAAGGTAAAGCAACATGTAAATTATATTATAGATTCTGTTTAGAAGTTCCTGCTTGTATGCAACGTTGTTTGTTGTACCGTTTCTTGCATGTGTGAAAAAAAAGGGTAACAAGTTAACATTTGTTATAGATTTACAATTGTTGTGGGTATACAACGTGTTTTGCTGTAACGTTGTCGGTGCACATATGGAGACTGTCAGGTTCGCCAACTCCTGAACACGTAACATTTATTTGTACATGTGAGTAATCGCTGCGTAGATTTAATCTGCCCAGTCCAAAAGACTGGCCGTTGAACTTAGTTGATGTTGTTTACAAACGTCTACAGAATATGAAATTGCATTCTCATAAATTGCAATGAGTTTTCTTTCGCTCAGTATGGTTAAAGAAACACAGAAGAAAATAAAACTATCACCATTGGAGATCGCCAGGTTTCTTGACTAGAACTGTCAACATAAAACTGTCCATGTGAGCAGCAGTCTGTGCGTAGATCAAACTCCGACAATTTGAAAGAATTGCACTGGTCATCGTGGATTGTGACTGAAAACGCGTTGCTGTAGCTCAGTGAAGTTAAATCAAGATGAAATGAAAACCTCTCATTTGAAGTAGACGTAGTTTAACAAAATTTGTGGATATGCAATGATGTTTACTGTTTCCTTGTATGGTTGCATGTAAATTTGGGAACAATGTCTGACCTGTGTTATAGCTTTAGTTTCCCAAAACTTGTGGGCAACTTTCCATTCCTTATATCTGGTAATGGAAGTAAGAGTATTTAAGGCAAGCGTGTATTTCGTCCATTTTTGTTGATCAGGGAATTGCAGTAAACATTTCCCTTAAATTTCATATAATTAATAATAATGCCTTTACAAATGGTTGGTTGTTTTCTCATTCTTACTTTTATGTTCGCTGATATTTCTTCAGCGACATTTCTTCGCAATCGTGCATCCTTCTTGAAAAATTATTCTTAACCTCCACAATGCACCCAGGTGCCAAACGACTTATTACATTTTATTTTGGAGTGTTATCGAACTGCTGTCCAATGGCAATTTCTTAATGGAATGTGTCGTTCTGCCACCGGGTACTAATGTCCCAGCTAATGCATAAGACGCAAGAGCTAAAGCGTTTGTCCTTTTGCAATCTAATTACCATAATAATCCATCTATGAATGAACTTTTACTATTTGCTGCAGGCACATCAACTATGCTGTGTGATACATTCGCACCATTGAAAGTTTGTTTTATTTGAGCAGGCATGTATTTCTGATCAAGTGTTAAACCAGGAATGTTGGATGGCGCATACGACGAGTATCGCCCGCGTCGTAACTTAGTTCACCACACAAATCCGCATCAAACAATACTGCAGCAAATCAATTTGGTGCTGTCCATCCCACTTAGTTTAGAGGTTTCTTTCGCAATTTCTAAGCACAAATATTCAATTATTCTCAAAATTTGTTGCGTATAACTTCCAGAAATTTCAAGTTGCCATCGCTATTTTCCCAGCTTATGGGACGGAAAAAATCATTGTGTGCGATTTGCATTTCCCCTAGAGCTCTGTTGCAGAAGAAGGTCAGCAAGCGATCAAAGTGCATTTAAACACGGCGCTGATGTATTGGATTTGACATGTTGCACCCGTCCTTAAGGTTACAATCTCGGTATCGGTCGGAAGTAGTTTGACATGCATAGCGGAAATGGCAAGTGTAATGCCGTTAAGAATTCTCTATTACTGGAAAGTTGTATGACGTAGACGCAAATTGAGGAGCAATATGAAATAAAAATATTTCACATTGATCAGGATATACCGTGTACAGTGTGCCTATGGTAGTTTCCTGCATAATGCTATGCTGTCCGTCTATACGCAGTCCTCGTTTACATCGTTCAAATGCTATTATACTCACATTCCATGTGTAATTGTTGGACACAGGATTACGGCAGTTGTTTCTCAAACGCAACACGTTGACATAACCTGAATTGAGCAGTTATCTATATAGCCAGTGGATTTAAGGGTATTCGATGAAGACTCGCAGCTGTGAATTCAACGTGTTGTCGGTTCTCCAGGTGTACTGCATTGTGAGACACATGGGCTTAGTGTATGATACGAAAATTTTAGGTTAAACGTAAAAGATTCATTGCTGCTTATTCATCTTCTAGCCTGATACTCAGCGACTATTTCTATACCTATACACTAATCATATCACATATATTTGCTTTCCAGCCAAAACCTGCCATTTCGGTTTCCCTATCTACATACTTACAAATGCATTCGATTGGATTGCCACAGTTTTATTATTCCACGTTTTTATGCGCGATGTACCTTTTTGAGAGTAATATGAAATAAAAAATCCACCCACCCAATATCGACTTCGATGTCACAGTTTCGGATTTGTAAAGTGATTCTGTTACCGCCTTTATCTGCTAGGCGTTTTAGTTTAAGAAATAGTCTCGATTCCCTCTAACAGTGTTAGATAAAAAAACCGAAATTTGCAATCAAATTATTTTTTATCTAATATGTATGGTAAGTTTGGATTCATTGAACACATGGTCTGTGCATCATATTTTTGTGGCAATTAGTTCCAAGTCCTTGTAGACGTCAGGATCGTGTATTTCAGCCCATATTTCATCGGCGATTCCATGGAAGTGATTTTGTGCATATGACAATACCACTGAGTACACCCAGCAAGGCGCTGTCCCTAACGCAACTTGTTACACCTAAACGTACACCAGCGATTTCAGCTTCAGTATGAAAGCAAGTTCTGTGATGTCACTGGTGATTTCCCAAAATGTAGGAACTGAATTATTACGTCCTAACTAAGATTCCATTTGAAGGTAATTAATAAATAGGGATGTCGGTGATGACGAACATAAGCAAATGCCTCTGAGTGTACTTATGCTCATAAAGCAGAAAATGGCAACATCTGCTGCATTGCTGCTGATTGCTAACGAAGGAAAAACTTTCTCGTGCAGTGTTTGCGTAAATATTGACAATGTATTAGTAAAAAAGTTGTCGACGTTTCTAAATAAGATTTTCTTTATTTTCTTAATCGGTATGAATGAAAAGACTGTGCACTATATTCCTACTTGTATTGCATTTAATGGTTAGATTAATTAGATTGATGTTAAAGTGGATCCAACCGCTACCTCCAAAAATGTATTAGATATTAAAAGTGTTTTATTACAACTATGTGTTTCGGCAACATAATCAGATGATCGCTTTTCCCATGAAGGAACAACACATGAGTTTGAAATGATCTCCGACTACAACGATTGCTATTTCGTCTTTAGTTGGAGCACTGGTGTTTTGACAGCCTAACAACAATATTTTATGTACCATACGTCATCGTATAAATCGCTGCGTTAACAAAAACACTAATTTATCTTTTTTAAGTAATGATGCTTGCAACTGGGAAATGTTGGACCTTTAGATGAGGGTAGAAATTCCGCAGCCTGCAGTTAATTATTTATTAGCATCAGCGATGCAGTACATTATTAGGAATATATCTCATTTATGAGGAATATGTAGCAGGGATCCGGTTTTATAATAAATCTCTGTTTTTAATTTGAATGTAAACATAAATAGAGCCGTTACGTTTTCTCCACGGAAAGGCGTCATTAAAAGCATGAGTTCATTTCCTGGTAGTAAATAGAAAATCTCTGTATTCACCGATACCTTAAGCAAAAGAGGATAGTTATTGTTCTAGCGGTCCTATCATTTGAAAAATTTTACTAATTATTTCAATTAAAATGAGGTTCTCATTTCTCTATTAATTGCAGCGCCTTGCCGTATTCACAAACCACAGTCATAGTGACCATGAGAATATGCTGGTTGAATCTATAATAGCTATATATATGCAATTATATACATATTTGTATACATCTATAGATATAAAGGTCGCGGGTTATAATGTTGGTTGCTCCTTAGTTATTAGAACGGAATCATTGTACCCGAGGCCAAACACGCTGCCTTACCTCAGTTTTTATCAAGGCCTTTGGCTAAAATCCCTAATCATGCTCTTGTCTAGGTCTGGGCCAGTTGAGAATATTTTGCCCACTCTATAGTACGAATATTACTTCAAACAATTTGCTGATGCTCTGGCCACAGCAGAGAATAATCAACTGTGCCTTATCTACTGCAACTATTAGGGTGGATAGGGTGTTGGCCGCTATTGGGCAAGCTTTCATCTTCCTATCCTCCTTGTTAGGCTTTTTCATGCTTATGGTCCTGTGATACCATGACATTTATCCTCACGGTTTTTAACTCCCCAATCCTTCGCCCTCCCCCATCTTGCGTTGAGTGGGTCTTACTATTAAGTTGCAACTGATATGAGAACGCACGGCATTTTTGCCGCCCTGTCGACCAACCCATGTCCAACAAAGCGGTCAAACCCAATTCATCGGCTTCCATTTGGAGTCCACCATCATCCTTCACCTTGGCATGCCTCAGTTGACCTCCATTGCCATAGACCGATCAACACACAGCACTTGCCCGAACAATAGAGAACCCATCGATCGATAAATGCTGCTTATCGGCGACCCGCCTGAAATACGCCAGCTCAGTGCACAATTTGTAATCCCATTCAGGAGACACCATGAGCGATTTCGCATTGCGCCTATCCGGTGACGATGCAAATTACAGCACCTCCGAAGTGGGTGCTGCTGTTACCCTGAGTCACCGAACTGAAGCTACTCTGCCTGATTACTTCACAATCAGTAGCCGAATGTGTGCTGTCCGCGCGGGACTAACATATGAATATTCGTCAGTCCTGCATATTTTTTCACAAACACTAGCGGTGTTTCAGTAAAAGAGGGCATCTACCTCCAAATGACCGAACTCTTTCCACACAAAGTAGCTCAGATACTGCGTGTTGATTGGGGATCTGAACGCTCGTTAGAAGATTGTCCACTGAAGAACTGCATCTGGGTGGTCAACCTATTGTAGCTACCGTAATGATAACGGTGAGCGGTTAATTCGTTTGTGTGAAGATGCTCGCTTCTTGTTTGCGAGCACTAATTTCCGATGCAACAACCGCCGGAGAGTGACGTGGAGTCCAGCAGCCTCGTATCAGCCATGGACGCAAATCGATCACGTTGCGATAAGTTGCCGATAAGAGGCTACGTCCAGGATTGTCACTCGACTTGGAGCACGTGTGGACACCGGCGATGTATTTATATCCGCTGAACTGCAGACGCGTTTTGGCGGACGCCCACGACGAAGCTATGCTTACATTGACACTAGCAGAATAGGGAAGCAAACTGTTTTCTAATTGCCTATCCATGTTCGCTGACATAGGATTTGAGGAGGCATTAAATGAATGATAATGGGTCTCACTGGACGAATGTTCACCAGGCCTTATTAGCAACGGGAAATCCTCATGTGATAAGTATATTGGCTATTACAGACATCGGTTCTGTTGGCAGTATCTGAAAAGTATTGATGCTTGTTGGCATATTCCGGCTTGAGGCGAACACAAGGAGGTTTGCAGAAATCGTCGGACAAACCTCCGTAATAACGTGAAGAAAGTTTGCGAATTCTGGTGTTCTCGGCGTGCTTCAGAGATGAAAATGGCCGTTACCATTTCTAGACTCTTAATTTATTTAGTCTGATACGGGAAATATGCAGCAAAATCGGGTGTTCTTGAAAATATGCGTGACAAGAGTAGACAGACTCCACAATTGTCATATCGCTTAGAGTTTAGGCCAACCACATTGAATGCAATTTAATCAGCCAGAATGAAAACATTTACATTCAAAAATGCAAGCGAACAGTAAACAACATTGCACATCCCAACATTAGGTTAAACTACGTATAATTCAAATTAGAGGTTTTCATATTCATCTAGAAGGAAAATGATCCAAAATTACAGTAAGAATGAGAAAACTACCAACCATTTGTAAAGGCATTATTATTAATTATATGAAATTTAAGGGAAATGTTTACTGCAATTCCCTGATCAACAAAAATGGACGAAATACACGCTTGCCTTAAATACTCTTACTTCCATTACCAGATATAAGGAATGGAAAGTTGCCCACAAGTTTTGGGAAACTAAAGCTATAACACAGGTCACATATTGTTCCCAAATTTACATGCAACCATACAAGGAAACAGTAACAACATTGCATATCCACACATTTTGTTAGACTACGTCCACTTCAAATGAGAGGTTTTCATTTCATTTTGGTTTAACTTCACTGAGCTACAGCAACGCGTTTTCAGGCACAATCCACGATGACCAGTGCAATTCTTTCAAATTGTCGGAGTTTGATCTACGCACAGACTGCTGCTCACATGGACAGTTTTATGTTGACAGTTCTAGTCAAGAAACCTGGCGATCTCCAATGGTGATAGTTTTATTTTCTTCTGTGTTTCTTTAACCATACTGAGCGAAAGAAAACTCATTGCAATTTATGAGACTGCAATTTCATATTCTGTTGACGTTTGTAAACAAAATCAACTAAGTTCAACGGCCAGTCTTTTGGACTGGGCAGATTAAATCTACGCAGCGATTACTCACATGTACAAATAAATGTTACGTGTTCAGGAGTTGGCGAATCTGACAATCTCCATATGTGCACCGACAACGTTACAGCAAAACACGTTGTATACCCACAACAATTGTAAATCTATAACAAATGTTAACTTGTTACCCTTTATTTTCACACATGCAAGAAACGGTACAACAAACAACGTTGCATACAAGCAGGAACTTCTAAACAGAATCTATAATATAATTTACATGTTGCTTTACCTTCATTTTCATATACCTAACCTGAGCCACAGCAACGCGTAGCCGAGTACATTTAGTATTTGTAATAAAAATATCGGTTCAGACGACGAACTGGACAGCTGCTTTCTAAACCTTGATGACACGTGTGCTGAGGCGCTACCCGAATCATAGGAATAGCATTTTCCTGGTGCGAAGTTTTACCACCGGGCCACAGCCTACCATGCACAGATGACTTCAGCTAGATATGTTAACAAACATACACAGCTGAAATTCCAAACGCAGTAAGCCTACAGACAACTGAATATATAGCAGGGGATTGAAACAACTGGTAAAAACATCTGCCCTTTTATTACATTACTATATGAATTACGGTCACTAGTATTTTTTCCAACATGCCAGCCACTTGCTGCAAATCCAGACGAATGATACAAGCATGTACGCCTGTTTGTTAACGGAAAAGTCGCCCTAAAAGTTTGTTAACCACAAATATCTTTGAGGTTGCTGGATGCAATATGTTATAGTCTTCCCCACACACGCGTGACTTACGTGCTACTTGTTCATTTGAGTTATTCCCCTCTATCCTCTCTCCGTCTTCTTGCATCGTTACCAACGTATGCTCATTTGAATCGGATTTTCTAGCACTAGGAAGTGATCCATCATACGTGAAATACCTTCTAAGCTTAGAGCCTACGCCATCACTAACCAATTTCACTGGCATCCGTGATTAAGCGCAAACGGTTAAATCCATCACATTGAGCCGATTGCATTTCTGTGTGGTAACATTCTATACAGGATTCCAGAGGCAAACTAGAAAGCATAAGCTTATTCCGATCCTGGATTTCTCAAAACAGCTGTGATATAATTTGTACTCTATCAATCTGTGTTCAGCGCTAGGTTCAGATTCAGTTAGCAGGTTCCAGTCACTCGCCACTCCTTGTGAACTTGTCAGCCAGTGCGCCTGCATAATCCATCACACCGACCGCGCATTTGACCTTGCAACCACCACGCTCACCTGAACGATGTGCGCTGCCTTCAAATCTGCAAAACTACGGAATGCTAAGCAACCCACTGGGTCACTTAACGGCCCCACATTTAATGGCAGAAATGTAAAACCTAAGAAGCTCCAAGCGAAAGGCATTTACTGGTTCGGAGAATCACATCGAGTAAAAATATCGGTCTGGCTTGCAAGTATTGTTTGATTGGTATCATCAGTTAGTGTAAAAATATGGCAACATCAATAAGGAAGCGATTTTGCGTCCAGTATGCTTTTGGGTTCTGTACCGCGTGTTCCACCATCACCCTAGTCAAGTGTTTGCTTATCCGAGCTCAGAATTGAGACTGGTTATCAGCAGAAGCAGAGAAGAAGATAAGCGATAGGATCAGTTCAAGTGAAGCGAGTATGCACCACCGATGCATAATGGCTTCAAAGCAAACGAATGCTGTACAAGCCGCTTCCCCTGAACGGCAATCGGCCACGTCTCTATCTCCAATGTCTCCTACAAATTTGGTAGAACCATGGGCGAAAGCAGACCATGCCAATGGGAGTTAAATATTAATCACGGCAAGGAAAACCAGGCACCACTCCAAACTTCTGGTTAAGCAAATTCCAATAGATCTGACATCTAGCATTAACAAGGATGATGCAGCCGAACACCAACCCTCGGTACCTATAGGTCAAATGTTTCTTTTTGAGGCTAATCCTTCCAGAACAACGTTTACCTAAGCAGCGATAGCTGCACAGGATCATTATCTGTCGGTTGCGGCCTCTTTCTTTGCAAACACCGTTAACGCGAATAGAGGGACAAACAGCAAACTATCAACACTTGTCAGCAGCTCAGGACAGGCGAGTACCGCACCTCGTGGATAAACAAAAAGGGATACAACAACTTTGCCCGGACTGTAGTTTTCTCAAATGTCCCTGAACCTGCCACCATAATAATGGGGATGAGTTATCGTGCTACCAAGAAAAATGGAACTCATGGTGCATGTAGATGCGTATCCAAGCTGTCCGTAAATTTGTTGCTAATTACTGGTCATCTAAACTCGCCACAGTATGAAGAGCATTTGTTTATTTGGGTGACACAAGAATCCTCCTTTGATTTTGAAGCAATTTTGTTCTCCACATGCACGCTCTATCTAGAATCCTCTGGGATGCGCATCTAACATTATTTCTCTTGGAGCGGGCGAAAATCCAAAATTAACGCTGAGGAGTTTCACAACACTCTTCACCACCTGAAATAATCTTCATACATGGCGTGCTAGACCATTGTTCTAAATAGGTTATGATAACTTAATGCACGATTTAGAGCATTGCCTTTTTATTTGTGCAACACTCTTGATATTATTGTAGCAATATCTCTCACCATGTTACCTCCATCACCACCTTGTAGGGGATGCGGTATTAGGATAATAAATATTGGGGTGTAGTCAGAGAATTCGCGATGAATATTTTAGATCGATGGCGAAAGTAACCACCTTACTCAACTGCTAAAATAAAACAAAATCGCTTATCAGCTGAATATCACAAACCCTTCAGTTCTAACGACAAACTTTTGTACAAGCACATCGCTAACCTAAGAAATGTAGGCCAAGGATTTCCCCTACGCTGCTTGGCTAATGGCTCAAGTTTAACGAGAGTGGAAGTAGCAAACGCGCTGCGGATGCAATATGCAACCAAGTTTCAAAAGGTCTGTCCAACAAGCGATGTACCCGGTTTTGTGATCTCGTCGCAAATCTAACCCAGATTACTTTTACGGCGAAGGCTGCATTGCAACAGCTGACATCTCTACGCAAACACAGCTCCTCTGGTGTCAACACCATTGGTCCAGAGGCACCGGCAGCGGCTTCAAGCCAAGCGACAGGAGAGCATGCTCAGTTTTTCCAGCGCTACTTAGACCAGAACCAAGTTCCCGCTATGGGGATGCTTGGAATATTAACCCCGATTCACAAATGTGGAAGCAGAACTAACCCCTCTAACTACGGCCAAGTATACCTACTGCCTGTACTCTTCAACTTGATGGAATTCATATTAGCCTATGCATTGGTGTGCTTGCTGAAAATCTTTAACATTATTACGTGTAAGCAGCACGGTTTCCGTCGACAGCAGTCATGTAAAACGAATTTACTAATTGCGCGCAGTAGTTGGATCGAGGCGTCTGATGTTGGAGAAAGTCCTGACGTAATGTACCAGGATGTATCCAAGGCTTTCAATCAAATGAACAAACAGATAGTACTATCCAAGCTCCAACATTACGGGATCGGCGACCGAGTGTTGTGCTTTATAGCTGTCTTTCTACTTCAACATCTATTAGTGGTTAGAGTTCGGAGCTTTTATCGAGCCCCATACAAGTCGAATGTAGTGTGCCGCAAGGCCCGGATTTAGGTCCACGTTTTGTTGGTGTTAATAATGACTTTTATCAGGAAATTGCTTTTAACTTCCTAAGTTTTGCCAACGATATCGAAATCTGGATCAAGGTCTAAGCCAACGCCTCCCAACCTGTGCTTCTGAGGGAACAAAATAAGACATATCAATGATGAACACCAACTTATTACCATTTAAATGTTTGCAATTACAATTATTCCATCTGACATTAGAGCAGCTACTCACGCTCTCTCGGAACAAATATACTACAAGGATTCACTATGGAACGTGGCTTGGGTCTCCTGGTTCATGTTGACTCTAGATTGCTCCAGTCAAACGAAAAGGTCTCGAAGCCTTGGAACCAACATGTCGGACTGTTGGAATTTTACGTTCTGACGGATAAACTGCTCAATATTTCAAAAAATGCTCAATGAATATGTTCGCCCCAAGTAGAATACGTAATTACAGTCTGGCATCCGTGACAGAAATACGACCTTCATGCACTAAGCAGCAAAATCGTCAGGCAGCTAAGAATGCAATGTAACTGTGCAATCTTTTATCGTAGGAGAGGCGTAAACAATTGCGGTTATATAATGGAAGCCATCAAAGACTACCTGCCGATTTGCGTGTGGCATATTTGATTATGCGAGATCCAAATCTTGTGCGCAGCTCATTACTGCAACTAAGCAGCATTACGATACTGTGGGGCATTCATTGACTCAAGCTGTATATTATAGACGCCAGAAGTGTAGCAGCGCTTCTTTTCTATTCGTTCTGTCACCCTTGGTATGCTCTCCCAGAATAAATCGTTTCTGCACAAACATTAACATTAGTTAAAATACAGTTGGACGATAAAGAAAACCACTTACACTTTGTTAATTAACATTACTGCTGCATCCTACATCTGGAGTTTACCATGGAAAATTTTGATACTAATTGCGGTCGCTGTACATCTAAGCGGAGGAAAAGATATGTCCGAATTTTCATATATATTGCACTAACTGGTTTATTCTCATTATTGGTATATCGATATCCCCACCAACTATCTAACGGGATTTGTAAAGTAATGCTTCTCTTACCCGTGTAAATATATTCTTCATTGACAGAAGCATTTGCCAGGTACGTTATAACTGAGGTGAATGGTTGCGAATTAGAATGATCAACACAACCCTTAAAATTTGGACGTCGAATTGCCTGCATCAAGCGACGGTTAACCCAACTGGTTTTACTCTTACAACTGCAGTAGATTATTTTGAACCTATTAATGCGAAGGTGACTAATAAAATGTTTACGTACGATAATTCCAATACTATGCATCATGTTTTTTAAAACCGACAATAGCACCGCAACAATTCACAACCTAGACAAGCAATACAATGGGTATGTTGTGCAACTAGACGAAATAATGAAGGCGACATCAGTGCATAAAATGATACAATAGTTTTCAAATAAATGCTCCATTATTAGCAACTGACTTTATTAAAATAAAAGCAGTTTGTTTGATTGCATATCTCTCATATACTGGGAATAGCGATTGCTAAAGCAGCCCTGCAAAGAGAAAATTTGGAAGAACGTCTGTATTGTAATTTAACGGCATTTTCAGTGCTGACCCCGAGATCGTCCATAAGACGACTACGGATATCAACATATTATCCAAGGTTGTGTAGTATCTCTCAAAATAATATTTACTAGGACAAGTGAAGTCATGTAAGATGAAGTGGCCATCCAAAACAGCTAAGCAAATAGTTGCTCAAAACACTGAGCGTATCTGCTCTTTTAAAGCCCAGCCGGATTACAATAAATGGTCAAATTAGATTATTGGTGGTATCTGACTCGTGTAGTGATTTTCGGAAGTAGGAGCCAAGATTAAACGTCCGGGGTACGATTCCACGTCGAGATAGATTTTGGTGCAAAGCTTAATCGCGGCTTCTACTTGCTACAATAATTGTGAACTGTTTCAAAACGAAAGACACTTTTAATTATAACCACAGGAAATAGCTAACTGATAAAGGCAATACTAATCCATAAGTCAAGACATTCGGACAAAACCATTCTCCAATATTGATATGAGGTGCGGCAAACGTCGTTTGACTTCGGATTACTAAAACAAATTCAGGCCGTCGTCAATATCAAATGCAACGCCAACCTGAGTATGGTTGTGTCACACATTCGCCGAGCCCAATACCATTAGGTTCACGCAGATTAAATTATTAGCTTATCCTCCACCCAGATTACTGTTAAAGTCAATGTAAAATGGTAACGGGTTATCAGGCGGCTAGCAGCAATATAATTGCATAGTGGCCATAACGCCATATCACATACTTCCTCTACCAAAATAACGGTTACATTGAACGAGCCTCTAAAAGTTTATATTGAGAGATCATGAGTAACACACTACTTCCATCAACAATACCGCTGCAACTGTGTCAGCCAACCCTTAACTTTGCGGACCTAAATCAATCCGCTTAGTAATATCCCCATAGGCCGCACAATATTTAGCCATAACACGTAACTGCATTGTCTGATCACCAAAACGGCGTAAAATTTTTATATGTAGAAAAAATTACACAGCCTCTTTTGATCTATTTTATTCGGTAACTGCTAGGCGGAAATCTCTTGAGAAACTCACATTAGAATCATATATGTTGATGTCAACATTATCTAAAAATTCCGCACCTCTTTTCTGTCTTTTAGTTGCCGATCCTCTCCTTTTTCATTGTGCAACCCTCATTTTTCTACTACTTTGGTTTTGGGCGGATAATGTAGACTTGCGTGTACAGCAGAAAAGCCAAGCATCGTGTAACGAGCTACCGTCGGATTAGTCAAAGAGAACCCATTATAGGTATAAGTCCACCCGAGCAGAAGCTTGAACCGACTTCACAAATCCCCATCCCACCATCGCTAACACATCATTTTCCTATCACATTTTGTCCTTCAGCTACCACCTCACGCTCACGTTCACAATGCCAGGTGAGTGCTTCCAGCCATTTTATCAAGTTTGATCGGGATCCTCGATACTGCCTCTTGTCTAGAAGCGACGTGTTGGCGAGCCCACCTTTATCCTGCACCCCTATGAAATAATTGCAAATGATTCGAGCAATAGGCAAATATTGATGCTACTATTTGTAGCTGGCAACTGCTGAACAATTTGCAATCACTTGGGAGGATAAACGCCATTGTTCTGCCAATTATTAACTTGGTCACGGTAATCGTAAAACAATACAAATACTATTGCATATTAGGGCCCAAGATAAAGAAAAAGTCCAAAAATATATAGTCGCAACTGGTGGTACGGGAAGCTCTATCCGGTTAGCGGCATCAGTTGCCGGACTTGCCTCATACTGTGGTAAGTCACAGGAATCGCGCGCGTACAGAGGGACCATGGGTGGCTTGCACTCTACCACGCACAGCTCCAACCACACAGCATATATTCAATGTGAACCCGAAGGAATAAGACCGGGAGGCTTGTGGATGGTAGCCACGTATCATCATTGGAGCCGGCCCACAATAATTCACAGGCAAACACAAGCACGCTGTGTTTGGGGAATCCAGCGCACCGAAGGCGGTGGCTGGACCATAGTCCGCTCCAGACTGAGGGCATTGATTCACTCATCGAGCCTAGCGAGGCCACAAGGACCGTGCACCCTGTGCAATATGGCAAAGAGCAAGTGTCTCCTGCAGCCAGTACGGAGTATGTAGTGCTTACTAAACTGGTAAGCACCATAACAATATGAACATCAAGCGCAAGTACACTGGGGATGTCGAAGAATATCCAGCCAAATGAAAATTCATTATCAAATAAAATATATAAGTTTGAGAATATAACTAATCTGAAGTATCTATTCGCTAAATTAGCATATAAAGTTAGTTGGTTAGCAACGCATCCGCGACAAATACAAAATGTCAAGACGTTACTCAAAATACGCTGAAAACGCAATAAACTCGAAGAAGGCAGTCACATTTAGCATAAGCAACTTGCCCAGTCAATAGAAGAGTATTCAGGTAGGCAGAACAAACCAAAGCAAGTGGAATGAAATTTATCCAGCTTGCAAAGGCATAGTTTAAGTGTTGGTTAGTTTAGCCCAACTGCGGAGCAGAAGCAACATGAAAGCTACCTGTGCTTCAGGGTGGTGCGCGAAACGCTGTACAACCTTGATGCCTTCTGTTGTCAGCTGCAAATATATACATATTTAGCTATATTTATATGAAGTGCGCATGATACGTGTACTGCTTGGAGCTAATTGTGACACTGATCACAAATTGGTGCGCACCAAACTGTACATAGATTTTCGTAAATCTATGTACTGCACTCCCGCCTTTAATCGGTGTAAAGTTAACAATTACTGCGTCGCTAATGGGGCGAAACTTATTAAGATGAAGAAGGTGATGCGAAGTCTCTTTATTACAGGTGGTTAATTTGCTATTTTGTCCGATTGCTTTGCTTTCTCAGATAAACGTTTGCATGTACTCTCTTGTATAAACTTGCACGGGTCACTATGGGCGATTGCATTTACTTTCGATAACATTTTCGTGTTTGTGGCATTTCCGTATAATAGAATTTCTGTCGATGTGAACATATCACGCATTCGTATGTAGACAATTTATTTCATACGCTTATTAATTTCGGTTTCATGTCACCATTTCCTTATGCATTACAAGATTTAGTATATTTGTTATCTCGCACGCAAGTGATTGGTTGTTGCATGGTATTTCCGGTGTTGACAAGTGTTGACAAGTTGCCTACCTGTATATTATCCACTACGTCATCCATACTGGCTCTAGGAGACAGCTGGTCGTTGTTGGAGGGGACGAAGTGCACCGTCCTTGTGGCCATGTTAGGAACAATGAGTGGTTCCATGCACTCAGTGTGGAGCGGACTACGGTCCAGCCACCGCCTTCGGTGCGCTGGATTCCCCAAACACAGCGTGCTTGTGTTTGTTTGTGAAGATTGTAAGCCAACTCAATTTATGATACGTTGCTCACATCCATATGCCTCGTGGTCTTATTCCTTCGGGTTTACACTGGACATATGCTGTGTGGTTGGAGCTGTGCGTGGTAGAGTGCAAGCCATCCATGGTCCCTCTGTAGGCGCAGGCGTTCTGTGTCTGGCCATAGTGACAAGCAAATCCGAAACCGGATGCCACCAACCATATACATATATCATATAATAAATCCGTAAAAGCTCACTTTCAAGCTCTTATCTGCGCACTCTGAATGCAACCGTCTTTGTTTCCCGTTGTATCATCCATTTCTACGTTATACATCGCCTACATCTGCAACCGAACGTACCCTGATACATTCAAGGTAAAGCATAGAACTTAATGCATTTTGCTAGATTTTTGAGTATTTTGCCCACCACACACTTACAGATTTTGACCACGACATTTCGACTACCGCTTGTAATACACGCAGCACTTCTACGTAGTAAAGCAGCACTGCTTCCTCCGTCCATTACTATGAGCGGAAAAAGAAAATAAGGCCTCCTAATGCAGAATACTCTATTGAAGAATTAGTCTTCACGAGAAGTACCAGCAAACATACTGAACCATTTAACTGGTAGTGAGCATAAAATGTCGTGTTCTTGTTTATTTCGACTCCAAATAATCAGCGGAACATGCACTCCCTCTAAAGATCGTGTCATGACTAGGCTTGTACCGAATGGGAGCTATTTGCAAATATCCGTGTACCTTCTCCATATGAAAATGATATCCTAACTGTTGTGAGTGAACTCTCAGCAAATGTGTTCTACAGCAACTTGGTATACTCTGGATAAATTCTGTCTAAGAAAAGCAGATTGAGATAAATCAGGAGAATCTGAATGGTGAGCTTTCCAGGAATATGTCGACCAAATACCTTGAACCTACCATATTGTAGTCAACAACTTAATCGAAATAACTATCCTCCTTTTTAGAAAAGCGCTTTTAACTATAACATCGTACGGAATATTCACTAAAACAGTAATTAAGTTCTAGCGTTTGATAACTCCACGCAACGTAACGGAAACGCTAAACTTTCGGAATTATTTTACAATGTGCCTGAATATTTCTTTTCGACTCTGCCTACGTTTGCAGAAAAATCATTACAAATATTAACGAATACTGTGTTGGAAATTAAATAATTAACAATTTTATTAAGTGTAATGTACATTCCTGGGCACATAGTTTTAAGCTGCGCATTAAATAATATCATCGCTTCTTCACTGGTAATCGGAAAATTAATTACTTAGACGTACCTCGTTTTATAGCCATGAAGATTTGTTCATTTACGACTCGTTCAACTATCGCTTTTCATAAGGTTCGGGTCACAATCCGACTGCATAAAGAGAGGTCATCTGTCACTTGAGTCACAGTGGCGCGGTTTTAAGACTAACCAAAGCGTTTTCTTACAGTGGTCACCAGACGAACGCATTCCTTTGCCTTCAATTATCTACACAGGGATTCAGATAATATTCACGTGTAAGAGCGAGAACTGGTAATGCCATTAACTACAACAGATGCGCATCCATGCTTGTCTGTAAACTGTCTACTCCCATCTGATTGTGGTATTAGTTTCTAAAATGTCACATTCCTGATTCACCACTATATTTTGCAATCTAATAATTTGAGTGCTTGTTTTGGTTGGTTGTTATATACAAATGCGCCTAAGTCACAATCCAATATAAAACACGGTTTTGTCTGGGGCAATATTCAAACAGCAATTCTGTAAAAACTATTGGGCCTATATGTTTATCTTTATTTCTATTATTATCATGGTGAGTGGTAGATTAGTCCATGATATTCATCGTGTTGCTTTACACTAAACCATCCCCCGTTGTAATAAATTGTAATTCGATGCCATTGTTCGTTGTTAGGTTTGCTGTTATTCTTGACTGCTATAAGAAATCTTTGGATAAGGCATTAATAAAATCTGATCTCTGACAACGGAAAGCTGCTACTGGCATCATCTGCAAGTAAATTAGTAGAGTGATCAAAACTTAAAGTAGAACCAAATATTATTTGGGAAATCATATTTTCTAAATAGGTTTTGAAGGTTTCACGGCTTCTTTTTGACACACGTATTTATTCTGTTTTACATGGAAATGAAACGAATAAGGTAAACATTTTCCGGAAAGATTATGCAGAACATTCCATTGAAGTTCATAGTAGCCTAGGAGCCCAAGACCAAGAGTACATACGGTAGAGAGTGAACAACTATTTCTCCAACTTGCTTTTTAATTTTGACCTACCTAATGAAATGTGAACACGACGACTGATGCAGGCATGCCGAATGAGATTTAATGTGGCTCAACTAAATGTCGGTTTTACAAGAAGTAAGCTCTTTGTTAATATATTTATAGACAGGATGCCTGATCAACGGCAAACAATTGTAGCCTGCCGCTTCACTTGCTCCTTTGGGGTTAGGTATATTGGGAGCACGATCAGGCATTTGGTAAAGTGAATCAAGTAACATTACCCAATGTCGCTCTTCACCTAACCGGACAAAACTATATTGAGTGCCATAACTAACCAACTGTTCTGCACCAGTCATCTGATTGTCAAGCGCAAATAATTTAAGATCCTATATCGAGTGACATATCAACTACACCATACGGCAGGGGCTCGGCTACTTGCTACCGTTGAAGCAGCTTTCATCAGTTTGACCAAAGAAAATCTATGCGTTTAGAAGCACCATGTACAAGTAATAAAAGTACCTTGAGCAGCCACTGATAAAGGTGGATCGGACCTCACTCAGTGGTATCAAATCCCTTCAGTTACTTGACCACATGATACCTTACGTTAAAAATAAAAATTGTATGTTAAATAAATAGTTACCATATGTTACCGAATAAACTTCTCTTCGCAACGTATATTTCGGTACCAATACTGATGATGAATAAATCGAAAACCATTGTTTGCTCTAAGCCTACATTGATAGCTTTCGTGAAATTGTTTTGAATTCATCAATTGCGGGAACTCGGTTAGTTTACTGATAAGTGATCAAGCAGTCAATTCATAGGATTCGCAAGCAAGCGCATTTATGTGAGTTCACTTCGAATTTGAGTCATGGAAGTACTGGGCGCATTACTTTTCCCAGGAAAAATAGCTTGAAATATTAAATATTCATGTTTCTTTTTAATTTGGGCCCCGAATGCGCATCGCTGATTGCGGCAACTATGCAGTTACTCGCTCTATCTAACTAGCCCGTACATAAACTATCCCGTACTTTATAAATGCTGGTGATGTCGGCTATATTATGAGCCATTCAACGGAACACCATGTTATTTCACCTGATGTTGAATTATACTGTAAACGCAAAACACTATGGGTGGATTGTTTTAAGTTGTAAGTCCAAACTGGTTGAACAGTGGAAAGCTTCCAAAAAACCGAAGACACGTTAAAGCCAATAGCTCTACTTTCGGAGATGCCACGGCAACGGCTGAAATTGTCATAATGGTTTGTGCTTTCGGTTACACAAAGGTTCTTCTCGGCCAGAGACTTTCGTCGGTACAGTGGCTAGTAGTACAGATGTCTTAATTTTATCCAAACCTTTGAATACATATTCAAGCCTACTTGCATTAGACGTACAAAAATAATCTTTAGTAAAATCTACGCTCATATCTGCACTTCATGAATGTGATTGTTGTAATATGAGGTTTATGTCAGAACGTCAATTCACTATCATTCACGAAACCCGTTCAAGTTTTGTGAATTTGATAAGTTTTCTTACGCCACACAGAAAGGTTTAAGTGCGTTCTGCCCCTCTGGTAACTCTAGTAGAATATATCGGTCACATTGTTATAAGAACAAACACGTTACATGAAATTTTCTCCATTTCGTATGTTGCTAAGTATTTATGACCTTACATGATATTAAGTTTCACGCGAAACCAATTGAGTCATGAAGTTAATTCGCATCTGTTTGCTGAGATATACAGTCATATATAATTACGCCAGCTGGCTGGCCCAACAACCTCCACCTGGTGCCAGCGGGGTAGTTCGGTTAGCACTGTATCAGCACAAAATCAGGCGGCACTGTTCTAGGATGTGATGTTCATTCGTCTGGTAAGCGTACTGCCTAAACAAAGTCACAAAGGTCTGCTCGACAACCAGGGGATTTGATGATTATAACTTAACAAGAACTAATTAACCCCTTGCATACTCTAGGAACCGGTTCAAGTCCACACTAAACCAGCATCTCTTTAGCACTGGCGAAGCGAACAAAAGTTCAGGAATACATTTCCAATTCCCATAAACACGGCTACACACGCCTGCATGGCCACAAATTTACATCCATGTTCCAAGATAGGTGGCAAACCTACTCTTCCTTTATACATCAACGGGGAACATTTTGTACTCTTATACCATCAAGTACTCGAGAAGACACTATATATAAATATATATATATATATATGTATAACGATCCCCTATGCTTTCTGCGTAGCTTTTTAATAGAGTATACGAGGAAACAACGACTGACTTGGTGAACATTTAAGAACATCTCTATTTCTGCTACAAATTTTAACTCTGGCATGGAAAATATCTATAACTTAGACGAATGAACTATTATGTTTTTAATATACGAAAATTTGGAGCAGAATTTGCCGTTCGCAAAATACTGAAAAGTTGGCTGTCTATTAACGTAAATTTAACTTATGACCCTTTAGCGTAATTACCTTCATCACTAGATTCTTAACCTTTTGTTCTTCATGATGTGGACGACGCATGACCGTATACAGAACACACATTATTAATATGTCGCGTTCTGGTCAATCAGGGATGTCACTGCGATGAATCATCCTCATTTCATATTTGCATATTTTAAAAAATTTAAGACTGACCTATTAATGACGATTGATGTAAATCGATCCATTAGCCGGCGCCGAGGAATTACGGTATGTTTGGCGCTATTTTGCTTTAGATTATACTGAATGATAGCAACAACACAAAAATGAAAATTGATAAAATATATTTGGGCAGAAAATTTATTTATTGAACACACCGCTGCGGACGCGTTTGCCAGTAACCCTGCAGCCTGCAATATAATCCGCCGTAGGCTCACACGTAATTGGGGAGCCGAATTGCGTTAGTATTCCCATCCAAACTGGTTCATGTCGTACGAAAAATAGACTTAATGAAGATAATTATACACTGTGCGAGAACTTGAATTACGCTAAACCTTTTATTTCAACTGGATTTTCTTCCTTTCTCAGATTCTTGCAGGATCTCGGACGTATTGTTGCACGTCACATCTAGAAGATGTTCATGCCTGTTGGTGCACACATCCGTACCGTATTTTGGGATCCTGGGAGTCGCCGATGTACGTAAATGTTGATGAAGGTTCAGTTGTTATCAGACAACCACGATGTAGAAACAACTGTGTGCTGCTCAAAGTTTGATTTGTTACATTGCATTGAACTGAGCAATTATAATCATGAGACACGGGTTTCACTTTATTCTGTTATTAGCCACCACAAGAATGACGTGCAAACAACGAGCAATTAAAGAGGAATTGTTACACGTTGAATGCCAAGATTTCGAAAATTTCCCCGTGTATGTTACACGAGTAAATACCCACTATTCTCTCTCATTTTCCACCTATATCTTAATATGATTATGGAACAATGGGCTTAGAAATCTAAATTCACTTTGGAAAATGTTTTATATGCTTTATGAAAAAAAGTAAACCAAGAAGGCATAAATGCAGGCATTCGTTATCCTTTGTGGTGTCATGTAATCAGGTGCATTTTAATTATGCCTATTGTGACGAGAGACGAAATATGGAGCCCACCTACCAGCGGTACGCAAATGAATGCCTGGTGAGAGCGTTTGCCTGGGTAGCCGTTTGAGCTATTGCGCAGCTAGAGCATGCATGAAGAGGGAACAGTTTGAAGGTCACGATCAGGACTGCACAATTAACATGAATGCTGCTTTGCTAGCAGGCCAAAAGAGCTGGACGCTATACCTGCTATAATTTACCCTGAAATGAACATTGCAGAATAATTTATCACGGGTAAAATGCAGGTGCTTAAAAAGCACCGTAGGCTAGTTATAGTGAGACATAAATCAAGGATTAATACGGAGCGTCGGTTTAGGCCACTACAATATTTATTGAAATGATGTAAAGCGGTCGTTTGAAGAGAGAACAGCGTGCGCACACACAAAGCAACTTTAGAATTAACACTATTCTATGTAATATCTGAGTGAAAAATAGTCAAAGCAATGAGAGCGTTCACTCGTAGGAAACTTTCTTGTGTTAACGCGATACGTACATCCAGTGGTATTGATTAAAAAATTATACGTTGAAAGTAAAAATAGGCAGTTTATTTGTAGATCTACGTTGGCACCCAGACGTAGCGGCGCATAAAGCGTACTGTAACTGTATGTTCCCGCATGCGTTAGGGCTACTTGGCCTGAATGATGGATTCCGATTTGGTTCCTACTGCCTACCTTGAGCATCTAAAAGAAGAAAAATACTCAAAAGGCCCGAACGCCATCCGCAAAGTGCCAAATTGTTGCTTTGGCTATTTGGACGATTTTTTAGCATGGCTTGAACCACTAATATCATCTTGTTCCATCACACTTTGCAAAGGTTAATTTCCTAGCCTGCACTTGCTCAACATATTGAGTTGATGGCGTTGAAATGAAGCAGGTTACGAGTCACCAATTCTTATGCGCAATCAAGTGCATCCTAAAGCGATAAATGGGCGCTCGTTGGTTTGATGGATTGACAATTATTGATGGAATCATAAAAGGTGACGAATTTGAAGCGATCATTTTTGCGAAATATTTTAAGTAAATAAAGTGCTGGAGTGGACTAAATAATGACCGCTGTAGCACTCGGTGCTGTAGATCGATAGGATCAGAGATGCCGCCTTGAACTCTTACATTCACATGGCGTTAATTCAAAAAGTTGTATATCCACTAGAATATTGGTTTCACAATACAGCTGCCCTGAATTTTGTGGATAAGGACGCGGTAGTTCAGAAGGTAGAACAACGATGTGAATTCCAGCTACACTGTGTCAACACCTACATAGCTGTCAGGGACTTATGAAATTACTCTTAGTTAGAAGGCCTATGTTTAGCATCATTCTCATACGAAAATATTGACTAGTAGAGAAAGCGGTGGGTATTTGAATTCAATGCAGCGCATCGCCGTCTAATATCCAGATACACAAGATAACTTAACGCTTTGTTATGTCCTATATCGGAAACATGTTGTTGCCTGTCTACTTGCAATAACTTGCCGCCTTCGAAGGTCTTCCCTGCAGTCACATTACAGCCTTTAGCTTAATATTAGGCAAATGCTGGCACAGCCAAGTATTCACAGTTGCCACATAAGACGAATTTAACTAGCTTCTGGCAATTGGAAATCATGGGGGCCGCACCCGGCTGTGCTCCGCTGAATGTCGCACAACGGATAGACCAAGAATGTTGGTGCACCAAAGCTAGTGAGATAATGTGTCAACGGATAAAAAGGAGAAAGTTAACGGAACACTAGTCAGAATGGTTGCTTTTAAATATTATCTGCTAATTGAACGAACATAACACTGATTGAAGACCATATCAATGGAATGCCTGGTAAAACGGCAAACCATGAGGATATCAAACACACCGTCTTTATTCTCAGCACCTTCTCATCAAGGCTTCCTTACGGTAAGCTACGCTGCTACAGGCTACGTAATAATGGAATTATGCCACCTCGAGTGGCAGTGAAATAGGTGTAACATAATTTGTAACAATTTTGCTAAGCCCACAAACCGTCTTATGAACAAATAAACTATGCTTGTCGTTTATGTAGCCAGGCAAACTGTTGTCATTGGAGCATTCAATGTCGTGATAGCATGCTTTAATTTCGGTTAAATGGAAGAGGTTAGTTAAGGTAAAATGAAAAGGGGTTTGTAATGTTGTCGGTCTTGTTACATTGTCCTTGTGGGCAGTACATTTCGTGGATTTGTTTGGTGCTATTGTATTGACAACCAGCCAAAGAAACATAATAATTTTCTTTCACCATATTCGCACTAGCGTTGAGCATCTCCTAGGTACATTCATTTGGATAAAATTTACCTGTGTCTGACAGTCATTGCTGTTAGCATAATGTGAAATACATCAAGTAGCTCTGTCCGAATAAGAATTCGGATTGATGACTCGGATTACTTCGGGGCACTGGTCTTTTAATACGGCGAGTAGTTTGTTGGAGCTACCGATTTTCCGCTTCGCAAGAAGAAGATACCAGGTAACTTGTATAGAAATATCGACAACATGGCCGTCGTCAGATGCGTGGGGCGTAACTGCCTGCGATCTATCGTCCCTTATTCGTTCACTGTTATGAGAGTAACGGTGTCCATCACAAGCAAATAATTAAATTCAGAAAATTGTTGTTTCGATAGGGCACATGCACTGAACTGCGATTCATGCACTAGCTCCTTTCACATCAGTGAACTCATCACCCAAACCTAACAGCGTGAAACAAGCGGACATTCCTCTGCTTGCCAATCATAATACTCATAATTTGGGCTCTGCTGCAGTAGCCGCAAAGTAAGTTGCTAACCGGCCCAAGCTAAAATATGACAAAGCTAAATAATGATGTATCTGTTACAACCAGACAAACCTACCGTGTGGGAGTAACGCATTTATGGTAGCAACCTGAACGAAATAAAAAAATCCAAACTTGATGAAGTAATTTATATAATAGAGCTTGTAAATCTCTTTTCCATTTCTGTTAGATGGTTTAGGCTTTTCTGGAAAATCCCCAGACACCGTTGTTTCAACATTCTGTTCTCATCGGTGGTGCACCTTCCAGCGGACCTTCGTCGGGTTTCCCCTTATGTATTCTGGATGCCCGCAGCTAGTGCCACTTCGGTAGGGTTGATGGACCCTACGTGAATGATTTGCAGTTGAAAGTAAACCATACTGAATAAAAGATATTTTACGCTTCTCACCATGTAAGCTGCATGAGGTGGCAGCCTAGTCGGATGTCTCTGCATAATCTGGATTTCGTTGACTCCATGAAATCCAGAAGAAACATTTACATTTGGTTTGAGCATAGTCCAGTCAGCCGGAAGTTTAAGGGCAAGCTGCAGTGGAGCCTTTATGCTGGCAACCTATAAAGACCGTATGTGCAAGGCCCTGAAAAGGGAGAAACCATTAGTGTTCCGCAAATATTGAGAACCCTTAAAATGTTATCCCATCACTTGTTTCACCCAACCACCAATGAAGGCGACAATCCAGGACAGCATGGGCCCATTTATTCAGCACAAGGATCGTAGTACGGCTTGATAGCTGGAGTTATATTAACAACATATCAGTTTGCGCTCAGCCGCTGGTATTTATTTGTTGAGTTAGAGCTAGAAGAACCGCTGCACGATAAGATCCATACTCCATTGATTTAAAGGTTTGCAACGTGCTCACAACTTGCAAAGATTTAAGCTCCGCTGCTTTGATTTGCTCGCATTTGCTTAAACGAATGTTTATGGTGCGTACTGTTGCAACACGGCGTCCATGCTGCAGTAAAAGATCTGGAAGGACGTTACCTTGTCTTTACAAAGAGCATATAGTCGCTTATTGCTAGACAGTATAAGATCATCACTCGCAATACATATCCTAGGCACGGGAGATTGGCTGACTTCGTCGCCTCAACTTTCATCGCCTCATTACATGAAACAAATCTCAAATGAATGAAATGCCAACGGTGATGACGTGAATCTCTATATTCTATATGTGACAGGTGTTAAAGGGGCCTCACACTACTGCAAAATGAAGCAAACCGTGCTTCGCACTTGATTCAGTCAATCGGACAAATTTGTTTAAATTTGTTCTGCAGTATCGTGTTCTCACAATATTTGTAGGCAGTTTACTTGCCTTGTTGTCCTGCAATTCAGGACGCGACATGGTCTACGTAATTCCTGTTTCATTGTAAACTTCATCATTGGGTACTATACTAAAAGTAAATAGCTGGAGTGCTCACATGTAGGATTGCGTTGCGAGCACGCACAAATCATTAGGTGATTGCAAATCTACTGAATATGTGATGATAAATGTACCGCTTTAAAGTAAATGCAATGTTCGCATCTATGAAAACTAGATAATTAAAGAGGCGAAAGCGGCTGTTGATGTTATTTTACTATTTTGTAAATAAAACGTGGCTTTGGTAACTGCGAAGTACCTGACTGTAGAAGATGTTCTTCCGTAGTCGGAATGGACGTTTGTGCAGGACAACGTTAAGGAATCAGTTATGTTATGCTGTTTAATTTTACTTTTAATTCCGTCGAAGCGAAGGATTTGAGGTGTCGGATGGTATCAGGGTTATCCGGAAACGAGTATAGACAATAACATTTAAAACAATTCCTTAAAATATATTCTAGATATTGGCTTGACTACAGGTTTCGTATTTTTGTTAAATAGTTTCCGAGCATGACATTGTTTTGTTTAACATATGCGGAGTTGCAAAATGGGCAAACTTTGTCGTGGCCTTTTGCAATGAGGTCATTGCTCTCGGCTCGCTCCGTCTTGCAGACTGCAGTTTATCCGAAACCCCTGGTGTTTGTTTAAAGAGTTCACAATATGTGAATGATAGACGCCAACATTGGCCTGCCATCAGTCGTCCACTAGTCAGTTCTCAGTTGTATTGACTGATTCGGAAGATGGGCAGTGAGAGCCGGATGGATCCTGCTCCCGAATGCCGAAGTGGGTCGTCATCATCATAAACGTTAGCTAGAGGTAGGGAAAACCTCAGCTACTGTGCCGCAATGCAGAGAAAAAAAGAAGAAAAAAGGAAAAGCAACTGGTGCAAGCTAACTGAGCTACAGGAAACGGATGAGCATCGTCCCGGTAAGCTACCAGCCGGCTGCTGTGCACCACAAATATTACTATGCAAAATTATATAAGTATAAATAATGAGATGGCCGTTGGTGGGGAGGATAAGAGGGATGGGGTGGGACAAAGAAACGCACAGCACGAACGCCACTGAGGTTGACTCCTAGCAATATCAGCAATTGTGTCCAACCAAACGTGATCATGCCCTTTCAGACCCAACCAGGGAGCCGAGATGCTCCTGAGGCCAGCTCAGAAGTGAGGGCTTTCATTCCTCGCGACAAAGTCATCGCTTCACCACCCCTCCTATTCTTCCATCCACACACCGGCGCACAAAAGACGCACGTCGAGGCAGTCGGTGGGCTGGCATGCGTGAAACGGGGCCTAGCCATCGGAGCCTGATGCGTGAAATAACGGTGCTGAGCGGTTCAGTTCCTTTTCCTGTGCCATAAACAAGGCGTCGAACACGCTTGTGGCTCCCATGGTTTTCCAACCAGATGTGAGCTAAATTACGAAGGCACCGGTGGTCGAACGTAACTAGCCTCATCAAGTCCGCTGATTTAAGCAGATAGGTTTCACAACCGTACAGTACGGTCGAACGTACTGCTGCATTGTACACTCTACTCTACAAGATGAGAGTGATGTCGCGCCGGTGCCATAAGTAGCGAAGGTTAGCAAAAGCGCCCCCAGCTTTTGCTATCCGATTCGTGATTTCATCTTCAATCCCACGGATGCCGATCCAACTTTCCAGGTAGTTGAATTTTGAACGACTTCTAGCTGATCCCCACCAAGGGTAAGCGTAAGAGAGGATCCAGACCACTCTTGGAGGAACGCTTTGCACTTCGATGATGCGAAGCATATCCCGAAGAGACGGACAGCTAGTGCTAATCGGTCCAGTGCCGCTTGGCACTTTTGTGAGCTGTCACAGATCAGAGCAATATCATCAGCATATTCTAAGCCAAGAAGTCGTTCACGCGGAGGTAGCTCCACACCTTCTAAGACGAGTCCTGTGAACGCGATGCCCATCACTTCGTCAATAGCGAAGTTTAAGAGGAAAGGTGACAGCGGGCATCCTTGTCTCACGCCGCTAGAGATATAAAAGGGCGACGACAACTTGCCCGAGCCACGCGCATATAATGCTCGGATAACATTTACATAAATCGCAGGTACATCTTTCCTGAGTGCATGTCTATCCACCGAATCGAATGTACCTTTAATATCGAGGAACACGACAACGGTGGGCCGCCAATATGTGTGACGGTGCTCCAACAACTGACGCAAAGTGAAGATGTGGTCAATGCAGCCACACCACGACGGAAGCCAGCTTGCTCGTCGCGAACCTGATTTCACGAGTGCCATCCAGTCTGTGAAGGATGACAGAGGTAAGCAATTTGAGGCAATCTAAATCAGACTATCTCTACTATGGCTGCCGCATTCCGATCGTTAGCCTCATTTACACATTGGGACTATGATGGAGCGGCTCCAATCGGTTGGGACCGTCACCTGCTCCCACAGTCTGACAATAACTCGTGTAAATCATCCACAAGAGCAGGTCGCCCGAATTTGAAATGGGCTGGAGGATGATCATCCGTCTCGCGGCTTTATTGAACTTCAACAGTTGATCTCACGTTCGACATCTGAGCGAGAGGGTGGATCCAAATGACAGCCCAGGGAGCGGGGCGACCAATGGCCGGCGAGAAATCTAACAATTCCGACAGATTAAATTGCTTTTCAAAATGCTCAGCCCAACGCTCCAAGCGTTTTGACAAGTTGTGGATAGGCTGTCCACTCACGTCACGTATATTTTCACTAACACCAGGTCCCCTGCTGCCTGTTTCCCGTATCCGACGGAATAACTCACGATGGTTACCAAGGGCAGTAGGCATTTCTATCTCTGTTACACGACAAGACCACCAGTATTCGCAGTCTCTCTTCCGGCTAGCACGGAGTTTCGCCCGAAGCTGTTTGCGAGTTTCATTGTGTTCGCTTCCAGCCGGAATATGTCGGCGAGCATCTATAAGTTTCATAGACTGTGAAGAGACCCAATGTCCATGTTGGCGATTAGACACACCTGATGAGGGTTTTCTTGCTGCCAGTAAGACCTGTTGAATATGAGACGAGTGAGCTTCAATTGCATCCACTGAGCGTTTATTCAACTCGGTTGACAGCGTAATTTGTTAGGCATTCAGAAAAGTTTTCTTCGCCAGCCTGCCGGTGTTAATGCGCTTACAACATCTTCGCGGGCGTCCGACAAAGCGGATCCGCAGGTAAGCACATACAAGTGCATGAGCAGTGTCGACAATTGTGCTCAAGATCGAGCGACAGTTCTGGACGCAGCCTCTCCATCGGTAACGTATTGCAATGTGATCGATTTGCGTCCATAGCTGGTACGAGGCTGGTGGGCGCAGTCACACGCCGGAGGGAACTGTGTCGGAAATTATTGCTCTCAAGAAATAAGCGAGCATCCCCACGCAAATAAAGTAACGGATAACGTAATAAATATGTATAGATCTCATTTTTTAAGAGTAATCTGACATCTATTATGTTTAATCAAATTCCAAGTTCACTGAGGCCCACTACTCCATCCACCATTTGAATGTAAATAGTGAGATATCGCTAAGAGCCCCGGCTTATCGTCGGTCGACATAAAATGTACGATAGTTGGAAATAAAACTGACTAAAGGGTTATTGAATCCTTTTCCCTTTTCGATAGATACAAATACCGAAGAATTACTTTGGCCTTTTTTGATCGTTGCTCAGTCGATCGGAACCAGTGCATCACTCCCCTATTCTACCCATTGTACACTTACTATTTTTAATGGTAACACTTGGATAAAATTAGAGTTGATGATATAAAATGTTAGAAATGCATTTAGTCATGTACATAAATATTCTACTGACTTAACCTAACTTGATGTGGTGTTGGCATAGTGCATATACATCTGACTTTATGTTCGCTGAGAGCCTAATCCTGTTACAGTAGGTGGCAACTGTAGTAATATTTCAACCTTTTCATTTCTTACGTCATCGTGGTCGTATGGAGCAAATCCTGAGTTGAAATATTGGAACTAGCACATTTAAATGCTATCTCTGTACACTTTAATGCGTGTACGCTAGCACAATTTTAGTTGTGTGCAAACATGCAAATCGAATGAAATCCATACCAACAAGTGGTTAGCTAAGTATGCAGCACAAATTATAGACGTTCTGTACTGTGCTACTTCATATTGCCATTCACACGGTTGTATACACAAATTTGTGCTACATATGCCTTAATAATGGGCATAAGTTCGATATAAAAAAGGGGTATTAATAGGTGTAAACTGCCCATGTCTATCAAGTGACGGCTGATATATTACCACCAAAACACTCGCATACTATGTACATATATATATATATATATATGTACCAGCTTCTTGTTTAGATAAGCCTGTCAACGCGATCTCCATGGAAACGACCAAAGATTGCCTAAGCCGACAGATGAACCATGGGAGACTTGCTTATAAAGATCCTCAGCTTCATCCACAAAGCGTATATGGTGCAAACCTGAAGGACTAAGTCTGGAGGCGTGTGGTTGACAGTCATTTGTCATCAAACAAATTGGCACCACACTTGTTAAACATACACAGCATCGTTACTGATAAATTGTGTAAACATCCTTACCTTATATATATAAGCCGATAGTTCGACCACTGACTGCTTTACGCTAGCTGATTTTAATCAATCAATGGGCTAGCATTGTCACCTAGGCCGTTGTCACATACTTGCAGTAACGAGATCCTGTCTTCTAGAGCCAGCAGCCGTGGTTAAGTGTACTTAATAAGGACTCGTTTTCAACACTTACATCAAGCCTGGGAGATGATTCAACAGCCAACACCTGATATACAAGAAAGTCAACGCACAGCCAATTGTAGACCAAATGTAGCGACCGCATTATTGTCTCATGTATGTGAACAGATTTTAATCGGTAGCAGCGTACTTACCAAGCACTTCGATAAATATACATAATGATCCAGCTAACTGGACTTTATAAATGTACTGGTCACATGTGGTCACACTGCTTGGTTGAGACACCTGCTTGGCCTAGGTACTCGTGCCCCCATTAGCTACAGCTCAGTGAGCATGACATCGATAGACTAGACACCATCAGTACCTGTCGCTTCCGTACCCGGTGTTTCTACTCCACATGCATTTTACATATCACATACACTTTGGCAACGACCCTAAAGTTGCGCTGTCGCCGTCAGGGCCGAAAGGTTGTTTTCGCTTCCCAACACATAACATCAACCTATGATTAGCTCAGATAGACCATGTCTGCTTTCGTAAATTCGGTTTCCTCGCGTTTCGCCTCACTGCGCGCATTCGAAATCAAAGCGGCTTTTCGGATATCACTGAAATCCATGCGGTGAATAGGACGGATTCATATCAGGTACCTTAGTAAAAGTGTGCAATCCACTGAATTCATGCCGGTACGACGGAATAAATCCATGTCTCTAATAGGTCAAACTAGCCGATACGCAGAAGTAGACTGCATTTATAAAGTACGGTTTCCAAATGTATCATTTCCTTTCAGAAAACGCGTTCATGTTACACTGCAATATAGAATTACGGACATAAATATCGACATCTTTACCTTCAGCTTTCTTTCAAGGATCTTCCGATGATTGTACGACACCCGATTTCTAGCGTTAGAATGTCGCAGGCGCCTTCGAAACACGAATATTTATCTCACTTATTACATGGAGGTTGGTATATAGTACGCTTCCTCAGTAGCAGCATTTTGAGTTAGTTCCCAAATCGTAGTTATTAATCTAGGCCTTTGGCAGGCATAATGATTCCGCTTTGGCGGAGGCCAAATTAATCAAACTGTCATGCTGAGGCTGATAGTGAACTTGCGTTTGGTGCAGTGTAGGCAGGGGCCGTTGTCGTTCTTTGTTGATGCACCCGCGCTTTATGCAAACACACGCAGTCGTCTGCATAGGTCAACACATTGCTAGTTTCTCTACACCCAGTTAACGTCGAAAAGACGGATGTTCAGCAACCCATCCTTACTAGGGTGATGCACACATACAAGGTAAAATAAGTAATATCAATGAAACCAGCAGCATAACATTCATGCAATAAGTAACCAGTGCAAGTGTTTGAACACGGTCTTGCTTTACAAAAGAGAATATTTAAAACTCATCCGAAATCTACATTCTAAGTTTTACCATTGCTTACATTACACTATGCAGACATTCAAGGATATGCAGAAAATGTATTCGATAATCAAGAATAGCTAACAATGGCCACCGTGACTTGCTGTTCACCGTGAAAATGCTTTAATGCTTCCAGAAAACAAAGCGAATAATCAAAGACTTGAAGTACATAAGCTTCGAATGTGGTATATATGACGTCGCGAACCGAACGCAATTCGCATTGATCTTCTGCCAGGTGTCGTGCAACGTCCTGATTGACGAGGCAGTTGAGCAGAAGTTTTGCGATTGCCATCCCAACATAGCTCATAAAGATTATGGCACGATAATTCATGGCAAATATATGGCTGCTTTGCCTTTGCACTATGTCAGCCGAAGAGCTTGATGGAACTCGGATGGCACCTCCGCTTAAAACCAGACACGTTTCAGCAAGTGGTGCAACGTAGTTGCAAAACGCCTGTCCACCATATTTCAACAATTACAGAAGTATCTTGTCGGAATTCGCGCAATTGCATTTTTGTACTTGCGTAGATGCTCTCTTCGTCTCAAATATTTTTGCTTTGTCGACAACACACCTTTTCATTTCTTGATGGTTGTGCCTATGTAACGGATTTCAGTCAATCTCAGAACGTTCTTTAATTAGTTACTAGAGGTGCTTTCGTCGGATCTGTATTATGGCTCCAGTCTGTAGCGAGAATTGTGTAAATGGCTTCCACCATCGTGCTACTTGGCTACAAGTTGGATGCATCTACCGCCTATAAGAAATGAACAATTGTCTATTGTTGTCAGGTTTGGGCGCAGCATTACACCTGCTTGGTCTTCTTTATCCAATCTGCATTCATTGACAGATGAAACACTCGACTGATGCCTGATGAATTTTGCAAAACTTTGTCTCCTTCTCCTAGTCACTAGGAAACGCTTCATTTGCAGAGAATCTGGCAATTACCAGCGTGCAATTGGTTACACTGTTTTCATCAAACCTATCGGAACATTTACAAATTCCGCTCACCATCATTTCATCAGCTGCAGTCGTTACTTGTTTCCTGATGCGGTGCCACGGGTTGCTGACTAATGCGATGCAGTCAACTTCACCACATTGAGTAGAGATGAAATTCGGATGCTGTAGTCTGTTCTCCAATTCAAATTATTTCACGTGACATGCACAACTTAGGGATCTCACGCTAGCAAATAATGACGCAGTCAATCAGGTAAGCGTGACCATTTTGTGGGAGCGTTCAAGTAAGTAATTTACTTGCACCCACTCAAACCGGATTATTGTGCCCCTCATGCCATGTATGGTGTGCAATGCGAACAAGCAGTCACCCGTTTCACTGGCCGTCAATACCATTTGAAGCGTTTATTTCTATCCACCTTTTGAAATCACGTAAAATGCGCGCGTTCAAATCACCCATTTGGAAAATCTGGTCTCTACTCGGCTCCTAGCGTTTCATGAGGATATATATATTGGCATATCCATCATTGCTTCAGAATCATTTACACTTATAAATTTTGCACATTAAAATATTCCATTTTGTAGGCGAGTTATCATGACTGGTTGGCTGGTTTAATTAGACTCTGCCCACTTCTGACAGATATGAGTTACGGAACGTGCAAATATTATCCCATCTTTACATGCCGCGACGTTGGCATTTTCCACCCAGTACAGCATGTTTCGATCTCTAGACTCAAGCAGGTTACTTTCTTAATTGAAGTTTGACTCATTAAGCGCTGTAATTGCAGTGCCGCAGTTCGTGCCTTCTGCTGCGTCTAACGCATTGTGCTTCTCCATGCATCATACGCTTTTGATCACTAGTGTCAGCAAGCTCCAAGACTCGCTGTTGAGCGTATATGCTTTCAAGTATCAACCAAAACTTGCGCTGAAGTTGGCTGGAGGGAGTAAGCGTCCCTTGAAATTAAAACCAGGTGCGCATAAACAAGGATTCAGAAAGACGGTAGGCGTTAGCTTTGCTGAATTATGTTTCTCCAAGCCGAGGTACTTGGCGGATAAGTCAAGCCATTCACTCGCCACAACTTTTCGACAATCATTGTAATTAATGGATTCATGGTTATTTATTGGATTAAAATATTGCCAGATAATCTAAACCTGTAAAGAAGAATGACTCTGGTCTTCAAATAAAGTCAACGCTTTTTGTAACCCCTGGAATTGGAGCCGGCATTCCGCTATAAATCAGTGAACCAACTCGGGAAATTGTAGGTCCTGACTCTTAGCTAGAATAGGAATGCCGGCCAACCTCCACCTAGCCATCAGCATGAGGTAAAGTTCAATATATGTGCCAAGGGTACACTAGTATTGGTCCAAGTGAATGAAATACCCAAGAGTCGATTAAATGCAAATCACCGTTCTCACTAACAATGCGCCTCGTAATGCACTCACACGGTTTATCGTGTAAGCCAAGGATGCTAAATTAAAGGTTACAGTACCCATTAAACGATGCAAAATTCTTTCCTGCTATATCACAGAAGGATAACGAATGATTATCCAACAAATCCTACGTCCTATCGCATACAGCAACCTGAACAACCTGAAAATTTATTGCACAATTATACGAGGTTAGATGACACACATTTCACCGTGCACGCTTGCAAAATCTAGCATTCCTCCTTCTTTATACCTACCGTAAACGACAGGTAAAACTCAATGGTACATTACAAAAGCAACCGCAATTTTGTCGTTTATTTAACGGAGTACAAATGATGACAATCCTATCTGAATGTGATATGAACTCTCTCCAGTCCGCGGATCGGTAACATAGGTTTAACCAATAAAGCATGGCACTACCTCGACGAGCAAAATGGTTACTTTCCTACCCAACCTTTGCTTATGCCAGGACTTTGGCAGTGTGCATTTATCTAAATTTCCACAAATATATAAAGCGACTTTCTTGCGAATCACGGATGTATAATTCCATGTAAACGGTACCAATGTGCTGCTGCTTAGTACACCGAAGGCCACCATAGTCCCCTCGTGTTTCTCGAATGCACAACCAATGTATATGCATTCATTGCGATTATGAGGCAACAGCAAGCAATAAGCATGATAGCGCTATTGCCAGACTCTATTCTCTAAATTTGGGCTGGTATATACCTCTACTTTGTGTGGTTTCAGCACGATGTAAATGATTCGATATATCACGTAAGCGACTCCAGGACGTGAATGCAAAGCAAAATGCGTAAAATTCAATGACCCTTAAAACCGCTGCGTCCACGAAATTCAACAAATAACTCAGGCTTTCGACTGGCTCAAGAAACGGCATCAGGCCGCATGGCAAACATCTAATAAGTGCACAGAGCTACAGGCTCAATTCTTTGCGTGTTTGAGGGTCAGAATCAGGTAATCCATCAGTCAAACTTAGGTTAGCTTGCTCTCATTGTTCATGGAGATAACATTCGTAAAATACTAGCCTATCAGAACTGCAGGTATGTGATAAATCTCTCCAAAGACATAGTTGGGTTCTACACTAACTGTTCGAACATCCCACTTGTCAAGTGTATGCTTGACCTAGTCAAGAAATGCAAATATTTGTGACAGAAGCTCAGTAGCCAACTAGCACTAAGATCATCTCATTGGCATAAGTCCTGAACCAGTTAGACCTGAGAATATGTAACCAAAAATGGTGCACAATTTTACTTTCTGTATCACAATCAACCGAGAGCCATCAATGTTTTCGCCTCAAATTTGGCATAACATAAGGCGAATAATTGCCTTAAGGTTAGGAAGCCAACAGTGCCGTTTGCAGATAAAGTCAGGCACCAAACAAATGCGACTCGTTAAATCCCACCAGTCTTGATGAGACCCGAATGCAACAAGGAGGATGCAGTCAAACAGCAACCCTTAAACTTTGATGTTCAGGGGTCTACATTTGTGGCCAAATTCTCCTAGAACAACAGTTACCTATACCGCCATTGCTGTATAGATCAACCCAACGGCAACTCGTTCCCTAAATAATGTTGCAAACACCAAAGACATGGATAAAGAGACAAAAAATACGCAAGCATCATTTGGTGGAAAGTCAGGACAAACGATAACCTAACCTTACTGCTCAAAGGAACTGGGATCAAACAATAGTTCCCTGACTGTTGTGTGGTCGAACGTACTCCAGTCAACCGCTATCACTTTGCTAGTCAAATAGTCTTGCGACATATAACAATGGGAGTCACTGTGCATTTTGAAGAAATTAAAATCCAAACCCAGAAAATTAATACGAGTTGTTCGTTGGCAGGTGCCAGTTACGGTGGTAGTGCCATGGTAACAGCAGTAAAACGAATAACGGCCGACTCCACAAAGGTCGGCAGTCACATACACCCGACATACTTTACCGTCTGTCTCCATTAGGTGCTGATATGCTAGTTTGTTTGTACACGAGTACCCAGGGTCAATTCAGTAACCTGGCCGAACTAAAATATCGATATGTTGCTCTGAATTACAATATAATCAGCAGCACTGAGACATGGTTAGACACTGGAACAGCGAACGCTAAAAGTTCGCTACCAGGCGTGGCACTCATTCGGAATGATAGACTGACTAAGAGAAGAGGCTTAATTCTGCATTACCAAAGCGATTTACACTACATTGTGATGGCGGATTAAGCTGCACTAGTTCTTGATTCGTTGTGGTGTCGCCTGCAATTCACAGGTAGAAGCGCTTGCGTTGTAGTCATTTGTACCGTCCACCTAACAATATATCTGAAACAAAATACCGAATTGAGACTGCCATACGGCAAACTCGAAATAGAAGATAATCTTACCTATATATTATTAGCGATTTCAATGTGCATTGCTTAGCAATCGCTGTCACGATTGGAGAGCCATTAAAAACCGATTTGCGTGGCTTGTTAACATTGTTTTGTTTTATAATCAATCCACATTGCTCAATCGGTTTAGAAAGGGGAATATGTCATCTTCGCTTCATTTTGTGCTTATCAACGAAGAAAGTTTGATTGACGCGTTGATCTTAGACTGCCAGTTAGTTTGCAGTAATCATACATACTTTATTTTCAACATCATCTGCCATGCAGCATACTTAGCTTCGGGCCATGAGCTAGCGCGAATCATCACATACTACAACCGATCAGCCTAACCTTTCGGTGTCACTACCTGGTCGTTCCATCATGAAGACCCACGGGTTTCCCTTGGCTGAATTCAGTAAACAAATTCAATAGTCTTAGGAAGGTGCAACAACTAGATCCGCTACTCTGGACGCTTATCGAAGCAGGAAACGTGCAGTGGATGCAAATGACACAAATTTCCAAAATATATTACCATCAAAACATACTCCAGTTTTCATAACCTACGCTACGCTACGACACACCCGCATCTAGTTTAACAACTCCTCTTCCTTGCATAATTTGACAAAACTATCCAAGCGAAAATCCCTGGGTTTAGATACTATTCACACACTTGCGCTGCGAATCACAGCAAGTCAAATTGCAGAGCCACTGGTACAACTCCTCCAGCGCTGCTTAGGTCAAAACCACCTTCATTTCATGTGGAACCTGGGAATAATAACACCCATACACGAAGGTGGAAGCAGAACCAAGTCCAAAACCGCCGCCTGGTTTTCCTTCTCCCTTCCCTCCCTCCTTTCCCTCCCTTCTCCTTCAGTAGTCAACCGACATTAGTTTGCGATAAATAATAGAGTGCTTAAGTATATATCGTCTTTGGGAGCGACATATTACATCAACACGAAAGGAAAGTATAGAGCGTTACGGCCTGTAGCACGATATCGACTTAAGTAGGCGTATCTCAAATACATGTGGTCGTCCGTGATAAAAAAATCTCCATTTGGTCCTTGTCTTGATATGTCATACAAATCATCAGCTTGCTTTTAAACAACTACAAAACTATTTTTAAAGTCGTGTTGTATTCTGACAATGGATAGAAAGCTATGGTAAGTGCGCCAGTTTATTTTATGCTGGTGAACATTGAAAAAATATCGAGAAATAAAATTTTACTTTTTCCCAAATCCAGAACTGCTATACTTGCTGATAGTTATAATAAATTTAACAAATAAGAAATTAGTAAGACGCACTTTAATTAAAGCAGTAAGACATGTAATATGTAAAGCTACTACAATAAAAGAACTGCATTGCGAATCAAAATATAAACATATTAAATGAATTCCCAAATAGCTAATTGTTATCCATTCATTAGTAAGTATAATTTGCACATCCTAAGTGAGTATTATAATCCACGGCTTCAAAGCGTACCAAGTTACCATTTAAACCTTGCCTGTAAGCTATTATTCAGCGTCATGCTGCTAATATTACTATGAATACAAAACAGTAATATTTCATTATTCGTGGTTTGCACGCAGCTGTTTACAGTATCCCATTCTAGGCAACCGGAAGAGGATTTAATTCTTCCTTAGATAGGTTTTTAACACATGTAGCTTTTTAAACTGCATTTGATAGAAAAGTATCACAAGACCGTTTGTGTTACTCCTAATGGTGCAAGCCATATACGTTTGCGCAAATTTTCCCAGCATGCACATTAAACCCATAGGTTTAAAGAGGCATTTTGTGGCTAAATATTTTGCTCACTTACAACAAATTAGACCAAATGCTGCTGGATTGTTTAAGTGACAAGGTGAATTACATATTTGTTGTTGTTCGATGCAACTTTGGCAAAACTACTCGCATCATCCGGCGATACTTGCAAACCTGTTAGGCCATTATGATTTCCAAACGAGGAAGACTCCCCACAAACCAGTTCCATCAAATACATAGGTAAACTATTTGGTCACAGTTAGGAAAAATCCAGATGACGCGTCTTCCGGTGTTGGGGACTACGTAGATATCCCTGTGTTACGCTATACTGCAGACTATCCCATAGGATTCACACCCCAAGTATGTGCGTACGTACAGTCTAAAAATTACCTCATTAACCACTGTAACGTTACTCATTTACCTTATTTCATAACCATGCTAAGGTGTATAAACTGCGTAATTTTGAGGGTTAATCAATCTTTCATCCTACATGAAAATAAATGTTTATTCTACACCAGCCATTCTTTACTATTTTTTCGAACATCGGCCGGAGTTATATTGTTACCAACCAAGCTGAACCAATCAACTGTTAAATAACTGCTATAAATATGAATAAAATCGGCATTCACATTTTGTACTTAGAGTGAGTAAACCTCCTATATTTATGCTGCATTCAAGTAAATGGATGCAATATTTTTAATAGAATGACGTTTCAGTGTCTCTAAGAAACATAGGCCCTTTTTAAGAAAACTTTATTTTAATCACCTTTTGTATTTGTTTTGCAATACTTCGAATGCAAACATCCAAATCACTTAGCTGATTCATATTATTTTATAAGTCCTAGCTGTAAAGGTCTGCATGCTTTTGAAATGCCATCCATACTCAAGCAACTATATACATTATTTTAATAACGCAACCATAGTAGAAGAGTCCGGAATTGCCGACGGTATATCCTGTACTACCGAAAAGCATTTTACCGTGACCCATGGCACTTATTCCCACAGCAACTAAAGGATGTGTGTTTGATATTCACACTTTAATTGTTCGTTTTCCAAAACCTACGACGGAATACAAGTAGTAATACTTGTTAACCGCACATCTGAATCCGCTTCGATATACTGCGTAATAAATACAATTGGTCTCTGCGTTCGCGTTTATCATTCACCTACTTTAACAATATTCTTACTGGAATACTTCTTCGGAAGTGCTTCTGCTTCCTTGACGACGTGGATGATGTATACTTTTTTCTCCAGCGCTAGCCATTCAATGCTCATACTTTATTAGCCGGATTGTTCGCATTACACACCTGCACTAACCATTAGTAGTAAACATTTTCACTGAAATTCCAGTGAAATATATAACGGTAGTGGTATTTTTTGGATATTGGTAACATAAACAACAGCCATGTGCCCCTGTGTTACCCAGTCAGATAACTGGTTGTGTCGTCTTTAGCTTCATCCAAGTTACTAGAGCAAGTCTTATACTTGCAAACAAATTACAAAATACAATCTTCTATATAAGCAGATGCATTTTCAGAAGTGATATTTGCTTTATAATTTTAAACGTTGGGTGCATGCTATATAACATTTCGATATGGAAATCTGCGAAAACTGGACAACACTTTTCAGAAAGCATCAAATGATATTTCACAGGAAGTGATTTATGCAAGTTTAACATTTGATTTTCTTTGTGCGATTCCATGTCCTAAACCTAGAGCTTCAATGGTTGAACAAACGCGAAATTAGTTTCTATCTACATAACGGCAATTATTCAGATTAATGTTTGCGGCCCAGCCGCAACTCGGTTTTCTAACTCCGCACCCATAATGCCCAAAACACTTGTCAGCATTACACACGGCAGTAAATATGCGCATTTGTAGATTAAGTACCGCGGATCAATGAACTCCGTAGGAGCTATAAAATTAAAAAGGTACGGTCAACAACCAAGTGACGGATTTACTAAGGCTATCAACAAATAGCCAAACAATTAACCCAAGTCGATCTGTATGGAAAATGTCCTGGGCGGGTGTAATGTTCCCCGTATCCACTTTTGCTTTGATATTATATTAGGTCTATGTACGTATGCATATTTTGGGATACATATTTTGTTATGCATACTAATGCATGCACATTTTAAACATGTTATTCCTAATAAGTAAAATTCCATATCGAAACAAAGTTTGCATACATATATTAGAAATCAATATTATTTTCGGTTGACTGTTAATTATTTTATTTATAAAAGCACTATGCCTTTTAAATTGAAATGTTTTCGGTCTATAGCCAGCATTTAAAATCATTGACTACTTTGCATGAGTACGTTTTAATCCACCATATGCAAATGATTACATAACTGTAAGAGCAATTTGAAGCCCATGGCGATCATCAACCTTTTCGACTTTTAAGGTTAATTAATTGCTTTGCATTTAAGCTAATTGTTTCAAGCTTGTAATGCTTAGTAATATCCAAAAACCCCGCCTGTATTACTTGTTTAAACAATACTTTAATGACATCATACTGTGACTTCTTTTTTGCCACAGAATATTTGTTTGTTTATGTGAATTATTAGTAATCCCGTTTTGTTGTTTTATTTCATGTTTCCCTTTTCTTTCTGAACAGATCCCCCGAGGTACCCATTTCTAGCTTCCAAGAGTTGTTGGGTATCCATTAAGCAACTGTCGTTCATTGAATTGCGCTGCATGTTAAAAATATATTTTCTTTACTGGCTGGTTCGCATTAGCAGCCGGCCTAGGGAAAAGTAGCTTAAACGATACTTAGGAGCGGTGACGTATTTTCTGCCTAAATCCATTCCTTCCAACAACCAGATGAGAATGGACGTGGGGTTAAAAACACTCGAAGGACGAAAGCAGGTGATCGATTGCCCAAGGAGACGGTTTCACGGATGGTAGTACTGTGTCAATTGCCATTTTTTATCCGTTTAGATTTTGCCTAAAATCCTTTCTATTTCATCATTTCTTTTCTAGCAATTCCCAGTATCACCCATGCTGTACTTGCCTCATCATGGTGCATGGGGCTTACCTCGTGGAATCAGTGGCGCGTCATACATGTCTAGGGGGCGTCGTCGGAACTGCTGACTTGTTGTTCCATCTAGACTGTAAGAAGTGGCAAGTACTACCGACTGGAGTATACCCCACTCCCTGGGGCTGGACAATGTCGGTCATAGAGAACATCGTCCTCAGCTCCATATGTATGCCATCTCTGACTGTCCTTGGATCGATCGCGCGCTAATATCCCTGATAAACAGATGAAGACTGGAATCAATTCAACTCTACCCAAGCTACATCGGATTACCTGAAGTACAAAGCAGTCAAAAACCAGTGTACGCTGAGTAAACGCCATAAACAAGGTCATTCCGAATATAGCCTGGTTGTTCCATCTCGTGGTTGCAATAAGTAACTCTTCTCGTAGCTAAGGCGAAATACCAAGGCAAGTAGGGGCATTCCTGCCCTAACTCTTCACGACATAGACTACGTTCTCTGTGGCGATAATGCGAAAGCTCATCTAATAGGCATTCAGTACTCATGGGTCTAGTCAGTAGAGACCACGCTACTCAGTGATGTTATGACAACGCACTGTTCGCTGCTATATCAAGCCGAAATCACTCATGAGGTCGTGTTGAAACGTCTACTCCAATTGAACCGGAATTCTGCCCCAGGTCTCGACGAACCTCACCCCCTGGAGGACCAGGGGACTAAGTTTGTCTGACCTCTAATATTTGACAAACCTGATGGGAGTAGCTCTCAAGGGGCTTGTTGGGCGGAGACTGGTAAGCAATGACACGTCAGACGTGACAAATACGACAGTATAAAAATCGGAAGCAACTGAACCCAACGTATATTGTAAGGCTACAAGGATAGGAAGCGAATCAGACAGAGCGATTAACGTGCGGCGAGGAACTCACTAAAAGGGTTTGTGACCACGTATGTGCAGTCAGTTAAACAAATGGACGTTTCGAAGGTTAAAACAACCATAAGATCCAATGTTACAAGATACTGAAAGAGCATGTTTTCTGTTGCACTACAAGGGCCTCCCCCTAGAAGGCTGAAGGATGGAAGCCTTCGTTGGAGCTGTTAGTGGGGGGAACGGAAGTTGAGGGTGGATGCGAATGTTTCCAGGGGCTTGAAAAGTGCTTCCAAAGTGAGGTGTAGCAGATTTCGCTGGGTCCAGGCTTTTGTTAGTTTTATTTATGTCGATCGTGTGGACCAGAGTGCAGCATTGGTGGGCCGTCGGGGCGGTCTGGTCAGACTGCAAAAAAAACTGGCTAGTCCAGAGAAAAGGCCGACAGGACCTTCCCATTGCTGCAGACCCGACGCTGCGCTTGGGAGGTGTCACTCCCCCCACCGCACTTTAGTCCACGTTCCTCGCCCCACGAAGAAATGCAGGCGTGCTCTTCCCACGAAGGAATCCGGCGTCCTCGTCGGCAATGCCTAAGCGGCGTTTGGGGACCAATTCGTTCGTGGGCGTCTGCGATCGAGGGCGACTGTCTGTTCCTTGGGTGAGTACGGCTGGTGAGTCACTCCAGGGTTGCGTTAAGCCGGTTGGCGAGTCACTCGAGGGTTGCCTAGTCAGTTCCGGCGGTTGAGTTTCTGGAAGGTAGAACTCAGAGGGGGTTGGCAAGGGTCGGGGAGTGGCATGACGCCGGAGAGGGAACATGGCATGTAGGATAAAAGCAAATACGCTTTTTAAGTTTTTCAAAATGTTTTGCGTTCTTTTCTCGATTTTGCAAAGCGTTTGTGGGTGAGACGCAGGATAACCATTAAAGACGATAAGGCGTGTTAATGAAAATAGCAAACGCTTACAAAGTCGGAAAAACGGACCGGACTTTGACCTGTCTAACGCGTCGGTTGGTTGCCTGGGGTTGCGGTGGGATAGGTTGCGGGTCAAGGGGTACGGAGAGATCCGGGTTATTTAGTGCACGGGAAGTCACCACAGGTGCGGGTGCTTGTGGGTGAGCATCAGGATGGGCTGTAAGTGGCTCGTCAAAGAAAGCCACTTTGAGTCGGTCGATGGACACCGTTGTCCGATGACCATTCTGGTCTATAGTAAAACGTTTCGGAGTCCGTTGTAGAACTCTGAAAGGACCAGTGTAGGGCGGCTGGAGAGGGCGCCGCACTACGTCGGTGCGGAGGAAGACGTGAGTGCAGGTAGAGAGTCCGCTGTGCATTTGCACATCTCTAGTCTGTTCACGGGGCGGGGTCGGGCGTAGTGAACGCATGCGTTGAGCTAGGGAGGACGCAAAGTTAGACGGAGGCATACCCGACGAAGCGGGAGGTGCAACAAATTCTCCTGGTAACTTGAGCGTCGTGCCTTAAACCAGCTCTGCTGGTGCACATTAAAAGTCAGCTTTGATGCTGCTGCGAATGCCTAAGAGTACGAGCGGAATGTTTTCGCTCCAGCTAGGGTCAGAGGAGGCGCAGAGCGACGCTTTAAACTGTCTATGGAAACGTTCAACCAACCCGTTGGCTGCTGGTTAATACGCAGTGGCATGAATGGGGCGACAACCTAAGAAGTTGCAGAACGTATCGAATTGTGAAGATTCGAAAGGCGTTCCGCGGTCAGTTGTGATGGTGGATGGGCATCCGTAGTGCGAGACCCACCGATCTAAGAAGGCCCTGATAACAGTCTCAGATGTGCTGTCTGTTACAGGAATGGCTTCTGGCCATTTTGTGAAACGGTCGACACATGTCAAATTGTATACGAATCCGCGCGACGGAGGCAATGGACCTACCAGGTCTAAGTGTACATGCGAAAACCGAGAGTCCGGGGCAGGAAATAAACCAAGAGGACTGCGGGTGTGACGATGTACTTTAGAGCGCAGGCATTGAAGGCAGGCGCGAGCCCAGGTACGAACATCTTTGTTTACACGTGGCCAAACGAATCGTTCGGTGACCAGTTTCAAACATGCACGGATACCAGGACGCGATAGTGAGTGCATGTTGTCAAAGACTGTGTGTCTGAAGGAGACGAGCACGTGGGGTCTAGGACAACGTGTGGTAGTGTCACAGAGAATAGTTCCTTCCGTGGTTTGGAGAGGAACAGGTTGCACATGCAGCGAAGTTGACTGCAGAGTGCGCTGGACGTCTTCGTCTTGAGGCTGAGCCGATGCTATTGCGGCAAGGTCGACGGTAGGCAAAGACTGCAGAGTGAGGTTGACGCGTGAGAGAGCGTCGGCGACGGGATTGTCGACACCTGAGACATGACGCCTGTCAGCAGTGAACTGCGTGACAAATTCTAGGTGTCTTGTTTCCCGTGGTGAGTATTTGTCGCTAGCAGAGTTGAAGGCAAAGATAAGGGGCTTGTGGTCAGTGTAGACCGTGAAAGCGCGGTCTTCAACTGTGTGCCGAAAGTGACGTATTGCTAGGTAAATGGCGAGCAGTTCTCTGCCAAACGTGCTGTAGTGGGATTCCGCTGGCTGCAGGCGCTTGGAGAAGAACCAAAGGGGTTGCCATTGCCCACAAACGTGTTGTTGGAGGACGGCTCCTACAGCGACGTCTGAGGCATCAGTCGTAATAGAAAGAGGTGCAGTCGATTTGGAATGAGCGAGGAGGGCTATGTTGGAGATAGCGTCCTTGAGCTCAGCGAAGGCTGCCTGTGCTGTGTCACGGAAAGCGAACTTACGTTCATTTCCTCTGAGTAGGTCACTCAGCGGTAGCATGAGCTGAGCGCAGCGCGGAATGAAGCGCCGATAGTAATTGACCAAACCACAACTTCGACGGAGGTGCTTGAACGACGTCGGAGCTGGGAAGTCCTTTGTTGCCTGGATCTTGTCAGGAAGGACTTCGATGCCAGATGATGAAACGAGGTGGCCTAGGAATTCTACCGTTGATTTGCCGAGTTCGCACTTAGACGGGTTGACTGTGACACCGTGTTGGATCAATCGCTGGAACAGAGTTCGAAGGTGCTCGAGGTGCTCTTGTTCCGATGTACTGGCCACTAAGATATCATCGAGGTAGGCATATGCGAAGTCTAGGCCACGAGTAACATCGTGGATGAAGCGTTGGAAGGTTTGTGCGGCGTTGCACAGTCCAAATGGTATCCTTAAAAATTCAAACAAACCGAAAGGAATGATTACGGCTGTTTTAGGAATGGCATTGTCTTCCACAGGTATCTGGTGATAGGCGCGAACCAGATCGATCTTGCTGAAGATCGTCTTACCTGTGAGGGATGCGGTAAGGTCCTGCATGTGTGGGTTGGGATACCTAGCTAGGACGGTTAGGCGATTGAGTGCGCGGTAATCACCGCAAGGGCGCCTATCACCAGATTTCTTGGGGACCATCTGCAGGGGCGAGGACCAAGGGCTATCGGAAGGGCGGATTATTCCAAGTTCAAGCATGTGCTCAAACTCCGCCCTAGCTACCTTTAGTTTCTCAGACGATACTCGGCGTGGACGGCATGACACAGGTGGGCCGTTCGTCCGTATGTGGTGCGTGGCTTGTGCTGCCACGGGCAAAGCTGCGTTACTTGGCTGAACGAGCTTATGATACTGAGAAAAGAGATTGGCATAGTCTGGCGATGTCTGGGGAAATGAATAGACCGGGGATATAGATGTGACAAGGGCGGTGATGCTACGTACGATGAGTTTTGTTGCAGTGTCGACTATCATCTGGCGTTTTGCATCGACCAAGAGGTTAAAATGCCTGAGAAAGTCAATGCCCATTATGGCAAAGGGGACTGCAACGACAGTGAATACCCAGCGAAAAGTGCGCCGAAGACCTAGGTCCAGGGTAAGTGACCGTGACCATAGGTGGCTATTGGCGTGCCATTGGCGGCACTGCGACTTGTCAAAAGAGAAGCGGTAGGCTCACCTGGCATAGGGGGAATGACGCTGACTTCAGCCCCAGTATCAAGTAAGACCTGGGTATCGGAGTCATAATCCCTAATGTAGATGAGACGACATTGAGCTTTGCTGACGTTCGTGGCCATTACAGCCCGGCGTGGCGGATCATCTATAGCGGAGTAGCTACACGGCTGTACCCACTTACGGGCTTTAGTACCGAAACGTGAGTGGTAAAAGCAGTAACCTGAGGCATCAGGTTTTGTGCGACGGTGCGATGATTTAGAGCCGTTGCAGTGCTTACTTTTTAAGGTGAGTTCTTTGATCTGGCGCTGAAGCGACGCTATCTGCAATGATAACGGGTCTATTACCGACGGAGGGCTAGCCGCACCTGTCGTTGTGGTTGCACCAGCGCAAAGCTGCGTGGGTGCTTTGGTTTCAGTCTCTGGTTGGTGTCGTTCAATGACGCGGTCTGCTAGATCTGCAATTGCCGTGATTGGCAAGTCACTTGCTACTGCAAGGATAGCCTGTGGGCTTTTAGAAAGGCGTTGCACCCACAGTTCGCGGAGAATCCCTACGTCCATGTTGGACGTGCCGATGAGCTGCTGCATTTCGCGCAACAAGGCTGAGTGCATTCTACACTCTAGCTGCAGATCACTAAATAGCTGCTGCATGCGGACCTTGTCAGAAGGCGTGATTCGCTGAATAATAGCCTGTTAAATGCGTCGTATTTCATTACTAGAAGGGGGACAAAGAATTATGTCTCTCACCTGCGAGGATATACTATGAGGAAGGCAAGATATTAGCTGGTTATACATTGCGAAATCCGAAGACATATTACGAATATAAAATACGGATTCTAAATGCAAAATCCATAATAAAGGTTCATTCTCCAAAAAAAGGGGGAGGGGCCAATGCCACCGAATTGACCATGACTGGCTAAACGGCGTTAACCGCGCATGGAGACGGCTTATCCTCTAGATTATCCATTGCAAAATGCAGATAAAAATGTGGTAGTTGTAAAAACAATATAATCACATGTAATGAATTTAAAAATTCACTGGAACGAGCTCACCAGAATGAAAATTCACAATGGCAGACGGCGTGTTCCTGACAAGGGGTTACCAATTTTGGGCGGAGCCTGATATACTAGTCGGTAAGCAATGACACATCAGACGTGACAAATACGACAGTATAAAAATCGGAAGCAACTGAACCCAACGTATATTGTAAGGCTACAAGGATAGGAAGCGAATCAGACAGAGCGATTAACGTGCGGCGAGGAACTCACTAAAAGGGTTTGTGACCACGTATGTGCAGTCAGTTAAACAAATGGACGTTTCGAAGGTTAAAACAACCATAAGATCCAATGTTACAATATACTGAAAGAGCATGTTTTCTGTAGCACTACAGGCTCGGAGGCACCACCCAGTATAGCGCAATGGGTCAAGGAAATACGCAAACCGTAGCACTACGTTGAGGCACAGTCTTTTTACGACGAAAGAAACTGTTTTCTTGCTGGACGTCGACATGGTGCGTCCGCCGTTAGAATATGGTGCACGTTTCTGCTATATCAGCACAAGCGGCGTGATGAAACAACTGAAGGAAATGCAGCTCTAAGCCCCTCACCGAATTCTCACGCTTCGTGGCTTATCCTACCAACAGATGTGCCGTAAATTGCGACTTCCGACACTGGTATAAAAGAGATTAAGCATCCATATCATTACAACTTCCATAATACTTCGTCTTTGACACTTTCCTCATCTGAAGTATATATGTTCTTCATTGTGAATATAATAATCACCCTAGGGCACGCATAGTGGAAATACCGCGTATGGACCATGTCGGGGGTTTGGCCAACGTTCGGCGGTTATGTAGAGTAGTTAGTTCCTGGAATGCATTACCGGAGGACAGTGTCATCAAAAATAGTGAAGGCGTTTACGCCTAAAGTCGATGCCTTTGGACTGAGGTTCCAATTCTTCCCTTTCACTTCAAGTTGCACTCTTAGCTAGTATTACGCTTGTTACTTTTATATTCCAGTCTTTTGTTACTTTTCACTTTTACTTCACATGACTGGCATATCAGTGACTGATAGCGCGTCCCCTGAACATTGCTTGGTTGACAATGGTGTGATACGTGCGTGTTGCTCTAGGTCTCTCACATTGCCGTCAATATGTACCATGGATCATTGACGCTTTCACGAATGAAAGTACATGGAAATTTTCAACTGTTCCGGTCCCATTTTTGAACTTGAACTTGTTCATTATTTTGCGCAACTTCGTTTGCTGTGGCATTCTGTCGGTTAATAATTCTAAGTGATGCGTGAGTGTTTTCACACTTACGGCAGTCAAGTATGTGTCGTGCGATCGATTTGGCAGGCAGCTTCATACCTATGCTGATTTGGTTCAGCAGAACATGCTCTGCAATCTTTGTATACAGTTTCCTCTCAGTTCGGCTGACGTATCCGCTACCATTAGCACAGTGAAACAGGTAGATGCATGAAACGGTAAATCGAGGTTCTGGCCTATCCAGCTTGTGTTTAAACAGCAAATTCTGCAAAACAAGGCCGTCTTCGGTAATCGGTGACCGGCAATACGTTGTACTTTCTTACTTGTTCAAATTTATTTATCTGTTATTCTAATATACTAATGGGATATTTACCGCCTAACGCTCGCTTACGCACATCCTCGTTGCGGACGCGCTGGTGCCATCCGATAACAGCAGTGCTTCGCAGGCTGCGATCATCAAAGGCTTGAAAGCACTTCAGACCCTCAGATGAATGGCGCTGTCATGTTACGATACAATAGGTCGGGGCGCAATGTGGCATTGTAAACACGGCCTTTCGGATCTGTGGAAATTCCTGTCGACACTATAGATTCAAGAGGGCAATTCTAGCTTTTGCAATAGTTAAACCGATTTCAGTGGTTTTGCGCCCATGTTTGTTGACGCAGCTGCCAAAGTAAATTAATTAGTCAACTACCTAGAGTTCTTCCTTACCATGGATCAAGGGTTAACCAGACGGCTGGTGAACCTGCAACCACACTGCATCTAGATGGCGCGAAGCGTAGGCCAAATGATGGGACCACCCTAGAGTGGTTAATCAGGGTTGACTGGGTCACCCCAACCTCTTTTATGAGTAGGAACATATCCTCCACATTATCAAGGGCGCCTAGCTTTTTCCAGGCAACGATTCGACGCCTGCATCGTGCGGTTCCGCAAGTGAACACTCCACGATGGAGTCCACAGCCGATTTGAGCAAAAATATTGAAATTGGATAATTCTGACGAACACCAATTGTTGTCAAGAAAAGGTATGGTAAGTCACCTTAGACCCTGACGCGACATGTGGTATTCCAGAATGAAACACTTATACTGTCGTTTCCTAGTCGGGCTGCATGTTTAAAGTGTGTTCACTGCTGAGTTATCCGCGGAGTCATGACTGACTATGGCGCCAAGCAGTGAAAGCCGCAAGAAGGCTGGCTCGCTCATTTCGTTTAATCTTTACACGATAGCTATCTGCATGTGACGATATACCGTTGACAAGTTGAAGGCATCTTGACCCTGAATTTTGTTTGAGCATTAAAATTTTCCGCTTAACCCCTTCCTCTCCCTCTTACTATTCTTCGCTTCGTAAGTTGCCTCGATTTTTCGGCATCGTAACGCTAGCTCAAATAGCAAATATACTGCTGTTTGTGATAATTCCTGCGAACACTTTTCCGCGTCCCGTGGTGGAGCTGTACGCTATCGGGCGCGTCCTCAAGTTACGGATCAGGGAGTGCATTTCGTGTGGAATTAAGTGTGAATAAGTCTCGTTTGCTTTGCATGCGAGATGAATAATCAGTCGCGGACAATAGGCGGCAGCGTCTGAGTGTGGTGGTTTTGGGCTGGTCACCTAGTTCTCTATAAACTACCACAAGTGTTCGTACGGCGCTGTGTCAAAGCTAATGTGACCGGCTCTATGGTTACTGACCACACCTGTAACTGAAGGTGAGTATCTAACGAAGAGCTGATTAACAACCACGCTGGCCATCGGCTTCTCTGTGGACTGCTTCAGAACACAAAGAGGCGAATGAGCCATTTCGCTGCCAACGGTCCTCGTGAATCAACCCGCTGCCTTGCGGTCGGGTCTTTAGCTCAAAGGATCTGGGTAGGGTCCCTTATGTCAACATCCTTCCTCGGGAAACTGGGAAGCTCAAAGCCTAAACAGCAAATGGAACTTTTCTTCCATCCTCTAACTCTCTCCATTTTATTATTGTAAGTCATTTTTGTTGTGGTACTCTGCAAAAACTTTGACTGTCTCTTGAACAACCATTCAGAGATCGGCTGGCGTATATTGAACGGTCTCAAGCAGCACGATATGAAGGCGAGTCTGGCGGACACGCCGACACTGGATGAGACACAGTTTGCACTTGTTCAGCTGCGAAACGGAAAGTGTGCCGGTGACGAAGGGATTGAAACACGACGTACCCGCTTCGGTGACTGCGTTGCACCACCTTTTGCAAACGTATATGTATTGTGGAGGTGCAAGCAATGTTGTATGAATTACCGTGGCATCAACTTGCGGACTTGTGTGGGCAAGGTGATTACCTGAATCTTGCTAAACCGCCTCATCAATCAGGTTGTGAAACCTAACGTGGCCGAAGAGCAGTGTGGATTCCGTTCGGGGCACAGTGCTATATATACAGTGTTTGCGGCTCGTCAGTTGCAGAAGTGTGGAGAACAACACCAGTCATAGTACTTTTTGATTTCACCAAGGCATTTTATACGATGAATCGCGAAGCATTGTGGCTGGGGTTGGGTAAGTTTGGTAGCCCGCGTAAGTTTGTAAGTGAAATTAAATGTCTTCACAGTGGTATGTGGGCGAGGATGCAGCTGAGTGGACAAATCTCGGATGACATTGCAGTTGTCACTGGTGTGAATAAAGGGTGCATCTTAGCTTTTCCTCGGTTTACTATATATCTTCATGAAATGACGTCTTGTGCTTTTGATGCCGCTTGTGCATACGGTGTTGGTATAGAGCACCGTATTGTTGGTGGATTACTGAACAGCCGTCGTTTCGGTGCGAGAACTCTAGTCTGCGTAACAGCTAACCGCATGTTGCCGTTTGCTGACGAGTGTGCGTTATTGGCACACAGCGCCGATGAGCTGCAGAACTTGGCTAGTGCGCTGCTTTCGACAGCGGTCAAATTCGGGCTCACCCTCTACACAAGCAAAACGCTCTATCTCTTTCAGCCTTCACCGGAGGTGCGCTCATCAGTATTGCCAAAAATAAGCATTGGTATTGGAAGCTTCCTCCCGCTTTAGCCTTCTTAGACGCGCGATGTCGACTGACTAGCAGCTACGCAGTGAGCTGCACATCCGCGTTTCGGAGGCAGCGGCGGCATTCGGGAAGCTAGATTAGCGAGTGTGGAACAATCATCAGCTTACCGTTGGCACGATGCTGATGGTGTGTAACTCCGGGGTGCTGTCCTTCTATACGAAAGTGAAACGTGGGCGATGTACCGGCGGGATGTGCGATATCTCAAGCGGTTCCATCAATGGTGTTTGCGACGGATTCTGCGCATCGGTTGGTGCGACAGATTTGCAGACAAGGAATTGATGCATTTAACTGGAATGCATGCAATGGACTGTATACGTTTGCTGAGATACCTCTGGTGACACGATCATGTGAGCCGTATGGATTCGACGCAAATACCGAAACAACCAGTAAATATTCAATTGAGTATAGGGAAGCGACATGTAGGGAAACCAATTTTACTTTACCCATACATGATTAAAGTGGGCCTCTCACATTCTAATATCGATTGTAGGTCAGGAGAAGCGAAGGCGATTAATGGGCGTGCATGGCGCAAACTGATCACGAAGGCAGTTGACGAAGTGCTGGAGAAAGACCTCATGCATGCAGAGAAGAAGCGGCAAGCACCGATGGGTTGTACTCCATCGACATCAAGCGCATGGTGCTGTAGCACATGCGGTCACGAGTGCTTGAGTCAGGCAGGTCTAGTGATCCACGGGCGAGGTCACGCAGGACCAACATCGAAGCGACGACGAGTCCTACAGAGAACGTAGACGGAACCGGCGCAGCGTTCGTAGGTACGATGCATTCGAAGGACTAACGGCGTGCTTGCATGCTAAGTATCTTTATTTCAGGTGGTCAGTTTGCAATTTTGTCCTAATGCTTCGCTTTCTTATATTAATGTCTAATGTTAGTATCATATATAAATCTGCACACGTCGCTGAAGCTAATTGCAGTTAAGCTCATAAAAAATTTCACGTTTGTGGCATTCTTTTAAAAGATTTTCTCTGAATTATTGAACTTATCGCGGATTCGTTTGTAAACAAATTATTTTATACGCCCATTGGTGAAGCTATGCCGCCTTATCCGTATGTATTATTTGATTTACTTTATTTGATATTTACATTTCAAGCGCTTGGCTGTTAATTGATTTCCTCGGTGTGGCTGCGCTTGATGTGCACCTTGACAAGGTACCTACATGTCTATATCCCACTACCTCCTTCATATTTTCTCCAGGAGACAGTTGGTCGCTTCTGGAGAGGACGGGGTGCACGGTTCTTATGGCCTTTCTAGGCTCAAAGAGCGGTTCCATGCACTCAGGGTGGAGCGGACTACGGTCCAGCCACCGCCTTGTGTGCGTTTGATTCCCCAAATACAGTGTGCTTTGGTTTGCCTGTGAAGGAGTGTTGGCGGGTTCCGTTGATGATACGTGGCTCTTATCCACATGCCTCCCGGTCTTATTCCTTCATGTTTACACTGGATATGGGGTGTGTGTTTATAGCTGTGTTTGGTGCAGCGCAAGCTACACATGGTCCCTCTGGATGAGCAGGCGTCCTGTGGCTGGCCACAGTGACAGGCTAATCCGAAACCGGATGCTGCCAACCAATCTCAGTAGTCTAGCAACTAGTCAAAGAGACTTACAGATAACAGTGGTGATCAGCGGAAAAGGGAAGTCATCGCGTCATACGCAGTGTGGCATGGTAGCTAAAGGTGAACAACACACTTTAGCTAATATGCCGCAGAAAGAAAAGAACATTTTGAGCAAAAATAGAAGAAAACATTTTTAGTTTGTTTCTCAGACTCCGATTTTGCGCTTTTTTGTCATGTCCAAGGCTTGAAGTATTAAACATGTTAATAAATAAAATACTGTACACAATTCATCCACTGCTTCCGGTTGTGGACCATATCTTCAAGTGTTAAGCTACTGACACTCCTCAACTTCGAGTCCCCGTCCTGGAAGATGTAGGATTCCAATGCAGCTTGACCCGAGGTCAGCGATTTCATATGCTGTCGCGATGTAGATAGCTGAATACCACGCAGTCGCCTCCAGCTATATCGTTGACGAGCAAATAAACGCGACGCGGTAGACGCTGAGTTGCCATGTGTAAACGTGATCGAGCCATCAATACTGCCGCAGCAAAAACAGTCTGTTGAAGGGAATACTCGCGTTCAACAAGATGTGACGTCGAACGTAATAAAAATTAAATCGCGGTTGTCACCAAACTTGAGTAATTCTCCTTAAGCAACCGTTATCGAAGGCATCATAAGGACGCATGTTTTCCACCCGAATCATCCAGGACTAACTCCCACATAACAATACTGACCAAACTGAGGCGCTGTAAACGAGGCCCTTTAGTGATAATGAGTCGTCGTGATGATGCCACACGTGCCATAGCTTGACAAATAATAATCGAGCTTTGGTGATAAGAAGAGAGACTTCATAGTTGATGTCACGGAGGCGAAACAGCTGACTACGGTGGTGCACACTAGCGGAGCGAGCTGGGCCAGATCACGTGAGCGGCTGACAGACTGGTTGTCATGGTCGAACCGGAAGCTGACAAATTCAGACCGTTCTCGCCGCACGGGTTGCTATGTTGCGGACGTGCTCCTACCTACAGTCAGACAGTGATGGCGGCTGCCAGAGTCGAACATGTTCAGACAAGGTGTGAGTCACCTCAGTGATAGCACCGAGGTAAGCGCATGAGACCTATAAAAATAGCCATGTTCTGTACCTAATATACTTCGGTCTAGCAGGACTTGCGTTTTGTTTTCCCCTTCTGGTAGCGCAGAGACAGAGATACAAAAGAGCAGCGTCATAACAGTGGCGCCGAGAGTTCAATCAAACCCAAAATAGCAGTCAGCTTTGAGCAATTACAGGCATTTTTGTAGGGGCAGCAGACGCAGTTCGAAAAGTCAGAGAGGCAGTTGATGGCAGTGCTATCACAAAGTTAAACAATTATGTAGAATGGGAACTGGATGTAAAGCTGACATCGCAAGAAATTCTTTCAGAATGTCAGAAGTTGCTCAAATTTATTCCTGCTGCAAATGTGGTTGCAAATTCAGATGCTATCGAGGAGCAAAACTTCTGCCACACTCCCACTTCAGAATCTGATGTGCCTAGCAGACTTAAGGATGCGACGATATAAATCAATGGAGTCAGATGATACAAATGAAAAGACGCCACGAGGCAATGCTCCAACCTGGTTCAGATCGCTGCAGAATCATTATTGCTGACCAAAACCTCAACCAGCCACAAAACCAGTATCCAGCAAAAAACGCGTTGTGCTAATCAGAAAAGAAAAGCATTGCCGTTGTCAAGCGGGAAAAAGTCAGGCAGACAGGGTGCGTCATTCCAGGATTGTTGACAGGGGGTAGGCGCGAGAGTTCCGAGGACCGAAGTGATGGTCAAATTGAAGAGTGATCCTCAGAAATGGTGGAGTCAATTATGAACATGGAGGCGAAACAGCTGACTACGATGGTGCACACTAGCGGAGCGAGATCGGCTAGATCACGTGAGCGGCTGACAGACTGGTTGTCATGGTAAAACCGGAAGCTGACGAAATCAGACCGTCATGGCCGCACGGGTTGCCATGTCGCGGACGTTTTCATACCTACAGTCAGACAGTGATTGCGGCCGCCAGAGTCGAATTTGTTTAGAAGAGGTGTGCGTCACTTCATTGATAGCAGCGAGGTAAGCGCATGTGACCTATAAAAATAGCCCTGTTCTGTACCTAATATACTTCGGTCTAACAGACTCTGCGTTTTGTTTTCCTCGGCTATTTGGTAGCGCGGAGAAACAGAGAGGCAAGAGTGCAGCGTTACAACAGCTAATTATTCTGTCAGCAGAAACACATACCCCAAGGTAGAAAATCTATATACCCCTTCAAGTTGTGCACCTTCGAGGGTGAGCACGGGACCATGTGAAAAATAATCTTTGAGCAGTACTTTACACATTGATGTAGCAAAGCTCATGCTATAGTTAGATGCATCAACCTTCAGGCGATCCAGAATGAGTTGCATACCCTGAGGATCGTCATCAATTAAGACGATATCACCAGCACAATCTTAGTCGGTCGAGCACACCCGGTAGAAGCTATAGGCCAAAATGTTGGAAACCTTCTAAAGCCTTCGGCAGAACTTCTTCTATTGTGAATTTCTATAGGAATGGGTAAATGTGGCCGCCCAATCTCACACCGCTCTTGACAGTGATATGCGAAGAACGTTTGACATTGATCCTCAATCTGCCGGATGAATGAAGGTAATGCGCCTGTAAGGTGGCGGTCTGTTTTTCTGGCACCCCGTTCTTTACCAAGCAACGCCATAAAGCAGATCGACCAATGAGGTCAAAAGCGGCAGATATAACTATTAATGTCACGATAGTGGTCCTGTGGTAAAGGTGGCGAGGTTGGAGGAGATGGCGGGGCGTGAATATTTGATCCACGCGTTCGTTGCCGGGAAGGAGACCATCTTGTTCTTTACAGCAGTATGATTCACCTACTGAGGATAGTCTGCAAAGCAGAATGTATGCCAATAATCTGGAGGCAATCGAAATAAGACTGATCCGGCGATGATGTACACATGAATTGAGAGCGCCTTTCTTGAAAATCGGGATAATAACTGCTTCGCCGTTAGGAAAATACCCTTTATCGTCATGCCAGGTATTTGCTAACAGTGCGGACAGCTAGGTAATGATCACCCCAACGCCGTACTTGTACTGCTCTGGATGGAATACGCCTGAGCCGACAGACCTTCACCGCTTCAAGTGTCGAATCTCGAGGCCGAATTCCGATTCCTTGGGTGGATTCAGTGGACCAGCCAGGATGGTTAACAAGCAGTACTGCATGTACTGATGGATGGTGAGGGCCAATTGAACTGCTGGTGAATGTGCTCTGCCTAACGGTTCTAAAGCCTTTGTTGGTTGGTGATCATAGACCCACCCACGCAGCAAATGACCTCACTCACACCAGGCTTCCTGAGGCCAGTGGACCGAATGAGTTGGAAAAGCTTGCGAGTGTTGTCAGAGAGGACAACGGACTCCCTCGATAAAGCACGCTCAGACGACTATGTTTCGTGTAAGCTTTGCATGTGTAGCCGGTTGACAGAATGGCGCTGCTCGTTGCAATCTGATTCCGCCGGGATATCTTTGCGGTGTTCCAACAACTCCAGAGAAAGAGCAGATAGTCAAGCCTTTAGGAGGCGTCGGGTTAGACGGCAGCTTGTCTGCCGGTAATTATCATCGATTTCCGGGTACAAGTCTAGTGTTGCTCGTCGTCTTGCGGTGGATTGCAACTGAGTGCATATGCCAGTGGAAACTGCTAGATCGCCTGGACGGAGGAATCAGTTGAGCTGTTTGCATCATTCTTGCGTTGCTTCAGGTTTCGGGACTGCCAAACACATACATATTTTTGCGCAGACCAGTGCATGATCAGAGTAAACGAAGTTGGACCTAAAGTACCTGCTGTGCAGTACGCTGCGGCTCCACCTGAAGCTAAATGCAACGTGACCAATTTAAGACTACGGTTGTGTTTGCGAAGGGGACGTCTCTTTGCGGAAAGCCTCTTCATACGCTTGAACTTAGCTTTCGAGAGAAACATAAAGTTGTCTTCGAGCAACGTGTGAAGCCTTCCTCTGTTATGGGAACGATTATCATCAAACTCAAGATGACCACCAAGGTGGCGTTCATAGGATAACAGTCGAACAAACCTTGCATTAAAATCCCCAGCAAAGACAACATCCGACTTTTAGCATTAGTCAAGAGCTGATGTACATCCCGGTGGAATTCGTCCCTGACCGAATCGTCACTGTAGTCAGTTGGAGCGTACACGGAGATCACAATTGCGTTCCGCTTCGCGGTGCCTGTTGATTCTACATGAATCCTGAAGCCGAACTGCACACAGTCGTCTGTTAAACGGGAATCAGTCCAGTGGTCTTGTCTCGGCCTTGCCACTTTGTGCTATACCTACACCAGCGAAACCCGTTAAGGCTGCTTCTGGATCACCAAAAAGAAGCAGGTGATATCTGGCTTCATTTTCAATGGGAGATGTCAATATGAACACAGTGCTGGAATTTTACAAGCAGGTTTCTGAAACACACCAGACTTCAATGCCTAGGGATTTTTTGGTGCGCGCTATACCAACTGGCTGTCCAAGCTGTGTATGTTTTCGGAACGTTAAAGCACACCAAATGCAACGAGGATTAGTGACGAAGGAGAGCCATAGGTTGAAGTCCGTGGTACACGAAGCAAACGGAATCTCATCTAGATAGTTCAACACATGAATCTGGTAACCGGAAGTGAGTATTGTTAGCAAACAAACGATTGACGTGTGATGAAGTCGCACGAATTTGAGAAGTAAAAGCAGTAGCTGATAAGCAGTTGTAGTAAGGTACAGGATTTCATGAGAGGGCGTGATACTACCCGGTTGCCCAAGCCGAAGTAGGAAGTTGACTTATGTTACTGCACCCTGAGCCTTTGGCTAAATAACCTACCCGCAAGGCAGCGGGGCGATTTTAGGGAATCGCACCCATGGGGAGGCGCTGACTGAATGTTCAGCTCATGTATCTTTGTTTGGTAGATCACCAAACATGAAAGGAGCACGATTGATGCAATACAAGGCCCCACCGCAGTGGAAGATTGTCGCCGAACACTTTGGTGGAACAGGGTCTACCTGAACAAACCAGCTGGCACCCTGAGGTGGTAGTTCGGCAAGCCAAACATTGTTGTCTACGCCACAGTTATAGTTAGGCACCCCCAGTGCCTTGTTAGAAAGTAAGGTAAGTTGAGGTCATCCTTGTCGACACTCTGTATTGAATATCATAGACACGTTTATTGTTGATCATGTGACATCCTTTCCAAACTGCCTCATTTTAGTTATTATGATAGATCATCGACCATCCATTCAGAAAGGTATGTATACAACTAATCTAAGATTCGAGTCAACTACGGCTTGAGGCTTTATCCTTAGGACAGAAATTCTGCCTAACTCAGCCATATTGTGGGCAAGTACACCTTGCAAATTAATGCGCCAACTAGATGACTTGACGCCCATCTCCCTTTTGTCAGGCTCTTTTAGGACCAGCTTGATTTAGCTATCGCAACAATATCCGAGCAGTAAGAAAAGATCGTCAAATATGTTGTCTGAGTAACATCGACAATAGATTAAGGATTTACGATCGAATCCTAACCTTTTCCTCGCTAAAACGGACGAAAGTTCTGGTTTGATACCCAAATGATAAATCAGAATAGGTAAATAAACTGAACGGTATTTTGCAAGACTCGCATAATTCTTACGTGAGACAATGCAGAAGGACAAAACCGCGGATGATGATTAGAAACTTTCGGCTATCTTTAAAACAATTTAGGCGGATGAACGTGATAAACGAGTCGTTACTTATATATCTATCACTTGTTGGCTTTCATCCACCGAGGCTTTATGGGCTATATAGGGTACACCAACTACAAATCACTAAAAGTCCAATAATTAATGTGTTACGTTCTACTTTCCACGCGTTTGCTAAATGGATCTTCGAATTAGTAGAAACTGTGCGCAAGGAACTGTGCACTTACTCCCGGAAGGAATCAACTGCAATTGTTTAAAAGTTAAATACCTAAGGTAGACGAAGAACTGATGCTGTCGTTTGCTGTGGAATCCTTTGTACTAATGTCGGTTACTGGAAACTGTTAAATTCATTTGTGAATAAATAACTAAAATGTGGATAAATATCGGCATCCCGGTATTAATGTTGTATAAACCAATTTTTTGTCTACACATAATCAACAGTATATGTTTCATGGACATCCGGTCCTCTAGTTCTTCGCCGGATCTTGATATCTTCAGCGAAAAATGGGAACTCTGGATCAACCGATCGCGCCACATCGTTAATGAACATCAAAAGTAGACGTGATCCAAGACACGAGCCTTGTGTTACTCCCCATACCACATCGATTGCATTAGACAATAATTCTCGGACGGTTACCACTAGCCATCGTTCTTGTAGAAAATTGCTAATCCAACTCACCATTGGGTCGCCAGTGCCGTAGTTCAGAAGCTTCTAAAAGAGAGTTTGATAGTCTAAGCAATCAAACGCTGTTGTAAAGTCCAGGTAAATGACATAGATTTCTACTCAATCATCCACATCTTCAGTCCAGCTATTACTGGCAATTAATAGGTTAGTATTACACGAAAGCGTTTGACAAAAACCATGTTGCTCTGAGGCTATTAATTCGTGGCTTTCCAGCAACTTCATCAGGGTATCTTCGAGGGTTGATTTCATCAATTTGGATGGTACATAAATTAATGTTATTAAACGGTTGTTTGCAGGATCAGTGAAGCTACCTCCTATCCGGATAGGAGTGTTGAACCCTAGCCTTCATACTAGTGGAATATGGTTCTCTTCTAGACAAGGCCTATAGAAAACAGCCAGTGATTCTGCTAGATAACTTGGTACCGGCTGCACAGTCCTTGGTCGGCTGTTGTCGAATCCAGGAGAATTGTGGATACTTATGGATAATAACTTCTTCAACACAGCTTCTGCAGTGAAGTTGCTGTTGTCTAAACCCGTTGATAGAGTAATAGAAATGAGGAGAATATTTGGGTTTGTTACCTGCTGGAAGGTTTGGGAGTATTGAAGACATAGAAGATCATATGCTTCCATTGCTGATCTGGTGCACCTATCAGCCGTGCCTGGTGCTGGAACCCCTCGCCTCACCTTTCGAAGGCCATTAACGTGCCTGTACAGAAGTTTGCGGTTGGTGCAGAATCCCTTCAATTAATCCAGTTGATGCGTGACTTTATCTTCGTGGATTACTTGTATGCAGTAGTTACGATGTGTCACGTATACAGTCCAGGTTTCGGCATTCGAACAGTCATGGTGAGCTCGCTATGCAAAATCGCGCCGGGACATACATTTACCTGTTATGCTTCTCAGAGATGACTTATGCTTGCTCTTGGGTTGAAAGGACTTCGGTTCTGATGCGTGCGCAATCATTGTGCTAAACGTCCTTGTAAATGTTTCCCAGACAACATCTGGGGAACGTACAGTTAAGAAAGTCCAAGATGTATCCTTAACAAGCGTAGATAACACATTTTACTGCGTGACAATATGCACTATATCATCCTCCTTTTCGGGGTACTCCGCACAGCATATGTAATCAAAGAGTAGAGTAACATGGTAACTACCACCCAGTGGCGTGCTGGAAACTATCCCGTCAACCATGGTTTGTTTTTCTTTAGTACGAGAAGCAGTATCGACGGCTCTTAACAGTTCGAAATATCGTGGGAAATGTTATGTGGTTGTACATAGGGTGGCTAGCAATTAGATCTTGCAAGCAGGCTTTAAACAGCCTACCGTCGAATTCTGGCGTTTCGATGTCATGCAAATTATGGTCCCTAGTGATAAAAGAGTGGGTGTAGTACATGTTCAACGCAAACTGGAAAATGTGGTTCACTTTGGAATCCATTTCCGAAGTTGCGTTTGATAGGCGTTAAATCACGGCTAGTAGACATGTGACCTTGTTTCGCAACCGTATTCGGCAGCAAAACGGATCAGGAGCGCAGAATTCCGAGTGATCGCTGACTTTACATCGCCGATTTGTACTAGGATATAGAATCACCCCGCCAACATTTCCGCTTCTATCGGTCCGAAGCAGGGACATACATGGCACATTGATTTAAGAATCGGTTATCTTTAGGTCTAACCATGTGTCTATAATCATGAAGAGGTCCCGCGAATGAGCGGCATAGAGCTCTCTAAGTTTAACCAAATTACTTAAAAGGCCTTGGGCCTTTGCGTATATGCAAGAGAGAGCTTTTTTTGTTAGGAGTGCGTTGATGGATGTTAATTTGTTTAAGTATTTAAGCCGGCCGTTAGGCGGCCTGCTGCTTATCTCATTTTGGTTTAATAATTTTAGTCAAGTTGCATGCAATTATTAAGCGTTCCTGAACAGAAGTTTCACTTGTGCTGTGCTTCGTCCCCTTGTGAGCCGTGACTGCTGTTGTGTCGGCCTCTCCGCAGGACTGTGCAGATGAAGAATTTGCAGCCATTGCAAGTTCCATCAAATCGCTTCCGACCTTTGGTCGGTTGCTTGCTGCATTTTGCCGGATCTCTTTTGGCAACCCAGCTCTCAACTTTAACCAACTATCCAGCAGAACTTGCATCATTCCCTTAGAGTGCAATATTATTTTACTTGGTCTTGGTCCGCAGCCCTTGTAGTTTAAGTGATGACTGAACGCTTGCTAGGGATTTTGCAATGACATTGTCAACAGAGAGTGCTTCGCGGATGTAGCACCACTAGTCTCTGTCATGTGTTTGCGTATCGTGGTCAGAAGAATGCAGAAGCTCAGGAACACCGTGAACAAATATTTTTTCTTTTCTATCCCTATTAGGAATGCCGCGTCGGTTGCCTGCTTCTTTCGGGCGATGTTTCCAAGGTGAATAGGTGGATAATGTGCACACTGCGCTAGGTGAAATGCGAAGACAAACTGCTGAGAGCAGGACAGCCTATGTCTCATCTGCTGATTCTAGTGTTACTAGAAGAATTCGAAGTTCACCGGAGTTCACTGAGGTCGAGTGACGCGGTACGCGTTGCAGCATTGTAGGCTGAATCCCAATATCAACGGCCTTGCAGATGGAACTCTACGGGATGCGATTGTCATGCAAATTACCTTTTATTGTGCCAGCTTTGTATTGAGGAACATTGGTACACTGGAGTTAATGCACCGTGGTTTTGTCTACCGAGTGATGGCTTTATATTTCTGCCGGCAAATTTTCTTGTTTAGAAGGCACCACTGCATTTGAAGGTGAAAATTGCGTTCCGCCACACGTGCTCGGTGCAGATGACGAATCCGTGTGTGTCCCTCCCGGTGGGTGTATCCAAGCAATCGACGCGTACGTTAGCTGCTTGGTATACGCATCGGATTGCCTTCGAATCTGGGCTGTCGGTGTCATGGCTGAATTTCGAAGTGAAGCGTATATGGTTGGAGAAATGGAAGCAGGTATTTTTGAGGCTTGTCCACTTATGGGAGTGAGTGACCCAGTGGATTTGGAGTCGCAGAAGCTTTAGCACAGTTGGAGGGTCTAGCTCTATGCTTTGGCTTAGATTAAGAGTTTAATATGGCTGCGTCAGTTATTACCGTGGACATAGATTAGTCTGCCTTATAAAGTTGATTAGCGTTTATTTACCTACGGTGGCTCGCTTATAGAGAATGCTGGTCAATTACGGTTGTTGCCCCAACATTCAATAGCCATCCAATATTTTGCGAATTTCGCAACGTACTACTGCGCTTGCAGAGACATGAATTCCTCTCTCACGTTAGTGGTGAGGACGTATGGAATTCTCGGCAGACGAGTGATATAGTACAGGACTTAGCTAAGAAAAAACCTTTCTAAAGGCGCACCGACATTAGGCTATTTTAGCCATGAGCGAGAGGAGTACAGACAGCCGCAACGTGTTTTCGGCCTGTTTTACCTGTCAGCGCTGAGTGCTATGGGTCATGGCCACCCTTTGGCGTTTGAGCGATCGATGGTTATTCTGTGTATGCCTTGCTGGTTAAGCATCGAAATCGGCCTAGGCAGCCAAAACGGCTGCCTAAATGTACGTACGTGATAGCCGTTCAGCTGAGGACGAGGTTAGGCATTGCAACACTTTTTTATTGCTATTGGGTCATAGGAAATGGAGCCCGAGCAGACAATGCAGTCGGGATCCCGTAACCTAAATTTTAATTAGCGCGCGCTGATTATCCGGCTATATCTTAAATGCTGTTTAATCGTCACATCAGCTTTAAAAACTACAACGCGGTGAACGCAGGAATGCGTCCCGTCACCGACCGGTAAGTGCTTAAACCAATGAAAAATTTAGAGCAAACTGGGTGTGTGTGTGTGACATGAAGAGAACCGGAAAGTCTCCCATTATCAAGAACGACAGATCAGCGTGCGCCTTACTCAGGGAAGTGTTAAAAGTCCCGACATCAGCATTCATCATAGGACACAACACTGTGACACAACCCGATATGCGATACACTGGATATAATAGAATCAAAAATTTCAAAGATTCCGTGCACTTCAATTGCAGATTTTGAACCCCTGCGATCCGGAGAAGCGGCATGAGTTTTGTTGCTAGTTTCTGGATTACGAGGATGTTCGTTCTGTTATCTTTACAAATGACGCATTGTTTCATCTGCATGGAACAACGAAACAATAATATTTGGCCACCAGCAAACCACAAAAATTTACTACAACACGTATGCACCACAGTGTGAAACTGCTGGTTTAGACCGGATAACCAGGCCAGGAAATCTTAGGCCCTTATGTCTTTTACGGGTAGGTGACCGGTAGGTGGTTGTTTTGAAGTTCTGGCGACTTATATTTTGCTTGCATCCTTGTGCATGGAAACGCTGCGCAGGCTTGTGCTTCACCATTTAATGGCCGAAGGGACATGCATTACCATTTGGTGGAAGCAGAATGGTGTGCCTGCACTTCTGATAAAGCTGTGCGTGCTTACCTCTTCGGCAGATTTGGTCACCGTTAGGTCGAACGCGGTGGACCAATGAAGTGGCCTGCTTGCTCACCAGATTTGAATCCCATGGACTTCGTTCTATGCTAATTTCTGAAGCAGCGAGTGTACAAATCAAGGCCGCGCACATTAAAGCAATTAAAAGAAAACATTGTGATGCAATGTCGCGCCATCGCGACGGAAACATTGGAGAATGTACTCTCTAATTGCTTCAGGCGGTTTCTGCACTGCAAGCAGAATGCCGGCGGACCTTCTGAACATATCCTTCACTAACATATCTGATCCATTCAAATAAATTTCTGTTAATATACGTATCCTCTTTCTCAAATGTGGTAACGACTAAACTGATCCGCTGACATATGGTGCTAATGATGCGTCCGGTCGGATAGGATTTTTAACGTCCAGGCTGTTGTTGAGCACATAAAGAGCATGGGCACTGAACCGTTCAATGGCTAATTATGGCGGAATAACTGAGTCGCTGTTATTTGAGGTTTCTCCAGCCTTAATGAAAATCCGCCTGTGTTGTTGACTTAGTTTCAGGCTGTTGCCGGTGAATTTGGTTTTCTGGATGAGTTGCACTAGGTGGCAACATGTATACATGGGTCGTTCCATATCTGGAAGACTAATATTAGGTCTCCACGTCGCCATCTGTAGTGTTTACTGAACAATCTGAGTAATTTTAGTCGCAGCTGGGGCGAAAGCTTGCACAACCCCTTGAGATGTTTTGTTGCCCGATCATGGCGATTTTCAAGTGCCTCACAATCACGGTTTAGCCAATCATGCCAAACCTAGATTTCGTATTCGGCGTATTAACGCACGTAGGCATGTAACACCATAGATAAGGTGAATGAACCAAACTTTCGAATACCATCCGCAAGCTAACAACTTGCTGGGTACCACTTCTGAAACGGATTTCGACTGTCTGGAATAAGCGAAGTATCCCTGCACCGCACAGCGAGGTCAAGTTCCTGAGAGTTTGTCTGCAGGTTATATGCACAATCTTGTAGGGGATAGGCGTGTCTTTGGCTTAGGTCGACAATGTGTTACTTGAACACATTCATTGGCAGTGCATTCCTCACCGGTCAATGACAGGTCCCATCTAGATCGCACATGGTGGATCTTGTGCTTGTCCATTCTATTGATCGGCGGCCAAATGTTAACGACATCCGGAAAAGTAAAATTTTTGATGTAATGACTCTCGCAAATTCGTCGCACTCCACTAGATTAGGGTCGGTCAGATATTTTCGGACTGTAACCTAGAAGCGCTGTTCACGGAGAAAATTACTAACCCAACCTAATAATGTATCGCCTACGTTTCCCAAGTAGCCCATCATTGCTTTAGCGATGATAGGTGCCATGGCTTTGGAAAGGGCAAAGAAAAGTGCTATTAGACGGTAATTGGTAGGATCAGACGGAGTTCTCTAAAAGCATCCGGCAAGTGGCTGGTCAAGGTGAATGGCTGCTGCCTGTAGTGCTTTAGGGTGAGGGTTATGCACTCCAGGAAAGCTGTGTGTATGCAAGGATAGTAGCTTTCTCGGAACCATCTTTGCTATGAATTTGATGCCGGATAAAACTGATGGTGTGGGGAGGAAAGTAAGTGCAAATATTGAGGCTAGTACCCCCTGGAAAGCAGACCAGTAATGGGCAATAGGGGGTTGTCTGCCTCTTTTGTTGTATGTGTACCCACTAATCGTACTGAGTGGTGCGATTCCACGTTACAACATTCGAAGTGTATTCTCGTGTCGGTAAATAAAGCTATGGTTGGAAAGAAATCGTTTCGCTAGCTCCAGTGGGTGTGATAGCTTGTTTTCATGAAACAACTGTACATGTTATGTGCTAAGAGTAATGTACACGCTCTCACTCTCCGCGTCAGGATTGTTTGCGTGAAGGCGCCATGTGTTCCCCTAAGGCCATAAATCTTCAAGTTTCGCTTCTCATGGATAATGGGATGTTTGAAGTTTTGGCTCCTTATGCGGACAGAATTAGCTAATGAGAAATATATTTCCATTCTGGGGTCTCTGCATCAGGAAATCCGTGGTAGCAAATTAAAGCAAATATCACAATCTAGTGGTGGTAGGCATTTGTTGTGTGTATTTAAAACTCAGTTCCCAAGTTTACTTGCTGTCGAGTAATCAAGAGATACTTAGTGATAGATGATGCGGGGCTCCGGTTCATCCTCGGATCCACTTCGTTCTGTTTCGGCATTAGTTATTGCATCCACCGCGGCACATGTTCAGCTCGCTTCTGAGCTAACTGGAGACGAGTTCTGACAATGTGAATGTCACCGCAACCACAGGTGAACTAATAAACGACGTGAAAAGCCGAACTAGATGATGAGTTGATCTGACGGTTATGAAGAGCAAGACTTCGCGTGGTATGTATCCGCCGAAACTGGGCGGTCGCATATGTGACGTAAGGGCGGACCAGCGATTACGTCCGATATCATTTGGTACATTGTCTCATAAGAAGGGCAAGGAGGAATAAACACATGTTTCTCTGCAGCTAACACCCGTATTTTCTTCTTGGGAGGCTTGCTGTGGATCTGAATGTACTTCTCAGGTTGCCGAATTGACACCAAGTTTCCATACAGAATTCTTTTGTTAATTGCAAAATTTCGAGGCTGCAGATTTATCCAGCTCTTTGGACGAGAGTTTACCTCAAGCCACTTTGTGATCTCTCCTAATTTTTGGGAGGTGATCTTGCTATCCTGACAAATTTCCTTCCGATTTTTCCATTCAGTTGCTTTCCAAGTTTATGGTGTTTATCATCGCTGATGCTCTGATTCAGATTTGAAATATCATATAATTAAAATATCAGCGCGACTTAGATTCCGACAAAAGCGCTCAAGAAATATGTGCTTACGAATTGAAGCAATTGTCGAAGTGAAGCTATTGAGCTTGGAGTAGTAATTCATATATTTTACATGGAATTCTCAAAAATCTTTGACCATCCTATATTTTTTCTTAATACCCAAATCTATGTGTTCGGTGAATCACTGTTGCCTTGTATAGGCATTTCACGAACGTCTGTTGGATTTAAGAAATCGATATCCGATTCAATTGTGGTGGAGTGCGGCGTAACACAAGGCTCGATGCTCAATCACTGGCTATTTTTGATTTTCTTTCCCAATCTGACGATGGGAAGTACTTCCGCTTTCCTATTATTCGCGGATGATATCAAGTTATTGAAACTGATAAGAGAACCCAAGGACCAGAGAAAACACCAGCGTGACCTCAACACCATTGCAAACCGGTTAGTTATGAATACACTACGGTTCAATTTTGAAAAATATCATGATGTTCAATTGCGCCATAGGAATGAGTACGTGTATAGGCTTGAGTCACACGTATTGCAAACAAATTCCCAAGAACGCGAAATTGGTGCGCTTATTCAAAGTGAGTTTAACTGCTCAAAAAAGTCAGAGGCAGACGCGAAGAGAGCCAAACCGCACGTCGGATTGCTGCAGAGAATATTCGGAAGATTTGCTTCATCCATCTTCTATGTTATGCAAAATTCTTAAGTACGCCGTTAGATTGAATATGCCATCAAAGCTGGACAACCTTGCTGGTAACGCGAGTTGGAAGTGCTGGAGAAACCACAACGCAGGGCCACAATTAACCTCGTGAGCACACGAAATCTGTCCTAACATCAAAGACTGAAGTCACTGGCAGCTATCAGTTGCCGAAACCGAAGACTGCGTGGCGATCTAATATGAGTCTACCAAATATTATTGACCTTAATCACATATGCCGTCACTTGTTCAAACAGCCAAGCCACTAATCTCAGAGCTAAGCTTCTGAAATTTGTGCACAGTATAGCCGCCTGGAATGTCTGCGAAATCATTTTTCTCTTTGGCTTTGCCAACGCTGGAACTGTTTTCAAAACTTAGGTGTTTCCACCTGCATATTTTATATCTTCAGAAAACGGTTTTACTTTATTCTTGACCCCCAACACTTTATTGCCTGAACTGTGCTACATTGGAATATATTAATTAGACCTGCAAACGGGATTAACATCTCACCTGAACCTGAGGAAACCGTACAGAATTGAGTACTCTTGTTTCTAATCTCCTCATGGAGTACAACAAGTATATGTGTCCACATGTCACCTCCTCCTTTGCATTTAAGTCCCACTTGCATTGACATCATTCAGCAGCGTATATGTTAGCTAGGCGTTTAAACAGATAAATCACGTCTCCTGTTTTATGGTTTACCTCGACCATCCCACGAGACTTTTCATGGGGCTGCTTTTTAACACGGCATAAATCACCGTTAATTGTTTGTTTTTCCGAATACACTGACCTTATATTATGTAGTCGGTTTGCCAGACAGCCATGCACTATGGAAGCTGTAATGTTGCCAGTCGGCCGCTCATATACCGTGAATGATTTCACTGCCGCAATTAATACAGCATGTGTTGAGTGTCGTCAGTGGACGGCAAATTGATATCAAATGCCTCAATCTCCATTGTAGTTCCCTTACGTACTGCTAAGCGGAAGTTATAATTGCTACTCCGTATTTTGTAAGCAACTGATTCCAAGCCCCGCACCCTAAAGCGTCGCTGCGCGTAATGCCTCCGAATACATCAAGTGAAGGTAGCAACAGTTGTGAATATTGCCATGTCGCTTGAATGCTCCGCCTCTTTTCAGCTTCAATAAACAACGAACGATACTTAATGCTGAGTACTAGTACACTCGCATGAAAATTTCGAATGTTTGTCGCGGTAAGTCTACAAAATCAAAAGTTTTGTTCTTCTTTGGTGTGCAAAAGCGTACGAACATACGGCTTGTTAGCAGTTCGAAATCTGTTAGGAGTGGAAGCTTGCTTATACATAGGCTATCTGTAAATTACATCTTGTAAGCAGACATTAAACTACATGCTTCCGGCCGCCGCTATCTCCAGATCGTACATATTAAACTCGACTGTGGTGAGAATGTGACAGTATGTCTTTCTCACAACACCCTGAAGAACTTGGTTGAGTATGGAGTCCATCCCACACTTAGAGTTTGTTAGACGGTAAATCACCTCTATAAGACATGTGTCTTTGTTCATCAGCCATAGTCGGCTCCAAAGCGAAAGAGGTGCAGGCATTTATGGGTGGTAATTAGTTTACGGCGTAGGTCAGCCTTGTATTACAGCATTGCGCCACCACCGCTTCCAGCTCCGTGACTTTGAAGCAGCGACATACCAGGTACATTGACCTAAGTATCTGGAATCCCAAACCTTATCCAGGTCTCTGTAACCATAATGATATTCCATCGTTGTGACGCCTGGTGTCCTCTAACTTCAGCTAACTTAATAAGAAGATTTTGAGCTTTACTATACAACCCTGGTAGTCCTTTTGATGTTAGAAGTGTTTGGGTGGAAAATAAATTCGTGGTAAGCTTTACTCCGACTCTTCGTCGATCAGCCGCTAATCGTATTTCGACTGGGTCATTGAAACAGTTCAAGCTAAAAGACATTCCATTGAGTTTTCTGATCACATCTATCATTTATACGCAGCTTTCTAACGGAAAATCCGTGATCAGTCAGCGCACGTAGGTTCGATTTGCAGTTTACTTACAACTAACCACAAAACATCGTCAATAAAGGTTAATGCACACCCCATCCTCCAATTCTGTCTTTCCCTACTTTACTTCTTTAAGTGGTCATGCATTTTGCTTACAATTAAAGTGGTAAGAGCAAACCTGTGGTTTACCTGTGCGCATGACTGTGAATAATATCGAGCTGAGTACGCATTGTTCAGAAAGCTGCCTCAATTAATTGTTACACTCCAGTGTGCCTCCTTTTGTCAATCAATTGGTGAACGGAATCACACAGTCTCAAATATCATATCTAGCACACTATACCCGTATTCGCGTTAGAGCAGTTCAACGTTGATTGGTCAATGGCATATCAATGCTGCTTCTGTTAACACTTTTTGGTCTGTTGATGGCGCAGATATCCTCCGAAATGTTTAGTAAGTCAATGTTTACTATGTATCATTATTTGGCATATGTATCCATATCGTTTGGTCATCAGGTGTTACTAATCTGATAGTTAGGTAAAATAAAGGCAGTTGAACTGAAAAAACGCACAACTAATTGGATCGGCTCGTTTATTTTAATGATGACGTTTACCAACAATTCTATCTTGGTCTTGAGCGACTTATAAAATATCCCCTGATCGATTGAGAAAACAGTGCTCGGAATAACCTGGATGCTATTTTGACAATGGATTAGACCAACAAATCAAGTACTAACTTATGGAGCGTTCTCAGTGATTCTTCAAGAACACCAATGTGACGCAAACAATTTTTCCAATAGTTCTATACGAGCCGGTACAATCATTTAGTTGAATTACAAAGTTATGAATAATGATGGGCTCGGTGGTTTGTTCTAAAATGATTCGGTCAATGGTTAGTTCGCCGCTGTCTCATTCACACAGATCGCTTGAGGGTTACTTAATCACAATGCCTTAGCCGAGGTGACTGTGATAGCTAGGCTCATGACTTTTCGGGCAGGGATGGTATCAAGTTTAAACAAACTATTTGCGAGCACAATGGGGACTGGACCATGTGGATTACATTGGCCTCTGCAGTGGCCAGCATCCTTGACCGCGTACCCTTCCATTTGCTCAATGGTACTATTAGAACCAGGTAAACCACACTAAAATCATTCGGGAGGTTAATGTCTTGATCTTATTGGAATAGGTGCGACAAGATACCGCTTGTAATAACTCCGGTGCCCGTTCACCAAATATTTATGACTATGTTCCTTAATGCGATGTGCCATTTGGCAACCGTCCGACCAATATATGCTTTACACAGGTTTACTCAAATATATAGATAACGTAATAATAGGTCAGTTTCCGCAGTCTGTCCTTGTTGCACACAAGCATTTGTTGGTTCGTGGTGAAGGTACATCGTAATTCTGCAACCGGGAAGGTGTGCCATATCGAGTACGTCAGATTTCTTGCTAAATGCATAATCTTGACGTCGTCCTCAAAGACCGGTGTTATTTTGGGCTGCACGTTGCACTGAAAAAATCTTTCCGGATAACCATTTTCACGCAGTGTGTTCTGGATGGATTCCTCTCATCCTCCGGAGCGTCTTCTGAGGATGTATTTTTCTCCCTTGACGTAAGACAATGTACTAAGTTACGCTTGTAGGTTAGCGGTACGAAACTACTGATGTTTGTATACTGGCCGGCCCACGTCTTCTTTCTGTTGGTCCTCTTTAATATGGAAAGGTCAGTTTGTTTATTAAGGTGTACATCCAAAAATGGGAGTTTACCATATTGTTCAAGTTCGTAGGTGCAATTAATCGCCGTGTGCGCACCATTAAACTCTGCCAATTAATCCACCAGAGGTATTTTTATGGGTCGCACAACAAATATTATCCATATAGCGATAGTATTGGTCGTAACGATCTATAATTGGCCCCAATGATTCAGTTTCTAGTTTGGAATGACCAGTATCTGCCAGCATTGGTCCTAGTGGGTACCTCATTTTGACCCCATCATTCTGCCGGTAATATATGCCGTCGCGAAGAAATTGAACGCTGTAGGTACATCTCAGGGGTAATGCTTTCAAGTTTGGTAAGGCTATAGGTAAATGACTGCTGTTTTCGTGCCTATATATTCTACAGTTTCTAGCAACAGGACATTCATAAAAACAGAAGATAACTCAATTAAGAACATTTTCCTCTCTTTCAGCTTCCCATTTCTAATGTACTTTACGAAAGTAAAACTATCTCGAACACTACGTTGGGCCATTCCTTGTCTTATTGTCTCCATCAATAAAGATGAACAAAGTAAAGGAGCCCTTTGACATTAATTTTAATGGAATAAGTATCAGCTGACATAGTGGGCTGCAATAATTTAATTAAGAAATTATACCTTGAGTAATGTTTTGGTGTACATAATTTTAAGGTAGAATAAAATATCGTTAAAGCTAACTACAAGCAGAGCGCCTCATCTGAATATGCATCGCCAAATATTTTTATACAAAATTCGAACAATTAGAAAGCGAAACGGTTAACCGTCAGCGAACGATTGACATTTTAACCAATGAAGTTCTTAAAATTCATGACTACAATGAATCCGAGGTCAATTTACCATATAGTGTATGTATTTCATCACGCTTATTAAGGAGATAAAAATATCAATCCTTTAACATTCATTTTAATCGGTTGTATCATAGAAGGTTTGAGATTACGTTGAATTAATAATAATTGTTGTGATAATAATGTGTAGCAAACGAAAATCTTTTACATCAGCTGGTCTACCCGATGAACGCACACAAAATATATTATGTTGCATTTAAATACATATAAAATAATGCAGATCATAAGTTGATCTAGCTGACTCAATCCGAGACGAGCTTTGAATTGAGATAACGCATGTTGAATAGCTTTCAGCTACCTATACCTTCTGCGGTAATATGCAGTGGTTGGTATGTTGGATAAAGCAGCACCTCAGCGTCGCCACATCAAAGATTAATCTTATCCTTCTTTGTGTGGGACAAATCAACTATATTTGATGATTCTTAATAATGTTACTTTTGCAACTTAATTTACGGTGTGTCGGGACAGACTAAATTCCTGAAACCTTCAAGTGACTAAGTCTCGAGCGAATGATGCAGTTGAGATGAAACAACATTATCAGTGCTGGAGCCTTCTGGTATACAACGTCATTGGTAAAGTACCTGAAATTTGTTTGCGGGAACTTTATTTGACAAGATTTCATCCCTCTAATGATGTCTGATGGACCTACACTACGGTGTTTCATGAATCGTTATATGCAACTGCAGTGAAGATATCTATGACACACTTAAATCCACATAAATGAAACCCGGTTATGCTTTAAATAATTGCAAATATGGTTCCTGTTATGGATGCCCAACACCAGTTAAGTTGAAAACACCTTGAACGACATCACTGCAATGTTTCCGTTATGCAGTGGAATGCACCAAAGCTAGCACTTCATGCAGTTATGGCAGTGTTAGACAAAACTGCGGTGGAGAATGTTACGCAGCTAGTCTCATAAGAAATTGAGTAATAAGATTTTGGCGATTTATTTTGAGGTTTCAGCTAGGATCGAAGTTCGGTCCATGGGAAAACTCTGCATAGGTTTTTAACAACTTATGAACTGCATGTTAGGTAGGAAATACTGGCTGCATCGGTATTATCACAGGGAAGTCCCTAAAGAGAATATACGAAATAGCAAGGATAGTGAAGTATTTGTCGACATTTTATGTTGTGTGTAACTGCCCACGTACAATATCGTTGCTGGTTATATTACAAGGTCAGGACTGTTAATATGGGGACAATCCCAATCCTGACTGTGGAGAAACATTTGAATCTATAGCACATATGCTGTAGAAGAGTACCTAGACACTATGAACATTTGGCGATTGTGCACGTGATAGGAAAAGCAGGTCATCCAAATGCTGGCTACGTAAGGAATTACAGCTGACGGTCATCTACTGTTTGTATGAACTCTTTAAGTGCTGTAATAAACGATCGACATAAAACGGTGAAAAATATGGCAACAACCGATGGCCACTGTCAACAGCCTTGCTATAATCTCAAAATGATGCGATGTTCTCGGCCGGCCTAGGCGCAAATCACGCGAAATGTTGATAGTCGATTGCGTTATTTCCATCTAATAATAAGAAATACCATTGCAGTGATATACTCTAAAGTGTCACTGCGTGGTGTAGTGGCAGAGAACGAGTCCCCATTGTGGTTTGCTATCGGTTGCGTGAAGTACGATGGTTACTGTGTTTTAAAAGTACACCCAGTTTTTTGTGATCTAATTTTGCATTGTAGGCATTCTGAGCTGCATCGCTTACTGCCATTCACTGTGAAACAAGGTGACTTGAGCTCTGGCGCGCTTATGATCATGCTACCGAACTTTTTGACGTCTTCTCACATTAGCGTGTGAGGGGAACAGGTGTTAGAAAACTCCCACTAAGATGACTGAGCGATTTGTTTGCGTATACTCTGCTTTCCGCAGGACGGTGACGGAGCCTAAATGAGATTTCCCTCATAATCTTGTATATATTCATCAGTTTGGGCACAATATCTAATTTAACCCGTTTGCCTACTGTGCTGCGACTAGTGGGATATGCGACATGCTTGCGCATAGCATAAATTCGTGATTGATGTTTTGATCTCCTATGCCCCTAGACTAATCAGTTTTCACAATTGCCACACTAAACTTACGGTTAGTTTTAAGTAACAGGCTAGTTCATAATGCTCCCATACACATCTAAAACGCCAGTAATGTCCAAACATACATACCGTCACAGCAAAAAACTCGAACGCTTATGCCACTCTTAATTTGTGTTGATCGTTTTCGGAGATATGCAAAGCTGAGAGACCAAAGATATATATTATGCAAAGGTTTGTGCGTAACTCAGTGACCTTCAACTGGTCGCGTGCAATAACGATTAGCCCTCCCTTTACTCTTTGTAGTCATTCCAGTTCTCTACAGGGCGCTACTCAGTGTATCCTGCCTTTTGGATTTAATGTGTATGAATCACACTGTTACTTTCGTTCGTAAATTCGACAAATTCTTCGTCGAGTTCTGCTTGTGAAAGCACAACACTCTCGGGCTTTTCGAGCATAAGTTTGCTCGATTTCTCTTGAAGAAGCTGAGGACTATCAAATGACGCCACAACCATTCCTACAGAAGGCAGTATGACAAAGTTACGAAACATTTTGCATCGTTCGCTCACTAAACATCGCACCTGAGACACATAGGATTGCCTGCGATAGCCCTGTGTGCATTGTCGTGTAACACATCTTAGCATGCTTTAGAGTGTACCGCTGAATCCGCTTTCTGCGCTCGACCGGAAGAGAGCGAGGCAGTGAAGCAACCATATTTCTCGGCAAACGGACCTTGACGTTGAGCCAATCAATCCAGGGTCCTAGGTCGGACTAACCATTATAGGTTCGCGTGCCCTGATGAGCGCTACTAACCGAGCCGCGGTGTCTAAATGCGCCGGTGGAAAGTGCAACAACATGTTTAGAATAAGGCTTTCCCGTGGAAAATGCTCAACGTATTTTCATGAGAAGTACGGTAAAAACAAACCCAGCAAGTGCAGGCTGATCATCAACTGGAGTCATTCATTTAGGCTCAGTACGAATTATAATACTGTCCCAGTAGTTAAACCCGTAATAGCACTGTCCCATTAGTATGAAAGGCTTGCAGACGTAATTAAGAAAATACTGGGCACCGAGGTCATTTAAATAGGATCGGGAATTACAACATCTCTGACAGAGACTTCTCTACCGAACACTATCGTAAGCCAACTCAAATACGTCAAATGCTAAACCAAATACGTCGATGCTACAAACACTGCCAATAATGCAAACAGCCCAGTGGTTTCGGAACACTAAACTGCCATCCCATAGACAAAAATTACCTCAAACCCAGTTTCTCAAAGTAGACTTTGCCGAAAACCAAAGAACATGCTAATATCAATGGCAGTGGAGCAATTTTGCATCAAAATGCAATTTGGAATTTGCACCTGCTGTTTCTACTACGATACCCATAACTAAGAAGAAATGCAACTCCACACTGATGCGCAGCAAATACTGTAATCTCCAAGCCTGGTCTTTACTCCAAGAAAAGACATTAACAGATTTAGATGTCTTACCTATAATATGCAGAATAGTACTAGGATTAATATCGAATGCTTATTAGAGAAAACAAGGGCCAGACTTGAATCATGGGAATTGCATAATTAACGTCCTCGTTATTAAGAATAAACCCATCAACCTGTAAAAGATCACATGCCACACGAATTCTAAGCATTAAGGACAAGCCAGACTTCTTCGGGTTGTGTAAATGCTGTCGATATGATGGATGCAGCGTTGCTATCTATTGCTGGTCTCTAGAATGAAATCGGTTTGGTCCGAGTAAAACCAGACGTTCTCTGGAGTGAACGCAAGCAAGCAAAGCAGAGCTTAGATGAGTTTTAGCTAAACACCGAAGGCAGAACAATTTTTTGTCCACGATGTCCCTTAGTCTCATGAGCACGAGGAATGCAAAACAAAGACACACAAGCGGGAGCAGTGGCGCTGTATTCATGAGTCACTGCCCTTGAATTACGTTCTTGTTACTTCTGTCTCGGAGGGCGGCAAGAGCAGAAAGATACAAAAAAGGCGGCCCTAGGATAATTAAGCTTGGGCTACAAACTAGGCAGGTGGCACTAACCCTAATGAAACGCTGAGAGACATTTTGTAACAGACCGTCAACAAAGATCCGGTTGGAACTGGCGAACAAAATTGTCGTCAGACTTAAAGCACCACAACAGCAGGCAAACGAATTATTGCTCGTATTCAAAATAAACACGGGAAGCACGTCTGAAGGAACAGAGGACTTTCATGTGCAAGCATGTTAGCACTTTAAATGCGTTGTGCAAACTGAGTTACAGAGGGGCTAATCATGATTCCACCGAACCCAACTCCATGCGACTGGCTGATAATTGCCAAGAAACTGCTAGCGGCCAACCATCAACTGTAGGTACAAATATTAATCATTACCACCTGTGTCTCGTATCGTTACTGATAACCGAAACAATCGTACGCGTCAACGAGAATGCCCAAGGCTTTGAAAGCTTTAGTTGCTCTGGACCAAAATTGTTAGGATCTCCTCTCCATATCCGAGACTTAGAAGATCGCAGGGGTTGCGAATGCTCACATCTAGACACAGGGTTCGTCTTTGTTCCGAAATGATCATCCCATCAGGGGATCTGGTGCTATCCTAAACTATCATAATTAGTTCAATAGCAAACCACTGGATGATCCGGAGACGCAAGTCAGCGATTCGCTTTTGTTCCGTTTGCTTATCA
>OX104063.1:254872475-254923594 GCA_944474145.2 Dicrocoelium dendriticum
CACACGCTGTCAGAACCCCACAAGATTGGATTGTGTTAGTTGCAAACAAATTACTAGGATCTGTTTTTTGTTTAAAGCAGTGCAAGTTTTCGTAAGATGAGAAGAGCAATTCAGCTTTAGTTGCGAACGTCGAAACTAGTCATGTGATGGACGGCGCATAGGCAAATATATGTAAATGTAGGATAAATCATAGTAGTTAAGAAAACCAACTTTCTGAGGGTGGGTTAATAAAAGAATTTGTTTCCACAGGAAAATCAGTTATAATCTACAGTCATTAAAATTGTCCGGAATATTACCTGTTACTTCTGCTTAAGTTGCCAAAGAATTTATGTTGGTTGTTCAGCCCCATGTTGGATACGCGTTTATCAACACGCCTGCACAAATACTCTATAGATAGTAACATAATTCTTTATTCTTCAACTGCTATACAAGGGATCTAAGTCATATGATTTCAGTTATTGATATTTCAATTTTTTGGACTTTTGTCAATGAAGATTGTCATGTTCGTTCTTGTCGAAGAAAATTGCACAAACTTGGTTGTAGAAAATTCACATTGGAATCCCTTTGTATGGAAAAATACGATCACCCTCTGTCGTGCACTAGGGAGCTGAGTAGATTTAAGCCGCAAAGCTATTTGGAAATTGTCTGGCTGCATTCGTGAGTAAATGTCGGTTTCCGCAACACTAGTAATATAGCCAGACGTAAGTGGTCGTGTAGAATAGTTTAACATGAAGAATTAATTAGCCGCAGTAAATGTTTCTGAGCTTTACCGTTTTGTTGCAAGCGGCTTTGGATTATAAGGCCACAATCCTGAGGGACCGATTTTGAAAGATGGTAGCGGTAGAAACGTAAGGCGAAATGCATTCGACTGGTAACAGTTGACAATGCAGTAACAATGGATACCCTGAAGGACGCTGACAACAATGAGTCTCAAAACAGCACAAGTAGGCTGCATGCAAAGTGTTTTGTTTTATCCCACTACTGCGTTTTATACCTTTTGTATGAAACGCACACAATGGTGGCATGGTTTGGCAAATCCAGTCAAATGACACTAAGCATTGTATTCTACTAGTAGCACGTTATTTCATGCTACATCTGTTCCCATCCACTAACTAACACTGGAGAGCTGCTGAGTTCGCCTTGCCACCTAATACTGGATTCTCTATACAAACTATATTCTTCATGGTTTTAAATACCAGAGAATGCCTCTACTGTTTTATGCAAAATATGTGTGCTTGTTGTCCTTCCGGAAGATAAAACCGATAATTCTACACGTTTTGGGAGTCTTAGATGATATTTGGTCCATATTAACTGTAACAATAATGCCTATATGAACGTGCTTCGTTTCCTCAGAATTAAGCATAAAAAATTCACTTAAATGCATACGCGAACGTATAAAGAAAAATCAAATTGGGGTTTAAATGGTGCCTAGACTCAGGACATCGTCATGCTTAAATCAGGATAGTTTCTGCAGTGTGGGGATTGGAGTAATTCAATTTTAGCTCAGCATATAAGTGCCCTGTAAATATATGCACTGTGTGAAATTAGAAACATCATTGTATCTAATAAGAGCAAGGAGACAAACTTCAATATTCAATTTACAACATATATTTCAAAAAGCATCGGTAAAGTATTTGTCAAATTTTGCAATTAAATTATAAAGTATTAAACCCTTCCGCATATCTAAGATGCTCATTTTTGCAAAGAAACAGGGCTATGTGTTAACATATGAAAAACTAATTCTGCTTTAATCACCAACAAAACATAAGGCAGCCAGACCTATCTAATCATGCGATCCTTTATAATTGGGACGAATTCTGATCAAGTCACGTTAATAAGGTATGTCATACACCTATGTAGGATAAATATTCAGCCTTAACAACCTTGCTGGTTAATGGAATAAATATTGAAATGGTAAAGGACTTGCGAAAAATAAAAAAACTCATTAAAAGCTTTTGTTTAGGAAGTTTTGCTAAAGTATTTCAATAATATTTTAATATTTAAGAGACATAACAGAAAAGCAATAACAGGTTTTGCGTTGTTGTTTAAGCTAGCGTAGAATTGTCGCATCATTTTCTGACCGATTATTTTGTCAGGCATTTGAAAAAGTATCTCTGTTTAGAGTGACTAGAGTCTGCAAAATATTTAGCTGCAAACTTTTACCGGAATTGAAATGGCTAGCAACAAAGGTGTTAATATTTTCCAGATAATTTACCGATCTGGCGTTTAATATAAGGTTCCTACTCAAGAGAGCAGCAAAGAGAACTGGAGAGCAGAAAGACACCAACACAGAATGATAAAACGATAGACCAGAATACCGGGAAGGGACGGCGACCTGAGTCATATCCAGTGGATCATTCGTTGGCCGAGCTATGAAACTGGTTTGCAAACGTTTCACCACCATGCAAGGCGGCATCATCAATGCATTACGATTTGGAGTATCATCTCGCTGTTTGAATTGTCCATCCGTGATCGGCTTGCAGCTGCTTTTTTGAAAGTGACTACTTCGATCTGTCCCTTGATGCCAACCATATTCGCCATGGCGGAAGTCATAGCTCAGCTTGTTAATATTCAAACGGCATTGTGTAATTATGCAAAGTTCGTTCCGTCGATAGGGTTGCTAAACTTAATCAATGTCGTTCGCATGTTGATGGAGTCTTTTCTTGAGAGCCACGGTTGCAGCAACTCGGTTTATCGTCTCGTTTCGCCTCGTGCCAGGACTTATGTTTGGCCTTATCTAAGCTGTGTTCTGTTTTGTCCATGTGTCCTGAGACTAGTGAGAGTGCACAGTGCATTTCGCAGACTCTTTCGTGCTCATGTATTTGTGTTGCTAATTGTATACCTGTTTAGAAAAAATATTCCATTGTTCAATTTCGACAGCGTAGTCTATATACAACATTAGATACCCATGGGCTTCCAGTATTGTTTTCATTCTTGGCAGTGTTTTGCGCAATGATGTAGTTGGCTTGTTTGCTACGATGAAGGAAGGTTGTTTGAATAGTCTGGCTGCTATTCCGTCGTTGGTGTAGATATGTAACTTATATAATCTTAACGAATATTTCTTTAACCTAAAGGGTTCAGGTAAGCCTACAACACAGCCTTCTTCCCAGGTATTTAGATGTAGTGGAACAACAAACATTCACCTTCAATGCAAAGTTGTGGACGGTTTGTCAGGATGTTCCGGTAGCGATTTGTTTTGAACGGGCGTAAAAGAACATTCTTACTTGTCAAGATGTTTAAAGATAAGCAACGAAACATGGACCAAGCCGTGGTTTTATCTAATATATTTTTAGCTAGGCCGATGCTTAGAAGATGAATGCGAAAGATTATGTCATCCAAAAACTTTAGCAGTATGGCTTCTTCACGGACGGGGATTGCAGTAACTTATTTAAAATAGAGAATATTTTGAAAAATGCCTCCTTAAAGAAAGCTGCATTTCGTGGTCAATAATGAATAGATTTCCCCATTGATATGGTTCATTGACACAACTGCTAAATTGTCTTTCTACTAATGATGTACTGTATTCCGGACTCCGGGGTCCAAGAGATCACGCAACACAAGTTAACGGTTCACACTTCGGAAACATTTCTAATATCTATCAAGCAGATGCGGATATATTTGTTGATACCGTCCAGTTTCGAGAGCACATATCGAAAATTACCGTATCCAGAGTTTACCTTAAGCTGTGATATGCAAAACGATCAGGTTATCCCAATGACCTGTACTGAGATGATCTTAAGTATTTTCTAAGCAACATTTTAGAGAAATCGTCGTGCATACGAGTATACGAATTTTGCGTGTTACTTTCTTTGTTTATGACGAAGACTTCGCTTCGCCAAATGTCAACTTGCTTGTTCTGCTTGAAGTACAGCGCGCAAACATCGGTGAGGGGATCAGCAAGGTAATATAAAAAATCATTGTGAACCAAAGGATAACATTTATCAGAAAACGTTATCTTTTTACCTGTCGTTAGACTAATTATTTGTTTAGTTATGGGCTGTTCCCAGTAGGAGGGTTAATGTTGTTACCTACAAATCATCAGAGTCAAAAAATAAACACTACCTTACTCAGAAAAATAATGTTTAATTTTTCCACGTCACGAATAGAGTGCGTGATCTTGCGGTTAATCGATTAACTATTTCAAAATCCTTTTATTTTTAAAACCGGTATTGTTCGGTGGTATGGCTTCTAATTAAGTATTGCTGAGGCGACGCATTTTACGTTTTATATCAATATACAATATGTTTACTGTTTATAACCACTTGAAATTTAAAATCTGCTCTCTAATTATGCAAAAACCCTTGAGATGTTCAGAGAAGTATTTGTCTCTAGCTATAGAAAATTTTTCAATTGGACAACAGGTGTCGGAACAGCAGTTTTGTTAATGTGTTAGGTTGTCGCAATTCTTCGATACGCTTAACTTGTAAAATAAACCAGAATCAGTGGAATAGCTATGTTTTCACGCAGTTGCTGTATTGTATTATAAAGTGAGTGTGAACTTAATTATGTACAAATATTTTGAAGTAAATTAAAGAACGCCAAAACTATTGTCATCCGTCAATATCCTTGTCGTTCTCATTAATTATTTATTATATCTGACTCATGGTATTGCAGGAGTCAATGTGAGATGACCTCGTAAGTCTACAATTGCTCTCGGATTCAAATAGTGTAAAACATAAATCCAACAACGTTTTTAACTGCTGTACAGATGTTGCCTCAATTACATGTTCAGGCAAACTATTCCGAATATTTACCACTCTCCGTTCGAAGCCCAATGTGTGGGGAACAAATTTCACATCCGGCACGACAAGTTTGTATCTGTGTCTGCTTGTGCTGCATGGCCGTGGTAAATGCAACATTGGCCTCAGCGAAGGGAATTCACCGATATGTAGAATACGGTAGATGGTAATGAGGTCGACGGGAACCGAATGGTAGGACAAGATGTAGATTCTTAGTATCTCGCCCCGGTCTTCATAACTCAAGGCACGTAAACTCCGGATGAGCCTGGTAGCAACGGGTTGAACCTCTTCGATCCTTTTTAATGGGGAAGGCATTATTTCTACAAGATGTTCCTATGTTTGCAATGTACGAGATAAATAAGAATTCAATTTTGGTATGTAACAAAGAAATCTTTTTACGATCTTATGATCCTAGCTTCCAAGCTATGCCCGATTAAAAACACAGAACACTATCAGGTTGTTAAAAAAACCGTGTCAAAATGAAGCTAATATCGTGATTGTTGATTCAAAATCGACTATGCACAATGAGAATTTCAAGTAGTTGAGGAGCACATCTATAAATACGTGGTTAAAACTTATCATTTGCGTGGTTTGCCAGCATGGAAAATCGAACGATATCCTTTCGGTATCCATAATTTATGAATAACGTTTAACCTGCAGATAGATTATGAGCTGTATTGAAAAATTCCCTTAGTTAAGGGCAACATTTTGACTCAGCATAAATGATGACTCTAACCCCGCAGTTACACTGTGCACATAGACAGTCAACAGGTAGATTGAAATCCGTCAAATTCCACGAAGCATCATCAACACCAAATATAAAGCTTAATTTCTTGCAACAATATAATACACAAAGGAGAATTCCCTTATTATTATAACACATCCGAGGTCTAGTACATTTCCAAATAGAGGCCGAACGCCAACACTGAGCAAAAGGTGTAGTCACATACTAACGATTTAAGTCTTATAATTGCAACCCAACATCTTGCAAGATATGTTTGTAAATAATTACTTTACATCGAACCGATTATATTTCTTTCGTTTCGTTTTGCTTATACAATATAAATCGCCCAGTATTGTTGCCTGAAAGCAAGCAACATGTGTGAAAAATCGCTATTATCAACGACCCTAAACTTGGTTATGGAAAAGCAGTAATATATGAAATAAAGTTGAATTCGCGGATAAAAGCTTGCATGTTAGCAAATACTTTGAATTGAAATTATAAAGCAGCACCAAATTTGAAGGAGTCGCTGGGTAAGATTCTTTTTTAATTTGGCGGTATAATGCTCTGCCTGAGCAGGTAATTATCAGCTAAATCCACTAACTTTGTCTACAACGTAGGTTACAACCCAAACATATCATATAACTTAGTAAGCTCCATTATGCATCTGTTTTGATGCAAATGTTTAGATACAGTTCCACATTTAGCAAAAGTGCAGTGAACATAAATGTTTAAGAAAAATTATATATAGGTAAAGGAATTTAACTATAACGCATAATTTTACTTCGTGTTTAACATATATATTAATAATGGTTAGTTTTTAAACAAAAATGCCCGCGTTCGAATTGATAAACGTACGTATTCGCGTTATCGGTAAACCAGATTACTGTGAGCACGCTCAATTGATATTAACACAAACTAACCATATAGCACTAGGTTTAAATCCTTCATTAGCAAGAGCAAGACGAGCAAAATGAGACTACGTTATCCCAGGTTGATATTTGCGGTAAAGCCTTTGCACAAATAAAGGCAAAACGAATGGCATATGTTAGATTCTGATGGCATACTAAAATAAACAAGTAATTAAGTGTCATAAATTTGAATTGTGCTTTTGCTAAAAGCCAACAGTTAGGTTCTCATTCTGCAATACACGATACAAAGAAAAACAAGATGCATTGCATTCCACTCTCTCCAAATGACAATATTGCAAACCCATTTCACCAAATCTCGGACAGACATAAATCTGAGCCAGCTTAAAAATTGAGAAGTACCCATAAAACCCTAATTGCCTCAGTAATTCGCTGCCTCCTTTTGGTACCGAGCTAGACGAGAACAGGAAGACCCAGACAATTTAGTTTGCATATGCAACTGATTGTATCACCATTGAGCAGCTCGAAGCGAAGCCGTTCATTTGGAATACGTTTATTTAGGCATATGAAATATACCTAATGGAATCGTGACCACAACCCAGTAGAACCATAAAAGTTTTGTAAGTTTACCTAATCATATGCGATCCTATGCCTCGACTATCAAGAGTTTCCACTTACATGTTCCCAATGCCAAATTAGAACGTCTTGTTAAGTATTGAGAGCATCAGCATGTATGGAAAATTTGCATTGCTTGCGTTCATTTTATGACAAGATGTACGTTTTCATATGTTCATATTTCATGGATATTTCACACGTGGAAAAACAATAAAGATGATGCCCAGAAGGGTTAAAATACCGTTTCGTGCTTTCGCGGCATCCAGACGACTATTTGTTAGTTAAGCCATAGCAACAAACTTTAGGAAAAATACAACAACATACATAAGGGGACAGCTTTCACTTTGCCTAAGGCCATTTCGAAAACTCATACCTCTTACAAGCTTTTAAAATCGGAATTTATTTTTCCTTCCGAATGCGCTTTAAAGGGATTTTCTTTATCAGGTATGACCCACTACTTTCATCCGTAGATCTTTGACTTGCAATCGGGGTATCTTTTCCGATGCACAACAAATTTACCACACATTAATTATTTCCTATGACACAATGCTGAGGAAGTTCCAAACAAGAGTGTATTACCTGTTCAGAAAACCATAAACACCCATTCAATATCACACGAACGTTTCAAATAAAAACAGATCACAATTTTACATTGCTTTGAATACGGTTAAAATGGGTTGCCTTTAAATATGAACAGTCCGAAAACGCTACTCATAGTGTTGTTTCATCTGATTTAGATCAGACTAGAAAATCTCTATTGCAAATAAGTATACAGCGGAAAATTGTGGTAGCAATAGCAAGCTTAGTAACACTATGCATATAAACAAGGAGGGTTTATTATTATGCATATGAAATCACCTATATTATCCTTACCCAAGTTGAAGTATACGAATTTAGATTGGGGGTGTTATTTTGTTTGATTTTATCCAAGATTATTCACTCGCAATTGCAATGGGTGAGATGGATATATGTGTTAGTCTTTTATGTATAGGTTTCATGTACCCACAAATTTAGACCTTGCTTTGACTTCACTCTGTAGTACAATGACGATTTCCAGCGCGGGTATCCTTTCCCTCAAATACGTCAAAATAACCTGGGTATACGTAAAGTAGAAGTGATTGTGAACATGATATTAGTTGCAATGGATGCGCGATAGGTTTAATTAGGCCTAACTACGCTTAGCTTTTTTATTTACCTTTTACAATGCATAAATTTGATAAAATATATACGCGATTGTAATCTATGTTTCAAATAGTTTAGAGTCAAATAACGCAACACTAAGATGTAAATTGCGCTTAAAATTCGAAGTAGACCCATCAACAATTTGGATTTATCTCAGTGGGTTAATATTTGTGTTACACATATTGCTTTGCAAAAATACCCAAAATAATCTAGCCGTCAACCAATTAAAACTAGTTTTAATTGGAAGCAATTAGAATTCTATTTTAAAGGGTAACTCTACCCGGATAAAAACAGAATGTACAGTCCCTTCATCAAACTCTAAATGCTCACGCCATACTAGGTGTATTAAAATAATTTGGTCCCATTGCAAGAAAAGCTAGTTAGCTGTTAGCACACTTTCTTCTAGTAAGAATACTACAAAAATATTAAATAATTTTATTAGAAACAAGACCTATTTGGTTTATCCTACTCTGGACAAACTGGCGCTGTTTACTTACGTTTCTGAGACTTTCAGTTGTACGGCGATCTAGGTATTATTTCTGAAAAGGCGAAACAAACTTTGCTGAGAAGCAATTTTCATGCAATATTCATCGCATTAACATATTTAAACTTTTAGCTAATTTCCAAATGCCATTGTTCCCAGTTTCTAAAACAAATCAATATATTGGATGTCTAACTCACTGTTCACTAAAAAAGAAAAAAAATATATAACAACAATCTTTGGTACGCGATTTTGTTCAAAAGGTTTTTCCGCAGAAACGTAAAATTTGTCAACTACTTGAGAAGAAATTTGGCTTACACACATACTTATGATCCGAATGTTGTAAAAGCAACTACAAGGCGGGAAACGGATGTGAGTAAATATACACCGATATTGCTACAACCTTGATTGTTTCTTGTAGATACACGCGTGAGTTAGAAAAGCTGGTTAATGCTGACAGTATATATGGAAGAGATACGCGGAATTATGTTCTGCGCATAGAAGGTTGTCACAGTAAAGCAAATGCGGAAACGAAGCTCAGTGTCTGGGTCTCAGCCAAAGCCAAACAGGTCAGGCAAAAGGAAGCTTTAACGGTATCCCAAGCGGGATGTTTAACAACGGATCGCTCCAAAGTATCCAAAAGTAAGCCACTCGAGGAGTGATTGAGCGGTTTGCTGACACACGCCAGCAGATGCAGACAATGAATAGAGAGGCTTAATTATTGGGTCTTGGTGCATTGTATGCTGCATTGAGTGAGTGTGGAAAATGCGAATGGGGATAATGTCACAGAATTTAAAATTAGATTAGTACGGACTGCTTGCCTGTAGGAAGCTAGGCCTAGAACTTTAGCATTTAAACATACTTGTGGCACAGTAGGCTGTGATAGGTTTGCGCGGTTTGTACCAAAAGTTCCACGACCCGTGAACGCAAGACATCAATAATACACGCCCCTTTGCCTCAGTAATTTAATAAAAGTTTCTAATGCTCTTGATTCCTTCTAATTATACAATGACTGCACGTTACACAAATGAGTTGGCACGTAAATTAAAAGTTTAGTCAGGGACTTTGAGAGAAAGCAGCCTCAGTGAGAATTATCCCACTTGAAACAGACGAATTTGTGCCTCGAACTCCATGCTCAACAACAAACATCAATTCAGAGCGGTGTAGTCAGTTCGACCACACATGCAATAATCCAGTTAACCACCCTCATACTAAAGGCTGCTCATAAAGATGCGTTCGTCATGCATCCTTTCTATGAGTCACGCGCTACATCGAGCCCTTAGAGGTCAAAAACATACAGGTCCGTTTTTGCTACCTGATTTACAGATACATCTCTCGATGTAAATATGCCCGCTGACAAACTATGATTATGTGATTAAACCAATGACCTCGTTTGACTAAAATCCGCATTCTTTAACCAACCAAGGTAGCAAATGCACGTAACTTCAACATAAGCATGAATGAGTATCATAACACTCTTAATGTTGTGTACGAAAAAGTTCTCTAATCCGGGGAGTATTTCATAGAGGATATAAGTGGAAAGGAAACTGTAAGATGCACTTTGGTAAAAAAAAAGGATGTTCACGCTAAAGCGGCAAGATTGATGGGTCTCGTATGTCACCCGACCTCTGTAAAGTAGGATTAAATTAGGTTGCGCTTGTCAGTACTTCAGTCAAGTAGTAATGCGGTGACAGTTCTCTTCGAAACATTAGGGATGATCACACTAATATCCTGCCGATTTTCAACTGACTGGGTCCAGCTGCTCCATGCTACTGCCAAGTTCTTTGTAAACGATCGATTTCTGTGAAAGTTTTGCTGATGATAAACAATAAATTTAGGGATTCCCAAATAGCCCACTAGCATATCGGCTTTGAAAGATTCGATCACCCTAACAGTCTAGGGAGAAGGGAATCTAGGCGGTTGTTTAGGCCTTCGTTCTGCTTCCACCTTTGTGTATGGGCGTCATTATTCCCAGCTTTTACATGACTTGAAGATGGTTTTTAACTAAGCAGATCTGGAAGGGTTGTATCATTCGCTTTGCAAGTTGACGTGTTGTTATTTGCAGCGCAGTTAGACGAATAATATTTAAACCTGGTATTTGTGGTGTGTCCCAGCGTAAAGGTACTAAAAGCTGGAGGATCTTCTGCGTGTGACAACCATTGGCATGTTGTGTCATTTTGCATCTACTGCGAGTTTGCTGCTTCCGTAGCCGTACCTGTCCGGCCATCAACCGTGCAGAGTGGCGGAACTACTTGCCACACCCTCCTAAGACTATTGAACTGGTTTACTATATCGAGTCACGCGACACTTGTTTGTCTTCATGGTGGAACGACAGGTGGTTACTTTGACGAGTTAGGCTAATCGGTCGTAGGATGTGATTGTTCGCGCTATCTCATGTAACGAGTCTAATTATGCTGTATGACAGATGAAGTTGAAACTAATATATGTATGATTACTGCGAAGTAACTGGCGGGCTACGACAAACGCATCAATCAAGCACAAGATCAAGCAAAGATAGCATATTACCGGTTCTAAACATAGTGAGCAACGTTAGATGATTATAACACGGAACAAGATTTACAAGGTTTGCAGATCGGCTTTAATATTTTCTCCACCTGTCGCGTGATTCTCTAAGCAATGCACATTAAAATCGCTAATGGGCTATAGTTAAATTATTTTTTTGAGTTCGCTGTAGGGTAGTCGCAAGTTGGTAGTTCGATTCAGATGTATTGTTACGGAAAAGTTGCAAAAGGCTACAACGCCACTGTCTCTCAATATGAAATGCAGTCCGCACCGAAACAATTCAGGGACTAGTGCAGCTGAATCCTCCATCACATTGCAGTATAAGTCGCTTCGGTAATACATAAGTAAGTCTCTTCGCTTAGACAGCCTGTAGTTCCGAATAAGTGGCATGCTTGGTAGTGAATGTTTAGCGACCGCCATTTCAGTGTGTATCCGTGAATTAATGATGCTGATGATATCTTAATCCAAGGATACTTAGCCATCTTCAAGTTGGGCCAGGTTACTGAAGTGGCTCTGGGCACTCGCGTCCCAAGCAGCCTAGCATTTCCGTTTCTATTGGAGCACTGGCGGTCAAGGATATCAGGTGTATGGTCGTTATTCATTTTTACTGCTGTTACTATTGACACTACCTCCGTAATCTGCTCTAGAGAAGGCGCGTCACAACCCACATATAAATCGACGGAAGTATCGAGTAGAAGAGCAATCATCGCCGATAAGACTGCTTTTACGGATGACTTCGTAACTGGACGTTGCGAAGCATCTGCAGCTTTTAACAGAAATTCCATGCATAGCTGTTTCGGGTATTGCGTCAACTATCTAACATAACCGTCGATGCTTGTTCGATTTAAATTACAACCTCGGGTTACATTATATATACTATTGCAAGTGGTAAAATTTTGAGCATTATTATCCAAAGAAAGTGTTTCGCGGGTTTTTCTTCATCGTTTTTTATCGCAATTTCTGGCATCTTGACTATCATATGAAGCAGGTTCTGGTACACCATGCATGTAGATAGTATTTAAGTGGTTATTCTTGATGTGCCTTTCTTAGGCGTCTTTTTTGACCATCGCATTTTTTGTGCTACTTGTGGCAGTGCGCTTTGCATAGGCAGAATACTTTCCACATCAATAGAGTAGCATGGCGTTAGTCCAATAAGTCTGGGTTCGCAAAATTTGGCGATTTCTGCTAACGAAATTTCGCACTAACTTTTTGGGTTTGGATTATAAATTCAACAGAAAGCACAGTAACTCCCATTTTTGTATGTCACAGAACTAGTCCATTAGATAAGTACCAGAATTTGACTCGAGTACGTTCGACCACACAATATTCAGGGAAATGTTGTTACAACCATTTTCCTTTGAACTGAAAGGTTAAGGCATCGTTTGTCTTGACTTGCTACCAAGTGCTTGTTTCGTATTGCTTGTCCCTCTATTCAAGCTTACCATGTTTTTAACATTAGAGTTTGAACGAGTGGCATCTTCGGTGATCTATACAGCAATCGCGACATAGATGACTGATGTTCTAGGGGAATTTGTCTCGACAATAGTCCCCTGAGTTTCAAAGGTTAAGGGTTGATAGGTGGCGGCAGCGTCCTTCTTATATACGGGTCTCCTCAAGACTAGTGGGATATAACGTTTCGCATTTCGTTTGGTGCCCGACTTTATTTGCAAATGTTACTGTTTGCCTCACAACTTTAAGGCCAATATTCGTCTGATGTTCTGTAAATTATGTGGCAACAACGGCGATCAGCTTCTGGTTGATTGTGGTTCAGGAGCTACAAATTGTGCACCATTTATTTGGGTAAAAGTTCCTTTTTTCGTTTTTTTTTACGTTTACGTTTCTGTATCCAGTAGCATTTGTGATTTGTTTGGCAATCATTCTTTACCCGTACGTGATAATGCAGGACAGACTTATGCATCGTTTGATGGATATTTTAATCTTGGCTTTCACGATAAAGCTTGTGAGTGTATTACGACGCGCATTGACAGTGAGGACGGTGTTTTGCGTTGAATCGACTCTTGGAAATTTCCATCACTTGGACCAAAATATTGTGCCGTGGGCACATATATTAAAGTTTAGCTCGTGGTGATGGCCTGGTAGAGATTGGGCTGCATCCTTTCTCTAGCTAACCGCCTTGACCCACTAGTTCCCTGGAGTTGGTCCAATGACTCTTGGTGCAAAGCCCGCTCCACTTTCAGGGGTTACATATGGCGTTGGTTTTATTTGAGGACCCTATTCGTTCTTCTTTTCAGGTGTAGATATCTGGAAGTATGTTAATCCATTAAATAAACATGAATCACGCCATTACCTTGAAAATTGCAAAGTTGTGGCGTGCGAATACCTTGACTTATCCCTCATATAATTTGGCCTGGATAAACATAATTCCGCAAAGCTAACGCCTATCTTCTTTGTGCATACTTTTTCATGCACACCTACTTCTAATTTCATCTGACGCGCTACTACCTCCAGTCAACTTCATCGCAATTACTGGAGCTTGCGGACACTAATGAGCCAAACAAAATTAGCGAAAAGAGCGGCACAATGCGTTAGGCGCAATAGAACGCAAGTACTGCGGCATTTCCATTAGGCACTCAGTGAGAAAAGGTTCACTTAAGAAAGTAACCATCCTGATTCTGCAGATGAATACATATCGTACTTGGTTTAAAATTCCAACGTCGCTGCAAGTAAACATTGGACGCCCTTTGCACGTTCCGTAACTCTAAACTGCCAGAAGTGGGCATATTCTAACTAAACCAGCCGACCAGTGATGACAACTCGCTTACGAATTGGAATATTTTAAATTGCAAATTTCATTATTGTAAATGATTCTGAAGACATGATGGACTGTTTGTCAGTTAAACTCTTCTCGTGATACCATATGTACTAAGTAGCGACCAGCTATTCCGCATAGAACACTTGAACGAACATTTTGCGTGCTTCCACAATGTAGAGAGAAATAAACGCTTTAAATGGTATCGATGGCCATTAGGACAGGTGATTGCCTGTTCACACTGCGCCACACACACAGCATGCTGTGGACAATACTCCGGTTTGAGTGGGTATAAGTGAAATACTTACTTGAACGCTCCCACGAAATGATCACGCCTACCTTATCGACTACGTCATCATTTGCTAGCGTGAGTTGTGCATGTTACGTGAAATAATGGGAATTCAGTGTGGCATTGATCAAAAGCTTGTCCATACTATATCGTGTAAGTATGTTCGTAAATACATGTGTTGATTAAATACCGTGAATTCTCGGCGCCGTTTTATATATTTTCTTCTGGTTACTTTGGAGAGCAGGCTGTAGCTACCGTATTCGATCTCTACTCAACGTGTTGAAGGCCACTGCATCGCATTAGTCAGCGACCTGTGTCTGGATCACCGGATTACTGTATCTGGATCACTGAACGGTTAACGAATTCAGCTGATGTAACGATTGGGCGCGCCAAGTGTAAATAGTCCGATCGGTCTGATGAGAACAGTGTAAGCATTAGCGCGTTGGTATTCGCCAGATTCTGCGACTGAGAATGAGGCTTGATTTAAGAGCAAGTATAAAATTTTCTGCACAACTCCATCGAATTTACAAAAGCAAAAACATGTAGTTGTGAATCATTAGCTGTTGTGCCTGGGCCATTAATTGTTTATACTTGTGCGGTAAGGAATTTGTACTAGAGTCATGATTTCAGGGCATACAATGTCTTTTTGGCATTGGATGTGCAGCGCTTCACAAAAGCACAGTTTTCTGAAACAATCCTCGATAAGGGGTTTTAAAACACTTCACAGAATCGGTCTCTCTAAATAATTCTGATAGTATATTCCAAAAGTTAACTACTCTTTGATACAATACTGATGTGTTGCTTTGTTCATGCAGGGGACCCTGAGTTTTTAACGGTGTCCTCGGTTGTTTCAGGATTCCCGCAGGTGAAATATTAGCCGCAGTAAGGGAAGTTATTTAATTGTAGTATTGGTGGGTCAAAATTACGTCAATGCTTACTCGGCCATAGGATAGTGTGTAGAGTCCGAGCATTTCACAACGTTGTCATACGGAAGTTATTGTAGACTCGGTATCATTCCAGTTGCGATATGCTGTATTATCTCCAGTTTTTCAATATTCCATTAGGTTATCGGACTTTAAGCTGGGGCAACGTTTTTAAGGATTGGTCTAATGAGCGTGGTGAATAGACGTAGGATGGTTGCTTCAGGCCATAGGGAGAAACTGCATCCTAATGCTCAGAGCATACGAAATCCCGCACGGTACAATTTCTCAGTCTTTTCAAGGGATCTCAAATCATGTCGCGCGAGAATTCCTAAGTTCGTGACAGATGTGTTGGGATGGCGCAACTGGCCGTCCAAGGTATATGATCAAATGGCTGGACGTCTTATGTTAATGCTGAACTCCGATTGTTTGCATAAGAGGGAATTACATTTAAGTGGACCACGTTGACAGTCGCTCTAAGTCAGACTGGAGGCGAGCGCATTCGTCCTGGTTCTCAAAGGTCCTCCAGATTTTTAAATCATGTGCAAACTGGGCACATGGTGACTGGAGCTGCTGCTGAAGGTCGTTAATATGAATAAGAAATAATACTGGCCAAAGTACACTTCCTGGAGGCACGCAACTTGTCGATGGGAACCAGTCTGTCAGGTAATCATTCACCTGTACTCTAAAAGTTCGTCCCACAATAAACTCGAGTAACCACGGAAGTAACGTGCCACTGATTCCGTTCGTCCACAGTTTACGAAGGAGTACCTCGTGGTTCACTCTGTCAAACGCCTTACTACAGTCGATGTAAACCACTTCAATATCCTTCCGTTCATTGCGAGCTCGTACCCACGTATTTGCGTATATCAAGTTGATGATGCAGGCTCACCCTTCCGTAAAGCCGTGTTGCGCTAGCGACACTACGTCTATCGATTCGAAGAAGGCTAACATATATTTTTCACAACAGTCTCGAACACTTTGGATAATACCGAAGTCAAACAGATCGGTCTATATTTCACTAGTTTACTCGGATCACCACCCTTGGGAAGCAGTCTTACTATCGATCATTTCTAGTCGTTTGGGACAGATCCTTCAGAGAGCGATTTATTGGAAAGTTTTGTCACGGCTGTCGATATTATAATCCATAGGGACTTGAGTCTTAGTGGGTGAAGTCCGTCGAGGTTGACGGGTAGCTAATACACTTCGACTGCACCACATTGTAGGCTGTCGAGCAAGACTGGCGCAACCTGTGTCGGTACCGAAATCGCCGCCGATTTACTGGAAAATACTGTGAGGAAGTGCGCAGCGAAGGCGTCCGCGGGCTCGGCGCTTTAAATGAGCGTCTTTTCGTCTAAACTCTCTAAGACCGCTAGGTCGCCCCTAGGTTTCATTTGATGTTCAACGTAAGCAAATATTCTTTTGGGTGCAGTTGTGGCCGAGGATGCTAGCTCCTCTTTTAACTACCGGTGTATTTTGTTCTTTGCGGCGTTATATAAGTTGCGCTGTTTTTTGTACACCTAGTGATAACACCTCAAAGAAATCACTGGTGAACCTGTGTAAGCCGAACTAGAGGTGCTTTATTGATTGTATTGTTGGTTATCAGCAGGTGAAGTCTGAACTCGATTACTGGGGCCCTTGCGCTTTTGAGTGGTCCATAGATCCATGTAAGGAAGTTCACAGATAGCCTCTAGGGAATTAGCGGGCCGATCAGTGAAACGGCTTTTCAAAGCTTCCCATTCTGCGTCTTCTATCGGTGGGGAACAATGAACATGGAGCTCGGCCGGGGTCGAAGAGGCTGAGGCGTTGCAGATCGCTGAGTAAAAACAGAAGGCGATGTGACAGAGAAATTTTCACGAGGACGTTTGATCCCACGTAGTGAACGGTTTGTTGCTATCTGAAAGAGAGATTTTCCCGTAGCTGTTTGCGGTCTCTGCGTATTCTGTTGACTTGCACCGCGACATTTATCACATAGTACTTGAAAAATCGATGTCGGATGTCAAGCGATTTTTGAAACACGTCAACGGATAAGCCAATGCACGAAATATGGAATAAAACATCACAGCCGAGACACCGAAATACATGAACATTATTTCCCACAACTTTCGAACACGAGCAACTAGTAGCTTGAGACGGCTTCAAAAGCTGGAGCAAATCAGAGATGGTGGACAGAGGTGGCATTAGAGCAAATCAATGAGTTCTCCGGAACTAGCCAAAGAATAGTCGCCAAATTTGCACCGCTTGAAAATATGACAAAAGAAAGAATACTGGTGCAACATTCACAATGATAAAACGCTGATGACACAGTATTCTGAAGCAAAATTAGTATTCAGCACACGCTGATCCAAAAATCCACTGCGAATTATGATTTTAAGAGCAACTACTGGAAGGAGAGCCAGTTTTGCAAATTTAGACAGGTACCAGTCAATTGTTCCGTCGTTCAATGAGTGCACATTAGATAAAGGTGAAGCAGATGGAATGCTGCACCCAAAGCTGAAAACAATAGACAATTGTTCATTTCGTAAACGCTGTGTTTGCATCCAACTTGTAGCCACGTAGCATGCTGTTGGAAGCCACTTACACACTGCCTACACACAGACTGGAGCCATAATGCAGATCTGGCAAAAGCACTTCGACTGGCTATTTAACGACCGTTCTGAGCTTGACTGAAATCCGTTACATAGGCACAACCATCAACATATGAAGTTACGCCTTGCTGACATAGAAACACTACATGATACATAGAGCGCATCTACCCAACTATGGAAATGTATGTGCGCAGAAGCCTACAGGAGAGCACTAGTATTATTGAAATATGGTGAACAAGCGTTGACACGTACGTTGCACCACTTGCTGAAACGTGTCTGGTTTTAAGCAGCGATGCCATCCGAGTTCAATCAAGCTCTTCGGCGGCCACCGTGCAAAAGTAAAGGAGCCATCTATTTGCCATGAATTATGGTATTATATTCTTTATGAGCTATGTTGGGATGACAATCGCACAACTCGTGAGAAAGTGCCTCGTCAATCAGGACTTTGAACGGCACCTGGCAGAAGATCGATGAGAATTTCTTTCGGAAGGCGATGTCAGATACACCAGGTTCGCAGCTTCTCAACTTCAAGTCCATGATTATCTTTATTGTTTGTTGAATTCATTAAAGCACTCACACGTTTAAGAGCAAGTCACCGAAGCTATTGTTCGGTATACATAATTATCCAATATATTTTTTACGTGTACTTCAAAGTCCGCATAGTGTAAGGCAAAAAATGGTGAAGCTACTAGTTGAGTTGTTGGATTAGGTTTGATTTATCTCTAGTGAGAAGCAAGACCGTGTCCAAACACCGTCATTGTTTAACTATTGCATAAATGCCGTGATGTTGGTTTCATTGATACTACTTATACTGTAAGTTTGCATTACCTTCTTAAGAGCGTGTTGCTATACATCCGTCAGTCAGGGTTAACTAGATGGGCGAAAATGTGAGCATATAGACAATAAGAATGTGTTACTTTTTACAGACGTTTGCTAGCGTTTGCGCAAAGTGCGGGTGCATTGCAATGAATAACGACGGTGCTTGCTTACACTGCGGCCAAACCCAGGCTCATCATCAACCTAAGCATGACAGTTTTATTTATTTGGCCTCCGTCAGAAGCTGAATCGTTTTGCCTGTCAAAGCTTAATAACGAGTATTTTTGCAAAAGCTCCTCATATTGCTACTTAGGAAGCGTACTCTGTACTGACCTCCATGTAACAAGTCAGCTGCGCATTCGTGTTGCGTAAGCGCCTGAGACATTCTAACGCTAGAAATCGGGTGTAGTCCAATCATCGGACGATCCTTGAAAGAAAGCTTGAGGTAAACAACCACGCACTCATATCCGTCTTCCCATACTGTAGTGCAACATGAACGCTTATCTGAAAAAAAGCAGACATTTGGAAACCTTCTATCGTAAGCACAGTATGATTCTACATACCGGCTTGTTTGTTCTACTTAGTAACATTGATGTGTTTCATCGTACTGGCCTGAATTCAGGGCATTGCATACATTTATTGAGGTACATTTATGTATCTAGCTTATTCAACGCATTTTTTGCACTGGTACCCAAAATTTTACTTTAGATCCAAATGCGTGCATGCAGGCGAAACGTGAGAAAACTGAAGCCACGAAAGCGAGCGTGGTAAAACTGAGCTAATCACAAATTGGTGTCAATATTTGGGAAGCGATAACAACCATTTGGCCCTGACGACGACAACACAAATTTAGGGTCGTTTCCAAAGTGCATGGGATAGAAACGCCACACGCGGAGTTGAAACACTGGCTAGTTAAGCGTTGTCTATTCCATCGATATCAGGCTCATTGAACTGTAGCAAATGCATGCACAAGTACTTAGGACAAGCAGGTGTCGCAAACCATCAGCGTGGCCACATGTCCCTAGTATAATTATGAAGTCGAGTTAGCTGGATTGTTAAATATATTCAGCGAAATGCTTGTCGTGTACGCTGCTATCGGTCAAAAGTATTTCACATACATGGGTCAAAAATGTGGTCGCTACAATTGGTCTCGACTATATTTTATGTTTCACTCTAATGAGGCTGGACCTTACCGTGGTGCGATGGTTCGGTGTATCAGTGATCCATTGAGCTATGCTGGCTGGTGCTTTTGCAATTTCAGAAACACTCAATGGTTAGAGGCCAGACAAACACAGCCGCCTGGTCCTACAGGTTGGTGGTTGGAATGCGGCGGCACCTTATTCCTTAAAACGGGCTCATTTTAGCCCAACGCCAAACTCGCTGGCTTGTGGTCAGGTTTTCGAACCAAAGGCTTTGGTTGAGAAACCGAATAGCTCTCCTGTCTAGCACTAGACAAGCTGAAAGTATCCTGTCTACGCAATAAAATGAATCTTTGTTCAAACAATCTTACTGATGCACTGGCCACTGCAGAGGATAATAAACGGTGCAGTATCTGCTGCATCGAGTATGCTGTATTGGGGTTTGGATGCTACTACTCAAGGCTTCTCGTCTTCTTATTCCCCCTCTTACGCATTTCACCCTTATCGTCCCCTTCCAACTTCAATTATACCCCCCCAGTTTTAAACCCCCCGATCCTTGGCCCTCCCCCAACATGCTTTGCTAGGCATTTATCTTCTAATTTCAACTCACATGTGAACGCGATGCGTCACTCCTTTACCTTGGACAAGCCCATGTCCAATCAAGCCGTCCAACCCAGTTCATCGGCTTGCATTTGGAGCAATTAAGCCTCCTTCAGGTTGGCATGCCTCAGTGTACGCATATTACTGCAGATCGGTCAATAGGCAGCACTTGCCCGTACATTAGAGACCCTCACGATCGACATATGCTGCTTATCGGAGACCCGCCTGCAAAACTTGAGCTCTGTGCTCACTCTGCCTTCCCTTCAGGTGACGCAAGAAGTGTATTCTCATTGCGCTTATCGGGCGAAGATGCAACTTCAAGCAACGCCCAACTGGTGTTGGCATTGCCCTGAGTCTCCGGGCTGAAGCTGCTCTGGTTTATTGGATTCCAATCAGTAGCCGGATATGTGCAGTCCGATTGGCTGGTTCGTTCTAAGCTTCGAAGTCGCGCGTGACTAATAGGTGTCTATTCAGCGTCACTGCCTACGCATCCAAAAAATGTAGCAATGATTCTATATAGAACGAGATTTACCGCCAAATGACCCGGCTCCTTTGCTACAGAATAAGCACGGAAACCTAGTGCTGGCTGGGGATCTGAAGGCGCAAGTTGAAAAGTTGTCCACTGATGAAACGCAATTAGGCTGTTAGCACGGTGTAGGCTCCCGTAATGATAACGGTGAGCGGTTACTTCATTTGTGTGAAGATGCGCGCTTATTTCTTGCGAGCACTAACTTCCGACACATCTCCCTCCAGAGAGTGACTTAGCGCCCACCAGATTCAAACGAGCCTTGGACGCAGATCAATCACATTGCGATAAGTTGCCGCTAGAGAAGTTGTGTCCAAAACTCTTGCTCGATTTGAAACATATGTGTGGACACCCGATCATACACTTGTATGTGCTGACATGCGGATGCGTTTTGGCGGACGCCCAAGATGACAATTGAACGCATTGACATCAGCCAACTAATGGAGCCAGCAGTTCTGAATGCGCATCCAAGTACGCTGACATGCGAGATGAATAAGCGCTCACTGGAGACAATTCATGGTCACTGTTCACATGTTCACCATACCTTACTAGCATCAGGCAATTCCTTATGTGGTATGTCTCATAGCCAACAAGGTTGTGGGGTCTCTTCGCAGTTTCTAGAACTTATCGATGCTAACCGTCATATCCCGGCTGGCAGTGAACACAATGAAACGCGCAAAGAGCTCCAGGCAAGAGTTCGTGCTAGCCTGATGAGAGACCGCTCATCTTGGTTGTTTCACTGTGCGTCAGAGATAGAAGTGGCTGCTGTCCTTGGCAATCATCGTAAGTTATTCAGTTTGCTAAGGGAAAAGAAGCAACAGGAGACTTGGTGTTAATGGAACTATACGTGTCGAGGGGCGGCAGCCTATCCACAATTTGTCAAAACGCTTGGAGCGTTGGGCTGAGTATTTTGAACACCAATCTCCCTGTTCCGTGGGCTGTCTCTTTGGATCCACCCTCTCGCTCAGAAGTCGAACGTGATATCGAAAGGTTGAAGGTGAATATAACCACGGCGCAAGTTAATCTTCCTCTAGCAGTCTTTAATTTAGGTGGCCCTGCAATTCTTGATGCTTTGCATGAATAAAACTTGATGTTGCGGAAGCAGGTGACTATCCCAGACGACTGGAGCCGCTCCGTTATTTTTCCCAACTTAAAAGAGGGCTCGCGTTCGGATTGCGGCCACCATAGACGAATCAGTCTGAGCTTTATCACCTTCAAATTACTGGCCTCCATAATCCTTCACAGACTGACTAGCGCTGGTAAAAGCAAGATTCGTGAGTATCAAGCCGGGTTTCGTCGGGCTCGTGGCTGCGTCGACCACAGCTTCACCTTGCGTCGATTGTTGGAGCATCGTCACACATATTGGAGGCTCACCGTAGTCGTGTTCCTCTACATCCAATGTGCCTTCGATTCGCTTGATCGACGTGCACTTTTGAATTGTTTACTCAGTAAATGTATGCCCCTAAAATCTGGAAATATTGTCCGAGCAATATACGCGTGTTGCACGGGCAGAGTGAGAGCTTACGGAAAGCTGTCGCCACCCTTAAATATATCAGGCTGTGTGAGACAAGTCTGCCCGCTGTCACCTTTCCTTTTCAACCGCTATTGATGAAGTCATGGAGATTGCATTTACAGGACATGAATTAGGAGGTGTGGAGCTACTCCCAAGAAAACCACTTCGCGACTTTGAGTATGCAGACGACATTGCCCCCATCTGCGACAGATCTCAGACGTGCCAAGCCGCGCTGAACAGATTAGCAATGGCTGTCAGCCATTTCGAGCTTTGCTTTGCACCATCGAAATGCAAAGCGTCCCTCCAAGATTGGCAGGGATTGCCCGCTTCGCTGACCGAATGTGGGGATCAGCTAGAAGTCGTCCGGAAATGCAACTACCTGGGAAGTTATATCTGCGCCTTTAGGTCGAAGTCGAGATCACGTACTGTATAACAAAAGCTCGAAATGCTTTTTCTACACTTCGCCACCTATGGCGGCATTGTGCCATTATTCTCGACCTGAAGAGTGGAGTGTAAAATGCTGGGGTACGTTGGACCTACTGTACGGTTGGGAAACTGGCCACTAAGATCGACGGACATAGAGAGGCTATTTACGTTAGACCATCGGTGGCTTCGCAGTTTGACTAGCATATGGTTGGAACACCGCGTGACTAACGAGAGTGTTCGGCGCCTTGTTTAGGGCACATGAAAAGGAACTAAAACGCTCAGCATCGTCATTTCACGCACCAGGCTCCAATGACTATGTTGCGTGCCGCGCATGCCAGCCCATTGACTTCCACGACGTGTGTTGTTGTCTCATCAGGGATGTGGATGAAAGGAAAGGAAGGGTGGCTAAGCGATGACTTTGTCAAGAGGAATGAAGGCCTTCACTTCTGAGCTGACCTCGGTTGGGACGTTACGCCTTCTTGGTTGGAGTCCACAATGTAGTAAACACTTTTGGCTGGATAATCTTGCAGACATGGCAAGGAGCCGAAGTAAGCGGCCTTCCTACTGTGAAAGTCATTGTCCCTCTCCATCCCATTTTCCTACCCCTCAAACTACGATCTCATTCTTAGTGTACAACACGCCATAGCTTTTGTTCTTTTGCCCAGTAACCGGCTGGTAAATTACCGGAACGACGCCTATCCGTTGCTGGTAACTCGGCTGGCATGCGACCTTTGTATTTGTATTTCTTTTTTCATTTATGTATTGAGGCGCAGTAGCTGCGGCTTTTTTCACCTCTAGCTGACGTGTATAGTGATGATGATTTTGATCATGGCATGTTGCATTTCTTGTATAGCAGGCGTTGACTGTTGAATTATCTCCACTGTGTAGCTGGGCTAGCTGTGAATATTGAAATTTTTGTTCCTTTCAGTACAATTTCCTTAGTCTGCTGTCTCTAGGAGACGGGAAATCGTTATTGGGGGTATTTGAGCACAGCCAAGGTGAAGGTGCTAGGCCCATTGAGTGACTAAAATCATCTCGTGTGGAGCAGTCTACGGTGGAACCACCGGCTTCTGTATATCTGGTAATCTTGGTGGCTCAATTATTCATAAACGCTGCTATATTTGTTTAACAAGTGTTTGCCAGTTTGTTTGTTGGAATGTGACTGTCGTCCACATGCTTCCGGAATGATTCCTTTAGGTTTATAATATGTATGCGTGTGTGGATGAAGCTGCGGGTCCTTCAGTGCAAGTCTCCCAAGGTTCTTCTAAAGCGTTAGGCAACAGTTGCCCTTCCCCACGGAGATAGCATTGACAGGCTACTTTTAACAGGATGCTGCTTCCCAGATATATATATGTATATATATATATATATTTATATATATATATTCATTGTTGTAATAACTGAGCTGTCACTTGATAGACATTGGCATCTTGACACCTAATAATACGCTTGTAATATCGAACTTATGTGCATTATAAATATGTAGGAAGCAAAACTTTGTGTATACAACCGCGTGAATGGCGATATGAAGTAGCAGAGTACAAAAGGTCTATTATCTGTGCCACATACTTGTCTAACTACTTGTTGGTATGAATTTCATGTGATTTGCATGTATGCACACATACCTAAGATTGTGCTACCTTACAAGCATCAAAGTGTACAACTAAATTAATAATTAGTATTAGTTCAAATATTGCAACTAATGCTTTTGCTCTTTATAACCACAATGAGATAAAGAATGAAAAGTTTGAAAAATTACTAAAATTGCAACCTAATGTGACAGGATTAAGATCTAAGCGACCACAAGTCCAGAGGTGTATACATTATGCTAAACCTATATTAAATCAGGTCGTCAGTAGAATCTTTGTGTAGGCGACAAAATGCGTTCTAAGCATCTTACATTACCAACTGTAATTTTACCAAAGTGTTATCATTAAAAGTAATATGTTTACAGAGGGTAGAAAATTTGAGTGGTGCACTGGTACAGATCAACTGAGCGATGATCCCGAAAGGCTACATTAAACCTTCGGTTTGTGTATCTATTCAAAACGGATTCGTCAACCTTTTCTCAGTTTCATTTCCAACTAGCGTACATTTTGTGTTGACCGACGATAGACCGGGGATCTTTAGCGCGATATCTCAACATTTGCATTCCAATGGTGGATGGAGTAGTGGGCCTCAGTAAACTTGGAAGTTAATTAAACAAAATGGCATTCAGCTTAATCTTGTAAATTAAGGTATATAAAATGTGCAAGATAATAAGTATGTTGGTCAAAAACTTAACAGCTGATTGGAAAGCGTAACTGTAGATACAGCTGGCTACTACGCATTTCGGCATTCGATAGACAGGATCCTTGTGACTCACTGCAAAGCTTCGACCTCAGTCAATACAACTCAGTGTTGACTAGTGGACGACAAGGGACAAGCCACTGTTGGCGTCTATCATTCATATATTGTGAACTCGTTAAGCATGCATAAGGTATTTCGGATAAACTGCAGTCTGCAAGAGAGGGCGAACGGACAGCAGTGACCTTATTCCATAATGTCAAGCTAAAGTTTGCCCATCTTAAGCATTGTACGACTCTGCATCCGTTAAACAACACAAAGTCATGGTCGGAAACTCCTTAACAAACATACGAAACATTTACTCAAGCCATTAAATAATATAATTGTTAAGGTGTTGATCTTAATATTATTGTTTATACTAGCATACGCTTAACGCTGATGCCATCCTACACCTGTAACGATTCGCGGTGAGAGAATTCAAAGTCGGTAATACGCTGACGACAAACAGATCAACTAAGTAAATTTTAAACACCATATATTAGAAGACTCCTAAACGTGGCGTTGTACCAACGTCCAATCCGACCAAGGATGTACTTCTCCTAGTCATATAAATCTCGGTTTCCAAAAGCTATACTTTCTTAAAGAAATAGTGAACAGTCATCAACTGGTGAATGCGTCTCTTTACTTATTCAGCTTTCAATAGAAACCAATCCATCCTTTACTATAAGATGGGTATATTTTTCATCACATATTCAGTAGATTTGCAAGCTCGTAAGGTGTAGGGTATTTTCGTAACGCAATCCGACATTTGGAACACTCCAGGTAATTAATTTTAGGATGGCGCTTAATAATGAAGTCTGCAATGAAAAAGGACTTACCTAGACTCTGACACGTGCTGCATTGCACGAGTACTACTCAATTAAAATGCCTACAAATCTTGTGAGAACATGTTACTGCAGAACAATTTCAAACCAATTAGACCGATCGACTGTATCAAGTCGGAAGCACTGCTTACGTCAGTTTACACTAGTGTGGCGCCTTTGTAACACCTGTCGCAAATATAATATGAGTTCTTCTCAACACCGCCGTGAGCATTTCACATCTCTGAGTTTTGTTTTTTGCAATGAGGCGAGGAAGGAGATAGGGGGTTATTAATTTCATATCCACGGTGTGAGCCAATCCTCTACGTCTAGGATATGTAGAGCCATTGGTGGTCTTCTATACGGTGGCAATAAGCGACTTTCTGCAGGTTGTATCGGAAAGGTCCCTTTGTTCTAGATATTTTACTATAGCCTGGACGATGCGTTGCAACGGTACTCACCACAAACGTTCAATTAGGCAGATGGAAGCAAATCAAAGCTGTAGAGTTAAAATGTTTTCAAGTTGTGACCAGGTTACAAAACTAAGTCAATGGAGTATGTACGTTAGCATGCCACAGTTCGGCCAGCTCTAACTGGGCAAGTGAAGTTCATGAGCTGAGGGCGAACTAATAGGTTGTTAATATGCCTCCGTACATCGATCCATACTACGATCGCTGTGGTGAATCAGGAGGCCCATGCTGTCGCGGATTGTCGCATTCATTGACGGTTGGATGAAAAAAGTGGTGCGAATCATTTTTAAAAGTTCTCAGTAATTGTGGAACACTCGCCGTTTTTCACTTTTTAAAGCCTTACACATCCTTTCTTTCTGGCTTGCCAGCACACACCAATGCAGCTAGGGCGTAATATTCCGGCCGATTAAACTCCTTTCATGACAACATAAAGGTTTCTTCTGGATTCCACGGATTTATCTACATCCAGATTATCTAGAGACTTTTGAAATGACGAGTAACAGGGCTGCAACCTCCTGCATCTTGCATGGAGTGAGGTTTAACTAATATTTTCTTCATTATGGTCGTTTTTTATCTGACCAATATCTGCTATTTATCGTCTGTTGAAATTTGGGAAAAGTCAAGATACACCAAGCAGTTCCGTTTGTGGCGAGAAACAGTTCAAATAATCAAGAGCGTAATCAACACATGTAACCTGGAGCCGAAAGAGTGGAGGATGAAGTCGTGCCGTCTGTAACTTGTGACAACTTGCTGCAATTTAGTCCAATGCCAGGCATATCTATGGGACATCAAGGAGTAACTCGTCACCTATCTGCTGCAAAGCAACGGACGGTGCTTCGCGCACATTTGCAACTTAAGTTTGTGTTTCTCTCTCCAAGGAGCCAACTATTCACATAACATTCACTGGATAAACTGCAATGCCCGAGTAGGCAATAATGTAAAACTATAAATAGTTAAATTGTGAAACACGGGAATTCATGGCAAATTGAAGATCAATATTTGTGTGGAGCACGTGAAACAACAGTGGAAGGTGTAATCTGGAATGATAACTAGGAATCAACCAATATTAAACGGTCCGTGTTGGCGCATTGGAGTTCTGAGTGATATATCTTCCGACTTCATTGATCGCGCTCCATTTTATAAGTTTCCGGGTGCAGTAAGTTCACAAATACTAATGTATAGTGGGTATTTGATAGAATTAGATAAAGTTCATCAATTTCCATGCTTAGTCAGCCGTCTTAAATGTGTCTGGAAAAGCACCAGACACCGGGGCTTCGGCATTCTGTGTATCTTCCCTGGTGCGCCTTCCATTGGAGTCCTGTCGGGTACGGCCCCTGTGATATCCGGTTGCAAGCAGCTAGTGGCAATAAGGCAAGATTGACAGCTGCAAGTCGACATGACCCGCGCTATAGCTTAGTCAACTATCAGCCATCCACGTACGCGGCTGTCACCCAAAGTGGCACTAGCTGCTGGCATCTGGAATTCATATTGCAGAACCTAGTAAAGGTCCGTTGGAAGGTGAACCACTGACGTGACCCAGAATGTCGGGGCAAAGCGTCTGGGACTTTTCCAGACCAGCCCAAACCTGCTGACTGAGAGTGAATAGTGATGAACTGTCTCTAATCTCGAAATTGCGTCCTCAATTTTGGATTGCTCTATTTCGTTTAGGTTGCTACTAGCAATGCGTTACTCGCACACGGTACGTTTTTCTTGTTTTAACACAACGGCGTTATTTAGCTGTGCCTTATTTTATGTTGGGCCATTTAGCAATTTAATTTGCGGCTACTGCAGCATTATGAGCATTATGGCAAGTGAGTAGAAGAAACTCAGCGCGTTTCACACTGTTTAGTTTAGGTGATTATTTTAATGACGTGACAAAAACTAGTGCATGAGTCACAGTGCAGTGCATGTGTGCTATCGAAACAACAATGTTCTTAATTTAACTAATTGCTTGTGAGCAACACTGTTACTCTCAAAACCGTGAACGAATCAAGAACGATGGAGCTCTGGCATGTACATCCTAAGCATCTGAAAACGGCCTTGTTGTCTATGTTTTTACACACGCTACCTTGTAACTTCCTTTAGCGAAGCGGAAAACCGGTAGTTCCGGCAACGTACTCACCGTGTTAAAAGACTAGTACCCGAATTAATCTGAGTAAATAATTCCGGAATCCTCTTCAAAAAGAGCAATTTGATTTGTTTCGCAGTATGCTAACATCAATGTGTGTCAGACGCAGGTTGATTTTAGCCACATGAACGTACTCGGATGTGCTCAACTCAAGTGCGACTCAGATGATATTATATTATTAGGTTTCTTTGACTAGTTCGCAATACTATAACGCCAAAGAAATCCACGAAATGTACTGCCCTTAAGTATTATGTGGCGGAGATCGTCAATATCATCCAGTGCTTTCGGTTACACGTGAATAGCCTCTTCCGTTTAGTCGAGTTAATAGCATGCTATCACGACCATTGAGTCCCCCAATGAAACAACAGTTTACCTGGCTACATAAACGATAATCAGCAGTGTAATTTTTCAACGGAGAGTTTGCTGCGTTTAGCAATATGTTTACAAATTTTGTTATACATAATGCGTTGACACTCGAGGTGGCGTAATGTCATTATCATGAAGCGTGTAGCAGCGCAGCGTAGCGTAGGAAGTCTTGGTGAGAAGGTGCTGAGAATAATGTCCGCACGATTTGATATCCACATGGTTTGCCGTTTTGCAACTTATTGTCTTGGTATGTTCTTCAATCAGTACTATGTTGGTTTGATTGGCAAATTATATTTGAAATTAACCCTTCCGATTTGTGTTCCGTTAAGTTTATCCGTTTTCTCTGTTGACCCATTCCCCCACTAGCTTTTTGAGTCGACATTGTTGGTCTATCCTTGGTGCGACTTTCAGCGGAGCACATTCGGGTGCGGCCCCCCGATTTTCAGGTGCCAGCAGCTAGTTCAAATTCGTGTTGGGTGGCAGCAGTGACTGCTTGTCTGTGCCAGAATTGGCCTAATAGTAGGCTGCTGGCAGTGAAGTAACTCCAGGGAAGACATGGAGGGCAGCAAATTATTGCAATTGGACACGCAACACCACGTTTCCGATATAGGAGGTAACAAAGATTCTCATCATCTTGTGTTTATGGATCTGCGACGAAGACGATATGTATGCAGTTCAAATACACACCGCTTCCTCTACTGGTCAATACTTTCGCAGGAGAATCATGCTAAGCAATACCATCCAACCACACGTAATTTCATAAATCACTGACGGCTATGTAGGAGTTGACAGTGTGTGTCAGCTGTACGCCGTAACGGCGCTTCGCTGCCGCGCAACCACCACCAGTCGGAGTTGACAAAATGTAGCTGGAATTCGCAGCGACGTTCTATCGTCTGAACGACCGCGTCCTCATCCACAAAATTCAAGGCTGTGGTATTGTGCGCCCCATATTCAAGTGGATGGGCAACTGTTTCATTCAACGCCATGTGAACGTGCGCGTTCTAGGCGACATCTCTAACCCTATCGATCTACAGCGCGGAGGGCCACATCACTCACTATTAAGTCCACACCAGCTTGTGATTTATATCAAATAATTTTGCAAAAACCATCGCTTCAAATTGCTTTCTATTTTCTCATGCTTCCAAGAAAGGTCAAGCCATCGAAAAAATGAGTGCCCATGTAGCACTTCAGGATGCACTTGATTGGGCATAAGAATAGCGAATCATAACTTAGTTCATTTAAACACCATATACTGCAATATATTGAGCAAACGCTATAAATCCACTTGCAAGTGCAGGCTAAGAAAGCAAGATTTGTAGAGTGTGATAGCACAAAAGGATCATGGTTGTTCAAACCATGCCAAACCGGCGTCCAAAAATCCTAACCAAGATCATGACCTTTTGCCGAACGAGTTCGGGCGTTTTGACTCTTCAACCTTCTTTCAGGTGCTCAATGTAGGCAGTAGGCCCCCTTCGTAATACCCTATTTAGGCCCGGCAGCCCTAACAAGCAGGAACTGACGAAACATGTACTGCCAAAACAAAGGACAACTTAGAACGTCAATGGTATGTTTCCTCTCGATTACAGACTGTGCTTAAAAGCTATTGGTAAATAAGGCAGTCAGAATGGACGCTTGCTTTTGATGACATATCTGATCCCATAGAATTCAAAATAAGCATTTTTACATCTTCGGAAGCTGTAACAGAATACCAGTCTATGAGGTCACTTGCCAAAGCTGATCATTTAGTATAGCCAGTTGGATTTTCGCCGGAACTTCTTTTCACGTCCCGTGTGCCAAGCATGTATATCCTTTCCCACTTACGTTGTTACTTATTCCACACTGACGGTATTCAAAGAGGTCTAGAAGATGAACACATACAGTTACCTTACGTTTTATACTCCGCTACAACTAGGTGTCAACCTAGATCTACTAATAAACATGGGAAATTTTACTTTCAACGCATAATTTGTTAAACCCTACTACTGAATTTGCGTATCGCGTTAACCCAAGAAAGTTGCCTACGAGTAAACGTTGTCATCGTCATGACTCTTATTCACTCACATATTACATAGGCTAGTGCTGCTCCCAAAATTACTTTATGTACGCGCATGAAATTCTCTCATCAAACGAATGTTTTACAGCATAGCAATGAAAATTTTAGGGGCTTAAACCGACGCCTCTATATAAATATTGATTAATATATTCTCAATATAACCAACATACTTGGCTTTTCAGGCGCCTGCATATTACCCGTGATAAATCACTCTGCAATGTTTATTACAGGGCAAATAATAACAGGTTTAGAGTCCACCTCCTTGGCCCTGTATGTCAATGCACCTTTCAAGTCAGGCTTTTTCACGCTACATAAGGCAGTCCTGAAGGTGAGGTTCCCACTGTCCTATTATCATCAATGCTCGACCACGTCATTAGTTCAAACGGCTAACGGTAGACACACCGGGGATATCAAGCAACAGCCAATCACTTGCGTGAAAGACAACAAATAAAATAAATTGTATAATACATAAGGAAACAGTGACATAAATCTTAAAATAATAAGTAACTTAGATAAGTTGTCTACAAACGAACCCGAGATCAGTTCACGAGCCCAGAATGTACATTTTACACAAATGCCGCAAACAAAAAAATTTCGTCGAAATTAACTACATTTGGCTTTAGCGTGGTGTGCAAGTTTATAGAAGTGAGTACAGGTGGACATTAATCTGAGAAACAAAAGCAATATGACAAAATTAAAAAACCCACTACCTGAAATAAATAGATTTAGCATGCCAGCACGCGGTTTGTAAATTGAATGCATCGTACCTATAAAACCAGCGCCGGTTCTGCCTACCTTCTCTGCAGGATCCGTCGTTTTTTCGGTAGTGGTCCCCAGTGGCCTCGCTTATGGCTCACTAGGCCTGCCTGACTCAGGCACTCGCGTCCGCGTTTGATACAACACCATGCGCTATATGTTGATGGAGTACAACACATCGGTGCTTTTCGCTTCCGCACTTGCCGCTTCTTCTCTGCATGTATGAGGACTTTCTCCCGCACTTCGGCAGCTGCCTTTGTGAATAGATGGCGCTGTGCACGCCGATCAAACGCTTTCGATTCCCATGACCTGCAATCAAGATTAACATTTAAGAGACTCAATTGATCATCTCCTGCTAATGTAACTTTGGTCTCATCACATGCCGGTTCCTAATACTCAGCTGAACGTTTAAGAGTTGTTTCGGTATCCGCGTTGAATAGATACTGCTCAAATGATCATGCCACATCAGGTGTCTCAGCAAAAATATGCAGACCAATGCATACGTCTCACTCTGTTGCAACACTTTCGTTCAGCAACTCTGTCTCCCCAAGCGACGCACAAAATTCGTCGCAGACACTGCCGATGGAACTGTTACAGATATCGCACCTCCCGCCGGTACATCGTCCACGTTTCACTGCAGTGTAGAAGGACGGACAGTCTTATGAATTTTTACACCATCAGCTTCCTGCCAATAGTAAGCTGATGGTTGTTCTACACTCGGTATTATAGCTTCTCGAATCCCGTCGCTGCCTACGGCACGCGGACACGCAGCTCACTGTGTAGCTGCTGATCAGTCGACATCACACTCCCAAGGTAGCAGAAGAGGGAGATGGTTTCCAATACTTCAGCAACAATGCTGATTCGCGGTAATATTGAAGAGTGCACCACCAGCGGAAACTGAAAGAGGCAGACAGTTTCGCTTGTGTCGATGGTGAGTCCGAATGTTGCCGCTGTCGAAGACAGAGCATTAGTCATATGTTGCAACTCATCCGCGCTGTGTGCAAACAATGCAAGTCGTCAGCAAACAGCATCATATGGATAGGTGTCTCACAGACTAGAATTCTCATACCGAAAAGGCGGAGTTTCAGCAACCTACCAGCAATACGGTTCTCCACACCAACACGGCAATCACAAGCCGATTCAAAAGCGCAAGACATCATGATATGAAGATATATATTAATCTCTGCATGTGATTTTTTCGGACAGGCGTAGGAAAAAGAGAAATGAACTCTTAGTATTGAATGACCCACATCCGTGGACTGGTTCAGATCATCCAGATATGTAAGAAACAGTGAGTTTAGTTAGCGGCAAGTCACGACCGCCACGTCGCAGTGTTGTTAAATGGATATTTGTGGCGTTTTATAGAAAAATCCTTGCCAGGCGAAAACCCACCATGTCTTGAAATACTGCCGCCGAAGTATTTGCTAGAGGTGTATAAACCCGAACCAACCAGCTGACATCACGTAGCGGTTGTTCGCCTATGTAGATGAATGTACTTTTCGTAGTAGATCTGGGCGCTGCATCAGCCTGTCGTGAAGTTGTTCACGAGGATACACGGCACTCTTTTCTTCAGAACGGCAAATAATCATACGTATTGCTCTCAGTGTTAAACGCTAAATTGCTTTGTCCAGAATATACTTCGATTCAATTTGGAAAAATGTAGATTGCTGCATCTGAGGCACAAGTTGGTTCATTTCCATAAACTCGGCAAACAGAAAGTTCAAACATCTTCTGGCGAGAAGGATGTGGGAGTTTTGTCCAGGTTTACCTTGGATGTTTGAATCAGACTGAAACGACCTCAAGGAGGGTCATCCAACACGTGGGCCTCCTGAACCATGCACTCGGACGATCCGACCCTTCGAATTTTCCACAACTTCACGGATCATACATAGGTCACATGTGAAATCCGTAGTACAGGTTCGGCAGCCATGGCTGAGTAGATAGCAACGCCTTGGAGATACCCCAACGCCGAGCAACCAGATAACTCCAGGTTCTGTAAATTTTGCCGTATGAACGTAGGCTTCCAGTGCTCGTGGTCTTCAGAGGACAATATCGGCGATTGTGCGGTAACATCATTTTGGCTTACCATATTTTGAGAAATCCTCACCACAAGTGCCGCGATTCGCTAGAGCTCATTCACTAAGCGTCATTTGAAAGGCCACTATACCAAGTTGGCACAGTAGCAACGTCGTTTAGAATGCCGTCGGAATTGCTTTTCCGTACGAGTATGCAGAACGTGGAATGCCCTACTGGAATCTGTCATATGCGCTCCCAAGCTGGCAGAGTTTAAATCCAGGGTTGATCTAGCATCTATTTTGTTGCATCATCTTACATGACTTAATACCCATGGATAGACATAAGTGTTTGTAAGAGTTTTCACTCGCGGTCAAAACCTAGATTTCATTTCAACATTTTCACCTCCTGCATGTGTACACCAGAAGGAGACACCATGTTTATAAATATAAAATCTGACGTCGTTTGGCATGCATTTACCTTGCATTTACAGTCTATAATAGGATAGTTCATTGAGTTCCCTGTGTAAACCCTGTTTTGGTAACCATTTTTATGTTTCGAATTTTCACCACAACCCTCCTACAGGAACTGTTAGGCATTAGCTTTTACCTGTATAGAACCATTTTTCCAATGGCCATAAAGGTATCATTTATGTGATGATTCAACCAGTAAGTGCATTAGTCCCAGCGAGGCGGAAAATAAATTAAATAAATTTCGTACTTCGTCCTATGGGACCGAGATGGTCTGGAAATGGGAAAAAGCTTCTACCTACAGTACATCAACCTATGTTTGTTTACAGTTCTGATCGAAACTTTTGTCCGCTGATGCAAGCCTACACACGTTTTGATCTTCGTCAATCAGCCCGTTGTCCTTGATTTCCGGGTTGATCCAACCGGCAGGCAAGTCAAGCGTGCAAGCCTCCTACTCTGCAGCCACCGACCGGACGTACGTGCGGCGTCAGCAATGGTTGACTGCGCTGTCACGGTGGTGACAGACACCTGATCCACCACTTGACTGATGCAGGGGCTAAGTAGCGAAAAGAGCTAGTGGCCACTTGTGCCACTGAATGGACACTTGCTACAGGCGTAGAGAGCCTGTCCTTACGTAACATAGCGTACCGTGGCCGCAGGTGAACATGCGCGAGCGATGTAACTAGGGCATGACTTGTTGCTATATCTGGTTGCACCGTATAACTCACTTGTGAGCGGATGCACACATCGATTAACCTACTATGCCAAAATTCGATTTGCGTCAGTGGGACACTAAAATTGCATGCGTGACCGGCCTCAGGAAACACATGTCAGCATTGCTTTTTCTCTATGCCGTCACAGTCTCGCGCACCACCGAGATATAAACTGTTATTCCACAACAGTTAGTTTCCTCGAATAGTTTTGGTAACACAATGAGAAGACGATCATTGATAAATGCACACATTTCGTATGGTCTCATCAGTAACAATATGACAACTAGTAATTATCTTATATAGTCCCAAGAATGTTCCCAATCAGTGAAATGCCGTGAGAGGAACGGCGACAACCGTCCAAGGACCGGAATATCCGTAGGTAAAATTCTGACTGTTTCTGCACTCAAGGGCAGGTCTTAGCTGGCTTGTCGTCACGGCTTAGGCGAACCGTACTATGCGTGGATTGGGATTACGTAATGGTAGCTGAAATGCGGAGCCGGTGTCAAGCCGATAACGGGTCAATAAAACATGTTTGCAATTGCGTACACACGGAATGTTGGGCGAGAGATGGCTGACCTCACATTGAACCCATTTGGTCCGGTGTTCATTCATCTGGAACGCAAAACCCCCTCATTCTTGCTTATCTAACTAACGCAGCAGGGATATTAGGATTAGTGCATATTGTGTGATTTGGCGCTGATAGGTACAACTTACTTTGCTGAAAGTAGCGACCATTTCCGGATTCCGTTTAGCACCACATAATCTGTAACACATCACATTATCTGAAGGACGTAGAGGAAGCGCTTGGTTGCCCTCGTTGAAGCTGCGTTACCTTTAAACGAGAGCTCAACGAATACATTTTTTTAGGTGTTGTCAACACTGTTTCTTTCGGCGGTCTTACCTAGCTATGTTTCGTGATGAGGCCCTTTCAGTATAAGATCCATGAGTGTTCCGGTTATCATTCTTACCTCCTCAGTCAGACAATCGCTAAAACAGATAGGCTTGGCACGAGTTAACAAGGTTTTCCCCAAGGTACACTCGTGGCTCATCAGTATGAAACTGGTAAAGCATAGATATTGACCGGATCATTTTGGCTTCCGTAGACTAACCGCAAAATGAACCCAGTATACCTTCGGCTGCAACCACCCAATTGTGTGACGCAACATAGTTATGACGCAGCTAACATTGCTTCGGAATTGAACAGCCCCTGAGAAGACACGTTTCGCGGGACCATGAGCGAAATTCTTGCTCTGTTATGAATAGTCGCTCCCATAAAGGAGACCCAGGCGCACTAAAAAGCAAATAGCTAACGCCTGAACTGGATCACGGTTAACATCGATGTGCGCGATGATGCTGACGATAAACGCTGCTAAATTTGTAACGTTTTATTCTGGCTGTTTCTGCATTCACACGGCAAATCTTAGCTGGCATGTCGTCACGGCTCATGCTAACCGTACTAAGCGTGGCTTGAGAGTACGTAATGCTAGGTGAAATGCGGAGCCAGTGTCAAGCCGATGACGGGTCAATAAAACATGTTTGCGTTTGCGTGCACACGGAATGTTGGGTGAGAGATGGCTGACCTCACATATTATCGGTCGACAGGTTGCGTATTTTCTTCCCTTTGTCATTCCGCTTCCTTTTTGCAAACACGGATACTGCCTGTCTCCCATTTGCTTCATTTATGTCCTTACCTTGCAGCTAAGGTCACATGCACGTCCACACTAACATATCCATATTTCCGTGCGTCCGTCTTGCACTTCGATTGGACAGTCCACGCTACACTGTATAAAGTGACCCGACGACGGTTGACGCCCAGTGGGCTGGTTTGGAGCTATGTCTGTTTTGGGACGAGTCCCTGTGTTCTTTTTGACTTTAGTGGGCCTGTTGTTACGAGGATACTGCAGGATGATAATCATACCGTATAACAAATCAATGTTTAGTTTAATCTACGCGCTATGGTTAGAGAAGGCAGACACATGCGCCAATCGGCAGAAGTGAAGGCGAGAATACTGAGTACCTATGAAGTTGTTGATGATTGGAATCAGGTTGCCTCTGTTTTACAAGTAAACCTAAATACCAGCCAAACTTGGATAAGATTGGAATTGCACAAACATAGAGGAAAACATGGCAGTGCACGTCGAAATTCACTGACTGAGAGTCACGGAGAATGTTTAGTGAAATGGGTTAAACCGGAACCTACGGTTACCAAGGAAACTCTGTGTTTCCGGTTGAAGATGAAATTCGAAGTGGAGATGTGCATCAGTACCTTGCTCTATACTTATGCGGTCGCGTAATAAAAGTACCAAAGCAGCTTTCAATACTCGAGTGCATGAATAAGCTTGAGAACAAGAAGGAAATCGTAGGTTCAGCAGTGTTTATTGTCAGCATCATCGTGCGCATTGATGTTAACCGTGATCCAGTTCAGGCGTTAGCTATTTGATTTTATTGTGCTTGGGTCAGCTTTATGGGAGCTACTATTCATAACAGAGCTAGAATTTCGCTCATGGTCGCGCGAAACGGGTCTTATCAGGGTTGTTCACTTCCGAAGCAATGTTAGCTGCGTCATAACTAAGTTGCTTCACACAATTGGGTGGATTTTGCCCACAGTAATTCTTGGAGTAGAACAAATTTTTATCCGAGACAGCTAAGGTCAGGGCGGGAATTGGTCAGTCTATCAATGATTCCGTTTATAAGGGGACCGGTGAGGATTCAAGACACAGTAGCTTGAAGTCAAATGCTCCAAAGATTTCCATTAAAAAAGGATCACCTTCAAGTTTAATAAAAATGAAGGAATGTTTGTAAGTAGTGGAGGGTTTATTAGATTTTGTGTAGACTAGTCGCAGTCGGACACAGGAAGGCAGTCATCACTCGTCCAGAAAAGCGCTAGACGGCAGTTTCCTCCTATTGGGACTCGTCAGTAGTGCACACCCGCTGCATCCTGCCGTATTCGAACCTCCGACCTTACTCTTGCTGGTCAGCGACTTACGTCATTGAGCCACGCGCGACGGCAGCGGGCCGGCATGACAGATATCTAACTGCGATGTGGCACGGTTCATCCTCCACTGTCTTGCAGGTTATGAATGTGCAGATGCCAGGGTTGGCCCCCAGAACAACGATTTCCTTTCCAAGCTGCCACTACTCGAGGTGGCTTTTAAGCTGCTAAAGCGACTACTAATTATTTGTAAGTAGTAAGTGGTAGGGGGATCTAATAAGGTTTGTGTAGATTCGTCGCAATTAGACACAAACAGACAGTCACCACAAATCCAGCAAAGCGTTAGAAGGCCAGTTCGTTCTATTGCGACTAATCAGTAGTGCGCACCCGCCGAATCCGGCGGCCGTCCAGCACTATCCTAGTATGTGTTGGCTGTCTGCCTGTATCTAACTGACACGAATCTACACCAAAACTGAAAGAAGGTATTTAGGTGTAGGTGTAATGGTTGTTTTAAAACGGCATATTCTCGTTCTATCTCTTTTAATATAAGTAGCAAAACATCCAAGTCATGCCTCGACTCGAATGAGTCAGCAACCAGTAGTTTCGTTGCTCGGATACTGTGTGTTCTTTATTGCTTTCAGCCTAACCGCCAAGTTGGCCTGGTTTAGATTGAATTAACATTCCTACTTGCATAGATATTGCCTCCACGCTTGATAGTTTTTTCATGCCATTGTTCCGGATCTGCTGCAATTACATTCAGCTGTCCTTAATCACTCTAGATTTCACCATTTCACGGGCCTTTTCTAAAGACCATCCTTCCCGGTCGATACAAACTCTCCTTGTCAGAATCGATTCAGGGGTTCATGTACATGCAAAAACTCATTGCCACCTGCACATATTACCTTAATCCGGTTTGTTTGCTTAATACGTCAACGATAAATTTCTAGTTAGGATGTTTCAAGTTTAGCTTAAAGCAGGCGCTAAAAGCATACTTCAGAGTACATAGAGACTGTCCCAGTCGGCATACTTTACACCACCATTGTTCATAATTGACAGATTGTGTACTGGTTACCAATAGTGTGGTTGAACTAACGCCTGCGAGTACCGCTAACACGTAGAAAGCTTAAAAGCCGGCGCTACTTTGAAACGGAAATTATGAACACGAGGATTGCGCACTATGGCATGATTTGAAAAAGTTATGTGTTTCAAATGGACCGACAGAATTAAAATTGTATAGGCCAATCGTAACTGAAGGCAAAATGCTCAATTTGGATCTAGGCCATATAACACATTAGGGGGTGTTAGTTAAGGCGGAGTGAAAATTTGTGCTAAACGGAAGTACTGATGTTATAAAAGTTGTCGCCGGTGCATATTCATAGGAATCGATCAAAGTGGTCCGTTCAGCCACCGTCGACCCAGAAGATGCATACAAGGTTTCGTTAAGAGTCTGAACAACAACAAATGTGAGCATTAATTTCACCAAAAGGAATCACTGTTCACTATGCACTATGTAGATAAGAGATAAAATTGGGGAACTACATAGTCTTTAGTGCGCTCCGAACATCAGCCCATTTGTTACAATTGGGGGCGATACAAAGGTAGCTTGACTAGGCACAGTACGCAGTAAACGAAATAGTTTCAAAGTATAAAAATGTAAATGCGACTATTTACTGGTATCCATTTGAGTCGATTCCATTCAGCTTTCCAGTTGAGCTTGATACCAAAATCGCAATTTGCTTGAGCTACTGATACAGAAACACAAGTGACGCGGATAGTCAGACATTGCCAGCAGACGCAAAATAATGGGGTCAAGGATTCGTCACAATTATGAGAGTTTGACTCATGTTTCGGACATACATCACTCATCAATGTCAACTAAATGAATAGATATGTGGTATATGCCGTTGGTCAATCTGATTCACAACACGGACACTTAAGGAACTAATGTTAGAAGTGAAAGGGGGTATGGTATTCGAGGTGCATGTATCGGTATTAGCAGCGGCTTGTTCAGTGGCAGCTTAGTATTCAAAATATTGAGATGCTATATAGAGTAGATAAATATAAGAATCTTGCAATTTAGCAGCGAATTTGGGAGGGAAGATGCCACCTTCCAGCTTTCTATTCAGAACTCGAGAATTTGTTTATAGTTTCCCACCAGTTTCCTTTGACACAACTGTCTGACTCAAACACCAGTTGGAGATTTGAGGTATTATAAGTAAACCAACCCGGAGATTTTGGCTTAATAGCTCCCTTCACCGAGCAGTGCGTATCTATTCGGACTCATGCGTGTGGTTGCAAATATCCATTGAAATATGCTTGAGATCCCACACACAACCCCAGAAGATATAAACACGGAAAATTTACTTAATGGTGGGAGGATTTTGGCGAGTATTTTTTGTTCGTCGCAATCAGTCGACTATTCAGATACGTTGACCAGCTATCCGGAAAAGCACCAGACGGCTGTTTCGCTTATTGGGGCTCATACCTGGTGCGCATCCTTCGGTCTAATGCGGAGAAACGAACCCATGACTGCTAGTGGCTCTTGTCAACTAGCCCGCAGCTTATGCAACTGCGCCATGGAGGACGGTATCCGACCATCATAAATGGTTAGCTAAATGCGATATAGCCCGACTTATCCTCCACTGCCACGCAGGCACCTGCCCTGCAGATGACAGCGGTTGGGCTTCCGGCGTCAGGAATTCCCGGTTACGGCAGATATGTCGTGCGTGCTTTCGTGTTTATAGATGTATCACTGGTTTGGTGAATGATCCAGGTGCGAGCATACATGATTCACATAGAAGCTGGGTAGGAGAGGTAATGGGAAACGTTTGTTTAGTTTTATGCTGTGATCATTGCGTTTCGATATACGGTCGTTTCAAGCGATCAGGGCTCACAGATTCCTAAGTACCGATCCTATCCAATACGAAGTACTTCTCTTTACAAGCGATACATTTATAAGGGAACTCACACGGCAGTATCAAGTTATTACGCATTATATAGATGAGTACAAAAACGAAAGGGCAGGTATGCAAATCAGAGTGCACTTGCTAATTTCAAGGGCTGAATCGGGGCGGTGTCGAACAGAGTGAAGTAGTGTTGTCACAATGGCACCATATAGGAAGTTTTTTCTAGTTAACTAATGACTCTGGAAGCTAACTCCATCTCACCGGGACACCTGAGTTTTACTGGAAACCATTTCAGCGTGACTGCAATCTAGGTCTTCCATGACAACGTTGCGAATGCCGAGAAGGATAGGTTCCAGCTGTTCGGACTATAGCGTATTGGATTGCGAGGCCGTAATTGTGGCAATTACTTGAGGATGGTAAAGCTCAACAAGTCTGTTGGTGTCTGTATGGTAGGCGGTTGTACTCAGATGAGAACGGCAGAGTGAACGGTTCAGGTTTCAAACAGAACGGAATTGTACTGAGGACATCTGTCTGTTGTGATCGTGGATCGGATTCAAAGCACAGATATCCAAGTCTCCGAACATCCGAGCAACAATTTCGATAGAAACGTCACGTTAGGTTACCGATGTGGACATAGTATAACACGCTCGACACAGTTCAGGAAACAGGGGAAATCTTTGGATGGAAGAAGTGGTCCATCGATATAAAGAAGCACGTGTATAACTCGTGCGCCGGGTAATATATCAGCTAAAGTATTCGTGTGCAATGTAACTTACTTGCTTGACAAGATATAAAACGCTTTGTCCATTTTGGATGTCGGAACGCACATTGTGCCATACATAACGGTCAGTGAGTAACTTGACATTGGCTCGAATGCCAGGGCGAGAAAGCCATGCATATTATCAAAACCAAATCCCTGGTATTGCTGTGGAACGCTGCGTCATGGCTCTCCGCTCAAAAAGTCTAAAAAGACTCTAGAGTCGGAGTTAACAATGGATTACTGCAAGAGGTGAGATTATTGGTTTGCTCTCGAGTCCGCGAACTCACGATACTCTTCCTGATGAGTTTCAATATCCTCAAGGTTAATAGCTTGACGTGAGAGAAGCTGAGGATAGATGGGAGACATTGCATCCGAAACATTGTTGTTAGTGGCATAAGCCTGACGAATGTCAGATTTTTAGTTCAAATGACGAGTCTCATGTGGTAAAATCTGTCGGAGGAACTGCGAAAGGCTAAGGCTTTCGACTTGTGATCAGTAAGATCAGTGGGGGAACGTCCTTTAACTAGACGTTGGGAGTGAGTAATAGAAAGAAAAATATTCAAATGTTCTCTACCGGATGTGTTGGATCGAGTTTGAGTGGGTCAAATCTTTTGGTGGAAAATTAAAAGTTTAGGTTGTTTGTTGATCAGCTGCCGTACAACGGCTCCAATGGCAGTTTGGGATGCATCAGACCTGAAAACGAGAGGTGCGTCAACATCGGTATGTATGGCGAATTGCGGTGCCGTAGAAAAATGGTTGCCCAATTATATCTATCTTGCTAGCAGCAGCCATCGCCATCACTGGCTGGCCTTGTAGTTTCCTATCCAAGAATTCAAAATCATCTTCGGGTATTTATAACTTGTACCACAATTGCGAGCAGCATCATCGAAGCGGCGCTGGAACCAGCGATGTGATCATAATCGACTGGGTTTTGTAATGATTTTGGCGTTTACTCTTTGAGACGAAGCTACTGTTATCAGTTCGCTTACCATCGGTCTGAAACATAGCGAGTTCTACTCAAGAGAGCCGTTCAATATTGGCAGTCAGTGGATTACTTCAAGAGGAACTGGTAGCGCTCAGATCAGTCACATTGTTCACAGCAGATTTAGAAAATGCGTTCATGTTTTTTTCGTCTGTTTTGACTGGTTAGTCTAGCGAGCACTGCTATTATCGCTGTGACATTTGCTGTAAAGAAATTAGTCTAGCGTTGTCAGAGTATGGAATCAACAAGAATCGAGGAACGACAAGTGCCCGTATGTGCCGGAGAAGCTGAGACGGAATGCGGTCTTCAAGCTCAATGCGGGAAAGTAACAGGTGCAGCCACGCTTACTCGGAAGCAATATTGCGCTTTAGAATGTCTGATTATTGTTTGTCATAGTGCGGTGCATTCAACATCGGAAGCAGGATATCAATTAACTCCGACGCTATCAGGAGGAAAAGATGAGTGTTGACGTATGAAAACATCGATGATTGCAAAGTTATCCTAGAAACGGAAAGATAACCTCCACCTAAATAAAACACAAGTTGGTTTAAAACATTAAAGATGGGTAAGGCAAAATTAATGGAGTTTTCACATGGTAAAAGAGGCGCAGCTTATTTATATATTAGGAAACAGGAAAGAAAAGCCATCAAGAACAATTAAATAGCAGGGGACATCAAATGTTATTGCTTACACTAGGGTATAACCCTTTAAACTTCACGGCCAACAGGACCTTAGTGCGACTGCGCGCAGGCAAGTAACTATTGGGAAAAATCAGCACAGTTGTCTGTGGAAACGAACAGAGCAATCGAACGCCGGTCGGTAAAAAGAGATCACTTGAGCGACAAAAGCACAAAAGAAAACAAAATACAAGTGACACAACGTCACCGAAACTAGCAGACAAATGAAATTCGAAGAAGCATCTATCAGGATATGCGAGTTAAAACAAATGTAATATAGTACTCATAAGTAGCGGGATTTTAGTTGTAAATTTGATAAGGCTTACATTCCAACAGTTCGCAAGCTACGTAGCAGAGCCTAGTCCGGAAAAGCGCCAGACGCGTCTCGCCTTATTGGGGCTCGTCAGTGACGCTATATTCTAGCTAGTTTGCCAATTATGTAGCCCATCCGATGTCCCCCATGGCTTAATAGATGAAGCTGCTAGCTAGTTGGCATCTGCCTCTAGTGGTCATGGGTTCGATCCTCCACTGACTAGCCTCATTAGGGCGAAACGCGTCTGGCGCTTTTTCGGACTAGACGCTCCTATGTAGCTTGTGAACTGTTGGAATGAAAGCCTTAACAAATTTACAACTAAACGTCTGCTACTTATGAGTATTATTATATAAATGCCGCTCCTAATTTCAAATGCTATTGGTATAGCGTCTAGTATGAGGACGTCATCACCTTGCAGGCTAACCACTCTCAGTGACAGTGGTAGATAAGTGGTGCTATATCTTAGCTAGTTTGCAAGTTATGTAGCCCAGCCGACCTCTCCCATGGCTCAGTGGCTTAAGCTGCTGGCTAGTTGGCATCTGCCTCTAGCTGTCATGGGTTCGATCCTCCTTAGAGGACCGAGGGATTGCGCGCCACTGACGAGCCCCAATAGGGCGAAACGCGTCAGGCGCTTTTCCAGACTAGGTTTTGCTATGTAGCTTGTGAACTGTTGGGATGAAAGCCTTATCAAATGTAAAATGTAAATAACCGTGATCAAAGTTCAGTTCATCTCGCGTAGGAGTCGCCTGTATAATTCAAGCCCTATCGACAATGACATAGATCGCTGTCTCGAAAACCTCATATACAGTAATGTGTTTGCATCACATTTGACTCAAAGCAATGCATCCGAGATGCAGCAGCAATCTATCAAAGGTGCAAAAGCAAGTTGTGTCATGTTCGTTGCAGGACTAAGATTTAACACTATTTGTATCGAATAAACTCAGTAGATATTTCATGTGATCTTTACTGGGCAATTGTGAATTTTACCGCATTTTGTTTCCCCAATACCACGCGAGTCAACAGCCGGTTCCCACGCATGTCATAGCCCCGTAGCTCAAAGATTAAATGTCCAAGATGATAACATTTGCTCAAAGCAATTTCAGCAAAAGTGGATTGCACTTGGCACTATCAATCTACGTTATGGTAAGTAAAATGGTACAGAGCATAATTTAATACTTAGTCTCCGAACATACTTATGCCGCGGATGGACGGCATCTAAAATGCAAGGTACAGTCTAGATTGTCAGCATGAGGAACCTGGCAAAGTGTGTTTGCTGCATCGCCGTCAGCCCCAGACCCAAAGAGAAACCATTAACTGTTATATAGTACATTCGAACCATCAACATTTTACAAACTGTGAATTGTGCTCTGTGGCCCATGAATTTATAATCATTGCATAATGAAAGTGTTCCAGTTAACTTTGAGTGGATGTTACTGCTTTGGGGTCCAACGTAAAGCTGCACTCGTACTTTGCGCAAAATTGCTTTCTTGAAACCTACTGGCCTCTCTATTCTCTGAGTAACGAAGAAAGACCAAGTAAACTGCCGCTAGTGACCATGACTTCATTGCGGTGAAATCGTATTGTGTATGTTTCTTTGATTAATAGTTTAATTAAAGAGGTACACCTTTTGGGCTTTTATACATACCGAATGAGCAGATAATTTTCAGTGTGTAAACGTATAACCTGCCCACATTAAATAATTGAAGGTGTTTCGCTAATACCTAAACAGCACCTCGCACAGTTCATTAAAATTTTATGGGCACCAAATTTTTAAGTGCATTTAATAGTAACATGCACAAATAATAAGTTTTAAGTATCACATACATGGAAGATAGAATTTACATTAAATTGTTTTGGTGAAACTTGTAAAGAATAATTGGATACAGCATATTGCGTTTTTACCTTTGGCATTCCTAAATATCATATGATTTTTAACCAAAGGAGGTGGCATCCTCAGTAATTTGTAAGGGCAGTGTGATTTCAAGGATATGCAGAAAATAAGGAAATATTAATAGTTCGGTTCTTCATGTATCAGGAAAGCAAACACTCAGTTTTCTAACGCGGCCTCAACAGCATTACTTGTTTTTATCTTATTAGTAAAATCAGGTTCCGCAACCAACGCATTGCATGGTCTTCTACTGGACATCTATTTGTATATATGGGGGTAGTCGTATGTGTACTTGTAACATTCAACTTTTTAGGCACTTAATTGATTTACCTCAAGCCAAAACATTTTGGGCCTTTGTTAGATAACATTTCATGTAAATTTTACTTATTAGTCTGATATTTAGAGGCTATTATAAAAAAGCAAAAGTGTTCCGCTCTGACATCGTTCCATCATTAACATTATCCATTCGTCCGTGAGGGTGAGCCACGAACCCTGGTGTCAAGCTATGTCCGCTGTTCGCAGTAAACAAACGAAGCGGCTAATTGTTAAGTACAGTTTAGTGTATGGTAATCACTACAAGTGTATGTGAGAAAACCGTTAACTATGTAGTACAATGAGCAAAAGAGCAGATGCATAATTAATCAAACCACATTTAACTAACAGTCAAAGTAAGGGGCACAGTTAAGACCAAATTTTTCATGGATTTTTGGGAACAATCTTTGGGTGGATAGCAATTGATAAGTTCCTCTTGAAACACAAGTGATTAATCAGTCCAAGCAAAATAACTTATGGTTGCTATAGTTATTTGTAAGGTGATGTGAATGTAAATGTGTGAGAATTACAGAATTATTGCACCATAGTTGATAAATTTTCAATGAGGCAAGAAAAGGAAAATGTTCACTGGTAGACGTATGCATTTTTATTGGCCCTTTACCATCATAATCAACAACCGGTCTGCATAGATATTGCTAACATTTGATGTGACAAGATATGCTTGAGTTTTTGATTTAGTAACGGAAGTTCACCTATATATGCAGACGTAAGATGACAAATATTTATTTTTGAATCCATGCAATCTGTCAGATGAAATCATTTGTTCACTGGATTTGGAGTGCTTATTCACAAACCTTCCACTAGATCACATGATTTATTACGCATGTCAATTACCTGCAATCGCTTTCTGTAAATTACTAATTCTGACTGATTTGTTGCGAGGATCACTGTTACTTTGACGGAGAAAGTTTTATACCATATTTGGGAAAGGTCTTATAGCTTAGTCAACGAAGTAGAAACGGAGAGCACGATAGGCTCCTTATTCGCGGATTTCTTTGTGTTATGATAGAATGAAGCACTATAACAGTATTATCTTAGGTGTCTGTTTCAAGCGCTACCTTTTTGATGTACTGCCTTTTGTTCGTCCTATCATACGCTCGTTCAGTTGGCAGAGCACTTTAAGGGATCGCAGGCGAACTTACTGTTAACCTGTGAAGTAGAAGGGACTGAGTGCATGACATTTTCGGACATTCTCGTCAGTCGCAATGGGGATGGATGATTAAGCCCTCTGATTATCGAAAATCAACTCGATGCGGCCAGTAGTTGCACTTCAACACCCGCACCTCTGTGCTGTATCAGCCGTCATATATGATGAACCGAATTTGTTAAAACAGACGAACTTACTCAGCCGACTGTCTAGACTTAATTTTAAAAGCACTAGTGCGGTACAGCCAAACTAGATGAGTTCTCGGGTAACACTGCCAGCTGCGAGGAACTAAGGACTTGGTAAACATGGTAGTTAAAGTGCAGGTTTACATAGATGTCCATTTCCGAGGTGATTTCGTCACGCTAAAGAGGACCAAGAGATTCATAATGCCAATCCATGAAAAGTACAGCACTACTCAAGTAGTTGTAATCAACCGAAACCGAATTTTGCCAGGCCCTCCACTGAAGGAAGTTTGGTTTATTGTGGCTAAACCAAACTTTGTATAACTATTCATGTGTGCCGGAGGAACAGTTACATCGGTAGAATTGATAGAATTATGAATTCCCGATTAAACGAACATCTGTCGAAATGGGTTCGGCAAGGTAACGCACAAATTGCTACGCCGCTCAAGCCCGGTTTTCACACAGATCTCCGGCTTCCTCGATAGGTGGAAATCAATCGGCTCTGGGTAAACGGATGGAGCTGAGCTCACGTTTCACAGTTGTTTTTTTACGCCTATCCACGCTTATTTCGGTTAACTGATGCAGTTGCAATAAGCCGGATAAATCCAGAACGGTGTGTTTAAAAACAGTTATTTGTCAGCTCAAGGCAGCCCTGTATATAGGTATGAATGTACTTTGTTCACTCTGCAACCCATGCATGTCTGGAAACACCCAAGCTTGGCAATGTCTTAGCAGGCCTATTGTTTTTAATGGTCCTAAAAGGCACTGGAAATGCATGCATGTAAAGATGTTCGTCTTGCTTCCTCGCCTTTTAAATTTCGGATGGTAACCAATTGATTTAAACTTTCAACGGGTTAATAAGCCATTGTATGAGTGTAATGAACATTGACATTTCCAGGTGTTGCAGAGCTCAGTTCTTCAGGGACAAGTGTTTATACGATAAAGACAGCTCAGCGAAAAACATGGCATGTTTAGCAAACAAAACGCCTTGATATAAATCGCAGGTTCAAGTTCATAACTGACAAGTCTACAGTGTCGAGGATGTTCCTGCTTTGTTTCAGTTAAACAAAATATGAATCACTAACACGAATATCGGCCGATCCGAGTGCAATAATCGAATCGGTCACGTCCGTGTGCAACTGGTCATATAACTCGCTCCGTTGGTTCATCTGCTTATTCTGACCCGATACTACCATCACATCCTCCAACTGTCTTGTCCTTGCCCCTTCATATTGCTATCCACCCTGCACAGCTTGCCACTCCGAGTCGTATTCGCTGTATAAGCGGCCGTGATCACTTCGCCTCAATTCATCGGCCATTCCAGTCCCAATACATATTGTTGTTTTCGGTGTCATCCAAAGTGCACTCGATATCATCTAAACGTTTTGCTTCCAACCTTTATTTTTTATAATGTGGCATCGACCCCTGCTGTCTCTACAACTTTCCTCTACCGCTCTTGAATACCAGATACTGGTTGAACCCACACTCCCCTAGGTTTGATAACTTAGTACCCGTGCATCGCGGTCATACAAGAATTTTTGAGCAGTCGTTCGTCGTCTCAGATTGTTCTGTAATCAATCTTGCTGTGTAAAACTGGGCACAAAAGGGTGACAGGTGCCGTCAGCAGAGTTCTAGTCCATTGTCTATATTTTTGTTACACTGGGCTCTAACCGATATGCTTTCAAGGAAAATGGCCAATCTCCAGTAACTTGTGTTCACGCGCCACGTCAGTTGCTCTTGCCTTTGATAAAACTTACTTAGCTTACTTCACTGAAGACGCCACCTTTCCGTTCTACTGACTGTGATAAGGGCTGGTTTGTTGGTGCACGAATTCCCACTTGCTTGCGAAGACATGGAACGCAAAGCTGGTAAACTAGGTACTATTGTCAGAGACCAGCTCCACCGGTATACCGTGTCGATCGACATGACATCTGAGCTTGTTGATTACTGCCTCTGTGCTCGTAGTGGTGAGTAGATCGCTTTCAAAATGACCACTTTATTAATCTACCGTAACTAAGTAATCTTTCCTGTTATCACTGAAGATTCCGCCGCCACCTTCTGCCACGGTGGATCGAAGACATCATGTGGCATCACTGGTTTCTCATAAGTCGGATTTCGTGTGAACGGTACTCTGCACAATTTGATACATGATGGCTTATTTGACCCGCCACTGCTAGCCAAAAGATCCTTTCTTGTGCTCGATTAGTAGTATTGTTCGCACCATGGTGAGCGCGATAAAGGTACTTTAGCGTTTCTGTTCGGAGCAATGTCGGAATCAGAATACCTCTTCCCTTGAACAGCAAACAAACATATACGGAGAATTCTTATCGAAAATTGAAGTAGGGTGTTAATACCTTCGGTAGCAATTTCTGGTTAATCACCATCTATTTAGAATAACGTCTAGCAATGCTAAAAGCTTTGCATATTCCTCGGTGTGGCGCCTTATTTCTTTAGGCACATTTAAGTCACTGTAATTTGCTGTACTAAGGTTATTGCTTCGACCTCTTCCGGAATATGCTAAGGTAGCGGCAGATGACCACTTGATAGCGTATCTGCGATGAACGTCTGTGCACCAAGCGTACACACAATATCCACATCGTACATTTAAAGCCGCATAAGTATACCTTGATGCCACGAAGAATGAAAAGCAGCGGTTCCCTAGCTATTGACACAAGTACTTTGTGGTCGGTATAAAATATTATTCCTTTTCAGAATGTATAAGACTTGAAATGCTCCATTGCACTTACTGCCGCAAGCATCACCTTTCCAATCTGCTCATGGTGAGTGCTTGACTGTGAAAAGCTAAAGCTTTTCCTTGTTGTAAGAAAAGAGCACTTATTCCCTTTTGACTATTGGCAAGCTGTACATCCAAAGGCTGCTCTGGATAGTAATGCCCTAAGGCAGGCGTGTTGCTGATGAGTTGCCTACTAGTTTCGATTGCGGTTTCCAGTTATTTTCCACAACTCCACTTTACTCCTGATGGGCATAATGATGGCAGCGTGTCTTGACATTAAACGGCTCAAGTAATTCACCCTTCCGACTAAGTGTTGAATCTTATTCACATGATTAGAAAGCGGCTCCGCTCGAAATGACTTTTATTTCTTGGATCGGCCCTGAATCATTGTTTTGTTAGTAAATGCCATAGAAAGCTCCTAGTCTTTCCGAAGTTCAAGGTTTTCCCGTTTGAGCTTAAAGTTCATTTACACACAAAGCTTTACGAAACGGTGGAGATTAGAGCCTTGCGCTTCGTATGTCATGCCATAGATCAAAACATCGTCTTCCACGCATGTCACGCTATCTAAATCGTTTACCGCTTACACCAATCGCATCTCGAAAAATTTCACTCGACACCTACAAGCCAAGCGGTAAACTTAGCCAAGGATAACGCACAAGGTCGTTGCAAGTGTAGTAAGTAAACTGCACTAATCATCTGGAAATATGTGCAAGAATGCCAGAAGGAAGTCTACCATCGTGAAACATTTAGCTTTGGCTATACGTCGCGAAATATATTAGAAGGTAAGTATCGCATAAGGGTCTCTAGCCAAGTCATCATTCAAAGCCTTTGTTTTATTACATACCCGCATTTTGTCCGCCTGATACGTAATAATTGCGACCTGACTAACACAGTCCGTTGGCTCGTCAACATTGACAATCGCAAACTCTCTCATTATTTTTCACACTTCCGGGGAGAATTTATCCCGCAGTGCAAAGGGAATTTTACTGGCTAGTATCAAAGTTGCTTTTATCAATGGAAATTAGGACAAACCTTCCCAAATCATGGCTAAACGAAGACGGATACTATTCCCTAATATCGGTTTCTTTATGGCAAACGCTCTTAAACCGTTCGTGATTAAATCAATAAAACCGTGAGACTGGATCAAATCAGTGCCAAGAATCGTGGTGAGTTCCCTATTCACGATCACAAACACCAGCCAATGTGAGGCGCCGTCTCTTTGGTAAAAAACGTCGATTGTATCTTTGCCCTTCGGATAAAGCCTGGAGTCACGCCACATACTCAGGCAATCTAAATCGGATTGAATGCACACTGCGGGCCATTGCTTCCTTGGTATAATGTTGATAGTAGCAACAATGTCTTACTGGAAATCTACGAATTTGCCTACGGTCAAAAGACTTGCTTAGAAGCATTTTTGCGGTATCTTGCGTGAC
>OX104063.1:254924091-254964814 GCA_944474145.2 Dicrocoelium dendriticum
AGTTCGTGATCCCAGTAAGTACGTGGTGAATTTATCAGACGTACAACTAGACGCTTTGCAGTTAGAAGCTGTGGCATTTGGGCTTGATTACAAAATTCCTCCTAGAAGACTAAACGGGTTGTCTATAGAAGCTCAGTTTGAGAACTTTTTTGATCAATTTAAGGAGCTTCAACCATCCAGTCCTGAGAGTGTTGTTTGTTTTAGAAACAAATTGACTGACATTGCTCACGAAGTTAAGACTGTGCCAGTGACTGAAAAATGCGCACTTACAGGCCGACACCTTCAGGCGCTACGTGAACTGCGTACTAAGAACGTAGTTGTGATGAAACCGGATAAGGGCTCTGGAGTGGTAGTCATGAACAAGGCCGAGTACGCTCAGAAAATGAGTAGTATACTCAACGACACGAGTAAATTTGAACGACTTAATAAGATGGAGAACGTGTCCGACGTTGAAGCTAGCATAGCTGCCCATCTTGAAATGCTTCTCATTCATCGCGTGATTGATAATGACACCTATAATTCGTTGAAGCCAAGTGGAAGCACTACTCCGCAGCTCTACGGGTCACCGAAGACGCACAAGTGTGGAGTACCACTTAGGCCGATTCTATCAATGGTAAATGCGCCGCAGCATAAATTGGCTCGCTGGCTAGTGAAGATATTTTCGCCTCTGAGACAAATGTCCAATCCATATAGTCTTAAAGATTCGTTTCAACTTATCGGTGACTTAGATGACATCAACCTCTCCGATAAGATCATGTGTTCCTTGGATGTGGAATCTCTATTCACCAACGTCCCACTACAACAAACTGTTGAATACATATGTGAGCTAGCTGAGCACTCTAGTTATTCGTTACCGATTCCAGTCGAATTTCTAAAGGAATCCTTACTGCTGTGCACAGCGAATGTTGGCTTTCACTTTCAGAACACCCCATATCGTCAAATCGATGGTGTGGCAATGGGTAGCCCACTAGGCCCTGTACTTGCCGCTTTTTTCATGCTGATGATAGAAAGAGGCATATCCACAGAAATAGCCCAGTTGCCATATTATAAGCGTTATGTTGACGACATATTGGCCTTTTGTTCATCAGAGCAGCAGATTGTCCAGTTGGTGCAGCAATTCAACTGCGCACATACCAACTTGCGGGTCACCTGCGAAGTGGAATAGAAGAACTGTCTGCCATTCTTAGACATCCTCATCAGTCGCAGAGATGACGGGTTCATTAGAAGGTCTATCTACAGAAAAGCAACCTGGTCCGTCCAATACCTGCACTTCACCAGCTTCACACCAGTGCGGTACAAGCGGACCCTTGTGAAAACTTTAGTTTGTCGTGCTAGACGAATTTGCTACGCTGATTGTCTAGCCGACGAGCTACAGTTAATTACAACGACCCTCGTTGCAAATGGTTATCCACGTAGATTTATAGAGAGACACAGCTAACAGCGAGGCCCGAAAGACTTGGTGCATACGGCAGCCAAGAAAAAGATCTATATCGAGTTGCCTTTCAAAGGTGACTTTACTGTATTGAAAACCACCAAACGTCTAATCTCTGCTACGCAGAGAAGTTACTGTGCTGCTCAGGTTGTGGTCATCAATAGAACCTGTAACTTGCTGGTGCCTCCAACGAAGGAAGCTCAACCGATAGGGGCCAACTCACACTGCATATACAAATTCGTGTGCGACTGAGGAAACAGTTACATAGGCAGAACCAATCGGTCTTTGACTTCCCGAATAAGGGAACACGTGCCAATGTGGGTTCAACGTGAAATTGACCGGCGTCCCTGTCCCACTGAAGTTCCGTGCTTGCGCAAACCGCCAGCTTCCTCAATAAGTAAACACCTACTGACTACGCGTCACCGGATAGAGCTCGGATCAGCGTTCACACATGTATTATGTCACCCTAATCCCCGCTTCCTCGGTTTCGCCGAGGCCGTTGCGATAAACAGGATGAAGCCGGCCCTATGTGTTCAAAAGCAATTATTTACTGGTATAGGTGTCGAATCAAAGGCACGTGGGGTAAACACTCCCCGTCGTGCCGACTCTTTCACGGACAGTAGCGTTATATTCCGTAACGTTACTGCATCTGAGGCCATTCTCCCAAGGGAACGCATCTTGGATGACATCAAGGGGCTAAAACTGCGTGTCAGCAAGCTGCTTCCATCTGGTTCCCTGGTGTCACTGTCAGAAAGCTGACCAGATTGTGGAAACTCATTATCGCTACGCCAAATCCACGACTCCGACTACTTTGCGTAGTCCTTTCTACCCCGGAGGAACGCAAATCGTTACTGCGATTTGCATTCAAACGTAAGGGTAGTAGTGTCAGCGTTCAGCCGGACCTACCACTGGCATATAGGTTGAAGGTTAAAGGAGGCTATTAAAGACCTCAAAACTAGACGGGCGGCTGGTGAGCAAGGCCTCCGTCTGGTGGGTTTTCAGGTGGTCAGCCGGAAATTACTTTCCGCCCTATCAGAACCAATCCTGATGGCGCACGACCCAGGGATGGTCGTGCCGACTTCCATTGAGTTAGTACTTAGCGACGTGCGTAGCCTAAGGAACGAGGTGCACGAGTTGGGTCTACTTGTAGACAAATCTCGTCCCGACATACTTGCTTTCACTGAGACGTGCTTGTCTCCGGATATCACGGACGGTGAGGTATATTTACCTGGCTACGCGCTGCTTAGAACTGATCGCTCCGTTGGTCGCCAAGGCGGAGGCGTTGTACTGTATGTGAGCTGTAACTTAGATGTGTTGAGGACTTGCACATTCCAGTCGTCGGATCAGACTGTTGAAGCCCTATCGGCTGTTTTGTGCACTTCCTCTACCCAGTTTACAGTTATAGTGGTATACAGAAGTCCTAGGGGTTCCTCCAGGGGGATACTTGACTTTATTCGCAATCAGCCTGCGAATAAGTGCTTAGTTCTAGGGGATTTCAACCTCCCGGAAGTCTGTTGGGCCGATCTTTCTTGCAATTCGGCATTAGGGAACATTCGGTGCAGACTTCCTTGAACTGACTCTCCAAGTGCCTTTGCACCAGTTCGTTGACTTTCCCACTAGGTATATGGACAACCAAATGCCATGTACTTTGGGTTTGGTTTTCGCTAAGTCCCTGGACTTCGTGACTGACGTTTCATGTGGTGCACCTCTAGGGTCCAGCGATCACGTATGCATATCCTTTCGATGTGCTCTTTCAAGGCACCAAGAGACCGCTGTTGAATTACTTCCGATATTTGGCGGGCGGACTTTAGTGCAATGCGAACTAAGGCTTCAGTTCTGAACTGTGAGATTTCGATGGCTGACTCTGTCCAGTTAGCCTGGGATAAATTTAAGGGCATACCTTACGGAGGTTTCCGCACCCTATATTCCACTCATTAGGAAAAGAGGGTTAAGGGCACAGCCTCCATGGATAGATACCACAGGCAAGTACCTACTCAAGAAACGGTCTAGATGCTGGCGAACCTACCAAGCAGCTCCATCAGCCAGTATCTATGATAGTTACCGATAGATTATATATATATATATTAAGCAACATCTCAGAACTGCTCGTCTCCAGTACGAGCAGGTTTAGCGGACTCGGCCGCCGCTAAACCCAAGAAGATTTTTGCGTAGGTTAAACGACGCAGCGGGGCCAAACTGTCTATACCAACTTTATTGCGAGCAGACGGGACCCGTACGCAAACTGACTATGACAAGGCTTGCATACTTGGTGATCAGTGTACTGGGGTCTTCGCTCCGGAGACCAGTTTACCACAGACTGAATTGGTTTCAAGAGTTGCAGAGGGTTCTTGCTTAGCTGAGTTTAACATAACGGAGACTCAGGTCTTCGAGCTACTGCTAGACATTAATCCCTCTAAAGTTTTCGATCCTGCTTCCATTCATCCGAAGCTGTTGCATGAATTGGCCACTGAGCTAAGTGGTCCTCTTACATGCGTGTTTTCAATATCGATTGACAACTACATCCTACCTTCGGAATGGAAGGAGGCAATCATCTGTCGGATTTATATGGGCGGCGACGGCGCTCTGCTCGCGAACTACCGGCCTGTCAGTTTGACAAGCGTAGTAGTCAAGTTGTTCAAAAATCTGATAAGGGATTCAGTGGAGAACCAGCTGAATAGATTCAACCTTCTCAGTGTTGCGAAACATGGATTCCGCAAAGGATTTGCATGTCAGACTAATCTACTTGTAGCTCGTGAAAGCTGGGCCGAAGCGGTAGACAGTGGCCACGCTGTAGACGCGCTATTCGTGGACTTTTCGAAAGCTTTCAACACTGTTCTTCACCTTCGATTCTCAATACAAAACTTAAGGTCGTACAAGATATCTGGTCGCGCCCTTTAATGGGTGTCTGCCTTCCTTGAGGAGAGGGAACACTGCTTTCGGGTGGGGCGTAGCCTTTCGCTCAGGCAAGCTGTCCTTAGTGGCGTCCCTTAGGGCTCGGTATTGGGGTCATTGTTGTTGGCGACCTATGTAAATGACTTGCCGGGAGAGCTAGGAGTGTCATCATCAATGTTCGCTGATGACCTTATGTTCTGGAACATTGTGGATACCACGGGGGATCCTGAGGCAATTCAGCGTGCTTTGGATAGGCTCTGGGAATTGTCTACCTTAGAGTTGGTGCCCATAAATAGCGCTAAGTGCTCTGTTCTCCGAATCGGAGCTGCTAATCCTCCCACCCGATGTATTGTCGACAGTGGTGAACTCCCTGTTGTCACTCAGTAGGTTGATTTAGGGGTCGTACACTAATCAGCATTTCATTCAGGCGACAATTGGAGGAAGGCTGCTTGTCGAGGGTTTTTGTATGATGTGATTTATCCGCCGCTCTTTTGGAATCCTAATGGCCAATTTGTTTGTGAAGCTATTCTCGGCATTCGTCTGACCCCACCTGGAATATTGTATCCAGACTTGTCCACCATGTCTTAATCGAGACAAAATAGACTTGGATAGGGAGTTACGAGTGGGCACTCGGTTAGTGCAGGGTCTACGGGGACAGACGTTTCCTGAACGCTTGCTCAGTTGGGGGATGTACTCAATGCACTACCAAAGGATAAGAAGGGACCTGATTCTCACTATTCCGTCGCAACGAGATTGGACCTTAACGTTGTGCGACGGTTTGCGTACCTCATTGACCCATTGAGCTATACTGGGTGATGCCTCCGGGCACCTTGAGAGCTACTCCTATCAGGTTGGTCAATGGTGAGAGGTCAGACAAACTCAGTCTCCTGGTCCTCCAGGTTGAGGGTTTGAAATGGGATGGCGTCCATTTCTGTAAAACTAAATCATTGCCACCTCCCCGCTGCCTTGCGGACAGACTTTGAGCCAAAGGCTTTGGATGAGGACCCTAATCGTCCTCCTGTCTAGGTCTGGGCGCCCTGGAAGTATCTCAGCCCACATACGACCATGACATTTTCTTCAAACATAAACTTCATCCTGCATCCGCCGTGGCACAGATTAGCAAGGGTCGCCTTATCTGCTGCATACAGCAGAAAACATGCTACTGCTGGCGCCTCCCTTCTTTCTTTTCCACATGTTTCCCTTACTCCCATCCCGGCAACTGAGAAATTGTCTCAGTCCTCTGTCAGGCAAGCCTATCAAGAAACACTGTATACCGAACATCCGCTGCCTTGTCCTACTGACACTGAGCTTCAGTGGAATGGGGTCTCGGCCACGATGCACGACGCAGGAGCATCTGCTTGTGGCACTATCCATCGTCACCGCACCAGTCACTGGATTTCCGAGAGGTCGATGAACCTGTTGGAATCTAGAAAACACCTCTCGGCTGGCTCTGAACACAATGTGACCAGATGGGCTATTAGGCGTGAACTAAAGCAGAGCCTACGTGCTGACAAGGAAGCCTGGTGGATCAGTAGAGCTCAAGAAATGGAGGAGGCACGAGCAGTAGGCAATTGCCGGAAGCTCTGCCAGCTACTCCGCACCACTGGTTCCAGAAAACCAGGCGTCAGTAACACAGTCAGGGACAGCTCGGTTGCACCGCCATACAATAAGGAGCGCCGTATGGCTCGTTGGGCGGAACACTTTCAAGAGCACTTCAGCTGGCCCCCTGCTCCCGGATCTCTTCCTACTCAGGTGATGCAGGACGAGCCATGGACGCTTAGTTTAGGTCCTCCGTCGGAGGCCGAGGTCCGAAATGCGATCACAGCCCTCAATCGTTTTCGTGTCGCTGGCTCGGATTCCCTCCCACCTGCACTATTTAACGATGTAGGTGAGGTCCTCTGCAAAGCACTGACCTCCCTATTCGAACGTGTCTGGAATGAAGAGAGTGTCCCGGCTAATTGGAGCGAATCGATTATAGTGGCACTATACAAAAAGGGCAGTCGCGCAGACTGTTCTAACCACAGGGGTATTAGCCTAACGGGTTACGACAAAATTACTGACCTCGATTATCGTTCGTCGCCTCACTGTGGAACATGAATCTCGGACTAGGGAAGAGCAGGCTAGTTTCAGCCCAGGACGTGGCTGTATAGACCATATATTCACTTTGCGGCAGGTACTAGAGCAGCGCCACGCATACCGCAGACCGACAATAGCTGTGTTCCTCGATTTCAAGAGTGCGTTCGATTCTGTCGATCGATCGATTCTGTTCGAAATACTTGCGCGGAGTGGTGTTCCCACGAAATATGTGAATATCCTTCGTGCTCTATACTCGAACACTACAGGCCGCGTCAGGGTCTACGGTGGCCTATCGCATAACTTCCCGACCACAAGTGGTGTTCGTCAGGGTTGCGCGATTTCCCAATTTTTGTTCAATTTTGTCGTGGATTCTATCATGGAGTGTTGCCTTGCGAAATCTCACGATGTAGGCGTTGAAGTGCTGCCTGGTGAAAGGTTGGTTGATCTAGATTATGCGGACGATATCGTCTTGCTTTTCGACGATGTTGGGGCGGCACAATCAACCCTGAATAGCCTGTCCAGAGTGGTCCCATTATTTGGTATGCACTTCGCACCTTCAAAGTGCAAAGTGTTGCTGCAGGACCACCAGACACTTGATGACCCCTTGACGCTTGCTAACGAGGAACTCGAGGTGGTTGATCATTTCACTTGTCTTGGCAGCTGCATCAGCAATGATGGACGCGTAGAAACTGACGTCAACTCATGCATTGCAAAAGTCAGAGCTACCTTCTTGAACCTGCGGCATCTTTGGCTACGGAAGGGAGTTTCCCTTCGTCCGAAAGGCCGGGTATACAAGGCTACAGTGAGGGCCGTTCTGCTCCATGGTAGTGAGACTTGGCCCATTCGGTCTGAAGATCTGAGGCGCCTTCAAGTCTTTGATCATCGTTGTTTGCGAAGCATTGCTGGTGTCGGATGGCACCAGCTTGTCCGCAACGATGATGTGCGTAGGCGAGTACTACGTTGTGATAATCGCGCTAGCTCCCTAGAACAACGGATAGCACTGAATAAGTTGCGTTGGCTCGGACACGTGCTACGTATGCCTTGTCACCGCTTACCTAGGAGGGCCTTGTTTAGTCTGCCAGGCGTAGGGTGGCGCAAGGCTCGAGGTGGACAGAAGTTGACTTGGCAGCGGGAAATGAAGTCACTGACGACCAAACTGGGTGCCGTTGGCCCGTTTCGTCCTCTGGGCTGGAGTCCACGTGACTCGCCTTTTGCTTGGATCGAGACTTTACAGGACATGGCTCGCAGTAGACACCAGTGGCGCATCTACTACCGTCTCCTAATCGGATTGTCTGTTTAAAGTGTGTTTGTTGCTGAATTATCTGGGGGGTAATGGCTGATTGTGACGCGTGGCAGTGAAAGCCGCAAGGAAGCTGTTTCGCCGATGCCGCCTTATCTTTGCACGATAGCCAGCTGTTTGTGACGGTATATTGTCTACACAAGGTGTAGGCGGGTTGACCATGAATGCTTGCTTAGGGGGTTAAGGTATTCAGGTAAGCCCCCTTCTCTCCTTCTTCTTATTCTTTATTTCATAGGTCCTCATGGTTGTATTGCAGCGAAGCATCAGTTCAAGCGGCTGATGCACTGCTTTTGATGATGATGATGTTTCTCACTATTCGTATTTTGACGGATAAGTTCGGCCCGGACTTGTCAGGGCTATTTAGTCCCGCTACGTTACCTAATCTCCGCGGACACCCACTGAAACTGCATAAAGCACGGTCTGATAGGTTTATGGCGGAAACTTGTCTGTCACGCCGAGTTATAGGTCGCTGGAATTCACTTCCAGCTCACGTGTTTAGGGCACCTACGGTTAGTGGTTTTTCGCGCCAGCTCGATGCTCTTGGGTGGCAACACCATACCTTTCCTTTCTTCCTAAAGTACTAACCTTCACTTTTCAGTTCTTTTTTAATGAATCAAACATCTTGGTATTCTACTTGCTTACCTCTTTCCACTTTTCCTTTTTGCCTTATGAGTTTACTTTTTTCTCTTTCTTACTTTATGTAACTGGCCCAGCAGGGACTGCTAGCACAGGATTCGTGGGCATTAATTGATTGGACAGGGTGTGGTGAAGTCTTTGTTTTAGGTCTATCAGTATTTCAAAGTCTGCCAACTTCTGGTTCAGCGACCTGCTGAAGAAGGAATACTCAAGGGATAATTCTATCGTTCTAGTCCCGCTTGAACTTGAACTTGAACCAATCTTTCCGTGAGCGGTACTCGGCCGTCGTAGAGGCTACTGTTAATAACGAGTATGCCGTACCTGTTCCACCGAATCATTTACTGCCTAGTAATAATCCCACATGGCATCTAGCACATCAAGGTGTGAGGTATCTTAAAAATCAGATACGCTGAGTGTCGTATTCAATTGCGCCCCAAAAGACAAGGCCATTTCTTTGAATGATTAGTTGTTACCAGGCCCGGAAAGCACATCTACTCTTGTAAAATCATCATCATCATCATCATCATCATCATCATCATCATCATCATCATCATCATCATCATCATCATCATCATCATCATCATCATCATCATCATCATCATCATCATCATCATCATCATCATCATCATCATCATCATCATCATCATCATCATCATCATCATCATCATCATCATCATCATCATCATCATCATCATCATCATCATCATCATCATCATCATCATCATCATCATCATCATCATCATCATCATCATCATCATCATCATCATCATCATCATCATCATCATCATCATCATCATCATCATCATCATCATCATCATCAGTATACACGTCAGCTAGAGGTGGGAAACACCTCAGCTACTGTGCCGCAATACATGAAGGAAAAGGAAAATAAATACAACAGTTGCATGCCAGCTGAGCTACCAGCAACGGATAGGCATCGTTACGGTAAGCCACCAGCCGGCGACTAGGCAAAAAGAAAAATTATTATGTTTTACGCTACAAAATGAGATCGTAGGTGGAGGGGAGGCTAAAAGGGATGGGGAGGGACAAAGAAACACAGCAGGAACGCCACTGAGATCGGCTCCTTGCCATGTCAGCAAGTGTATTCAGCCAAACGTGTTCACCTTCTTTTGGACTCCAACCAGGGAGCCGTGAAGCTCCAACCGAGGCTAGCTCCGAAGTGAGGGACTTCATTCGTCTGGACCAAGTCATCGCTTGGCCACCCCTCCCCTTCTTCCATCCACATCCCCGGTGAGCAATCGATGCACGTCACGGAAGTCGGTGGGCTGGCATACGCAACACGTGGCCCAGCCATCGGAGCCTGGTGCGTGAAATAACGGTGCTGAGCGGTTCAGTTCCATTTTCTGTGCCGTAAACAAGGCGTCGAACACGCTCGTTGCTCACGCGGTGTTCCCACCCGATGTGAACCAAATTGCGAATGCACCGATGGTCGAACGTAACTAGCCTCTTCATGCCTGCCGATCGTAGGGGCCATGTTTCGCAACCGTACAGTAGGGTCGAACGTACCGCTGCATTGTACCCTCTACCCTTCAGGGAGAGGGTAATGTCGCGCCGGCGCCATAGTTGGCGAAGGTTAGAAAAAGCGCCTCGAGCTTTTGCTATACGGTTCGTGATCTCGTCATCGATCCCAAGGGCGCTGATACAACTTCCCAGTTAGTTGCATTTTCGAAGGACTTCTAGCTGATCCTCACTAAGAGTCAGCGCAGGTGAAGATGTGGTCGATGCAGCCACGATCCCGACGAAACACGGCTTGCTCCTCACGAATCTGGCTTTCACGAGCGCCAGTCAGTCTGTGAAGAGTTATGGAGGCGAGTAATTTGGAGGTGATGGAGATCAAACCGATTTCTCTATGGTTGCCGCATTCCAAACGCGAGCCTCCTTTGAAGATGGGAACAATAACGGCGCGGCTTCAGTCTGTTGGGACAGTCTCCTGCTCCCACAGTTTCACTAGTAATTCATGTAAACCATCAATAAGTGTAGAGCATCCGAATTTGAAGAGGGCTGGAGGTAGATCATCTGGTCCCGCGGCTTTGTTCAACTTGCACAGTCCGAACTCACGTACGAATTCTGAGGGAGAGGGTGGATCTAAACGGACAGCCCACGGAGCAGGGCGATCACTGGCCGGGGAAGAATCGAACAATTCTAGCCGATTAAATTGCTTTCCAAAATGCTCAGCCCAAAGCTCCAAAAGTTTTGACAAATTGTAGATAGGCTGTCCACTCTCGTCACGTATGGTTTCACTAACACCAGATCTCTTGCTGCTCGTTTCCCGTATCAGACGGAATAACTTCCGATGGTTGCCAAGGGCAGCGGCCACTTCCATCTCTGACGCACGATGAGATCACTAAGATTCGCCGTCTCTCTTCAGGCTAGCACTGAGTCTTGTTCGGAGCTCTTTGGGAGTTTCATTGTGTTCGCTTCCAATCGGGATATGAAGGCGAGCGTCGATAAGTTCCAGAGACCGCGAAGAGACCCAATGTCCGTGTTGGCTATTAGACATACCGCATGAGGATTTGCCTGCTGCTAGTAAGGTCTGACGAACATGTGACCAGTGACCATCAATTGTCTCCAGTGAGCGCTTACTCAACTCGCATGTCAACGTACTTTGATACGCATTCAGAACAGCTGGCTGGTGTCAATGCGCTCACAGCGTCGTCGTGGGTGTCCGGCAAAACGCCTCCGCATGTCAGCACATACAAGTGCATGATCGGTGTCCACACATGTGCTCCAAATCGAGCGACAACTCTGGTTGCAGCCTCTCCAGCGGTAGCTGATTGCAATGCGATCGATCTGCGTCCAAGGCTGGTGGGCACCAAGTCACTCTCCGGCGGGTGCTGTGTCGGAACTTAGTGCTCGCAAAAAATAAGCGGGCATCTTCACACAAATGAAGTAACCGCTCACCGTTAGCATTACGGGAGCCTACACCGTGCTGACTGCCCAAATGTATTTCATCAGTGGACAACTTTCTAACTTGTGCGTTCAGATCCCCCACCAGCACAACAGTGTCCGTGCATCTTCCGTGGCGAAGAAGCTCGGTAAGTTGTCGGCAGAAGTCGTTTTTTACCGAATCATCGCTGCAGTTTGTGGGCGCTTAGGCAGCGATGATGAATAAACACCTATTGGTCCCGCATGACTTGGAAGCTTTGAACGAATCAGCCAATCGGACAGCACACATCCGGCTACTGACTGGAATCCAATCAACCAGAGCAGCATCAGCCCGGGGACTCAATGAACAATGAACAATGATTTATCACGGGATAAAAGCAAGTGCTTGACACGTCCCGTAGGATGGTTGAGGTGAATATGATGAAAACAAAATATGTCTGGGTCATCTATCGAACGTCTGCCGAGATGAATAGTTTGATAAGGAACATCAGTGTAAAATTAAAATAAATTATCGAGCGTAAACGTTCAGAAAGGCACTGGGGTGCAGTGATCATTGAGGTAAGGAGTGAGAAAAGTAAAATGTAGTCGCTCACTTAGGTCCATTTGATACATAAATCCCGTTGAAATGCATCCTTGGAGTAATCCACAGTAGGGGAGTTTAGGTAACAAAATGTTGGGAGCTAAGAGCAACATCTAATCGTTTTTTGAAAACATCCAAGGTAGGAGAGGATACAACTGAGTCTGGGAGTGCGTTCCAAGGTTTGCAAACCCGAAGGGAAAAGTAATTCCGTCGACACGCTAGACGGCTGTATTGTTCCTTCAACTTTAAGCAATTACCTCTGAGCTTCGTGTTGTGGCCAAGTTTCAGCAAATGGTGGCATACGTGGTTGGGGTCACTCAATATTTGATACCCTAATATGAGATCACCGCGCAGTCTTCGATAGCACCCGCTGAAAATTCCCAGCAACTTCAGCCTTCGGTGGTAAGAGTGATACCGCAGGCCCTTTACATGTTTTGTTGCTCTCCGTTGTGGTGCCTCTATCGCTTCTAGGTCGCGCTTCAACCAAGGTTGACAAGCTTGGATTGCGTACGCAACATGCGGGCGCACGTAGGAATTGTGCATCATTGGGAAGATTGATGGGTCAAATCTCCCGAATGCTCTTCGCAGCATGCCGACATGCTGGTCGCCTCTTTTCGCAGCTATCTCAGTCTGTTTTGAACAGTTGAGGTCGCTCTGTACGATCACACCAAGATCACGTTCCTGGGAGCTATTCTGCAGTCCGTTGGTCCCAAGTGAATAGGTGTAGTTATGACTATGGCGTAATTGTACGACGCGACATTTGTCTACATTGAACGGTAGGGCGTTTTGAAGTGACCAGTTCGACACTGTGTTAAGATCGCACTGGAGCCGTTCATGGTCGTCCGGTCCTCTGATCCTTCGCCATATCTTGATATCATCAGCGAAAAATAGGAAATCGGAAGTAATTGATCTCGCCAAATCGTTACTGAACACCAAGAATAGACGAGGTCCAAGAACCGAGCCTTGTGGTACTCCGCACGCCACATCGATTGCATCAGACAATGATTCTCGGACTCTCACCACTAGCCGTCGTTCTTGAAGAAAATTGTCAATCCAACTCAGGATTGGGTCGCCAATGCCGTAATTCCGAAGCTTGTGAAGGAGAATGAGTTGGTTTAGGCGATCAAATGCTTTGGAAAAGTCCAGGTAGAAGACATCGACCCCTACTCCATCATCAACAGCTTCAGTCCAGCTATTACGTGCAATTAATAGGTTAGTATTACACGAATGCTTTTGACGAAAGCCATGTCGCTCTGGGGCTATTAAATTGTGGCTTTCCAGGTATTCCATCAGCGCATCTGCGATGATTGATTCCATCACTTTGGATAGTACTGGAAGTAGTGTTATTGAACATTAGTTGGCAGGATCAGTGCGGCTACCTCCTTTATGAATAGGAGTGATGACCCCTCGCTTCCATGCTGGTGGAATATGGTTCTCTTCTAGACATCGCTGATAGAAAATAGCCAGCGGTGCTGCTAGATCACTAGCTACTGCCTGTAGAGCCTTTGGTCGGATGTTGTCAGCTCCGGGAGAACTGTGGATACGCAAGCATAACAACTTCTTCAACACAGCTTCCGCAGTGAATGTGATGTTTTCTAAACCAGATGGTGGAGTAGTAGAAATGAGGAGAATGTTTGTGCTCGTTACCTGCTGGAAAGTTCGGGAGTAATGAAGCCGTAGGAGATCAGCTGCTTCCATTGCTGATCGCGTGCACCCATCAGCCGTGACTAGTGCTGGAACCCCTCGCTTTACCTTTCGAAGGCCGTTAATGTGCCTGTACAGGAGTTTGCGATTCGTGCAGAATCGCTTCATTAACTTCTGCTGATGAGTGATCTTGTCTTCGCGGATCAGTTTCACACAGAAGTTACGATGGGTCACGTATGCAGTCCAGGTTTCGGCATTCGGGCAGTCCTGGTGATCTCGCCATGCCAAATCCCTCCGGGACATACATTTACGTGTCCTGCTCCTCAGAAATGAATTACGCTTTTTATGTTGGAAGGACTTCTGCTCTGATGCGTGCGCTACCAGTGTACTAAACGTCCTTGTAAATGTTTCCCAGGCAACATCTGGGGGGCATTGGGTTAAGAAAGTCCAAGATGTATCCTTAACAAGCTTAGACAACACATTGTAGTGTGTGACAGTATGCACTTTATCCTCCTCCTTTTCAGGGTACTCCGCATAGCAAATATAGTCAAAGAGTAGAGTAACATGATCACTACGACCCAGTGGTGTGCTTGTAACTATCCCGCTAACCATGAGTTCTTCGTTAGTGAGCACAAGATCCAGTATCGACGGCTTGTTAGCAGTTCGAAATCTGGTGGGAGAGGTTACGTGGTTGTAAAGAGGGTGGCTAGCAATAAGCTCTTGCAAGCAGGCTTTAAACTGCGTACCGTCGGTTGCCGGCGTTTCTATGTCATGCACGTTAAAGTCTCCCGCGATAAGAATGTGGGTGTAGGACTTGTTCAAAGCAAACTGGAAAACGTGGTTCAGTTTGGAGTCCGTTTCCGAAGTTGAGTTTGGTGGGCGATAAATCACGGCTAGTAGGCATGTGTCCTTGTTTCGCAACCATAGGCGGCACCAAAGCGAATCGGGAGCTCGGATTTCCGGGTGGTCGATAACTTCACATCGGAGGTTTGTATTATAATAAAGAATCACACCGGCCCCCCTTCCGGTTCTATCGGTCCGAAGCAGTGACATACCGGGTAAATTGATCTCAGAATCGGTTATCTCAGGGTTTAACCATGTCTCTGTAATCATGACGAGGTCCCGCGGTTGTGAGGCATGGAGTTCTCTAAGTTCTGCCAACTTGCTTAGAAGGCCTTGGGCGTTTGTATACATGCAAGATAGGGCTTTTGTTGTTAGGAGTTCATTGATAGATGTCAAGTTTGTGTTCGCTTTTAAGCCGGCCGTTAGGTGGCCGGCAATTAATCGTTTTTTGGTTTATGTATTTCAGTCGTGTTGCATGGCATTATTAAGCGTTCCTGAACAGAAGTTTCACTGGTGCTGCGCTCGGTCCTCCTGTGTGCCGTGGGCGCGGTTGTGTTGGTCTCTCCGCAGGACTGTGCAGATAAGGAATTTGCTGCGTTTGCAAGTTCCGTTGAATTGCTTCCGACTTTTGGTCGTTCGCCTGCTGCTTTGAGCCGGATCTCTGTTGGCAGCCTAGCTCGAAACTTTAACCAGCTATCCAACAGAACTTGCGTCATTCCCTCGGAGTGTAGTATTACTTTAATTAGCCTTGGACCGCAGCCCTTGTAGTTAGGTGATGACGGAACTCTTGTCAGGGATTTGGCAATAACATTGTCTACAGAGAGTGCTTCGCGGATGTAGCACCACTGCTCTCGGTCATGAGTTTTTGCATCGTGATCAGAAGAATGCAGAAGCTCAGGAACACAATGAACAAATATTGTTTTCTTGCTATCTCTATTAGCAATGCCGCGTTGGTCAACTGCTTCTTTTGGGCGATCTTTCCAAGGTAGATCAGGAAATATGCGTACTCCGCTCGGTGAGTTGCGAAGACGAACTGCTGAGATCAGGACAGTTTCTGTCTCATCTGCTGTGTTTAGTGTTACTCGAAGAATTCGAGGTTCACCAGAGTGCACTGAGGTCGGGTGACGCGCTACGCGTTGCAGCATTGCAGGCTCAACCCGAATGTTAATTGCCTCGCAGATGGAACTCCATTGATTGAGATCGTCTTGCAACTTGCCTTTCATTGTTCCAGATTTGGATTCGGGAACATTGGTGCACACGAGAGTTAACGCAGCGTGGTTTTGTCTAGCGAGTGTTGGCTTTATACCTTTTGCCGGCAATTCGCGTTGTTTAGAGGACACCATTGGAGTTGACGGTGAAAGCTGCTTTGCGCCACGCGTGCTCGTTAATGAAAATTGACCTGTGTGTGTCCCTCCCGGTGTGTTTGTCGAGGCAATCGATGCGTACGTTACCTGCTTGTTATCTGCACCGGATTTCCTTCGGCTCTGAGCTGTCGGCGTCATGGCTGAATCTCCAAGTGAAGCGTCTATGGTTGGAGAAGTGGAAGCAGGCATGTTTGAGGCTTGCCCACTGATGGGAGTGAGGTGACCCAGTGGGTTTAGAGTCACAGAGGCTGCAGTGCGGTTGGAGCGTCTAGCTCTTTTCTTCGGTTTAGACTCAGAGCTTACTTTGGCCGGGTAAGATATTATCGTGACCGTATTTACCTCCGGGGGAGGGATCTTAGTATTTACAAATTGTGCGATTATTTCAGTCATCCTATCGCATTTTTTCATAAGCAAAGCTAAGCAGTTGACCACTGGAATGACTTGACATGCTGAGCAAAACCAAATTGTGTCAGCAACTTGGTTTGTCTGTCTCACTTCTTGGACAGATTTGCCTACACCTTGCGGACAGTATGATCTAATGCAGCTAGAACAGGTAATACTGATCTTAAGCAGTTTACTGCAGTTGTCTGCGCAACATAGGCGACGTTGAACCATTGGAATGCTACTCGTCCTCTTATTGTTTACAACAAAGCCTATCTAAGCGCTCACCTTGATAAGTGTACTTTGCGCTAGGGGTGACGCAGGAACAGGTCAGAACACGCACACGAATAGGTAGTTGTTCAACCGAACCAAGGTCAGGTGGAGAGGCAGATAGAGGTCGTAACGCGCAGACTGTCGGATTCAGCGATCAATCGACTCGCAGTGGTACACACACACACACACACACACAAAGCGGCAGCGTGTGTTAATCGGCCTGCCTTAAGCGACGATGCAGGTGGAGCGCTGATAAGCGTCCCTAGAGCTGCTCAGTTGACGAGCGGAGCAAAAAGGCTGTAAGTTTGTTATGCTGCAACTTACAGGGATGGTTGCCGCGTAGTTGGGGAGTCCACAACTTCTTCTTCCGAATGAGACCAAAATCTTTTCCGAAAGACCGGTCAGATGTAGTTACACAAGGCCTACACAAGCTTGGCCGGTGCTCGAAGCTGCATCGTCACTGGATAGGCGTAATGAGAAAATACTGCTTGCGTCACCTGAACGGGATCGCACAGTGAGCACAGAGCTCGAGTCTTGCAGACAGGTCTCTGATAAGCAGCAGATATCGATCGAGAGGGTCTCTAATGTTCGGGCAGGTACTGCCTGTTGACCGATCTGTAGTAATATGCGCGTACAATGAGGCATGCCAATCTGAAGGAGGATCGAGGGTTCCAAATGGAAGCCGATGAACTGGAATGGATTGCTTGATTGGACATGGGCTTGTCGACAGGAGAGGAGGGACGCTGCGCATTAGCATCTGAGCTGAAATTTGAAGATAAATGCCTGGCAAAGCATTTTGGGGGAGGGCCAAGAATCGGAGGTTATAACTGGGGGGAAATTAGTGAACTTGGGACGGGACGGTAAGAGTGAAAAAGCGTAAGCGAGGAATAAGAAGACGGGAAGGCTTGAGCAGTAGCATCCAGACCGCTATTCACCCTGCTCGACGCAGCAGATAGGTCACCGTTGATTATCCTCTGCGGTGGCCAGAGCATCAGCAATTTGTTTGAGATAATATTCATGGTATTGCGTGGGCAGGATACTGTCAGGTTGCCCAGGCCTAGACAGGAGAACGATTAGGGTTCTTACCCAACGCGTTTGGTTCAAAAACCTTACCGCAAGGCAGCGGGCTTGGCGTTGGGATACAAAGAGTCCGTTTTTAGGAATAACGTGCCACCCTCATTCCAACCCCGAACCTGGAGGACCAGAAGGCTGAGTTTGTCTGGCCTCTAACCATTGACCAATCTGGTATGAGTGACTCTGAAGATGCAAAAGCACCGCCAGGCATAGCTCAATGGATCGTTGAGGCACACAAACCATCGCACCACAGTAAGGTCCAGTCTCATTGCGATGGACTTTTATAAAAGCCTAGATGTAATTCGGAAACGATAGTGTCTCAGTTGTTGCGGACATCGAGATGTTTGAGAAGTTGAAGGTTTCACAGAACGACAGCGATGCTTTGCATTTCCTATGGTGGAGAGACAGTAATAGCAACTGACCCCCTGAAGTATCAAATGACCGCTCACCCACTTGGAGCGACTTCCTCTCCTTTTTGAGTTAGTTTTGCTTTACGTCAGACAGCAGATGAGTGCAGAAATCAGTATGATAGAAGTGTGTCAGATGACATCGTGAATGAACTTTACGTTGTTGGCTGTTTGATTTCATTGTCTTTTATGTCTAAAACCGTCCAGTTTGTTGTTCATCTTCGGGAAATGCTTAGTGTGACAGGGTTTACGCTTCGAAAGTGGCCATCCAGTGGCACTGAGGTGCTTGAAGCGATGCCATCTACTGAGCCCGCAAACTTGACTAAACCCCTTGGGGAAACCAAACTCGTACATCGCACGCCGGGTATAAAATGCAACTCGGTGGATGACACAATCATGTTCAGGTTCGACGTAATGGAAGGGCCAAAGATCAGGAGATCAATTTTGGATGTGACATCTTCCCTACACGACACCATCGGATTAGTTACTCCTAGAATCATGTCCACGGAGTTACCGCCGCAGAAACTGTGCATAGAAGAACTCGGTTGGATCCAGCCAGTCGAGCTAACAGACTTTCGTGATCAAGCAGCTCTTACGTCAAATGATATGCTATTACATAGACCAAATGCAGCAACCTTGGCGCCAGCCACACTGTGTAACCGGCAGCGCGGTGTTGAAACGTACGAACTATTTAGCCATGTTATGTTGTAAAAGGCGAGCAATGTATGCCTCACCCTAATGCAGAATAAACAGAAATAGCTCAAACCGCGCTGCAACTTTAGACCCGGAGAATTCTCGAATACATGCAATCGTGATAGTGGAACTTTGGTGCTTATAGAGTTGCAAAGCGTCCAAGGACGGATCAATAAGAACCGTAATGGTTAGAATGAAAGAGGGCGTATATGAGCGCGATATCAGAAGGCTATACCTTATAGAAGGCAGCGAATGGGAAGAGGGGTCAGTCCCGGCTGTTGTCTCTTCGCATGCGGGAGGTAGGTTTATGGTAACGCCGCCTCAGGGAGGACCACTGTGAGTTCAGCAGGTCAAAATGGGAGAGTGCAGGCGTACCGTTTTAAGCCCTGTAATTCTCTCATAGCGTATGGAGCAGAGTACCTCGAAACCCAAAGAAAGTTCGGTGGAAAGTTGGTCGGGTGTGTAGAGGATTCCCAAATGTCCTATCCCCTGCTGCCTTCCTACCGCACCTTACCTCATGATTGTGATTCACATTACCGTTTTCCCAACTACTTTCTCTGTTACAACCGATCTTTACTATCTGGCTCGCAATCGAGATTGTGCTCAGTGCTCAGTGCCAAGTTACTTAAGTTTATTTACACTTTAAACACATGGATGACTGCATTCAACCGTGCATGCATTGACCTATATTTCCAAGTTCTGAACGGACCTAATTGTCGCTTCCTGTGGCCTCGCCTCGTGTTATCAGTTTGTGATGTTCCGTTGTCACTCCCTAGCCCTGGCATTCAGATACTGGCGAACAAGACATTACTCACGTCGCATGTGACCTGGCGGTGTTGCGAGATCATGTGAGTTGAGTTCACCTAAATGAGACCACGTCGTCCGTGAGAACAATTGTAAATGTTACTCCATGTGCAATTGAAACACTTGCAATATCATCACGGTGTGTTTGTGTGTGTAAGGCACTGGCCGAACGCCCGCGTTTCACGGCAACCTCTCTTTCCGATTGGTCTTGTGCATTCCCCTTTTTTCCTCACATTCATTAACAATCTTTTCAGTGTACTACAGTCGAATGTCTTACTATTTGCAGATGATATCAAAAGTTGGCATGGTATCAGGACATCGGATGATCATATGGCATTGCAGAACGATCTGGACAGGGCTTGTGCGTGATCATCCGACAACCGACTCCAGTTCACTGAGACTAATTGTAAAGTCATAAGCATAGGCCATCAGCTTATCTAGGAATATCGACTTGGAGGCCAGCAGCTGCAACGTGCTTCCCAAGAAAACGACTTCGGGGTGAGCGTGCAGGACGACCTTGGTTGCTCGAGACAGGCTGAAAAGGCAGCAAAATAGCCAGTCAACGTCTTGGACTCCTACGAAAGGCTTTTGGAAACTTTAAAGCACCTATCTTTTCGCAAATGCTGAACGCCTACGTGAGGCCTCAGTGGAATATGCGATCCAGGCCTCGCGTCCCTGACGCAAGCGCGACGTTGATGCACTTGAAACTCCACAACATAGAGCGATCAAACTCGTTATAGGATTTTTTTTACCTCCCCTGCCAACGCAGACGGCAGTACCTGCGATTGTACAGTGGTGAATATCGACGTCAGCAAAGAGACCTAATCATGATTTACTTAATACTGACGAGCTCAACTCACTCTTGTCGCAATCTGTTGCCATCAGCTCAAACTGCCTACGCATTACAGTCGACTTGATTGTCAACGAAAGGCTTTCTCCATCCGTGTGTCCCCTGTCTGGAATGCCCTTTCGACTCACATATTCTTGCCCCTACACCAACACTTTTCAAAAAAGGCCTTGATGAAACGCTTTCAAACTTGCGTTACTTGATATAGTTCGTTGCACTTGGAGGACGTAATAACGCAAACCTAACCATGTACTTAACGACTCTCTCCGCAAGGTGGCTGTGAGGATACATGCAGAAGTGTCCATGTGATTAGCCTGCGTGTAGATAGACTGGACTAACATACCACATCTGTCAAATGAAGAAACAAACAAGTGAGCGTTCTCGTTTCCTTTTTTATTTCGCATGTCCTTACTGAACTATACCAGCTCTCTATATTATTTTAAGTGTGTACATCCCATTCCCACCTCAAACTATCGTTATGCAGCAGTTCATTAAACACGACTGACGCTTGAAATAACGATTTATGTATACCAAGATCCCTTAAACATACTTTTTACTCCAACCATCCTACGAGACTTGTCATGCACATACTTTTGTACCCGCCATAAATCATTGTTCATTGTTCATTAAAGCCACAGTACTTTGAGACGAGCTTATTCTGCATGAACTTGAAGCTCAGCTTGCTGGCTAATTTGGATGGTTGTCATTGTCTGATACGCCTGCGCCGGAAGCACATACTATTGAGCTATTGTACATTGTAGTTTTTAATTATTTGTAATAGTACCGTAAACCAGTTCCGGCATTGTTTTGTTGAAACTAATGGAGACGCGTTCACTCAAGATTTCCAAGCTGATTGCTGCTTTCACTTACTATATTGCCTTAGATTTTTATCTATCTGAGGAATCTTCTGCTTATTTCCACACCCCGTTCAAAAGAAAACTAGTTATTTTCTGTTATTTCCTTCACTTATGTTGCAGGTGTACTTTGATCTCTTTTTCTGCCATCTTGAATCTATCGCGAAATTGTTGAGAACCCATTTTTTCATATGGTAATACCGTGATGAGTTAAGTCGGCATATCCGTAGGATTATTCGATCTATTTTATTTGATATAGTCATTTCAAGTGACTGACTTTTACTTGACAAGTCCCGGTGTGGGTTGCGTATGAGGTGCATGCTGACAAGGTGCTTACCTCTCTAGTGCCCATCATCTCGTCTATACTGGCTCTTGGAGACAGCTGGTGGATGCTGGAGGGACGGGGTGCTTTTTGGTACGCTTTAAGCGTGGCTCTATGCACATCCAATGCAGAAGCTCCGGAAGACCATGAGCAAATATTGTTTTCTGGCTATCCCAATTAGGAACGCTGCGTTGCTGAACTGCTTCTATTGGGCTGATTCTTAAGGAACGTGTGTGATGGGATTGCGTTTGATGACTACCGTGGCCAGGCATTTGACAATGCTGCTGTTTTGGCGGGCTATTGGCCGGGTGTCCAGAGACGCGTCTGTGAAATAAACCCCAAGCTACTTCGGTGCCATGCACAGACCATTCGCTTAATCTGATATGTGCACATGCAGTTTTTGCGACAGTGCAATCGGTTACATTTTTGGTATGATATACCGGCTATATTTTTTTTCTTTTCTTCATCTACCTACCGCTGGAACGTATTGATTCAAGTGACCGGTCTAATTATTAAGCGGTCTGTAAAACCTAGATGGATTAGTCAAGCAGACGTAGTAAATTTTGTAATGAAGTAGTGCATGGAAATCGTCAATGCTTTGGAACAGCTCAGCAAGGAAAGGGGAAATTTGACTGCAATATCTGATGCCACTTTAATTCTCATCTCGGTACAATTGTTTCTGTTTACTTCGCTTCTGCGTTTTTGGAGTTCTGTTCTCCCAACAACCAATGATACACAGTAGTGTCTTCGAACAAAAGGGCTGGATTTTCAGCAAATTGCTATTAAGCTCACAACATTAAGAAATTGCCTTGGTCAGAACAGAAAGAAGATGGTGGACAGTGCAATATAATCTAGAACACTGTGCTCTGGATTGGAGATAAGCATAGGGCTTCGAATGCATAAGAAAAAACCAATGGATGATGAAGAATCGTTTGACTCGTTGATGGGCCTTGATGTCGAATTGAGACAGCGAATGTTCTCTGTCATTGACAGATTAACTGCGGAATAATATAGTAGATTTCAGCAAGTTCCTGAACTTGCTAACAAATATGCCTTCTTTTCACCGTCGAATATGATGGGTGAGAGCTACTACTATTTACTTATGGAAGTTGATGATGAGATAACAAAAGAGGAGTTCCCCGGCGAACGGAGAAAATTGCAGTATTTCGTGAAAACTTTAAGAAACGACAACCTAAATGGACGGTTTGAACGCTTTAGCTACATCACCTTGGGGAATATGTACCGAATATTGTGATTTTGCTCCGCATCTTTCTTATTCGTGCTATTAGCATTGCCAGCTGCGAGCGTTCTTTCTCTATACTCAAGATTATAAAAAGAACAATTTTCGAATAGCTATGAGCCAGAAAAACCGACGGATTTGACAGTTCTCTCCAAAGATATGGAACTGGCTGACAGACTGCATTTTGACATTGTTATCGATAATCTGGCTGAAAAGCACGAAAGGTGTATTTGTAAAATTCCTATCTGTACCATAATATTAGTTAGTTTGTTGTCGTTCTCCGACATGAAATATCATAGGGATGTTCGCAAATTTGTTGGTTTACAGATTTCCAACCGCGGCGGAAAGGTTAACAAGTATGACTTTGTTAAGCATACTTCTTACCCAGGCTGTCAGTATTGCCAATTGTGAGCGTTCGTTCTTCATGTTTACGAAGATCTACCTTCGACCAGCTATGCGCAAGACACTACTCCTGATATTTTGCTGCCAGTATAGCACGAAACGTGCAATTGGGAACTACGCATATCACAAAGTTCTTCGTTTTGTTACCTAAAGCGATCTAATCATGGGTTCTTTGCGATATTGAGGGTTTACGGATTAACTAATGCTAAAGGGCGGGCGCTAGAGGTCCTGCTACGCCAATGTGGTCATCCTGTTTAAGTTCGTAGGTGAACTTAATTGCCGGGTGCACATTATTAAAATATAATATTCTCTCATAAAGACTCAATTATTTATCGGCCAAACAAAACATGCGTCCAAATAGCTATAATGATGGTCAAAACGATTCATAAGTGGTAGCAATGATTCAGTTTCTAGTTTAGCAAAAATGATACCCGTTAGCACTGTTCCATAAAGGGAACCCTATTGCGACCCCATGACTGTGCTTGTAATATATACCATCGAAAATAAGCTAAATATTGAAAGTGCATCTCAGAAGGTATTCCTTCTTACTTGCTTTGGGTATACTTAACTGAACAATGTTCTTGTTTACGTAGTTGTATAGATATGTTATGGTAGTTAGCGACTGTGCGTTCATGTTTAAAGAGGGTTCATGGAGTGAGAATATTTGCTTCGTTCATCTTTCAATCTTTAATTTGCTCCACGGATGCAAGTCAATCACTAAGACTAAGCTGAGCAATTGGTTTTCTTATTGGCTCCGAAATTTCTGCGAAACAGTTGGCTGCAAACGGTATGCTGAGTTTGCTAAGAACAATATTGTGTGTAGACACAATTCATTGTTAAGTATTGGTATGCCATACATGCTCAGAATAGTTGTTTCAACTTGCCTTAGACATTTAGACGGATGAGCACGTTAAAACTACGGATGGATGGATCTTTCAAACAATTTTTCAAGTTCTGTTCCCCTTTGACAGTTTGGTATTTCTCGCCCATCTGCACACAAAATTCCCTTCGTCTTACTTTCTAATTATGAGCACCTCTATCCATTAGGACTCTGTCACTTCCTTTATCCGGTTTACCAAACAATTATTCCCTTATTCTGGACCATCAAAAGGTAACGCCTAATCAGGGCATTTTGATTTGTCTGGTATATTTGATATTTGTGAAGACAATGAACCGTCGAGGACTTGAAACATTTAACCGCGCCAGCTGATTGCGAGGTTAAATCATACGATTATGCTAAGGATTCTTTGAATCATGTCCCTCGGTATTTAGATGACGTTCCTTATGCTTATGATAACAAAATGTTGAATCTTGTGACAACTCTACGCAGTTCGGGCGAAAGCTCCTATTTCAAATTATTCTGAACAATCCTTGCATGATTTTCCCTCAATAAACTTCAAGATAGCAACAAGAAAGAGCACTGCAGCCAGAAGTTCTGTATACAGATATTTCGGACTCTCATCTGCTGTTGACGTACATTCCGTGAAACAATGCTGCCACCTTTAATGAGGAACAAGGTTTAATTGTATTCAGTTAGAACCGGATTTCTCTCAAACGGTATCCTGTCTCTCTTATTCGAATTAGGCCACCGGATACAACTCCTGAATGCGGTCACTGTGGTTTATCTGGTTTTCTTGTGCAAATCGGAGGGTGCAGGGCTAAGAACACTTACCACCGCAGAGGCTTTTATGATCACGATATGCCAATCCCGACTATGCTAGCAAAATAGCGTGTTCAATTTCCGTGTCTGCCCTGGCCGAACAGCTACCAATCCGGCTTTCACCCTGACATCGGCTCAGGCATTGGGATTACGCAGAGCTCAATCAACCCGTGTGCATGAGACAGTGGTGAACTTTTTGCTGTCTAACCTTTGACTAACTTAGTTAGGAGCAAACCAATGAACCAATCACTATCCATCCAATGTGTTCTAACCTTATATTAGTTGTATCGCCCCATATATGAACCACTGAAAACAATTGTTTTCCTCTGACTGGAATACTTGCAAAGCAATAAAGTAAACTGATATAACCCGAACTGTTCTAGTAGGTGGATAGAATACTAGATCGTGGAAATGACCGGTAGTATTGATACAGCGGATCAAGAGATAATGACAAGCAGAGTCAACAAAGTGTCAACAGGAAGTTCACGTGTTTACCAGACTCACTGGCATATATCGGTTTCGTTGGTTCCAGCTTGGTGGTGATTCGCTGGACAGTTGTATGGTCTGATTGGATGACAGCACTCCGTGTTTGTTGGGTCCTGTATACGACACCTCCCTCTTCTTTTGACACGTCTGCCTGTAGTTGCCAACCATTGGGTATAGATGAAACGATCGGGTGGTCGGCGGTTGTGTACGTCTGTGAACCGCATCCAAATTTGACATCAACGCTTGGCTTTCGTTTTCCACTCGATCCGCATTTGCATTTGTCGGTTTCGGCAATGAGAACTCCTCTAGTAATAACTGAAAATCAAACTGGGAAGTGTGACGAGATAAATACTGATTGTTATCAGAGCGGTGTCTGAGCTGGTTCATATGCCTGTGCCATGTCTGACCGTTGACCTCTACTAGGTACGTGACTCGACCAATCCGTCTGGTAATTACACCTGGCGTCCATCTGTTTTGCGACGGCCGGAAGTCTCTTGTCCATACCAAGTCACCTGGTTTTAATGTTCTTGCTATTACGTGCTGCTTGGTTTGCGCAGCTTCTGTTGTTTCCGGATTGGCTAATTCTCTCACCTCCGGAACGATTATGTCCCAAGTTGACCTGATCTGACGGTTATACAACGTTTCCGACGGTGACCTTCCGTTACAAGAGGGGTGTGGTGTGATTCGATACATCATTAGGAATGTGTGTACGTAATCGTCCCTGGGGCCGTCGCCTCGCCCTTTGATAAGTGCACGTTTGAACGTGTCGACGAATCGCTCAACCTGACCGTTCGATTGCGGGTGAAAGGGTGGTGTGCGTATGTGAGTCACCCCGTTAGAACGACAAAATGTTGCAAATTCTTCGCTAGTAAATTGTGGGCCATTAATATCTGACTAATGTCTCCGGCATTCCGAATCGGCTGAATATTTGATGCAACTGTCTAATGGTTGCGACTGCTACGGTCATCGGCATTGTTACAACCTCTGGCCATTTACTATGAGCGTCAATCACGATGAGATAAGATTTACCCTCTACTGGGCCGGCGAATTCTACATGTACTCTTGACCACGTCGTGGTCGCTGCTGGCCATGGGACAGGGGCCAATTTGTTTGGTGATTTTTGCGCCCACGCACAGTTTTCACACTGCGTACACAGGTGTGAGATATCATCCATCACTGGCCAATACACGTAACTTCTAGCTAATGCTTTGGTGCGGGTGATTCCTTGATGGCCTTTGTGAAGTTGGGTGAGAATGGGCCGTTGTAAAGCTGAGGGAACAACTACACGTTCAGCGAAAAGCAAGCATGAGTCAACGATTGATAAGCTGTTTTGGCACCGGTGATAGGGGATGAGTTCTGCATCTGATACCCTCGATGACCAACCTTCTTTCACGTGCTTCATCACCCTACGTAGTACGGCATCCTGCGATGTGTGCTGCTGGATGGATTTTAGCGAGACTGGTAGGGATTTCGCGGTGTCGAGAATTACCCGATTGATCTCCTGATCCACTTTAACACCAGCAATCACTGTCTCGTTGTTGTCTGCTGGATGATCCGCAATTAACCGAGACAACACATCGGCTTGCCCAAAATCTGTGGTCGATTGGTAATGGATGCTAAAATCGTAGGCCAGTAAGGATAGAGCCCATCTCCGTAGACGGCTGGCTGTAGTTGCTGGGATACCTTTATGTGAACCAAATATGGTCAGCAACGGTTTGTGATCCGTCAGTAACTTGAAACGTCTACCATATAGCATTTTGTGAAATTTATTGACAGCAAATATGATAGCCAGGCCTTCCTTTTCAAACTGGGAATAATTTTTCTCTGCTGATGTTAACGACCGTGCCACGTGGATAACTGCTTTCTCAGAACCGTCTGGGAAAGTGTGGGACAACACAGCTCCGATGCCATAGTTGCTTGCATCGGCAGCTACCACGATTGGAAGTTTGGGATCGTAATGCGTGAGAAGGAGATCGGAAGTCAGCATATCCTTAATCCGATCTACCGCTGCTTGACACTCTGCTGACCAAGTAAACTTGACCTCTTTCATGAGTAATGCGTTTAGAGGTGCTCGCAGTTGACGCATTTCCGGGAGAAAATTAGAATAGTGGCTAACCATGCCAAGAAAAGAGCGTAGCGTACTGACGTCTGTTGGTGCTGGCATGTTAACAATAGCTGAAATATTGGCTGGGTCGGGACGACGTCCATTCTGATCAATAATGAACCCCAGATATTTAAGTTGTGGCAAAAGTAAACTGCATTTGTCTGGTCGCAAGCGCAATCCGTACTCTTTTATACGATCCAAAACTTGGTCGAGCCTCACTGCTAGCTCTTCTGGACTTGTTCCGACCACTAAGATATCATCTAAGTAAGCTGCAACGCCGTCAATGCCCGTGAGCATGGTATCCATAAGCTGCTGGAAAATAGCTGGTGCTGTTTTAACCCCGAATGGCAATCGGTTAAACTGAAACAATCCACGGTGTGTGTTAATTGTCAACAATTCCTTTGACTCATCGTCAATGGCGATTTGTAGATATGCATCAGCTAGGTCAAGTTTGGCAAACAGTCTACCGCCTGAAAGTTTGGCAAAAATGTCTTCTGGGACTGGTAGTGGATAACTGTGAGTCTGAAGGGCGTCATTGAGACCTGTTGAAAAATCTGCACACACACGAATTGAGCCATTGGCCTTTCGTACCACTACGATTGGAGCATCCCAGTCCGAGTAATCGGCTGGTTGTATGACATCTGCTAGCTGTAGGCGATCCAGCTCTAGCTCTACACTGGTTAATGCAGAATAAGGTACCGCACGTTTAGGACGAAAAATGGGTTTAGCATCTGCTCTCAGCTGCAATTGAGCCTTCATTTTGCTACAAAGACCAAGTCCTTCCTGGAAAACTAGTGCATATCGCTGAAATAACCGTTGTGGAATGGACTGCTGTAGCCCTGCATCGATTATTACGGGAGGAATGCTGATGCCCAGTGCCAGTTTGCAGACTTTATCAAACGGAATACTCCAAAGATTGAAATTATCTAACCAGTCAATACCGAGAATATTCAATCCTGGTTGGTTATTGAGGTAGCATATAGACTCAAATTTTTGACCATTATAAGATACCAAGCAACGTAACTCACCAATCAAACCGAGAGTTGTTCCGGATGCACTGAGGGCTGTCTGTTGAGTGGGCATAACTGGAGGACGTCCGATGGATTCCCAAATCGTTTGCGAAATAATCGTGATGTCCGATCCTGTGTCTACCTGGAGAGTCGCGGGATACCCGTTTACACTCACTGTTAGATAGCGTCTTCGCGATGTCGCGTTGACTTGATAGCTAGCAACAATGCTGCGACTAGCCTTCTGCGGTGGTTTCGGAAACCGTTTGTTGGAATTGTCAGCTTTAGTTGAGTTGCGTGGCTTGCAGAAACCATCTTTGTGACCAAAGCGTTGACACTGATTGCACCGATGTCGGCGAAAAGTGCACTGTGAGGCGTAGTGCCATGCGCCACAGTTCCAACATGCTGTTGGTGCCTTTTTGGACTTCTGTTTGTGTGCTCTGACCGGTCTGACATCTGCCATGTTGATCTGCTGCTGTTCCACCACACGGGAATCATGCTTCAAATTGATCAGGCGCTGACATTCCTCAGCCATTTTCTGCAACGTTATGTCTGGGTCTTGATCCAGCCTGGTGAGAAGACGTGTGCGGATGTCCGCGTCTGACGGAGATTGTAGACCACAAATAAACATGAGACACTTGAATTGTCTCTCGGTCATGGATGCAAGTTTAAAACGCTCACACTCGCGGCTAACGATACCTGCGTAGGTAATGTAATCGTCCATGGAGTGCTTGACGAGTTTCAAGCAATGATAACGTGTGCTGAAGAGCGAGGAACGTTCGCCAAAAATCTGTGTGAGGCACTGAACCGTGTCATCAAAAGAAAATTTGCGTGGGTGTTTGGGCAAAATATAGTTTACGAAACGATCATGCTCCGTGATCCCCAACTTCCGAAGCAGTGTTCGTGATCGCCATGAATCCTCCTTCCCACCGAACTCAACACGAAAAATGTCCTCATAGCGCTTGAACCAGGACTCAAAAGTAACACCCGATGCAACGTCAAGCTGGAAAATCTGAATTGTAGAAACAATTGTTTCAATGTTGGTATGTTCATCCTGCGGTGCCTTGTCCTTGGAAACCAGGGAGAGGTTACGCGTTAGAGTATCGAGTAAACGGAGCTGAGCGGCCTCGAACTGCGACTGCTGTTGTTGAAGAATTGCACGGAGATCGTCTGCTGAAATTGCCATTTTAATTACCAATTCCGTCGCCAGTTGATATAACCCGAACTGTTCTAGTAGGTGGATAGAATACTAGATCGTGGAAATGACCGGTAGTATTGATACAGCGGATCAAGAGATAATGACAAGCAGAGTCAACAAAGTGTCAACAGGAAGTTCACGTGTTTACCAGACTCACTGGCATATATCGGTTTCGTTGGTTCCAGCTTGGTGGTGATTCGCTGGACAGTTGTATGGTCTGATTGGATGACAGCACTCCGTGTTTGTTGGGTCCTGTATACGACATAAACATTTTTCGCTCAATGCACGGTAGCTAGGGCCGCGTTCCCCCGGAATTTGCCAGTAATGCAATGAGTACGTCTGTTCTGTATCCACCATTATAAAATGAAGACGTATTGTTGAGACATTATCAATGCCATTTTGTTTCGGTCTAGCATCCTGCGTAAGCATATATACAAGATTTGAGGTCGAACGAAGATTGAGAATACATTTATTTAGACGTCGGTCATTAACTTTCCGAAGGACCGGTGTATTTATCCACGAAATGCAAAACCGTCAATCTAGGTCTTTCTGCCAGTTGTCAATCAAGTGAGTTTTCCGGTTATGAATTAGAAACACACTGGGAGTTTGTTCGCGGCGACAAGGTGTTTTGACGGACGCATGCTGCTTCATTAATAAAATGGAACACTTTACTCGCATTGTGCCAGTAACCATATCCCCGGAAAGACTCTGAGCTTTTGCAGATCACGTCCCCTCGCCTCAAAGCAACAGGCAACATCCGCAATATTGTGCGCCTTTAGTTGATCAGTACATGTTAGAGGTTACAGTCGGAAAATTGAACTTATTTAAAGTGCAAGTAATCCTTTACTAGAAGCAACATCGGCAAGGCTTGCGCATCTTCCACCCATGTTCCATAATCACTACATGAAGATAAAGTAGTCAAAGCGTTTTCACGATTTACCATGACCGGATAGTTTGGGAACGTCGATCCACCCGTCAACGCGGACCATCAAAACAAGCCCTATTAAGCGGCTTATGTATTTAGGTTCATAGTACTGACTGATGCAAATGCCCACAATTCTAAATGATAGACCGAAGCTGAATCTCTCTTAGTAACTATTCACTTAAGCAACTTTGGCACTTATGTGTGTTTAACTTGCGACTCCAATGGCTTTAGCTACCATAGCCATAACATGTGTCAAGGATAGATATAAACATCAGAGACGTCAACAAATCCACTCAGGAATGCCCTCAAACCAACATTGCTGAAGTTCATGAGAAATTACATTGGTAGAGCAAAACTTTGCACTAATGCCCCTAGCTTTGAAGATAAACGTCCTGAAGGCTAGTCAGCCAGACCATCAATACCAGTCGAATTTCCTTTAGAATCGGATGAGTTTAGGGATCTACCCGACAAAATAAACAATAAATAAATAAATGTTTATTCTCGACAATGCGAGGCACACTTTTACAGGCATGATCATGTTTAGCTAACATAGTGTGATCAAAAATGTACAAAAAGTGCATGTTTGGCATAACAGTGAATGTAGGTGTATGGGGGTATATACGTATGTAATTGTCTATGGCGGGAGAGCCTATGGTGCGCTGAGGCTGGTGGTGGCTAGATCCTGACAGATGGTCTACCCGCTGCTGCTGCTGTCGCGCCATAGTCTCATGTCCTGGGCGCCTCCACGTGGCGGCCGCTGGGTGGGAGTTGGGTTTCGCCCTTCCCCTGCTAAGATCCAGGACACCAATCCGCATGTGTCAGCTAACTGACCATGTGCTAGACCCGCTGCCTTTCGGGTGTCCATTTAATCGAAGGCTTTGGCTGAGGACCAGAGTCGTTCTCCTGTCAGGATTGGGCGCCCTGGCAGTATCCTAGTCCATCCTCTTCGGAGGTTAGGAAGTGGTCGATGGCCCACTTCCCGTATAACCTAGCCATGGGTGACAACAGGTTTACAGGTTATAAGTTCACAGCTCGATTGGCGTAGATCGCGAGTGCCACGCATTGTCTCTGACGGTGGGAGGACACCTCCGGGTGTTCAATGGTTTGCTACTGCCCGCCTCAAGCCAGGCAGCCCCTGGTCAAATTGGTGCAAACCCGCCAAAAACCCACCTGCGTCTGGCCGTGGTCGCAGGTGCGTATCCTACTACGGTCGCAAAACATATAATAATTGTTCCAGTACCTCAAAGGCTGCGTGTGACGGCCGTCAAGCAGATCCCAATCTGTCTCTGCAATCACATTCCCGAGCTGGATCTGCTCCCCACTGCCTTGTGGATCAGGCTATTGAGCCAAAGGCTCCGGGCGGAGTCCCTCAAGCAAACCTCCAAACCAACTACTGCCTTGTGGGTCAGGCTATTGAGCCATAGGCTCCGGGTGGAGTCCCTCAAGCAAACCTCCAAATCACACACTGCCTTGTGGGTAAGGCCATTGAGCCAAAGGCTCCGGGTGGAGTCCCTCAAGCAAACTTCCGAAGCACAACGACCACCTCGCGTGCGATTACCCACCAATGCAATCGTATGCCTGCGCGCAAAGCACTCAGCATCGGGTGCTGGAACTTGCGCACACTACTGGACCGGAACTCCAGCGAGGGCCGGAGCGACGCACTGCACTGGTCGCGATGGATCTGGCGCGCTACAACATCGGTATTGCGGCGCTTAGTGAAATTCGGCTCGCTGAGCAAGGTGTTACATGAAGCAGGTGCTGGCTACACATTCTACTGGGTGGGCAACGCCGCCTCAGCACCACGTGAACATGGGGTCGGATTTGCAATATCCCATCGCCTCCATGGCCAGCTGGTGGGTGAACCAACTGGCATCAGTGCGCGACTGATGACTGTTCGCCTACGACTCGGAAGACGTAAGTTTGCTACTTTTATAAGCACGTACGGTCCGACCATGTGTTATCCTGATGACACGCGTGATCAGTTCTACACTGAGCTATCCTCCGTGATACTGTCTGTGCCGAGGAGCGACCGACTGTATCTGCTGGGTGATTGCAACGCGCGCGTTGGGCGTGATGCATCGGTGTAAACAGATGTCATCGTTTCGCATGCCATTGGCTCAGCGAATGCGAACGGTGACAGGCTGCTCTCACTGTGGGCCACTCACGGTCTGACGATCACGAACACTCGGTTTGCACTGAGTGCGAGTGATATAGCAACTTGGACGCACCCACGGAGTGGTCAAGCTCACCTGCTCGACTATGTCATCGTACGTCAGCGTGATATGCGTGAAGTGCGCATGACACGTGTACTGCGTGGAGCTGAGTGTGGCACTGATCACAAGTTGGTGCGGACCAAACTGTACATATATTTTCGTAAATCTATGTATTGCACTCCCACCGTGAATCGGCGTAAATTTAACATTCTCTCCCTCGGTACTGTGGCGAAACGTACTGAGCTGGAGAAGGCGATGGTTACACACCTGTGTGATGTGGACTGCATAGCCACAGTGGGCGACCTGTGGCACCACATTCGCGATCAGGTGACAGCTGCTGCCGAGGAGACCATCGGGCGCGCAAACTCTAAACGGCCTGATTGTTTTGATGACAACAATGCGATGATCGGCGCATTGGTGTCGGAGAAGAATGCAGCATTTGCTGCACATGTTGCAGACATGTTGCAGAGTAGTCAGTTTCGCAAACTTCGACGGCGACTGACCCGAGAGCTCCGTCGCATTAAAAATGCATGGTGGACGGAGAAGGCGAAGCAAATGGAATGCTACGCCGAACGCCGTCAACACAAGGAATTCTTTGACTCCTTGAAGGCGGTGTATGAACCGAGATTGGAGCCGCTGAGGACACTGATCGATGGTAGTTCAGGCGCTACCTGCACACAGACTGCAGACATAATGCAGATCTGGCGGAAACACTTTGACTGCCTCCTGAACAACCGTTCAGAGATCGACTGGCCTACATTAAACGGTCTGAAGCAGCACGATGTGAAGGCGGATCTGGCGGATACGCCGACACTGGATGAGACGCAGAGAGCACTTGCTCAGCTGCGAAGCGGCAAGTGTGCCGGAGCCGACGGGATCCCGCCTGAAGTATTGAAACACGGCGGACGCGCATTGTTGGCTGCGCTGCACCACTTGGTGCAACGCGTGTGGATTGAGGAGGAGGTGCCTCCTGAGCTGAAGGATGCCCTTGTGCTTCCACTGTACAAGTGCAAAGGTAGCAAGCAATGTTGCACGAATTATCATGGCATCAACTTGCTGAGTTGTGTGGGCAAGGTGATTGCCCGAATCCTGCTCAGACTCCTCGTCAGTCAGGTTGTGGAACCTAACGTGGCGGAAGAGCAGTGTGGATAACGTTCGGGTCGCAGCCCTATAGATATGGTGTTTGCGGCTCGTCAGTTGCAAGAGAAGTTCAGAGAACGACACCAGCCACTGTACTCTCTTTTTGTTGATTTCACCAAGGCATTTGATACCGCGAACCGCGAGGCATTGAAGCTGGTGTTGGGTAAGTTTGGTTGCCCACATAAGTTTGTAAGTTTAATTGAATGTCTGCACAGTGGTATGCGAGCGAGGGTGCAGCTGATTGGAGAGACCTCGGATGACTTTGCAGTTGTCTCTGGTGTGAAGCAAGGCTGTGTCTTAGCTCCTGCCCTGTTTAATATCTATCTTCATTCAATGTTGTCTTGTGCTTTTGATGCGGCTTGTGCTTACGGTGTTCGTGTGGAGTACCGTATTTTTGGTGGGTTGCTGAACATCCGTCGTTTCGGTGCGAGAACTCTAGTCTGTGAGACAACTATCCGTATGTTGCTGTTTGCTGACGACTGTGCGTTGTTTTCACACAGCGCGGATGAGTTGCAGCACATGACTAGTGCTCTGGCTTCGACAGCGGCCAAATTCGGGCTCACCATCAACACAAGCAAAACTGTCTGTCTCGTTCAGCCTTCACCTGAGGTGCAATCTTCAATTTCGCCGCGAATCAGCATTGGTGTTGACATATTGGAAATCACCTCCCGTTTCAGCTACCTTGGGAGTGTGATGTCGACTGGTCAGCAGCTACACAGTGAGCTGCGTATTCGCGTGTCGAAGGCAGCAGCGGCATTGGGGAAGCTTGAGTACCGAGTGTGGAACAACCATCAGCTTAGCATTGGCACGAAGCTGATGGTGTACAAATCCATGGTACTGTCCGTTCTTCTATACGGCAGTGAAACGTGGACGATGTACCGTCGGGATATGCGATGTCTCGAGCGGTTCCATCAGCAGTGTCTGCGACGAAGTTTGCGGATCGGCTGGGGCGACAGAGTTGCAGACACGGAAGTGTTGCGCCGAAGTGGGATGTATGCAGTGGACTGCATACTTTTATTGAGACACCTGAGGTGGCTCGGTCATGTGAGTCGTATGGATTCGACGCGGATACCGAAACAACTCTTATATGGCCAGCTGAGTAGTGGGAAGCGTCACGTGGGGAAACCAAAGTTACATTACCAGGACATGCTTAAAGTAAGCCTCACACGTTTTAACCTTGATTGCAGATCATGGGAATCGAAGGCGGTTGATCGGCGTGCATAGCGCGATCTAATCACGAAGGCAGTTGCTGAAGTGCGGGAGAAAGACCTCATGCATGCAGAGAAGAAGGAGCAAGTGCGGAAGCGGCAAGCACCGATGAATTGTACTCCATCGACATCGAGTGCATGGTGCTGTAGAACATGCGGTCGCGAGTGCCTTAGTCAGGCAGGCTTAGTGAGCCATGAGCGAGACCACTCGGGACTACTACCGAAGCGACGACAGGTTCTACAGAGAACATAGGCAGAACCGGCGCAGCGTTTGTAGGTACGCTGCCTTCGATTTACTAACCTCGTGCTTGCATGCAAAATCTATTTATTTCAGGTGGTGGGTTTTCAATTTTGTCCTAATGCCTTTCTTTCTCCTATAAATGTCTAGTGTCTTGTGAGCCATGAGCGAGGCCACTCGGGACCACTACAGAAGCGACGACGGGTCCTGCAGAGAAGTATTCAAAACCGGCGCAGCGTCTGTAGATACGCTGCATTCTTTTTACTAACCGCGTGCTTGCATGCTAAGTCTCTTTATTTCAGGTGGTGGGTTTTCAAATTTACTTTAATGCTTTTCTTTCTCATATAAATGTCTACCTGTACTATATTCCATTAACTTGCACACCTCGCTTAAGCCAATTGTATTCGATTTCCATAACATATTTGTGTTCCTGGCATTTCCGTAAAGTATACTTTCTCACCTCGAGAACTTATCTAGGATTATTTTGTAAACAACTTATTTCATATGCTCATTAACTTAAGGTTTATGTTACCGTTTCCTTATGCATCAATCGAATTTTTTTTCTCTCTCTCTCTCAAGTGTTTGGCTGTTGTTTGATATTCCCGGTGTGGCTGCGCTTGATGTGCATGTTGACAAGGTGCCTACCTGTCTATTACCCGCTAGCTCGTCCATACTGGCTCCAGGAGACAGTTGGTCGTTGCTGGAGGGGACAGGTTGCACGGTCCTTGTGGTCGTGTTAGGATCAAAGAATGGTTCCATGCATTCAGTGTGGATCGGACTACGGTCCAGCCACCGCCTTGTGTGCGCTTGATTCCCAAATACAGTGTGCTTGTGTTTGCCTGTGAAGGAGGGTGGGCCGGCTCCGTTTATGAAACGTGGTTCCCATCCGCATGCCTCCCGGTCTTATTCCTTCGGGTGTACACTGGATATGGAGTGTGTGGTTGGAGCTGTGGGTGGTGCAGCGCAAGCCATCCATGGTCCCTCTGTAGACGCAGACGTCCTGTGGCTTGCCACAGTGACAGACAAATCCGAAACCGGATGCCGCCAACCAATTTTCTATGAATGTAGGTTGCATTTTTGAATGCGCCGCAGAATTTTTGACTGTTTTTATCGGCAGGAATGTGAGAATAAGCTATTGATGTCCGTGGGTTGGATGCCATTTGCCGGATGTCCACGGGCCAGTGACTTTAGTTTGTGGCGAGTCACGTCCGCCACATCACAGTGTTGATAAGCAGACATTTGTGGCTTTTTATAGGGAGAACGCTTGCCTGGCACAAACCCACCACGTCCTGGAACACTGCCGCCGAACTATTTGCTGGAAAGGGTTAAACCCGAACCACCCAGCTGACACCATGAGGAAGTTGTTCGGCTAGCCAGCCAAAATTAAAATACTTCACTGGACACCCAAACTCGATGCGGTACGGTGAGGCCAGACTTATATGCGCATAACTGGGATCCCCAGTTTATGTATAGTCGGTGCATCAGTCGGTTTACTGCTTCCTGAGTGATGACGCTAAAACACAATATGATATTTGGCATGTTCCATGAGGCGAATGGAAATACGACAAACTTGGTTCAACGACCAACACATCGGTGGATGCAGAGCATTTCCTTCCATGCCGTGCTTGAGTTGCTGGCCGATAGAGACTAAGTTGTCTAAGTTGTTGTCGTAAATCCTGGCTATAAGATGAAGATGGCCGGGTCTAAAGTTTAGCGTCTGCATGGCATCACGAATAGCTTCATCTGGTTTCAATATGATGCAACTCATGATCGCCTCCCGAGACTGCCCTTCACAATAATTAATCAGGAAGGAGGTCTGATTCCAGGATTATGGTTACCACCCATGACATCTTTTGAAAATTGTGCATAAATAACCAGTACTGCATCGGGTCATCGTTAATGCGGCCAATCTCCCTTGTCGGCAAGCCAGCGAGAGCTTCCAGTACACCCGAGACTTTTTCCAGGAAAAGTGTCGGGCGGGACTGGAACCCAGGGAAACCTCACAGTTGACATGCATGTATCATCAAACAGTATATCGCGCTATGCACCGCCTATTGCAATGTAACCTTCACCAAAACCAGCAGGCGTAGAAACTTCTGATGCATCTCATATGTAGCTTTACTGGATCTTTAGAAGTGAAAACTTTCAACCGACTTTCTATTACTTTACTTCTAAGCAATATCGCAAACAGTTCATCAGCGGTCGACATATATATGCGCAAGAATCTGCATCCTGCGAACGCGGTGCCAACGAACGAATGACAGATTCATCCATCAGAGAGCAAGTCAGAACTATCCAACTGGCGTGACTGCAAAAATTGGTTTAAAGGCGAACGGACGACACCCATCTAAAACGCCGGGTCTGGACTGTGAGAGTGAAGGACGGTGGACCAAATAAATTGTACTGAAGCAACCATGGTTCTGCATAAATGAGAATGAAATAAATAAAAACGTATGCACTACGAATATGTGAACTGACACTTAATTAGGTACAGATGGAATTCCACGTGGTCTGTTCTGGCAGTCAGTGTTCATTCGATGTATGCATAACAACACTGTGACGTGGCGATTGTGACTCGCCATAAAATAAAGTCACCCATTGCGTATCCGATAAACCGCTTCAAGTCTACAACCATCAATAAGCCATTTAACATTGGCTACACGTCCAAGCACCATCATAAACGCATCTAAGCAAGCCCACATACACAAATACATTCATATATCTATATATGCGACAATCCCATTGTAACATGGTACATTAGCCGATCACATTTGGTCTGCTTGTAGATGGGTCTCATCCCGATATACTCGCATTCACTGAAACGTGGCTGTCTCAGGACATCACGGATGGTGAAGTACATCTATCGGGCTACGCACTATTTAGATGCGATCGCTCTGCTGGCCGACAGGGAGGGGGCGTCGCTCTTTATGTGAGCTGTAAACTTGACGTTTTGAAGACTTGCCTATTTCAGTCAGCAGACAAAACTGTTGAAGCTCTGTGGGCTGTTATTAGCACATCCTCGGCTCAGCTTACAGTTGTAATTGTGTATAGAAGCCCTGGGAGCGTATCCAAAGAGGTACTTGACTTCATTCGCTCCCAGTCCGCAAATAAGTGTTTGGTGATGGGCGACTTCAACCTCCCAGAGATTTGTTGGGCAGATCTTTCTTGCGACTCAGCGTCAGGCACATTCGGCGCTGATCTGCTTGAACTTACGCTCCAAGTATCTTTGCACCAGTTCATTGACCTCCCCACTAGGTACATGGACGCCCAAGTACCGTCTATCTTAGACCTTGTATTCGCTAAGTCACTCGACTTTGTTGGTGACATTACTTACGGACCTCCACTGGGTTCCAGTGATCATGTTTGTTTGCTCTTCAATTGTACTCTGTCTAGACTCTACCAGAGTACTGTTGAGTCTCGCCCGAACATATGGCAAGCAGACTATCAATCAATGAGAGCCAAGGCTTCTGGTTTCCATTGTGAGATCTCAGACGACGATACTGTCCAGGTTGCCTGGGATAAATTTAAGTCCTACCTCACAGAGGTCTCTGCTCCCTTCATACCAGTCACAAGGAGAAAGGAGGCCCGAGCACAGCCGCCCTGGATAGATCCCACTGGCAGGCATCTGCTCACAAAGAGATCTAGATGTTGGCGGACTTACCGAGACGCTCCGTCTACCGATACTTATGACAGGTACCGTAAAGCTAGAAATAGGTGTAAGCAACACCTAAGGGATGCTCGGCTCACTTTTGAAAAAGGGTTAGCGGACGAAGCTTCAGAGAATCCAAAAAGATTCTTCGCTTATGTCAAAAGACGCTGCGGTTCGAAAATGTCAATTCCAGTATTGATGCGTGATGACGGTACTCATGCGCATACGGATTATGACAAGGCCTGCGTACTCAGTGGGCAATATGCGGCAGCGTTTGTAAGGGAAACCTCTTTGACAGGCGTTGAGCTGGTTTGCAGGACTCCAGAGGGTTCAGAACTATCTGAATTTATTGTAGCGGAGACTGCAGTTCGTAGGCTGTTACAAGGGCTGAACCCTTCTAAGGCCTCTGGGCCTGATTTAATTCACCCGAAACTGTTGCATGAGTTGGCTGCGGAACTAAGTGGACCGCTCGCTATTGTGTTTCAGAAATCGCTTGACAGTTGTGCATTGCCTTCCGAATGGAAGGAAGCTGTCATCTGTCCCATCTTCAAACATGGGGACAGGGGTCTGCCTGCAAATTACAGGCCAGTTAGTCTGACGAGTGTAGTAATCAAACTCCTCGAGAAACTGGTGAGAGATTCATTAGAGAGTCATCTGAGTAGATTTAATCTACTTAGCAATGTACAACACGGATTCCGGAAGGGATTTTCGTGTCTGACGAATCTGTTGGTGGCTCGCGAAAATTGGGCGGATGCAGTGGATAACGGCCACACGCTGGACGTGCTTTTCGTCGACTTTTCGAAGGCATTTGACAAGGTACCCCATTTGAGGCTCGCGCAAAAGCTGTCCTCCTACGGGGTATCTGGCCGCGCCCTTCATTGGGTGACTGCCTTCTTGGAGGGTAGAGAACAATGTGTACGGGTAGGCCGGGGTCTGTCATTTAGGCAGTCTGTCCTCAGCGGCGTGCCGCAGGGCTCGGTCCTTGGACCGCTGTTGTTCTCTATCTATGTGAACGACCTACCCACGGAGCTTGAGGTACCATCGCTGCTATTTGCTGATGACCTGAAGCTGTGGAACATTGTTGATGTTCCTGGGGGTTCCGAAGCTATTCAGCGAGCATTGGATAAGCTTTGGGACTGGTCTACTTTATGGTTACTGCCCATAAATCAGGCAAAGTGTTCCGTTCTTCGAATTGGAGGAGGTTGTCCTCCTGCGAAGTACTTGGTCGGTGGGGTCGAACTCCCCCGTGTATCTAGCCAGGTTGACCTAGGCGTCGTACACTCTTCGGCGTTACACTCCGGCGACAACTGGAAGAAGGCCGCAAGCAGAGGTTTACGCATGTTGTGGTTAATCCGACGTTCTTTCGGAGTCTTGACGGGCGGCATCTTTACGAGGCTGTTCTCGGCTTTCGTTCGCCCTCATCTGGAATACTGCGTCCAGGCTTGTCCGCCCTGCCTCGTCCGGGACAAAATGGAGCTAGAGAGGGTTTTACGAGTGGGTACTAGGTTAGTCGAGGGATTACGGGGACGGACGTACCCCGAGCGTCTACTTAGTTTGGGAATGCATTCAATGCACTACCGAAGGCTTAGAGGAGACCTAATCCTAACCTACCGTATCTTGACTGGGAAGGTTGGTCCAGATTTGTCTTGGCTATTCAGTCCCGCTAGATTGTCTGTTCTACGCGGTCATTCGTTGAAGCTGGACAAACCGCGGTCCGATCGGATTAGGGCGGAAATCCGGCTGTCACGCCGAGTTATCGACCGCTGGAACATGCTTCCGGAAAGTGTTATCAGGGAATCTACGGTTAAGGGGTTTGAGCGGCAACTTGACGCTCTTGGGTGGCAACACGAAACCTTTCCATTTTCCTGAGTAACTCACATCTTCGTACTTCGATTTTCTTTTCTCTACTTTTCTTCACCTAAAT
>OX104063.1:254965301-255046656 GCA_944474145.2 Dicrocoelium dendriticum
CGACCGGGGGGGGGGGGGGGGGGGGGGGGGGGGGGGGGGGGGGGGGGGGGGGGGGGGGGGGGGTGGGGGGGGGGGGGGGGGGGGGGGGGGGGGGGGGGGGGGGGGGGGGGGGGGGGGGGGGGGGGGGTGGGGGGGGGGGGGGGGGGGGGGGGGGGGGGGGGGGGAGGGGGGGGGGGGGGGGGGGGGGGGGGGGGGGGGGGGGGTGGGGGGGGGGGGGGGGGTGGGGGGGGGGGGGGGGGGGGGGGGGGGGGGGGGGGGGGTGGGGGGGGGGGGGGGGGGGGGGGGGGGGGGGGGGGGGGGGGGGGGGGGGGGTGGGGGGGGGGGGGGGGGGGGGGGGGGGGGGAGGGGGGGGGGGGGGGGGGGGGGGGGGGGGGGGGGGGGGGGGGGGGGGGGGGGGGGGTGGGGGGGGGGGGGGGGGGGGGGGGGGGGGGGGGGGGGAGGGGGGGGGGGGGGGGGGGGGGGGGGGGGGGGGGGGGGGGGGGGGGGGGGGGGGGGGGGGTGGGGGGGGGGGGGGGGGGGGAGGGGGGGGGGGGAGGGGGGGGGGGGGGGGGGGGGGGGGGGGGGGGGAGGGGGGGGGGGGGGGGGGAGGGGGGGGGGGGGGGGGGGGGGGGGGGAGGGGGGGGGGGGGGGTGGGGGGGGGGAGGGGGGGGGGGGGGGGGGGGGGGGGGGGGGGGGGGGGGAGGGGGGGGGGGGGGGGGGGGGGGGGGGGTGGGGGGGGGGGGGGGGGGGGGGGGGTGGGGGGGGGGAGGGGGGGGGGGGGGGGGGGGGGGGGGGGGGAGGGGGGGGGGGGGGGGGGAGGGGGGGGGGGGGGGGGGGGGGGTGGGGGGGGGGGGGGGGGGGGGGGTGGGGGGGGGGGGGGGGGGAGGGGGGGGGGGGGGGGGAGGGGGGGGGGGGGGGGGGGGGGGGGGGGGGGGGGGGGGGGGGGGGGGGGGGGGGGGGGGGGGGGGGAGGGGGGGGGGGGGGGGGGGGTGGGGGGGGGGGGGGGGGGGGGGGGGGGGGGGAGGGGGGGGGTGGGGGGGGGGGGGGGGTGGGGGGGGGGGGGGGGGGGGGAGGGGGGGGGAGGGGGGGGTGGGGGGGGGGGGGGGGGGGGTGGGGGGGGGGGGGGGGGGGGGGGGGGGGGGGGGGGGGGGGGGGGGGGGGGGGGGGGGGGGGGGGGGGGGGGGGGGGGGGGGGGGGGGGGGGGGGGGGGGGGGGGGGGGGGGGGGGGGGGGGGGGGGGGGGGGGGGGGGGGGGGGGGGGGGGGGGGGGGGGGGGGGGGGGGGGGGGGGGGGGGGGGGGGGGGGGGGGGGGGGGGGGGGGGGGGGGGGGGGGGGGGGGGGGGGGGGGGGGGGGGTGGGGGGGGGGGGGGGGGGGGGGGGGGGGGGGGGGGGGGGGGGGGGGGGGGGGGGGGGGGGGGGGGGGGGGGGGGGGGGGGGGGGGGGGGGGGGGGGGGGGGGGGGGGGGGGGGGGGGGGGGGGGGGGGGGGGGGGGGGGGGGGGGGGGGGGGGGGGGGGGGGGGGGGGGGGGTGGGGGGGGGGGGGGGGGGGGGGGGGGGGGGGGGGGGGGGGTGGGGGGGGGGGGGGGGGGGGGGGGGGGGGGGGGGGGGGGGGGGGGGGGGGGGGGGGGGGGGGGGGGGGGGGGGGGGGGGGGGGGGGGGGGGGGGGGGGGGGGGGGGGGGGGGGGGGGGGGGGGGGGGGGGGGGGGGGGGGGGGGGGGGGGGGGGGGGGGGGGGGGGGGGGGGGGGGGGGGGGGGGGGGGGGGGGGGGGGGGGGGGGGGGGGGGGGGGGGGGGGGGGGGGGGGGGGGGGGGGGGGGGGGGGGGGGGGGGGGGGGGGGGGGGGGGGGGGGGGGGGGGGGGGGGGGGGGGGGGGGGGGGGGGGGGGGGGGGGGGGGGGGGGGGGGGGGGGGGGGGGGGGGGGGGGGGGGGGGGGGGGGGGGGGGGGGGGGGGGGGGGGGGGGGGGGGGGGGGGGGGGGGGGGGGGGGGGGGGGGGTGGGGGGGGGGGGGGGGGGGGGGGGGGGGGGGGGGGGGGGGGGGGGGGGGGGGGGGGGGGGGGGGGGGGGGGGGGGGTGGGGGGGGGGGGGGGGGGGGGGGGGGGGGGGGGGGGGGGGGGGGGGGGGGGGGGGGGGGGGGGGGGGGGGGGGGGGGGGGGGGGGGGGGGGGGGGGGGGGGGGGGGGGGGGGGGGGGGGGGGGGGGGGGGGGGGGGGGGGGGGGGGGGGGGGGGGGGGGGGGGGGGGGTGGGGGGGGGGGGGGGGGGGGAGGGGGGGGGGGGGGGGGGGTGGGGGGGGGGGGGGGGGTGGGGGGGGGGTGGGGGGGGGGGGGGTGGGGGGGGGGGGTGGGGGGGAGGGGGGGGGGGGGGGGGGGGGGGGGGGGGGAGGGGGGGGGGGGGAGGGGGGGGGGGGGGTGGGGGGGGGGGGGGGGGGGGGGGGGGGGGGGGGGGGGGGGGGGGGTGGGGGGGGGTGGGGGGGGAGGGGGGGGGGGGGGGAGGGGGGGGGGAGGGGGGGGGGGGGGGGGGTGGGGGGGGGGGGGGGGGGGGGGGGAGGGGGGGGGGGGGGGGGGGGGGAGGGGGGGGGGGGTGGGGGGGGGGGGGGGAGGGGGGGGGGGGGGGGAGGGGGGGGGGGGGGGGGGGGGGGTGGGGGGGGGGGGGGGGGGGGGGGGGAGGGGTGGGGGGGGGGGGGGGGGGGGGGGGGGGGGGGTGGGGGGGGGGGGGGGGGGGGGTGGGGGGGGGGGGGGGGGGGGGGGGGGGGGGGGGGGGGGGGGGGGGGGGGGGGGGGGGGGGGGGGGAGGGGGGGGGGGGGGGGGGGGGGGGGGGGGGGGGGGGGGGGGGGGGGGGGGGGGGGGGGGGGGGGGGGGGGGGGGGGGGGGGGGGGGGGGGGGGGGGGGGGGGGGGGGGGGGGGGGGGGGGGGGGGGGGGGGGGGGGGGGGGGGGGGGGGGTGGGGGGGGGGGGGGGGGGGGGGGGGGTGGGGGGGGGGGGGGGGGGGGGGGGGGGGGGGGGGGGGGGGGGGGGGGGGGGGGGGGGGGGGGGGGGGGGGGGGGGGGGGGGGGGGGGGGGGGGGGGGGGGGGGGGGGGGGGGGGGGGGGGGGGGGGGGGGGGGGGGGGGGGGGGGGGGGGGGGGGGGGGGGGGGGTGGGGGGGGGGGGGGGGGGGGGGGGGGGGGGGGGGGGGGGGGGGGGGGGGGGGGGGGGGGGGGGGGTGGGGGGGGGGGGGGGGGGGGGGGGGGGGGGGGGGGGGGGGGGGGGGGGGGGGGGGGGGGGGGGGGGGGGGGGGGGGGGGGGGGGGGGGGGGGGGGGGGGGGGGGGGGGGGGGGGGGGGGGGGGGGGGGGGGGGGGGGGGGGGGGGGGGGGGGGGGGGGGGGGGGGGGGGGGGGGGGGGGGGGGGGGGGGGGGGGGGGGGGGGGGGGGGGGGGGGGGGGGGGGGGGGGGTGGGGGGGGGGGGGGGGGGGGGGGGGGGGGGGTGGGGGGGGGGGGGGGGGGGGGGGGGGGGGGGGGGGGGGGGGGGGGGGGGGGGGGGGGGGGGGGGGGGGGGGGGGTGGGGGGGGGGGGGGGGGGGGGGGGGGGGGGGGGGGGGGGGGGGGGGGGGGGGGGGGGGGGGTGGGGGGGGGGGGGGGGGGGGGGGGGGGGGGGGGGGGGGGGGGGGGGGGGGGGGGGGGGGGGGGGGGGGGGGGGGGGGGGGGGGGGGGGGGGGGGGGGGGGGGGGGGGGGGGGGGGGGGGGGGGGGGGGGGGGGGGGGGGGGGGGGGGGGGGGGGGGTGGGGGGGGGGGGGGGGGGAGGGGGGGGGGGGGGGGGGGAGGGGGGGGGGGGGGGTGGGGGGGGGGGGGGGGGTGGGGGGGGGGGGGTGGGGGGGGGGGGGGAGGGGGGGGGGGGGGGGGGGGGAGGGGGGGGGGGGGGGTGGGGGGGGGGTGGGGGGGGGGGGGGGGGGGGGGGTGGGGGGGGGGGGTGGGGGGGGGGGGGGGGGGGGGGGGGGGGGGGGGGGAGGGGGGGGGGGGGGGGAGGGGGGGGGGGGGGGGGGGGGGGGGGGGGGGGGAGGGGGGGGGGGGGGGTGGGGGGGGGGGGGGGGGTGGGGGGGGGGGGGGGGGGGGGGGGTGGGGGGGGGGGGGGGGGGGGGGGGGGGGGGGGGGGGGGGGGGGGGGGGTGGGGGGGAGGGGGGGGGGGGGGGGGGAGGGGGGGGGGGGGGGGGGAGGGGGGGGGGGGGGGGGTGGGGGGGGGGGGGGGGGGGGGGGTGGGGGGGGGGGGAGGGGGGGGGGGGGGGTGGGGGGGGGGGGAGGGGGGGGGGGGGGGGGGGGGGGGGGGGGGGGGGGGGGGGGGTCTGAGTCGACGTTGGGCCACCAGCAGTACCCTGTCGCTAGTGCCTTCATCCTCGCCACACCTGGATGAGCATCATGGAGCTCTTTAAGTATCTGTGAACGCGCCTTGGTGGGAGGGACTAGACGAGAGCCCCAAAAAACACAGCCGTCGAATAGACTCAGGTCGCTCTTTCGAATCATAAACAGTTGTAATTCAACTGTCCCTTCAGGAGGCCAACGCATGTTCAAAAAGCGTTTCACCATTGATAGCACGGTGTCTCGTTCCGTCCATTGACGGATTGTTGAACTCCGTATCGGTGTTGTGTCTAGCTGTTGCATTAGATTAACCAGTTCAAACGTAGGGTCGTGTTCATGTGCAGTTTCCGTGATCGGCAGACGGCTGAGTGCATCAGCTGTGCAGTTGCTGACGCCGGTAATTTAAACAATCTTGTAACTGTAAACAATCTTGTAACTGTAAACAATGGAACAGTGATACATAACAAGCAAGGAAGCAGACGCTTAGCAAGTCCCGTGTGATGGCAAAACTAGGAAGTACAACTTAGCGATTAGAAATCATAAGCATACAGTGAAACTCGAGTTGGTAGACTCACCACGGTGTTAATACAGAGGAAAGCAGAAATGGCCAACCTCATTGGTGTAGGTTAATTCTGTTTGTGCAACTGTCATCGTATTATATCTTCCACCGAGACACGGAGCTTATGTCTAGTAATGCAGGCGGGTTGGAGCAATGTGAATACATTTTTTAAATACAGGTAAAGTGGGGGCGGAAACAACATAATTTGAATGGGCGTTCTATGGCTGGCCAACATAGAGAGTAAAAGTTATGTTGACATTCTGATCGACTGTGTTGACTGGCTAACTTGAACTGATATCCTCTCTTAAATTCGTTTTGTTCTTCCGTTGTAGTAGGTAAAGTTATATATAGCTGGGGTGACTTAGAATCTGGCAAGTCATAATAAGGTCTCCACGTTAACGTCGGTACCGGCCGTTGAGTGGATTTCGAGTATTTGGTCTAAGTTAATAAGGAAGATTGAAAAACTATTTGACGTGATCTGTGGCTTGTCGCTGTGGAGTCTCGAGCGCTGCAAGATCATGATTGTGCGAGGCATGCCATGCCTGGTAGCGTATTCCACATAAGGCCGCATATAATTGTTAGGCAACTGCAAACAGATAGGAGAATCAAACCGCTTAAATGCATTCTGCAGCATGCCAACCAGTTGGTTTCCAATATTTGTTGCCTTCTTAGATTGCTCTGAGCAGCCCAGATTAGCCTGGACTTGTGCCGCAAGATCGTGCTACTAGGAGACTGCTTACAGAACATTGTCTTCAAGCTTGTATGCTTTGTTCGGCTAGCTGCGATTGCGTACTACCTTCTAACCTCCTAATTGAACTTGAGCAGATTGGGAATTGACCACCCGTACGCTCCGTCCAGGTCCTGCTGCAGTGTATTGTGATCAGCTGGGCCGGCGATCGTCAGCCACATCTTAACATCATCATCGAACAGCAAAAAATCTGAGGCAATCCTACGTGTAAGCCCGTTAATGAAAACAAGAAACGGACGCGGCTCCCAGAACTAATACTCGTGCGTTATTAATCGGGTCGGGCATGGCACTACAAACGTTACCTGCAATTGTTGATCCCGCAGGAAATTCCTGAAACACCCAACGACAGGATCACATACCGCTTAGATTTCCAGCCTGTGAAATCCTACGCGGTGGTCCGATTAGTTGAATGCTGTCGAGAATTCGAGATAAATGACGTCTGTCCCACTGCCTTCATCGGCCGCTTCAAATTCTGTGTGCAATAAGTAGGTTGCCAGTGCATGAATGGTGCCGGAGGAAACTGTGTTGCTAGGGTGCCATGAGGCTGTGGCGTTCTAGGTGATCTACTAAAACGTCAGCGATGATTATCTCCATCAACTTTGAGAGCACAGGGAGCGCGATTCATGGGCGATAGTTGGCGGGTTTTGAGCGAATACCACTTTTGATAGTAAATTGCTTATGCTGTTTCCACAAGGTAGGCCCAGCTTGCTTATCCATGCATGTTTAGAAGTAAAGCGTTATGGCTGCTACGGTCAGCGCCCTGGAGTGAATATAATCGATTCTGGAAGAGCTGTAGTGAGAACAGTCTATTCTACACATCTGTGCAGTAAAGTCGATGTGAATGATTGTTGAAGTTGTGGCTAGGGTTGGTGGTATGTAAAAGAGGTGGACGTCTCTTTAGAAGGTTGCGTCATATCGCATACGCAAAGCGTTTACTGCCTCTTCTTCACTAGTTGCCACCCCAAACTGGCGTGTTAATTAGGGGATACCGAGCTACACTTTTAGTATCGTGTTAAAGGCAATATAGGCGCTTTTTGCTGTCAGCAAATTTACAGGCGAAATGTTGTTGAGTCCATTTGTCGTCACGCACAAGCAAGTTACAGTGGTTGCGTGGCGTCACACAACTGTTTCAGGTTTCTGAACTAAGACAAGCTCTGTAATCGTGGCAAGCTGCATTTCTTAGTGGCATGGGGTTTTTGGCTCTACTTTTCATGAAAGACGAGGGTTTCGTGGAGTAGACACCGTATGTTTTTTAAGCGGTTGCGATTAGATTTCTGAAGTGTCAAACAAACTGAATCAAGACGCACTTAGGTGAGCCACATTTCAAGAGCTCCCAATCGGTCCTCTCAAATAGGTTGTTCAATATATTGTGCTGTGTGATAGTACGTGTTGATTCTGTGTGTTCCGCTGGATATTCAGCTAACACTCATAGTTACTACGTAGGATATAATGTGTGGTGACTTGATCGCTTAGCTCTAGTGTGGTGTACAAAAATGAGCTATTGCTTCTGTGTTCCTATGTTATAAGGACGACGTCAAGTACAGATGGTTTGTTTTCAGCTCTTTACCTGTGAGGCTAACTGAAGTGATTACAGAGCGAGATCCTTGCAATAGTATCTTATACTTCAGTCTTGTATGATTCGATATGGTAGCCGAGTTTTCCAATTCTTGCACGTCGCAATCGTCGGAGATGAGAAGGTGGCTGTAAGTTAAGAGTAGGGATTTTGACAGTGCTGACATTAGGTGTGAACCCATTTGTGGATTAGACGATGTGGAGCGATATACGACTGCTACCAATCAGTTGCCATTGTGTATGATACGCAAACGAAACAACAGCGAATCGATGACTTTCGTTTCCGGATCACCCAGTCGTTCGCATTTTAACCCTTTATGATCGTTTAACATAGCACAACCTCCCCTGCTGGGACGATCGTGTCGGAACAAAGACATACTCTGAACCTTGATGTGAGCATCCGCCAGCCCTGCGAGCGTCCAAGTATCGGATATGCCGAAGAGATCCCAAACGTTTGTGTTCCAGAGCAACCGAAACTCGGCAAAGCCTTGGGTATTTTTGTTGACGCAGAAGAGTTTTTCGGTTATCAGCAATGATACCAGACGCTGGTGGCAAGGATGCATGTTTGTACCGACAGTCGGTTGTTGGCCGCTAGCCGCTTCTTGTGCTATTTCAGCCAGTCGCATGGAGCTGGGTTCGGTGGAATCGTGATTAGCCCCTCTGTAATCCAGTTTGTACAATGCATGGAAAGTGACCGTACGATTGCACAGGAAAGTCCCCACTTCCTTCAGACCTGCTTCCCGTGCTAATTTTGAATAAGATCACTAATTCGTTTGCCTGCTATTGTCGTGTTGTAAGACGGACGACAGTTTTGCTCGCCACTTCAAACCGGCTCTTAATTGGCGGTCTGTTCCAAAATGTCTGTCAGCGTTTCAGTAGCGTTAGTACAATCTGCCTAGTTTGTAGCCCAAGCTTTATTATCCTAGGGCCGCATTTTTATCTTTAGGATCTTGGCACCCTCGAGACAGAATTAACAAAAAAGTAATTCAAGAGCAGAGACTCTTGAATATAGCGCCACTGCTCCTGGTTGTGTACCTTTTCTTTGCATTTCTCGTGCTCATGAGACTAAGGGACATCTTGGACAAAAATGTTTCTGCCCGCGGTGTTTAGCTAAAATTCAGCTAAGCTCTGCTTTGTCGCTTGCTCTCACTTCAAGAAACGTCTGGTTTACTCGGACCAACCAATTTCATTCTAGAGACGAGCAGTCGAAATCAATGTTGCGTCCACTAAATCGACAGAATTTAGCACATTCCGAAGAAGCCTCGCTTCGCCATAATGCTTAGAATTTCGTGTGGCATGTGATCTTTCTCAAGTTGGAGGGTTCAATCTTAATAAGGAGGACGTAAATTATGCAATTCCATTGATTCAGGTCTTGCCCTTGTCTTTTCTAAAAGACATTCGATATTAATTCTAGTACCATTCTGCATATTATAGGTGGGACATCTAATTATTTTAATGTCTTTCCTTGGAGTATGGACCAGGCTTGGGAGACCAAAGGATTTGCTACGCATCAGTGTGGGATTGTTTTTCAGCTTAGTTATGGATGTCGTAGTAGAAACAACAGCTGCTAATTCTAAATTGCTTTTTGATACAACAACTTCTCCACTGCCATTGATATTAGCATGTTTCCTGGGTTTCTGCAAAGCCTACTTTGATAAAGTGGATTTGACGTAATTGTTATCAATTGGCTGGCAGTTTAGTGTTTCGAAACGATTGGGTTACTTGGATTATTGGCAGTGTTTGTAGGAGTAACGTTGTTGGTTTAGCCTTCCACGATTTCGAGTTAACTTATGACAGAGTTCGATAGAGCATTCTGTGTCAGAGATGTGGTAATTTTTGATCCTACTAAACTACCTTGGCGTCCAGTATCTTCTCAGCTACGTCTGCAAGCCTTTCATACAACTGGGACAGTGCTATTACGGATTTAACTACTGGGGCAGTATTACAATTCGTACCGAGTCTAAATGAATTAGTTATGCTTCTGATCAGCCTGTACTTGCTTGGTTTGATTTTACCATATTTCGCCTGAAAATATGTTGATAAATTTGCACGGAAATCCATTACTTTAAACATATCGTTATAAGTTCCGCAGGCACATTTAGACACCGCGACTCGGTTAGTAACGCTCATCAGGGCACGCGAAACTTTGATGGTTAGTCCTATCTAGGATCATGGATTGATTAATCCAACGCCAAGGTCAGTTTGCCTCTCCCTTTTCCGGTCGACGCAGATAGCGGATTCAGCGGTGCACTCCAAAGCACGCGAAGATGCGTTACACGACAATGCACAATGGGTGTATGCAGGCAAATCTGAGTGTCTCGGATGCGATGTTTAGAGGGTGAACGATGCAAAACGTCTCGTAACTTTGTTATACTGCAGTCCGTAGGGTCTTTTGCTAGTCCTCAGCTTATTCAGACGAATGCGACCAACATTATTCTCGAAAAGCTCTGGAGTGTTGTGTTTTCACAAGCAGAACTCGACAAAGAATTTGCAGAAACTGAGAACGAAAGTAACAGTGTGACTCACACAAGATACATCCAGGAGGTGGAAATCCTTGAGTAGCGTTGTGGAACGGGTTCCCAAATCCGCACGCACAAGAATGTGTGTAGAGAACTGGAATGACTACAACGAGTGAAGCGAGGACTTATCTTCATCGCACGCGACCACTTGAAGGGCACTGAGCTACGCACAAACCCTTACAGAATATATTTTTGGTTGCTCATTGTTGCATATCTCAGAAAACGATCAGCACAAATTAAGGGTGACATTCGCGATCTAAGTTTTCTTGTTGTGAGAGTATGTATGTTTGGACATCACTGGCGTTGTAGATGCGCATAGGGGCATTGTGAACTAACCTGTTGCTTAAAATTAACTGTAAGGGCAGTGTGACAATTGTGAAAACTGATTAGCCTAGGGGACTAGGAGTTCAAAACATCAATCGCAAATTTATGCCATGCGCAACCAAGTCGCATAACCTACTAGAAGCAGCAACCTAGACAAGCCGGTTAAACCAGATATTGTGCCCAAAATGATGAATTTATCGTCAACTGGCTTTTGAGGGAATTCTCATTTAGGCTTTGCCACCGTACGGCGGAACGCAGGGTATACGCAAACAAAACACATTCAGTCATCTTAATGCGACTTTTCTAACACCTGTTCCCCTCACATGCTGTAGTGAGAAGTCGTCAAACAGTTCAGTAACATGATCGCAAGCACGCCAGAGCTCAAGTCACCTTGTTTCACAGGAATGGAAAATGTATGGCAGTAAGCCATGCAGCTCAGAATGCCTACAATGTAAACTTAGATCACAAAAACTGGGTGCACTTCTTAAAATAACAGTAACTATCGTACTTCACACAACCATGACATTTTCTTCAAACATAAATTTCATCCTGCATCAGCCGTCGCGCAGATTATCAAGGCTCGTCTTATCTGCTGCATACAGCAGGGCGGATAAGCGAAAAAATGCTACTGCTGGCGCCTCCCTTCTTTCTTTTCCACCTGTCTCTCCTACTCCCATCCCGACCCCCATTACTAACCTTCCTACTCTAATTCCCAGCTTATTTAACAGCAGCCAAATTGCCACTGGAGTGAAACCATCTGCAGCCATCGTCTCGCGCCAGACACCGGAAGCCTATCGGCAAAAGTCCCTTATAAGTCCACGCTATCCCGTCTCTATGGCTACATTCAATGTTCGCACTCTAAGACAAACAGGTCAACAGGCTGCACTCGCACGCACCTTGGACACACTGGGTGTTGATGTGTGTTGTGTGTCCGAAACTAGGATCAATGACCCTAACGGGGTTATTGAATTAACTGCACCCGGCTTATCCTCTCGTTATTGGTTGCACGCATCCGGAGACGCCGATGCCGCACTCATGGGTCAAGCTGGTGTAGGTATCATTCTAAGCTCCAAGGATGAACGATCGTTGGTTAATTGGATTCCGGTGAACAGTCGTTTATGTGCAGCCCGTTTGACGACATCAGCTAAGGTGAATTCGCGAAGTAAAACAAAACGCTGTTTGTTTGTGAGTTCCGCTTGTGCTCCCACCGACGGCAGTTCAAGTGCTGTCAAGGACACATTCTATGACGAACTGAACGTGCTACTACGCAGTGCTACTAGTTCAGATATTATAGTACTTGTAGGGGATATAAACGCACAAGTAGAGAGTCTGAGCTCTTCGGAAGCTCAGCTGGGTGGTAATTGTGGGCTTAACTCCGAATGGACTGACAACGGTGAGCGTCTGCTACAACTGTGTGCGCAGCACCAGTTGTTTCTCAGTAGCACTGCATTTAGACACAGTGGGCGCCGAAGTGCCACTTGGCGTCCTCCTGTAGCTGGCCAGCGATGGACCCAAAGTTACCCTATAGATATAAGTTACAGATGGCGTGGTTCCTTCCTGGATTGCCGCTCGTACTGGAGTACCTGTGTCGACTCTGATCACGCCTTGGTACGCTGTCGTCTCTTCATGAACTTTACCGGGAGGCGCACCAAACATCCCCTACAACTGGCAACGGAGAAATAATCTCAGTACTCGGTCAGGAAACTCTATCAAAAAGCACTGAATACTGAACTTCCCCTGTCTTGTCCTAATGACACTGACCTCAAGTGGAATAGGATCTCGGCTACCATGCACGACGCATGAGCATCTGCTTGTGGCACTATCCATCGTCACCGCACCAGTCACTGGATATCCGAGAGGTCGGTGAACCAGTTGGAATCCAGAAGACGCTTCCAGCATGGCTCTGAACATAATGTAACCAGAAGGTTTATTAGGCGTGAACTAAAGCGGAGCCTATGTGCTGACAGGGAAGCCTGGTGGACCAGTAGGGTTCAAGAAATGGAAGAGGCATGAGCAGTAGGCAAGTGCTGCAAGCTCTTCCAGCTAATCCGCCCCACTGGTCCCAGGAAACCAGGCGTCAGTGAGACAATCACAGACAGCGCGGGTGCGCTGATACACAATAAGGAGCGCCGTATGGCTCGTTGGGCGGAATACTTTCAAGATCACTTCAGCTAGTCCTCTGCTCCCGGACGTCTTCCTACTTAGGTGATGCATGACGAACCATAGACGGTTAGTTTAGAGCATCCGTCAGAGGCCGAAGTCCGAAACGGGCTCACAGCCCTTAATCGTTTTCGTGCCGCTGGCCCGGATTGCCTCCCACCTGCACTATTTAAGAATGGAGGTGAGTTCTTGTGCAACGCACTGACCTTCTTATTGGAATGTATCCGAAAGGAAGAAAGTTTCCCGGCTAATTAGAGCGAATCGATTATAGGGGCAATATACAAGGAGGGCAGGCGTACGGATTGTCCTAACCACAGGGGTATTAGCCTAACGCCAGTTGTGACAAAAGTATTAGCGTCTATTATCCTTCGTCGCCTCTTTGCGGAATGGGAATCTCGGATTAGGGAAGAGCAGGCCGGTTTCCGCCCAGGACGTGGCTGTATAAACCATATATTTACTTTGGGACATGTGCTAGAGCAGCGCCACCCATACCGAAGACCGACAATAGGTGTTTCTCGATTTCAAAGTGCCTTCGATTCAGTCGATCGATCGATTCCGTTCGAAATACTTGCGCGGTAAGGTGTTCCCACGAAATATGTGAACATCCTTCGTGTTCTGTACTCAAACACTACAGGCAGCGTCAGGGTCTACGGTGTCCTATCGGATAGCTTTCCGAACACAAGTAGCGTTCGTCAGAGTTGTCCGATTTCCTCTTTTTTGTTCAATTTCGTTGTGGATTCTATCATGGAGTGTTCCATGCCAGAACCTCATATGTAGGCGTCGAAATGCCGCCTGGTGAAAGGTTAGTTGATCTAGATTATGCAGACGATATCGTCCTGCTTTTCAACAAAATTGGGGCGGCACAATCAACCCTGAATAGCCTATCCAGGGTGCTCCCCTTATTTAGAATATACTTCGCATCTTCAAAGTGCAAAGTGTTGCTGCAGGACCACCAGCCACTTGCTGACCACTTGACGCTTGCTAACGAGGAACTCGAGGTGGTTGAGCATTTCACTTATCTTGGCAGCTGCATCAGCAATGATGGGCGCTTAGAAACTGACGTCAGCTCACGCATTGCAAAAGCCAGAGCTGCTTTCTTGAACCTGCGGCATATTTGGCGACACAAGGGAGTTTCTCTTCGTCTGAAATGCCGTGTATTCAATGCCACAGTGGTGGTCGTTCTGCTCTATGGTAGTGAGATTTGGCCCTTTGGTCTGGAGATTTAAGGCACCTTCAATTCTTTGATCATCGTTGTTTTCGAAGCATTGATGGAGTCGGATGGCACCAGCGTGTCCGAAACGTTGATGTGCGTAAGCGAGTACTAGGAAATTGTAATTATGCTAGCTCCTTCGAACAACAGATAGCAGTGAATAAGTTGCGTTGGCTAGGGCACGTGTTACGTTTGCCTAGTCACCGCTTTTCTAGGAGGGCCTTGTTTATTCTGCCAGGTGTATGGTAGCGCAAGACTCGAGGTGGAGAGAAGTTGAATTGGCAGCGGGAAATGAAGTCACTGACGACCAAAATGGGTACCGTTGTTCCGTCTCGCCTTCCTCGCTGGGGTCCACGTTACTTGCCTTTAGCTTGGCTAGAGACTTTACAGGACATGGCTCGCAGTAGACACCAGTGGTGCGTCTGCTGCAGTCTCCTAATTGGATTGCCTGTTTAAGGTGTGTTTGGTGTTGAGTTATCTGCTGGGTAATGGCTGATTATGACGCGTGGCAATGAAAGCCGCAAGGAAGCTGTCTCGCCAAAACTGCCTTAGCTTTGCACGATAGCCCGCTGTTTGCATCGGTATGTTTTTAACACAAGGTGTAGGCGCCTTGACCCTGAATGTTGCTTAGAGCACTAAGGTTTTCAGGTTAATCCCCACCTTCTCTCCCTCTTTTTTCTTTATTTCATAGGTCCTCCTGTTTGTATGGCAGCAAAGCATCAGTTCAAATGGCCGATGTACTGCTGTTGATGACAATGATAATGACACAACGCATGGCAAACGACACCGACGAATCGTTCTCTGCCAATATACTACGCCGTGACACTTTACTGTTATCACTGCAATGATATTTATTATTATTTGATGGGAATAACGCAATAAACTATAAAAAGTCGTGCGATTTGGGATTAGGTCATCTGAGAACATCGCATCAGTTTGCGGTTATAGCAAGGCTGTTCATAGTGGCCATCTGTTGTTGCCATAATTTTCACAGTTTTATGGCGTTTGTTTATGCCAGCACATAAAGGGTTCATACTAACAGCAGATGACTGTCAACTAACGAATTCATTGCGTTGTTTGAAATTGGATGCCTTACATTTTCTATCGCGTTCTCAATATCCAGCTTTCCATAATGTCGGTTCTACCTCACCGTCTATGTGCAATAGATTCAAAAGTTTTTTCACAGTCAGGACTGGGATTGTCCCCCTTGTAGCAGTCATGACCTTGTAATATAACCAGCAACGATATTGCAAGAGGGCTGTTACGCACAACATAAAATATCGACAACTACTTCACTCTCATCGTTATTTCGTATGTTCGCATTGCGAACTTCACTGTGCTAATTCTGATGCATCCGGTATTTCCTACCCAAAGTGCAGATCATAAGTTATTAAAAACCTATGCAGGGTTGTCCAATGGATCGAACACCGATCCTTGCTGAAACCTCAGAATGAATCGCCGAAATATTATTACTCAATTTCTGATGAGACTCTAGCTGCGTAACAGTCCCCATCGCAGTTTTGTCTAGCATTAGCATAACTGCATAAAGTGCGACCTTCGGTGCATTTCACTGCATAAAGGAAACATTTTAGAGATGTCGTTCAAGGGGTTGTAACTTGACTGGTGTAGTTTGTCCATAACAGGATTCATATATGCAATTATTTAAAGCATAGACAGGTTTCATTTATAAGGATCCAAGTGTTCAATAGACCTTTTCATTTCAACTGTACAAAACTATTCATGAAGCACCTTAGTGTAGGTCCATCAGACATCATTAGAGGGATAAATTCTTGTCAAGTAAAGTTCCCGCAAACAACTTTCAGGCAATTGTCAAGGACGCCGTATAACAGAAGTATCCAGCACTCATAATGTTGCTTCATCTCAAATGCATTTTGCACTCAAAACCTGGTCACTTGAAGGTTTAATGAATATATTCTGTCCGGACACACGGTAAATTAAGTAGCAAAAGTAATATAATTAATAATCTAAAGCAGTTAGTTCCCTTCAACAATTTGAAAAGCACGGAAAGAGGACGAAGGCTGGTAGATGCATGCATTTCATATTGTCTCCTCAATACCATTAACAATAACCAATAAGCATAGATATAGCTAACAGTGGGTGCAACCAGACAATTTTGAGGTTCAGAACAAATGTCAGTTGCCGTAAGGGCGCAGTTTAACTCGGCCCTTGCTTTGAATTCTGTGAACACCCTAATTCCCCCAACATAATATTGTGTGTGCGCTCGTTCGAAACAGTTCGACGAGCTCTACTCAGTGCTTTCCAAATCTCGTATCAAACATGTGTGAATTATACTCTTACTCCAGTTCCCAGATATTGTCATACTCATTGCGGAGTTCTACGTGTGTAACTTCATCCAACCGGTCTTTCGGAAAAGACTTTGTTCTCATTCGGAAGAAGAAGCTGAGGACTCCCAAACAAAGCCGCAACTATCCCTACACGTTGCAGCATGACAAAGTTACAGTCCTTTTCCTCCGCTCATCAAATGAACAAATCTAGGGACGCTTATCAGCGCTCCACCTGCGTCGTTGCTTAAGGCATGCCGATGAACACACGCTGCCGCTTTGTATGGGTGTGTGCGCTCAACTGCCAGTCGACTGATCGCTGAACCCGACAGTGCGGGTAACGACCGCCATCTGCCTCAATCGACTGAGCTTGGTGCGGTTGAACAACTCCCATTTCGTGTGAGTGTTCTGAAGTGTTTGTGCGTCATGCCTTTCGCAAAGAACCCACACCAAGGTGAGCGCTTAGCTAGACCTCACTGCGAACTATAATAGGACGAGTAGCATTCCAATGGTTCAACGACAATTGCAGTAAACCCCTTAAGATCGGTGTACCCTGTTCTACCTACATTAAATCGTACTGTCCGCAATGTGACGGCAAATCCGTCTAAAAGATGAGACAAACAAGCAAAGTTGCTGACACAATTCGGTTTTGCCCAAAATGACAATTCATTCCAGTTGTCAAATTTTATCTTGGCTCATGAAAAAGTGCGATATATGACTGAGATAATCGTGCATTTTGTACATACCAAGCTCGATCCAACGGAGGTATCTGGCCACGATAATACCTCAGCCAGCCAAAGTAAGCTCTGAAGATAAGTCTAAGAAGAGAGATAGACGCTCCAACCGCACTGCAGCGTCTGTGACTCTAAATCCATGGGGTCACCTCACTCCCATAATTGGACAAGCCTCAAACATGCCTGCTTCCACTTCTTCATCTATAGACGCTTCACTTGGAGATTCATCCATGACACCAACAGCTCAGAGCCGAAGGCAATCCAGTGCAGATAACAAGCAGGTAACGTACGCATTGATTCCTCGACAAACACACCGAAAGCATAAAGTTCGAGCTTGGTGCGTTTCAAAGCATAAAGGAAACTTTTTAGACATTTCGTTCAATGTGTTGTAACTTGAGTGGTGTTGTTTGTCCATAACAGGAATCACATGTGCAATTATTTATATCATAGACAGGCTTCAGTTATGAGGATCCAAGTGTGCTATAGATCTTTTTACTTCAACTGCATAAAACGATTCATGAAGCACCGTATTTTAGGTCCATCAGATATAATAATAGGGTGAAATCTTGTCAAGTAAACCCACACAAAAAGGCGGACAACCTCTAATTGCCCAGTACTGACCTACATTCCAAGGCATACTGTCCTCAAACCTTATGCTTGCTTCGGTCACCACACCACCAGTGATATCCGGCATCAAATTCGTAGCAAAAGTGGTTTTGGAAAAGGTACCATTCTTGGATAACATTCACTCTAAAGCAATCAGGCAGCAGCCATTCACCTAGCACATCCACTTGCCGGATACTTTCAGAGAAATCCGTCTGATCCTACCAATTACCGTCCGGTAACACTTCACCCTGCGTTTTCCAAGGTCATGGAAGCGATCATCGCTGACGTAATGATGGGCTGCTTGGAAAATGTAGGCAATGCAATAATGGGATGGATTGGTAATTTTCTCTTTGTACAGCAGTTCTAGGTTAGAGACCGAACATCTCTGCCCGACTCTAATCGAGTGGCCTGCGACGACCTTGCGAGAGTCATCACCTCAAAAATTTTACTTTTCCAGATAACCTTAAAATGTGGCCGGCCATCAAGAGAATGGACGACCACAGGGTCCTCCATGTGCGACATAGATGGGACCTGGCATTGACCGGTGAGGAATTCACTGCCATTTAATGTGGTCAAGTGACATATTATCTACATCCGCCATAGATACGCCTATCTCTAGAATATTGAGGTATATGACCTTCAGACAAGCCCTCGGGAACTTCACCTCAGTGTGCTGGTGGAAGACGACTTCGGTTATTCCAGGCAGTCGGAATCCAACAGTGGTAACCAGCACGTTGTTAGCTTGCGGATGGCATTCGAAAGTTTAGATTCATTCATCGTCTCTATGATGCTCAATGCCTACGTGCGTTAACACGTCGAATACGTAATCCAGGCTTGGCACGCTTGCCTAAACCGTGAACTTGCAGCATGCTAGAGCAGCGACTAAATAAACTTGGAGTGTTCAGTAGACATTGCAAGTGTCCACGTGGATACCACATATTAGTCTACCAGATACGGAACGACCCCACTTATACATGTTGCCTCCTACTGCAACTCATCCCCAACAACCTCTTCCCAGGCAATTGCCTGAAACTGAGACAGCTACACAGTCGGCTTTTCATTAAGGCTGGACGAATCTCAGCTCATAGCGACTCAGTGATTTCAATATAAGTAGCCATCGAACGTTTCGCTGCCTACGCTGTTTACGCGATCAACGACAACCTTGACGTTAAGAATTCTATCCCACCAGACCCACCATTAGCATCATATATCAGCGAACCAGTTTAGTCGTTAGCATATTTGTGAAAGAGGATAAGTATATTAAGAGAAATGTATTGGAACGAACATCTATGCTAGCAAAGGATATGTTCAAATTGTCCGCCGGCGTTCTGCTTGCAGTGCAGAAACCGCTTGATGCAATTGGCGAGCACTTTCATTAATGTATTTCTCGTGATCGCGCTACACACCTTTGCGATATTTTCGTTCAGTTGGTCCACAGTGCGCGGCCTTGTTTTGTTCACTGGCTACTTTAAATAGCGCCATAGGAAAATGCCATGGGGTTTAAATCTGATGAGCAAGCAGGCCACTCCATTGGTCTACCACGTCCGATTTAATGGTGGCCCAAACTTTCGGCGAACTAAGCACGCACCGTTTTAGGAGAAGGTATAGGTGCACCAACATGCTTTCACCAAATGTTACTGCATACCCTTTCAGCCTCCAACTGAGGAAGCACAAAATGTTTGCGGCATTTTCAAACACGACGATGATAGGAAAAGCTAAGACTTTAGTACTTCAAAACAACAAACTACCGGTCACATCCCCGGAAAAGAAATACGGGCCCAAGATTTTCTGGCATGTTAATCCGGCCGAAACCATCAGTTTCATACTGTGGTTCATATGTGATGCGGTAACTTTTCGTGGGTTGCTGGTAGTCCAAAGTAATGTTTCATTGTTCCTTGCAGATGAAACAATGCTTCATCTGTAAAGATACTATAAAGAATATCCCCGTGACCCAGATATTAGCGGCAAAATTCATGCCGCTTCTCCGGCTCGCAGGAGTGCAAAACCTGCACTTGAAGTGCATGGAATCTTTTAAACGTTCGTTCCTGTAATATGCGGTGTGTCGCACATCGAGTCGTGTCACAGTGCTGTGCGATCCAACGAAGGCTGAGATCAGGACTTTTGACAATTCACTGACTACAGCGCAAGCTGAACAGTCGTCCGTGTTGATGCGAGGCGGTCCGGTTCTCTTCTCGTCACACACACTCCCAGTTTGCTCGGACTTCTACACTAGTTTAAGCACGTACCGGTCGGTGAGGGGATGCATTCCTGCGTTCATTGCATTGTATATTCCAGAAGCTGATGCGGCGTTTAAACCGTATTCACCGTGCAGCCGACTAATCAGCGCGCTTTGAGTTACATGCACGTTACGGGTTCCCGACTGCATTGTCTGCTGGTGTTCCATTACCTGTGATTCAATAACGTTGACAAGCGTTGCAATGCCTAACTTTGTTCTCAGCAAAGCTGCCATCACGTGCGTAACTTCATGCCGCAGTTTTGGTTGCCTAACCCGAATTCGATGCACAGCCAGCGAGACAAACACAGCTAACCAACGTTCGCTCAAACGCCTACGGTGGGCCTTGACTTGCAGCACTCAGAGGGAAGCTAGCTGACAGCTGTGCCTATCTCGCTCATTATCAAAACAGTGTCATGTCGGTGCGTCTTTAGAGTTTAGGCTTTTTCAACTGGGCCCTGCAATATATCACTCGTCTGCCGAGAATTCCATACGTCAACACCACTAAGGTGAAAGGGAAACTTATGTCTCGGCAAGCGCAATAAAATGTTGCGAATTTCCCAAAACGTTAATTGGCTGTTGCATGTTGGGGGCAACAACCGTAAATGACCGGCTTTCACCATAAGCGAGCCACGGTAGGTAAATGAGCGCTAGTCGGCCTGCTTCCTTTACACTAAGCTATATCTAATATAATAACTCACAACACTATAGTTAGCTCTGAATCTTAGCCGAAGAATGAAGCTACTCTCTCCAACCCCACTACAACCTCTGTGGCTCTAAATCCACTGGGTCACCTCACTCCCATATTTGGACTAGCCTCAAACATCTCTGCTTCCACTTCTCCAAACATAGACACCTCACTTGGAGATTGGGTCATGACACTGACAGTTCAGAACAAAAGGCCATACGTTAGGGATAACAAAAAGGTAACCTATGCATCGCTTGTCTCGATAAGCCAACCGGGAGCGACACTCCTATGCCCATTATCTGCACCGAGCACGCGTGGCATAACGCAGCTTTCACCGTCAACTCCTATGGTGCCTTCTAAACAGTCCAGATTGCCGGCGAAAACTATAAAGCCAACACTCGCTAGAAAAATCATGCTGCGTTAACTCGTATGCATCAATGTTCCCGAATCCAAATCTGGCATAATAATAGGCAGGTTGCAAGTCGATCGTAACCAGTGGAGTTCCATCTGCGAGGCGATTGTTATTCGGGTCCAGCCTGCAATGCTGCAACGCGTAGCGCATCACTCGACCTCATTGCATTCTGGTGAACCTCGAATTCTTTGAGTGACACTAGACTCAGCAGATGAGACAAAGGCTGTCCTGCTCTCAGCAATTCGTCTTCGCAACTCACAGAGCGGAGTGAGTATATTACCTTATCTACCTTGGAAAGATCGCCTAAAGGAGCAGATGACCGAGGCGGCATTTCTAATGGGGATAACAAGAAAATATTTGTTCATGGTGTTCCCGAGCTTCTGCATTCTTTTGATCGCGATGCGCAAATACATGACCGAGTGCAGTGGTGCTACATCCGAGAAGCACTCTCTCTTGACAATCTTATTGCTAAATTTCTTTGACAAGAGTTCCGTCGTCACCAAACTACAAGGGCTGCGGTTCAAGAATAATGAAAGGAATATAACACTCCGAGGGAATAACGCAAGTCCTATTAGATAGCTGGTTAAGGTTTCGAGCTAGGTTGCCAACAGAGATCCGGATAAAGGCAGCAGGCAAGCGGCCAAAAGGTCGGAAGAAATTCGATGGAACATGCAGACGCTGCAAATTCCTTATCTGCACAGTGCTGCGCAGAGACCGACACAACGGCGTTCACGGCACACAACAGGACAGAGCACAGCACGAGTGAAACATCTGTACAGGAACGCTTAATAATGGTATGCAAGTTTACTGAAATTCCAATACCAAAAAACGATTAATGGCCGACCACCTAACGGCCGGCATAAAACTAACACAAACTTAACATCCGTCAACGCACTCTTAACAACAAATGCTCGCTTGCATGTACACAAACTTCTAAGACATTTTAATTAAGGTGGCCAAGCTTAGAAAACTCCATGTCTCACAACTGCCGGACCTCGTCACGAATACAGAGATATGGTTAGACGCTGAGATAACCGATTCTGAGATTAATTTACTCTGTACGGCGCTGCTTCGGACCGATAGAACCAGAAGATGTGGCGGTGTGATTTTTTGCTATGATATAAACCTTCGATGTGAAGTTGTCGATCACCCGGAAATCCGAGCTCCTGATTCGCTTTGGTGCCTGCTATGGTTGCAAAACAGGGATACATGTCTACTAGGCGGGATTTACATCCCACCAATCTCAACGTCGGAAATGGACCCCAAACTGAACCACGTTTCTCAGTTTGCCTTTAGCAAGTCCTACACCTACATTCTTATCGCTGGAGACTTTAACGTGCACGAAGTAGAAACGACGGCAACCGACCATACGCAGTTTAAAGCCTGCTTGCAAAAGCTAATTGCTAGCCACCCTCTCTACAACCACGTAACATCTCCCACCAGATTTCGAACTGCTAACATGCCTATGATACTGGATCTTGTGCTAACTAACGAAGAACCTATGGTTGACGGGAGAGTTACAAGCAGACCACTGGGTCGTAGTAACAATGTTATTCTACCATTTGATTATATATGCTATGCGGAGTACCTCGGAAAGGAGGTTGATGATGTGCATACTGTAACGCACTATAATGTATTATGTCAGCTTGTTAACGATACGTCTTGGACTTTCTTAAACGGATTCCCCCAGACGTTGCCTAGGAAATCTTTACAAGGACTTTTAAAACACCTATTGTGCACGCATCGAAACGGAATTCCTTCCAACCCAAAAACAAGCATAAGTCATTTCTGAGAAACGGCACACGTAAATGTAGCTCCCGGAGGGATTTGGCACGGCGGGCTCACAATGATTGTTCGAATGCTGAAACCTGGACTGCATACGTTACACGTCGTAACTTCTGTGTGAAACTGTTCTCGAGGATAAGGGCACGCATTAGCAGGAGTTAATGAAACGATTCTGCACGAGCCGCAAAGTTCTGTACAGGCACGTTAGCGGCCTTCGAAAGGTGAAGCGGGGGATTCCAGCACTAGTCAAGGCTGATGGACGCACGCGATCAGCAATGGAAACAGCTGATCTTCTACGGCTTCAATACTCCCAAATTTTCCAGCAGTTAACAAACCCAAATATTTTCTTCGTTTATATTACTCCACCACCGGGTTTAGACAACATTAACTTCACTGCGGAAGCTGTGTTGAAGAAGTTTTTATTCTTATGTAACCACAGTTCTCCTGGAGTAGACAACATTCGACCAAATGCACTACAGGCGGTACCTAGTGATCTAGCAAACCAATGGCTGTTTTCTATCAGCGATGTCTAGAAGAGAACCATATTCCACCAGCATGGAAGCGAGGGTTCATCACTCCTATTCCTATAGGAGGTAGCCGCACTGATGCTGCCAACTACCGTCCAATCACACTACTTCCTTTACTATCCAAATTGAGTTAATCAATAATCGCAGATGCGCTGATGCAGTATCTGGACAGCCACAACTTAATAGCTCCAGCGCAACATGGCTTTCGTCAAAAGCATTCGTTTAATACTAACCTATTAATTGCACGCAATAGTTGGACTAATGACGATGATAAAATATCAGTCGATGTCATCTACCTGGGCTTTTAAAAACGTTTGGTAGCTTAGACCATCGAACTCTCCTTCAGAAGCTTTGGAACGACTGCTTTGGCGACATGATCCTGAGTTGGATTAGCAATTTTCTACACGAACGACGGCCAGTGTTGAGAGTCCGAAAATCATTGTCTGTTGCAATCGATGTGGCGTGTGGAGTACCACACGGCTCGGTTCTTGGACCACGTCTACTTTTGGTGTTCATTAGCAATGCGGCGAGATCAATCGCTTTCGATTTCCTATTTTTTGCTGATGATATCATGATATGGCGAAGAATCAGAGGACCGGATTTCCACGAAATATCTACTGCCCATTATATGTACACCTAAAATTTAGTTCTTTTAACATTAATATCGGGATGCCGATATTTATCCACATTTGATTATTTATTCACAAATCAATTTAACAGTTTCCAGTAAACTACATTAGTACAAAGTACTCCACAGCAAACGACAGTATCAGTTTTCCGTCTACCTTTATGTCTTAACTTTGTAAACAAATGCAATTGTATCCTTCAGTCAGTAAGTGGACAGTTCTTTGCGTAAAGGTTGTACTAATTTGACGATCCATTTGACAACTGCGTGGAAAGCGGAAGGAGACAGGTTAATTAAAGTGATTTAGTAACCTGTTGTTTGTGTATCCTAGATGGCCAATAAAGCCTGGGTTGATGAGAACCAACAAGAGTTACATATATAAGTAACGACTCGTTTATCATGTTCATCCGCCCTAATTGTTTTAAGATATCGAAATTTTCTTGTCACCTTCCGCGGTTTTATCCTTCTACATCGTCTCACGCAAGAATTAATTCTAGTCTTGCAAAATACCATTCAGTTATTTACCTATTTGGATTTTTCTATTGAGTACCGAACTCGATCCTTCGTCCGTTTTAGCGAGGAAAAGGCTACGATTCGATCGTAATTCCTTGGTCTACTGTCGATGTTAGTCAGACAATATATTTGACAATCCTTTCTCTTTGCTCGGATATCGTTGCGATAGCTACATCCTGATGGTCCTAAAAGAGTCTAGCGAGAAAAGAACTTGGTGTCAATTCATCCAATTGATGCATTAATTTGCAAGGTGTACTTGCACAATATGGGGCTGCGTTATATAGAATTTCTGTCCTAAGCATAAGGCGTTAAGCCGTAACTGACTCAAAGATTTGCTAGATAAGTTGTAACATAACTTTCTGAATGGGTGGACCTTTTGGGTCTGGTTGAAATTTATGGGGCATGTAAGGTTCTTTGTGTACCATTTTTCTTCAACTCTTGCGCACACCTCTTTCTTTGAGTAATGCATAGCTCCTCTACCATTGATTGGTGAAGTGCGCATAGTCGCTCCAGTTCGGGTAATCGGAATGCGTATGTCCCAACAGTTTATATCCCAGTTCATTTTGCAAAATCGAATTTTAGATTCCAAACTAATAGATGAACCCATCTGAGACAAGTGCCGTAGACTATCTGGTGAGTACTAACAGCACTTGACTCAAACTAACCGATTGATGACACGGGCTATAATGCCTAGATTTTCTTATATGCACACATAGAAGGAGATAAAAAATGAGTAAAGTTGGTGATAGCAAAGCTGCTTTAAAGCCACACCAGCACACTATCAGAACATGCATGAAAGTGCTGCGGAAACCTTTCAAGTACTAGCCTACATAGAAGCAGTCCTTTGGATACGAATCCAAAGTTGGCAGTTAAACTTTACTGAAACATTTAGATTTATTTGCATTGAATATTACTGTCATCAGCCAATCCACCAATTTGAAAGGTACAACCAGACAATGACCGTGCAAAGTAGTTTGGGAACTACATTGAAGAAAACGAAGAAATTTTGTCCGTCACACGCAATCCCGTTGTACACAATGACCAGAAAAATCAGTTGGATTGTGTCTCGCACCATCGAGGTATGTACCCTTTATTTATTTATTTATGATATTTCGCGAAACTGTCGAATCCGTAGTAGATAAGGTAAAATTTTGTCCCATTGAAATTGTAATGACGGATTTAAATGGTTTGTCATCGATATGTGGGTTGTGCAGTTCTAATCGTTAATCAGTCTGCAGCATTGCTAGATGCCGTTGAAGTGACTGTCAAAGATTGCTGATGAAAGAATATACCGCACACTATCTCGATATCAGGGCATGAAACTGCACTGGTGATCGCTTGGTATCCATCACCGAAACCCAAGGCTGTCGCACGTTCGAGGAAACTACCTTATATACAATCGTTTAGTATCGCAACGGCTAGGTATTTGCTTGTTATCCAGGAGGATCAGCTGCAGCTTCTTCATTCTATTCGTTAGCAGTTAATGGAACATCAGATGCATGGCACGAACGCTTGTCCATTCCAACTACTGTGCAGCGCAAGAGTAGCTTCGATGTTCTGTTCATTCGACGATCAATAGTAATAACCAGAAATTAAAATGATACAGTTTGGCAGGGATGTCGCATGGTCAACAATAAGCACGTCTATGATATGCAATACCGAGTGTCGACATTGATGACCTCGGCTTATTCCACTTTAAAACAAGACACTGGGGTGCCTAACTACAACCCTGGAGTAGACAACTATGGCTGTCTTGCCGAACTACCTCCTCGTATTGCCAGCTGGGTGGTTCTGGTGTACCCCGTTCTAACAAAGTGTTCAGCGACAATATTCCATCCCCGTGGGGCGTTGTAATGCAGCGATTGTGTTGCTTTCGTGGAGACATTGGGCCACTGTTTGGTGATCTATCTAACAAAGACGCATGAATTGATCATTCAGTCAGCGCCACCCCATGGGTGTGATTCACTAAATTCGCCCCGCTGCCTTGCGGGCAGGTTATTTAGCCAAAGGTTCGGAGTGGAGTCCCTTATCTCAACTTTCTACTTCAGCTTGGGCAACCGGGTCGTTTCACGCCCTCTCATAAACTTATGGACCCTACTACAACTTGCTTATCAGCTACTGTTTCTGTTTCTCACACGCACGTGACTTCATCACACGCCAATTGTTTGATTGCTAACAATCCTCACGTTCCGTTACCCGATTCATGTGTTCAAGTATCGGGATGAGATTCCGTTTGCGTCGCGGACCACAGAGTTCAACCTATGGCTCTCCTTCGCCTCTGATCCTCGTTCCGTCAGGCGTGCTTCAACGTTCGGACACTCATGCAGATTGGAAAACCAGCCGATCTAACGCACACCCTAGATTCCCTAGATATTAATGTCTGCTGCCTTTCAGAAACCTGCTTGCAAGATCCCAGCACTGTTCTTACATTGACTTCCCCCACTGACCACGAAGCCAGATATCACCTGCGTCTTTCTGAAGGTCGAGAAGCAGCCACAACGGGTTTGGCTGGTGTAGGTATAGCACTAAGTGGCAAGACCGAGGCGGCACTACTGGACTGATTCCCGTTTAACAGCCGACTATGTGCAGTTCGGCTTCAGGGTTCATGAAGAATCAACAAGCACCGCGAAGCGAGACGCGACTTGTTGTTGATCTCCGTATACGCTCCAACTGACTGCTTTGGCTATGCGGTCAAGAACGAATTCCACCGGGATCTACATCAGTCCTTGACTAATGCTAAAACTCTGATGTCAATGTCTTTGCTGGGGATTTTAATGCACGGGTTGGTCGCCTGTTTTCATACGAACGCCCTGTTGGTGGTCATCACGCGCTCGATGATAAACGTTCTCATAACAGAGAAAGGCTTCTCACATTGCGCGACGGCAACCATCTGTTTCTCTCAAGCACCAACTTTAGGCGTATGAAGAAGCGTTCCGCAAAGTGGCGTCCCCCTTCGCAAACACAACCGTAGTCTCAAATTGATCACATTACAATTAGCTTCAGGTGGCTCGGCGACGTACTGGACTGTAGTTACTTTAGGTCCATCTTCGTTGACTCACATCATGCATTGGTCTGCACAAATATATGTATGTGTTTAGGGGTCCCGGAATCTAAAGAACCGCAAGAATGATGTAAACAGCACAACTGATTCCTCCGTCCAGGCAAGCTCCCAATCTTCACTGGCATATGCACTCAGTTGCAATCCATCGACAGACGACGAGCAACACGACTTGTATACGGAGATCGATGACCATTTCCGGACAGTCAAGCTGCGGCCTAACTCAACGCCCCCGCTCATTCCAACTGAGAAGAGACCCAGTCACCCTACTGCCTGCACCAAGCACAACGAATTTGTCACTGGAGCCTCGATCTACACTCGCGGTTATCCAGCAGGTCAACCACGCTGGATCAAAGCAACGATGACGGCCAGGCGAGGTGACATGCTGCATGATGTCTGTGTAGGTGATGGCACGTGTGTTCGCCATCGCAACTAACTTCGACCCCGCCACGGAAAGACCTCCAAGCAAACCAGCCTTCCTGTGCGCCTGCTGCTGCAAATCCTGCTGGATATCTTTGGAATGGCTACACAACGAGAGACCACAGTCAACGCCGCTCACTCGCTGTCGCGTCTAGAGAACCCACCTTGCCAACGAACAGGAAGTTTCCGGAGTTCGCCGAAATCCCTTCAGGCCAATCCCCGCCAAAAGCGGTACGCTTTCTCTTCAAAGGGAAGTGTTGCGGACTCGTCAAACATTCCCGCAAAAACGAGCCAGGAACTCTGACATAGTGGCTCTGGAAAGCGGGGTCCAATTCATCCCTACAAGACAGAAGTGTTCAGCAACTCAGAGACGTGGCACAACAGCGCACTTGTTGATAATGTTCTTTTACAAAATACAACCCCGCCGTGGAAGCAAAATTCCCCAACTTAATGACGCATTGCGTTGGTGTGCTTCGCCTTTTGTTGGTCTTTAAGAGCCTTCAGAGTACCACCTGTTTTGCTTCCTTTCCGCCTTAGTTGGGCGTCTGCCGCTCACATGATTTTGTGTGCCTCGTTAGCTGGGCAGCGTTCGCGTCTAAGTCACTAGCGCGTCTACCATGACACCCTCGCGGTTGTGTCCGCTTTGAGGGCTCAGCGTCTACCCGAATACGTGTGGCTAGGGTCGTTATCGGGCTCGCTCAATTTCCCTCTCATCAGCGCGTACACGGGCAAAGCTAACGCCGTCAGATCAGCGCAAATCCCTTCCATTTTCTACCATTACAAGTCGTTAACTAGGCGTGCAACAACCGTGCCAGTGAAAAATTTTCAGGTGCTCCCACAACCGTAACGTAGCTCAACACTTCTAATGTTATCATCAGTCGAAAGCACAATGCAAGGGGAACACATGGACAGCTATATTCAGGGAAAATTGGCATAACCAATAAAAATGTCAAAAGAAAGACCATGGTAAACTAATTGGTAGTCTCAATGGTGCCTGTGCACAAACACAGGTTGATAAGCCCTAATTAGCAAAGCCACCAAATTATGGGACATTTGCTGCGTAATAATACCTGGAACGCACTCAACGGATTCACGTGATGTCGCGTTACCAATAGATATTAGGTGATAGATGATGCTGGGCTCGAGTTCATCCTCCGATCCACTCATCTCTGTGGCGGCATCAATTATTCCATCCACGTCGGCACACGTTCAGCTATCTTCTGAGCTAACTGGCGCTCAGTTCTGCCAAAGTAAATGACACCGCAACCGCAGGTGATGTAATAAACGACGTGAAATGCCGAACTGGATGATTAGTCGCTCTGACAGTTGTGAATAACAAGAGTTTGCGTTGTATATATGAATAGCAACTGAGCGGTCGCGTAGGTCCGCGTAAAGGCAGACCAGATATTGCGTCCGATGTCATTTGATCCATCGTCTCCTACGAAGAGCAAGAACGAATAAACCTTTTTTCTCTGCTGCTAACACTGGTATTTTCTCCTTGGGAGGCTTGCTGTGGATCTGAATGCACTTCTCAAGATTCCGATGAGACACCAAGCTTCCGTACAGAATTCTTCAGCTGCTTGCAACATTTCGAGACTGCAGATCCCTCCATCCTTTTGGAAGAGCGTTTTCCTCGTGCCACTTTGTGATCTTTCCTAATTTTTGGTGGCCATCGCGCTGACCTGACCGATTGACTTCCGTTATTTATTTTCTGTTGCTTTCCACGTTTATGGTTTCTATCATTGTTGACGCAGTCATGCAGATTTAGAAAGTCATAGATTACCAAAGCGAATTAGATTCCGAAAGAAGCTCTCATGCACTAAGCACTTGTTAATTGGTGCACATGTTCTACCCTCCAGTGCAGTGTCTTCGCGCACGAACTGTCTGTCCACTTCCGCGACACAAGTCAATGCACATCATGTGACTGGACTTCCGAAAATAGGGGTTCTCTGAGCTGTTGGTGACCCGATGAAGTACTCGCCTTTCATTCGCAGATTCCGATGTAACGTGATGAGCTTAACCAATATACCTAAACTGCTGTTATCGTATATGATGTACTGATATGAAGAGAATGCCAGAGAAGCGCTTAAGAGCTGTTCCATATTGAAACCAACGGAGGGCTCCAAGAATGCTCTGGATACCCTTAGGACTTGATTTGGTCGCTCACACATTTTTGCTCGTACGCATATCAACCGACTGTTAGAAGCACAGGTTGTAAGATATAAGGATCTGGATGCTCTTAACAAATTAGCTGTTCAGGGAAGTTTCCAGAGGAGGGAACACACTCTATAAGTGGAACGATCGGAAACACCTGGGGCCCACACACTTCATTTTGCAATTCAAGGATAAGTGAAGCCACTTTGGAGCCACGCTATATCTTGTGTAATTAGTTCTAACGACCATTATCCGGATCATTAGCTAGAGTTTCGATCATTAGACAAAACACAACGGGCTTCTGTATTGCCCACCAATAACCTGTGTGATTGTTGCCCTAAGAACGACCGCAAAGCTACTGACTGTAGATCAAGGGCTATGTGTTGCTCGAACGGCTGCCGTGCTTTACAATACCACTATTGCATTATGCCATAGTAATCGCTACCACTTTGCAACACGCCGCAGTGTATTCAATGGGCAAATTTGCTGACTGCCTGGCCCTCGGAGTCATCCCAGTAAGATAAAATTCGTCGACAGAACCATAGAAACCAAGGCTTTGCTAAATTCGGGGGGGGGCGATTCATATCTCATTGATGCACAGCTTGTAAAGATTTCAAGTTAGATACAAACATTCACGTTTAAGGGTCTCAATAAATTTTCACTAATACAGTCTAGGTTGCACAGTGACAAGGCTAGAACTACGGATGATAATGAACCTCTCAGAGTGAGCCAAGTATGGTCGGTGAAGAAGTTGCCAAAAATGCAGCGGGTATTTCTTACCCATCAGCAACTTCAACTCTGGAGTAACCTTAAGAAAGTAAGCATTGTAGGAACTGGAAGTCACGATTAAAATTCACGCGAAATAATGTGCCTCTAAGGGGAATCGAACTTCAGGCCACGAATTTCCGGTTCGCTAGCGGTACCAATGAGCTACCGAGGGCTGACAATTAGATGCGCAAATTTTAGCACATGACTTCTGCTTGGAGCGCGACGTATTGCCAATGGGCACACAGTACCTGTCCTGGCGTTGCAGATTTTCTCACTCAACCGTCACTTCCCAATGGACCGAAGTACCTGTCCTTCGGATGTCCAATGGATAATGGTAGCTTAATTTTTGATGTTTGTGAGTAGTGTAAATTTTGTAGTAAGCAGAAGTCACGATTAAAATTAAGGTACAATAATGCACCTCGATGGGGAATCGAACCCCGGTCTACGAAATTTGCGCACCTAATCGTCAGCCCTCGGTAGCTCAGTGGTAGTGCAGCGGACCGGAAATTCGTGGCCTGGGGTTCGCTTCCCCGTCAAGGTGCATTATTGTGCGTGAATTTTAATCGTAACTTCTGCTTTCTACAATATTTACCCTACTCGCAAACATCCGTATTGAGCTTTCTGAATGCTGACGAGGGCATCTTTGGACTTTAATGTGCTTGAACGCCCAGGATGCGCAGTAGATCCTGGAACTACCGTTCGGACATCTAACAGAGCCATTCGCTACTCGTACACCACTTGATGGATGCTGGGCGGTTAGCTGTAGATGAGAAACTGGGAGATGGCTAGTATAATTAATATAACTGCTGAGATGAATGAGACCTCTGCATTCTTGAAATAATGTGTTGGCTGGAATTTACCGGACGTAGTAGTTATAGATTAATTATGTCAATGGGAACCGAGTACGCTAGTAACGCCATGGTAACCCAACAGCTGAATGTGAAAGCAAAGGAAAAATCTATAATAGGCTCATGATGTAGCTCCTAATCATCTTCAGAAGGGAGAACATTGGCTATTAATTGAGATGCACGACCGTGATTCGCGAATTTTCATGTAACGTAATGAAAACGGCGAATTATAAAAACGAGCAGGAGAATGTTAACGCCAGCGAAATTTCTTGACTCGGGAACTGAAAGCGATGCTGATTTATAACAAAAGACATCGTGCCAATCAACTGGGGATACACAAGAGGTTTGAAGGCTATTGGGCCGGTTTCTGTAGGTGAATTGCGTTAGTCACCCTTCAAGAGAACGAAGCGGTGAAGTAGCTAAAGAATTTGCGTATTGTTGGCGGTGGAATGCAGTGCAAGATCGAAAAATCTCTACGTAATCATGATGATGCATTCAGGTTTAGCGAAAGTTAAAAAACCGGTTGGATAATAATGTTGGGTCGCCGTTGACGCCTTCACTCCACGACCGCAAGAAGAATTCTAAGACGAGCCAGCAGGAGACTTGTATACATGAAACCACCGTTGTTTATATAGTTTTGAGGGCAAAATGAAGGGAAGCTACTAAATTACACTTGAGCCAACCAACTGAAGGAAAAACGTCAAATGCAACCATGTACTCAAAAACGAATCGCGTAGGTCCTTAAAAATAGCATCATGGGACTCCAAGCGTAAAGCGAACGACCACTTACAGTGACGGGCATTGGCCAATCAGAATGACGAAATGAAACATTTAAACAAATGTCACGAAACAACCGAGGATAAGGAATGCAGACCCAAAGGTTGAAAACTAGTAAAATAATTGTGTGACAACTAAATGTTCCTTTAACATAACCAAGTAGAAACGTGATGAGAAGAAGAAACCAATAGAATATGTTCTTGCAAATAGCGCTGCTGAGAAGGGCATGACGATGAGCGTCCATTATCAATGACGTGGATGTACCAATGGGGCGAACGCAGTAGAGCGTTAAAACAACAGTTAAGAAATAGCAAAGAGACGAGTAAAGATTTGCTATCAAGATCGTTCACAATAAATGAATGTCTAATAGCTGTCCTCCTAATACCTCCCTCTCTTTAAAATACGGGTTACCTGGGGTTTCAATCTTTCGTTCAGCGATCCCTCCTCTGTTGACTTCCAAAATGCTCGTTTCAGAGTATCCACAAATCTTTTTGCTTGGCCATTTGACTGCGGATGATACGGGGCTGTCCTCACATAATCGATCTTATTCCAGGCACAAAATGCAGCAAATTGACAAGACGTAAACTGTGCCCCGTTATCTGACACGATTGTTACTGGTAATCCGTGCTGACTGAAGACATGTCTCATCGCAATAAGTGTGCTGTTAGCCGACGTGTTTTGCATAGTGTTTACCTCCGGCCATTTACTGTAGGCGTCAACAGTAACGAGGAAATGCACTCCTTCGACTGGTCCAGCGAAATCCGCATGTATGCGAGACCAGGGCGTTTCAGGGTTTGACCAACCTTGTAATGTAGAACGTACCGGTAACTTGGAGGCACTGATGCATCTGGAGCACGATCGGCCAATATCTTCAATTTGGCTATCCAGCATTGGCCAGAAAACTTAGCTGCGCTCAAGCGCCTTCATTCGAGCGATTCCTGGATGGCTCTTGTGCAGTTGCCGTAACACGCGTGACCTGAGCATTTCTGGAATGACAATGCGATCTGCAAATACAGGCAGGAATAAACTTCAGACAAAGAGTTGCGTCGTGTGAAAAACTGTGTCAAAGCTTCATTCGGGCACTTCCTTGGCCAGCCCCGTCTTGTGTAGGTTAATACCTCTTGCAGCAATGCACCCTATTCAGTGGCTTGCTTCACCATTGTGCCAGTGACCGGCAAATTACTCACGGCGTCATGTACCATGTAGTTGACATCCTTTTCGGCTGCGATGGAGGCCATGACTGCGTCTTCTGACTCACGCTTACCGGTATCGATTAATCTGGTAAGTGTGTCCGCTTACCCTATAGAATCCGTAGACAACAATCGCATGCTGAAAGCATAACCCAAGAGCAGAGTTGCCGATCGCTGAAGTCGACTGGCCGTATATGCCGGAATCCCCTTTTTGGATCCAAAGATTTCCAGAAGCGGTCTGCGGTCAGTCACCAAAGTGAACCGTTGACCATGTACCATCGTATGGAACGTTTGCACTGCAAAGTTGATAGCCAACGCCTCTTTCTCAATCTGACTATAATTCTTCTCCGATGTCGTCAGTGCTCGTGCAACATGCGTTATAGCCTTTTCGGATCTATTTGGAAAATGAGGTGAGATGACAGCACCAATCCCATAGCTTGAAGCATCCGTGGCCACGATAATCTCCAGCTTAGGGTTTTATACTGAGTAAGCAGTAAGTCCGACTTCGGCGGATCTCATTTGCTCGAAAGAGTGTTGACACTGTGCAGACCATTTCCATTCGATGCCTTTCATCAGCAGGTGGTTTAGAGGATGACGCAAGCGATGCATGCATGATAGAAATTCACTATAGTGACTCACCATGCCAAGGAATGACCGTAAGGTTGTGACATCCAATGGCGCCGATAACCGGTCTATCACCTCGATATTTTCGGGATCGGGTCATCGGCCGTTCTCGTTAATTACCAAACTCAGGAACTTAATTGACTTCAGGAAATATTTGCATTTGTCCGCTCGTAATCGGAAACCGTAATCTTTGATTCTTTGTAGCACGTCTTCCAATTGTTGAGATAACTCATCTTGCGTCGATCCCCTTATGATGATGTTAACCAGGTAGGCTGCCGCTCCGGTTACACTCGTCAGAATGGCATTCATAACTTGCTGAAACATTGCCGGTGCCGTTTTGACGCGAAATAGCAAAATGTTGTACTGGTAGAGACCGCGATGCGTGTTGATTGTTAGAAGCTTTCTGCTTTCGGGTTCAACTTCTAACTGCAAATAGGCGTCTGCAAGATCAAGAGTAGCAAAATGCTTGCCTCCGTTAAGTTTTACAAACACGTCCTCAGGGAGTGGAAACGGATACTGAAGGGGTTCCAGTGCAGCATTCAGGCAGGTTGAAAAATCTGCACAGAAACGAATAGAACCGTTAGGTTTCCTGATCACGAAAATAGGCGCAGCCCACAGTGAAAAATTGACTCGCTCGATCACTCCGGCCAGCTGCAACTAATCAAGTTCCTGTTCAACAAGTGCTTGGGAAGCATAAGGGACAGGACGACTGGGTTGAAACACTGGTCTGGCATCTGGAAGCAGAGTAAGTTTTGCCTGCATTTTCTTACGGTGTCCAAGTTCCGACTGGAATACACACGCATACTTCGTTTGAAGCTGTTCAGAGATGCTTTGACCCGGAGGAGTCGGTATGGCTGTATGGTGCACCGTGACATTCCTTTCAGCACAGACACGATTCAGTGGTACATTGAACAAGTTCAACTGTTCAATCCAATCGATTCCGAGAAGATTACCATCGGTGCAAGAGACTAGCTAGATCGTGCCGCGGAGTTGTAGTTCCTTGAACCTAACCACACATTCAATCTCTCCATCTAATCTCGGCGGTTCCTCGAATGCATTCTGAGCCGGCAGAGTTGTGCACTTGAATGATGGTCTTCCACGCTTCCTTCAAATGGATCGCGAAAGCATTGTGATATTGGACGTCGTATCTAGTCACAAGGTTACTGGAATATCATTGACTTTTACTGTTAAATACTTTCTCTTGCCTGCGAATTCCGTGCAAAATGCAGCGAGAACTACCTTTGTGGCCGGTCCATGAAATTTCGCTCTTCTGAAGTTGACGTTTGTGCGCAATCTCGAGGGAAATGAACGTCAGAATTTGTGCTCAACTCGGCAGTGGGTTTCCTTATGACCAAACCGCTGGCACTTGTGACATTGTTGCCCTATGTAGATACAGTCTCTCACAAAATGCTAAGCGCCACAATTCCAGCATGCGGTCGGGGGCTTCTGAGTTGACCGATTCTGGTTCAGCACATTATCACGGATAACTGTGAGACAAATCTGGGCTTCTGTCCTGTGGTCAGCAGTTTCAATCATTTTTGTGTCATGCGTCAAGTTAATCAGTCGCTGGCATTCGGCTGTAATCTCTTGCAGCGTCAACTGTGATTCCTGTTCGAGCCTGTGGAGAATACGTGTTCGAATATCAGCATCAGCGTGGGATTGGAGACTGCACACGAAAATAAGACTTTTGATTTGATCAGGAGTCATCAGACCCAGTTTGAGTCGTTCACATTCGCGATTTACGATCCCGGCATGTGTGACAAAATCAACGGCATCACGTTTGACTAAATTCAAACAATTGTAGCGAACACTGAACCGAGAGGCCAGCTCACCAAATATCTGCGTCAGCGTTTTCACCGTCTCATCGAAGCTGAAGTCTCTTGCATTCTTCGGCAACACGAAATTTGTGTAACGTTCATGCTCGACTGCGCCAAGTTTCCTCAAAAACAAGCAAACCTTCCAGGCATCGTCTTGGTCTGCAAGTTCCACTCGAAAAATATTTTCATACTTTAAGAACCAGGATTAAATGTCAATCCGTTTAATCCATCGAAAACAAATTCTGTGATTAAAGCCGCAAGGGAGTCCAACAATGGCCGCGCGGTTGTCGTCGGTGATTCGCTTTGGACGTTCAGCTGCTGAGATAACAACTAGATCAACTGTCGTTGCGATTTTTCAAACTGAAGTTGTTGCTGTTGAAGCAGCGTCTGCATGTGCTCGAACGAAATGGACATGATTAACGGAACCTCCGTCGACAGAAAATCTGTTGGGTCGCCGCTGACGCCTTCACTCCACGACCGCAAGAAGAATTCTAAGACGAGCCAGCAGGAGACTTGTATACATGAAACCACCGTTGTTTATATAGTTTTGAGGGCAAAATGAAGGGAAGCTACTAAATTACACTTGAGCCAACCAACTGAAGGAAAAACGTCAAATGCAACCATGTACTCAAAAACGAATCGCGTAGGTCCTTAAAAATAGCATCATGGGACTCCAAGCGTAAAGCGAACGACCACTTACAGTGACGGGCATTGGCCAATCAGAATGACGAAATGAAACGTTTAAACAAAAGTCACGAAACAACCGAGGATAAGGAATGCAGACCCAAAGGTTGAAAACTAGTAAAATAATCGTGTGACAACTAAATATTCCTTTAACATAACCAAGTAGAAACGTGATGAGAAGAAGAAACCAATAGAATATGTTCTTGCAAATAGCGCTGCTGAGAAGGGCATAACGATGAGCGTCCATTATCAATGACGTGGATGTACCAATGGGGCGAACGCAGTAGAGCGTTAAAACAACAGTTAAGAAATAGCAAAGAGAAGAGTAAAGATTTGCTATCAAGATCGTTCACAATAAATGAATGTCCAATAGCTCTCCTCCTAATAAAATAGTCAAAAATTGAAGGTGGATTGTGTAGTTTTTGCATTTGGCAAACTTAACCAAAAGATTATTTGGCAAAATTGTATTGTCGTAAGCCTCAACAAGCGAACAGATATCTCCGTACCGGAAGTGACGTCTTCTTCTCCCAAAATTTCTTTACGCGTGGATGTCAGGCAATTGTGTTTTCTAGTAATAGACAATGGAGGAGGAGCGCGACTAAGATGCATCCGTGGAAAAGCGTCGATGATTTTGAAGTACATATTCACAAATTGCAATTTTGCAATTTTGTCCTTTTTTTGCACCCATTAGCATGTATATATCATTTGTTTTACCTTCCTTGTGCCATTTCTGCACAACTACAAGGATTATAAAGCAAGACCGTGACATTTGTTTATTCGCAACACTGTGGTTAACCGAAACGACGTCCTAGTAGCTCATAATTACACGCTTCACCTTCGACGTGTTTGCTGCTGCTGTCCGTTTCACTGCTGCCCCAAATTCACCAATGCACGTAGTTTATCGCTGATCGCGAATGCAGACTGCTGTGAATATTTACTCTCACTGTTGAGCAACATTGAGGATACGTCTGCAAACCTAGTCGTAAGTCATTATTTTACATTTAAATTTACTGTTATAGAACCACGTTTACGACTTCCGTTACATCGAGTTTTGTTAATTAGTGTCCTGGGAATAAAGACGTGCATGAGATTAGACCAATGAGATTAGGCCTATGAATTTCATCTGAATAATGAACAATGAAATATTACAGGTAAAAAAGCGATTGCTTTGCAGATCCAGTAGGGTGGTTGAAGTAAAAGTAAACATAAGCGTAAATCGTCAAGTCATGCGTCTATCGATTCAGGTGACCCTTATTCATATAAACAAATTAGAATGTGTGCTAAATTATTACTGTAGTGTAATATAAGAAGTAATTATGGGGAACGTGTGACTTAAGAACAAAAGAAACGACAACCGTTACTCGTGCGCCACATATATGGACTGAAATAACTTGATGAATGCAGTTGTAATATATCCGAAACTATATTCCTCCAAGGCAGTGTGTAAGTAGTGAAGTACAAAGGCTGAGAATGAGCACCACTGCTTCGCGTTCGGTTGACATAGACATCTCTGATTATATAGCGAAATGTAAGTTAATAAGCGAATCATTCAGCCGACATTTGAAAAAAGATAGCGGGAAGAGGAAACAACATATGTGGGAAAAGCGTTCTATAAATTTTTCCGTTAAATTTGGACATTCGGGCAAAACATTTTGGCCTGGTGGTCAACAGGGATGCTCCTCCTGGGCAATCATTTTGAGTCTTCGGTATGCGGAAATGAACCACTCTCTTGCTTTGTAGGGGCTGTTTCATTGGCCAAGCGCCTTCAGCAAATAGGACCTCAGACGCATATCGGTGGCATGGACCCAATTGAGGCGACGCAACCGAAACATGAGCTCCCGCACCTCTATGCACAGTGGACGGGGGTGACACCATGTGCGACTGTGTTCCTCTACCCACAGAAGGGCATGTAACCAATTAGCGCACCCCAAAGGCACAGACGATTAGAGGGTAGGGAAATAGGAAAACGAGCCGCAGCCAAATACATTAGCAGTTTGCTTGTTAACGTGCAGTCATCGCAAACACCATGCTCCGGAGAGGACCATAGGCTGTACACTCCATAGAGGTGAAAAATGTCATAATGAAAGCGTACGAGGAAGGAGAAGATTGGAGGCAGGTTGCTCGTACTCTGCATGTGAAGATGAAAACGTGCCGCAATTGGATTCGATCGCACGAGTCCACGGAATCAATACGACCGCACGGAGGAGGTCGTCGCAGGGTACTTGGGGAAAGCCACGTAGATTCGCTGGTGGAGTGGGTTTCTGCGGAGCCAACAATTACTCTCGAACTCCTTCGTTTGCGTTTAAAGGCGGAATTCGAAATAGAAGTCAGTCATAGCACTGTCTCAAGGTATTTGGAAGGAACATTGATAACTACGAAAAAACTGCACCCGATTGCAGAATCCATGAACACCTTGGAGAAAAAAAGCGACGCAGATCGTTCGTACTGCAGCTCATGTATTATGAGGTCGAAGGGAGGCAACCTGTGTGGATCGACGAAACAAACTTCAACCTATTTTGTGGTCGCACCAGGGGCCGGTCTCTACGTGGCAGTCGGGCGCAATTTACGGTGGCGAACAGCCGTGGACCGAATGTGCACCTTGTCGGTGCCGTGACGAAAAGTGGCTTGATAACATGTACCATCTTGAGAGGTAGCTACAACAAGCAGCGATGCTCTGGGTGGCTGCGGAAAGGGTCCAAACATGGTTGATTACGGAAGTGTTATACGCATCGAGTATTGCTAGGTGTTGGTACATGCCTCTCCACACCGTGTACTACGGGTTGCTCTTCTTGTTTTAACATGGCAAGCACGCATTTTCTGGTTAAACGCTGAGATTATAGTCTTAAACTTTTAGGCAGTCTTAGGCAGGTTTACACACGATAAGTTTACTAACAGCGGAGTATGTTACAAATCGACCAAATGAACAGGACGTCCGTAATTCGCCCTGACATGTTCGACTATTCGTTCACAGTGTTCCGGCGCAACAGAGGCCCGTGCTTCTGGTTGACTTTGATTTTCAAATCCGTCTTCAAGCGGGGTTAAAGTCTTACTGTTTTGGACGGTGGACAACAATGGTTGGTGTTTGACACGACGATGGTTACAACCAACGGATAGAGTCAGTTCACTTGCTAAGAGCCAGTTAACGCTTTGCACACCACTGTCCCTTGTTAGTTCGTCCGCCTGTGAGCGGGACCATGCTGTAATGAAATCAAAGGGAAAGATATGTCAATACCCGATCGACCGATGACAACAGCCCTTGCCCAACACTTTATTTTGCGCTGTATAACAATTATGTAAAAGGCACTCAAGTGCAAGTAATTTGTGACTCATCGGAAATTGTACACGACTTTTCCAAGGCAGTTGATGAAGCCATCCACTCCGTTCTGCTACAAAAGTTCAGTGCGTACGTTAACAGTTATTCCCTGCTCACCTGCTTGCACGTTTACTGGCATGGCAGAACAATCAAGATAACATTAGCCGATGCCCATTGGGACAGCTAGTGTGTCTCCAGTGGTATGCCACAAGGAACCGACCTTGGCCCACTACTATTTTTAGTGTACACAAATGATCTCCCAGAAAATATTCACTCGCCCTGAAGTTAATTTTAATGCCACGCTTGGAAGTTTCGAAGGCAGTACTTGCAAATGCGAATCAACCGACGGGAAAGATTGGTCCAGATCTGTCCTGGCTATTTCATCCCGCTACCTTACCAGGTCTCTGCGATCATCCGTAGAAACTGCACAAACCACCATCTGATCCGATTTGGGCAGAAACGCGTTTATCGCGTACAGTTAAAGAGCGCCATAATTCGCTACCAGATCACCACTAACGGAATCTACGGTGAATGGTTTCGTGAGTCCCTTCGGTGCTCTTTGGTGGCATCACTAATCCTTCCCTTTCTGCCAACTGATTTGTCTTCATTAATTGGATGTTCCGAGTGCAATTAGGTCATTGTTTTTGCTTCATCTACGTCTCGAAACACTACGTCAACTCTTGCTGCAACGACCCGCTTAAGGGGAACATTCACGGGATATGCCTATCTTGCTGTTCCCATTTGAACTTGTCTGGCATGCGCCATGCGGAGCGATTCATCACCTGCGTAGGCATCACTAATTCAAAATGTCAAGGCGATTTGGTGGAACCGGCTTTCTTAACACCAACAACGACAAGGGATAAATCATATTTACCGACCATGCAACGGTAGTTACGCGCGCAACGATTATTCTAGCTCTCGCAGGTTTGCTCTACAACGCGACACGGAAAACAAATCTGTGCTCCACATGGCTACTGCGGGTGCACAACTGGCTACTTATTGTAGCGTACACAATGTACCCTGGCCCAATACAACAATACAGTTAATAAAGCACTCGTTTACAAACAGTAAGTTTACTAGCAACAGATTATGTTACAAATCGACCAAATGTACAACACGTCCGTAATTCTTTCTGACGTGTTCGACCACTCGTTTAGTGTTCAGGCGTAATCAAGTCCCATGCTTCTGACACCGCACACTCGAGAATACGGAGCCGCCACTCTGTTTTACTTAAAAGTCCTTGAGGGTCCCCCGGAGCATTTCGGCATATCTTCCCCTCATCCCCTGTTTGACATGTGCCTTTATAATGCTCCAGATTCCTTCGATGGGGTAGAGTGCTGGAGAGTATGGTGCAAGAAGTAGAAGACTCTCGGAGCGATAACGGTCCTCCGAAAACATTGCTCTAGGTTCGTGCGACAGGGTGCGTTGTCGCAAACCACAATGCAACCTCGTACAAATATTGGCCCGTGGTTATCGAAAACATCCGCAGCCACCCAGAGCATCGCTGCTTGTTGTAGCTACCTCTCAAGATGGTACATGTTATCAAGCCACTTTTCGTCACGGCACCGACAAGGTGCACATTCGGTCCACGGCTGTTCGCCACCGTAAATTGCGCCCGACTGCCACGTAGAGACCGGCCCCTGGTGCGACCACAAAATAGGTTGAAGTTTGTTTCGTCGATCCACACAGGTTGCCTCCCTTCGACCTCATAATACATGAGCTGCAGTACGAACGATCTGCGTCGCTTTTTTTCTCCAAGGTGTTCATGGATTCTGCAATCGGGTGCAGTTTTTTCGTAGTTATCAATGTTCCTTCCAAATACCTTGAGACAGTGCTATGACTGACTTCTATTTCGAATTCCGCCTTTAAACGCAAACGAAGGAGTTCGAGAGTAATTGTTGGCTCCGCAGAAACCCACTCCACCAGCGAATCTACGTGGCTTTCCCCAAGTACCCTGCGACGACCTCCTCCGTGCGGTCGTATTGATTCCGTGGACTCGTGCGATCGAATCCAATTGCGGCACGTTTTCATCTTCACATGCAGAGTACGAGCAACCTGCCTCCAATCTTCTCCTTCCTCGTACGCTTTCATTATGACATTTTTCACCTCTATGGAGTGTACAGCCTATGGTCCTCTCCGGAGCATGGTGTTTGCGATGACTGCACGTTAACAAGCAAACTGCTAATGTATTTGGCTGCGGCTCGTTTTCCTATTTCCCTACCCTCTAATCGTCTGTGCCTTTGGGGTGCGCTAATTGGTTACATGCCCTTCTGTGGGTAGAGGAACACAGTCGCACCATACCAGGTGCGGCGGCTTTCTGGATCATGGCAACATGGTGGTTCAAATTGTACAGTGTTTGACACGCCTCGGCCAGGTTCTGGAGTGTGACTGAACTATCCTGTTGTAGCTTGGACAGGAGACGCGTCCGGATATCGGCATCGTGTGGAGACTGGAGGCAAGAGACAAACATCAGGCATTTGTATTGGTCCACCGAGAGCGAGCCAAGTTGAAAACGTTGGTATTAACGGTTGATCACGCCCGCGCACGTGATGAAGTCGTCGGCATCACGTTTGGCCAGTTGCAGACACCGATAAAGAGCACTGAACAGGGAGGACTGCTAGTCAAAAATCTGGGACAACGTACGAACTGTCTCGTCAAAGGTAACGTCGCCTGCGTTCGTCGGTAAGATGAAGTTAGTGTGGCATTGGTGCTCCAGCGTACCAAGTTTGCGCAAAAGAAGCCGCACCTTCCACGCGTCGTCCTGGCAAGCGAAGTCAATGGTGAACAGGTCCTCTTACCGCTTATACCAAGATTCAAACGTTACCTCGGACTTGGCTTCGCACAGAAATTCACTGATGCCGCTAATCACATGGCCCATTGCCTGAGATTTAACGCCACTATGCCGGAGTTTTTGGCGCGTTTTTGCGAGGATATTTGACGAAGTTACGACAACCTATCGCGTTATGTTCTCTCACATCTTTGACGAAATGGCTTTAGGGGATACTCTGTTTTACCTTTGTAAAATTAACTGGTAATTGATATATACCTCTCTTTTTCGAACTGTACGTTCGATACGGATCGTTAAGCCTAACTTTGATGATGTTTTCCATAAGTATGACGTTCGCTTTCATATTTCTTTTATCACCACGAATTTCTCTTCATCACTTACCCAAGGAAAAAGTACTTCTTTCATCTTCCGTAAACGGAACTCTCCGTCAATCCATCATGATTTATTTGTTTCCAATTCAAGGCTTTGAACAGGTTATCTTTGGTTGTTATCACACGTGTTTATTTATGATTTTATGTGGTGTATGAAGCAATTGTAACTGTTTTATTACGCTTTAAGAGCAAACTCCTTATACACGGGAATACACGTTATTATTTGTATTAGTATTTTAAAACCCATGAACGTTTGGAAGCATTCGCTGAAGTCCGTCATTACCTTGCAACATTTCCTTTCCTTTGTTAACTATTAATCTTGCAATGTACTCATTTACCTGTTTGCTTTATCCTTTTTTGTCCTTCCTTTATGAATTCATGCAAGTTGATGCTAGTTGTAGATCTTCAGCCACCATACAAGGTTATACTCTAGTCCCACTTTGGCGGCGGGGAGGGGGTGTGGTAACTTAGATTTATGCGGTAGCAAGTCGCGTGGGATTGGCTTCATGGCGCGAATCGATTTGTTTTGGCTACCTTAATTCTTAATGGGGGTAATAACAGCAATATTTATGGATTATGGAATGCCGGTTGGGAAGTATTCCGCAAATTCTAAGAAAGCAAGAAAGGCATCAGTAGTACGCCGGTACACACTACCGACGCTTCGCTGCTGCGCAAAAACCATTGGTCGCACGTCGTCTAAGGATAATGAGAGGATAGCCATGATGCTACGCAAGCTCGAACCCTCGCAGGCGGATTACAAAACAACCTTGTTACATCTGGGCTACGGGCTGTGAAACCGAAAAACTTTACAAGTGTCGGCAGGCGTCACACGTTGTGTTTCCACCCCCTCTCCTTTCTCCGCTGTTTTCAGCTGCCATCTACTAAAAACTCCCACTTATTTTCAATTATTCTATTAATCTGTGAGTAAAAGGTGTACCTAACAACACGCATTACCGGTACCTACATCGTTCGCTCCATACTCTGTGTTGGCAGGCACTCAGGATTGTCTTTTTGGCCCCATAGAGAGGCATTTATGTGCTTTTCTCTAGTAGCCTGTATGTATGTATGCAACCTCAGCATTCTAGCAACTAAACACAGAGTCTTACTGAAAACCATGATGATCAGCGGATAATGGACAGTCATTGTGTCATACTCATCGTGGCATAGTAGCTGAAGGTGAAAAACACACTTCAGCTAATATGCCAAAACAATAAGACAAAACATTTTTATTTTGTTTTTCTCACGCCGATTTTTCCCTTTTTGTCATGTTCAAGCTATGAAGTATTAAACATGTTAATCAATACAATACCGTGCACAGTTCATCCACTGCTTCCGGTTGCGGGCCGTTTTCAAGAGTATTAAGCTGTTGGCCCCCTCATCTTTAGGTCCCTGTCCTAGAAGACGTAGGATTCAACAGCGGCTAGACACAACGTTAGAGACTTCATGTGTTGTCGCCATGTCGAAGGCTGAACACCACGCGGTCGCCTTCCACTAGGTCCTTGACGAGCGAATAGAGTTCGACGCGGTAGACGCTCTGTTGCCATGCTTAGGACATGACCGAGCTATCTCAACTGCCGCAGCAAAACCAGTCGTTTGAAGGGAATACTCGCATTCCCCAAGATGTGACGGTGAATGTCATTACTATTAAATCAATGTTGCCACCAAACATGAGCAATCCTCCTTAAGCAACCGTTATGGAAGGCAGAAAGTCGACGCATGTCTTCCAAGCGAATCGGCCAGGACTCTCTCCCATACAACAATACGGAGCAGACTGATGCGCTGTAAACGCGGCCCTTTAGCGAGAATGAGACGTCGTGACTACGCCACAAGTGTCTCAGCTTGACAAATGCTAATCGAGTTTTAGTGATGCGAAGAATTCTTTGCTTAAAGTGCAGTCAACAGTCAACAGATCCCAAGGTAGACAAAACTATATACCTGGTCATGTTGTGCACCTTCGAGATTGAGCACGGGATCAGTTGAAAACCCATCTCTGAGCAGTACTTTACACTTCGATTGGGCGAAGCTCATGCCACAGTTAGATGCTGCAAGCGCCAAACGATCTAGAATGAGTTGCATACCCTGCGGATCGTCACCAACTAAGGCGATATCATCAGGATAAACTTAGTCTGTCGCGCGCTCACCCGATATCAGCTTTAAGCCAAAATGTTGGAAACCTTCTAAAGCATTCGACAGAACGTCTTCGATTGTAAAGTTGTAGAGGAATTTGTACATGGGGAGGCCCGGTCCCACACCGCTCTTGACAACGAATTACGAAGAAAGCTTGCCATAGACCCTCACTCTGCCGGATGTATGAAGGTAAAGCGCTTGTAAGATGACGGTATATTTCTCTGGCACCGCTTTCTTTAGCAAGCAGCGCCATAAAGCAGGTCGATCAATGAAGTCAAAGCGGAAGGTATGCCTAGGAATGCAACGATAGAGGTCCTGTGGTAAATGTGGCGATGTTGGTGGAGCTGGCGGAGCGTGAATATTTGATTCACGTATGCGCTGCCTGGACGGAAACCAGCTTGTTCTTCATGGTAATATGATTCACTTAGCGATAATAGTCTACGAAGCAGAATGAATGCCAATAACTTGGAGGCAACCGAATTAAGACTGATCCGGCGATGATATACACATGAAGTGCGAGCGCCTTACTTGAAAAGCGAGGTAATAACTGATTCGCCCAAAGGGGAATATACTTTATCTTTATGCAATTTATTTGCCAGCAGCGCGGTCAGCTGGTTAATGATCGCCACACCGCCGTACTTGAACAGCTCTGGAGGAAATCTGTCTGAGCCGGCAGACCTAACCGCTTCAAGCGTTGAATCTCGAGGCAGAATTCCGATTCTCTGAGTGGATCCAGTGGGAGGAGCCAGGTTGGACAAAAGGTGTACTGCATATAACGATGGATGGTGGGGGCCAGTTGAACTGCGGGTGAAAGTGCTCAGCCGAGCGTTCCAAACGCCTCTGTTGGTTGGTGATCAGAGACTAATCCACCTCCTAAATGACATCACTGACACTAGGCTTCCTGAGGCCAGTGTAACGAATGAGTTGGAAATGCTTGCGAGTGTTGCCAGAGAGGGCAACGGTCTCCATCGCTAAGACACGCTCAGACCACAATGTCTCGCGATCGTTGCGCAGGCTTTGCTTGAGCAGCCGTTTGGCAGAACGGCGCCGCTCGTAGCATTCTGATTCCCCTGGGATATCTTTGCGGCCTTCAAACAATTCCAGCGACGATCAGAGATCCAAGCATTTAGGGGGCGTCGAGTTAGGCCGCAGCTTGACTGTCCGAAAATGGTCATCGATCTCCGTATACAAGTCGTGTTGCTCGTCGTTTGTCTATGGATTGCAACTCAGTGCATATGCCAGTGAAGACTGGTAGCCCTCCTGGACGGAGGAATCAGTTGAGCTGTATACATCAATTTTGCGGTGCTTCGGGTTCCGGGACCCCTAAAGACACATCTTTTCGTGCAGACCAGTGCTTGATGTGAGTCAACGAAGGTGGACCTAAATGACCTATAGTCCAGTACGCTCCCGCACCACCTGAAGCTAATTGCACTGTGACCAATTTGAGACTACAGTTGTGTTTATGAAGGAGGACGCCAATTTGAGGAACGCTTCTTCATACACCTGAATTTGGTGCTCGAGATAATCAGATGGTTGTCGTCGCGCAATGTGAGAAGCCTTTCTCTGTTATGAGAACGTTTGGCATAGAGCGCGTGATGACCACCAAGGTGGAGTTCGTATGATAACAGGCGATTAACCCGTGCATTGAAATCCCCAGCAAGGACAACGACATCCGAGTTTAGCATTAGCCAGGAGCTGATGTAGATCCCGGTAGAATTCGTCCTTGACTTAATAGCCACTACAGTCATTTGGAGCGTACACGAAGATCACAAACATGTTGCGTCTCGCTTCGCGGTGCTAGTTGATTCCACATGAACCCTGAAGCCGAACTGCACATAGTCAGCTGTTAAACAGGAATCAGTCCAGTAGTGCGGCGTCGGCTTTGCCACTTATTGCTATACCCACACCAGCCAAACCCGCTAAGGCTGCTTCTGGATCTCTAGAAAGACGCAGGTGGTATCTCGCTTTGTGGTAGGTGGGAGATGTCAATGTAAGCACAGTGCTGGGATCTTGGAAGCACGTTTTTGAAAAGCAGCAGTTATTAACGTCTAGGTTCTCTAGGGTGCATGCTAGACAGGCTGGTTGTCCAATCTGCATGAGTGTCCGGACGTTGAAGCACGCCAGACGGAACGAGGATCAGAGACGAAGAAGAGCCATCGCTTGAACTCCCTGGTCCGCGACGCAAATGGAATCTCATCCAGATACTTGAACACATGAATCGGGTAACGGAAATTGAAGATTGTTAGCAATCAAACAATTGGCGTGTGATGAAGTCACGTGAATGTTAGAAGCAGAAACAGTAGCTGACAAGCAGGTTGTGGTATGGTCCATGATTTTATGAGAAGCCAAAACTACCCGGTTACCCAAGCCGAAGTAAGAAGTTGACGTAAGGGAATCCACCCTGAGCCTTTGGCTAACTAACCTACCCGCAAGGCAACGGGATGAATTTAGTGAATCACCCTCATGGGGTGGAGCTGACTGAATGTTCAATTCATGCGTCTTTGTTAGACAGATCACCAAACAGTGGCCCAATATCTCCATGAAAGCAACACAATCGCTGCATTACAACGCCCACGGGGGTGGAACATTGTCATTGAACACTTCTGTAGAACGGGGTACACCCGAACCACCCAGCTGGCAATATAAGGAGGTAGTTCGGCAAGCCAGCCATAATTGTCTACTCCACAGTTGTGGTTAGGCACCCAAGTACCTTGTTAGATAGTGGGATAAGCAGAGGCTATCCTTGTCGACACTCGCTATTGCATATCATATAAGTGTTTATTGTTGACCATGTAACATCCTTGCCAAACTGCTTCATTTTAGTTATCAAGATAGATCGTCGAATGTACAAAACATCGAAGTTACCCTCTCGCCGCACAGTAGATGGAATGGACAAGCTTTCGTGCCGTTCATCTGATGCACTATTAACTGTTAACGAATACAATGAAGAATCAGCAGCGGACCATCCTGGATAACATGCAAATACCTAGCTGTTGCAATACTAACCAGTTGTGTATAAGGCAGTTTCCTTGACCGGGCGATGGCCTTGGATTTCGGTGATGGATACCAAGCGATCACTTGTGCAGCTTCATGCCCTGATATCGAGGGACTGTGTGGCATGTTCTTTCATCAGTGATCTTTGACAGTTACTTCATCTACATCTATCATTACTGCAGACCGATTACCGACTAGTACTGCACAATCCACTTATCGATGGCATGCTATTTAAATCCGTCATTACCTATTCAATGGGACATAAATTTGCCTTGTCTGCTGCGGATTTAACAGTTTCCCAAAATATCATAAATAGATAAATAAAGGGTACATTCCTCGATGCTGCGAGATACAGTCCAATTGATTGGTCTAGTTATTGTGTACAATGGGATTGTGTGTGACAAAAATATTTCTTCGTTTTTTGGAGCAATGCGAAACTAGTTGACGGGAAAATATTTGGTTACATCTTTCAAATCGATGGATTGGTTGATGTCAATGATAATCAATGCAACTAAATCTAAATGTTCTAGTAAAGTAATACGGCCAACCTTGAGTTCGTCTCCAAAGGACCTGCTTCTATGCAGGCTAGCCCCTCGAAAGGTTTCCCAGCAATTTGACGTATGTTCTGATCGTATGTTGCTGTGACCTTAAAGCAGGTTTGCTATCACCAACTGTACCCTTCTTTTATCTCTATTTAAGTGTACATACGAGAACATTTAGACCATATAGTCCTTACCATCAATCAGTAATTTTGAGTCAAGTACTCTCATTACTCGTCAGGCAGTTTATAACATCTTGCCTCAGATGGGTTCATCTATTAGTCTGCAAGTTAAAATCAGATTTTGCGTTTCGATTACCTGAGCGTGTAGCGTTTAAGCAGTATACACAGGACGTGTGCGCAAGCGTATAAGAAAATGATACACTAAGATTCTTAGTTGGTTGCATACATTTCAACCAGGCCAAAATAATCCACCTATACAGAAAGGTATGTATACAACTAATCTAGCAATGTTTTGAGTCAACTACGGCTTGAAGCTTTATCCTTAGGACAGCCATTCTGCCTAACACAGTCCCATTGTGTGCAAGTACACCTTGCAAATTAATGCACCAAATGGATGACTTGACGCCCATCTACTATTTGCCAGATTATTTTAGGACCAGCTTGATTTAGCCATCGCAATAATATCCTAGCAGCAAGAAAATATCGGCAAATATCTGGTCAGAGTAACGTCGACATTAGATCAAGGATTTACGATCGAATCCTAACATTTTCCTTGATAAACGGACAAATGATCGAGTTCGATAAACAATAGATAAGTCCGAATCTGTAGCTAAACTGAACCGTGTTTTGAAAGACTCGAACAATTCTTGCGTGAGACGATGCAGAAGGACAAAACCGCGGAAGACGAAAAGGTAATTTCGACCATCAGAAAACAATTAAGGCGGATGAACATGATAAACTACTCGTCACTTATATATCTATCTCTTGTTGGATCTCATCCACCCAGGCTTTATGGGCTATCTAGAGTACAAAAACAACAAATCAATAAAAGTCTAATAAGTAATGTGTCACGTTCAAATTTTCACGCAGTTGTCAAATGGATCGTAGAATTAGTGGAACTTGTACGCAGAGAACTGTCCACTTACTGGCTGAAGAATTCAATTACATTTGTTTACAAGGTTAAAGACCTAAAGGTAGACGGAAAACTGATGCTGTCGTTTGCTGTGGAGTCCTTTGTACTAATGTCGGTTACTGGAAACTGTTGAATTGAATTGTGAAAAAATAACCACAATGGGGATAAATATCGGCATCCCGATATTAATGTTAAAATAACTAAATTTTATGAGTACATATAATGAGCAGTAGATATTTTGTGAAAATCCGGTCCTCTGATTCTTCGCCATATCATGACATCATCAGCAAAAAATAGGAAATGGGAAGCAACTGATCTCGCCGCATTGTTAATGAACACCAAAATTAGACGTGATCCAAGAACCGAGCCATGTGGTACTCCACACGCCACATCGATTGCAACAGACAATGATTCTCTGACTCTCACCACTGGCCGTCGTTTGTGTAGAAAATTGCTAACCCAACTCAGGATCATGTCGCCAAAGCAGTAGTTCCAAAGCTTCTGAAGGAGAATTCCATGGTCTAAGCGACCAAACGCTTTTGAAAGCTCAGGTAGATGGCGTCGACTCCTATTCCATCATCATCATTATTCCAGCTATTGCTTGCAATTAATAGGTTAGTATTAAACGAATGCTTTTGACGAAAGCCATGTTGCTCTGCAGCTATTAATTTGTGGCTTTCCAGATGCTGCATCAACGCATCAATGTCGTGCATGTTAAAGTCTCCAGCGATAAGAATGTGGGTGTAGGACTTGTTAAATGCAAACTGAAAAACGTGGTTCAGTTTGGGTTCCATTTCCGACATTGAGTTTGGTGGGCGGTAAATCACGCCTAGTAGACACGTGTCCCTGTTACGCAACCATAGGAGGCACCAAAGCGAATCAGGAGCTCGGATTTCCGGGTGACCGACAACTTCACATCGGAGATTTATATAATAGCAAAGTTTCACATCGCCACCCATTCTGGTTCTATCGGTCGGAAGCAGCGACATACAGAGTAAATTGATCTCAGAATCGATTAGCGTTTAACCGTGTCTCTGTATTCGTGACGAGATCCGGCAGTTGTGTGGCATGGAGTTCTCTAAGCTTGGCCACTTTACTTAAAATGCCTTAGGCGTTTGTATACATGCAAGCGACCTTTAATTGTAAAGAGTGCGTTGATGGATGTTAAGTTTGTGTTAGTTTTCAAGCCGAACATTAGGTGGCCGGCCATTAATCGTTTTTGGTTTATGAATTTCAGTAAACTTGCATGCCATTATTAACCGTTCCTGAACAGACGTTTCAATCGTGCTCTGCTCTGTCCTGTTGTGTAACGTGGGCGCTGTTGTGCCGGTCTCTCCGCAGGACTATGCAGATAAATAATTCACACCGTCTGCATGTTCCATCGAATTGCTTCCGACCTTTTGGCCGCTTGCCTGCTGCCTTTAGCCGGATTTCTGTTGAAAACCCAGCTCGAAACCTTAACCAGCTATCCAAAAGAACTTGTGTTATTCCCTCGGAGTGTAATATTCCTTTCATCATTCTTGGACCGCAGTCCTTGTAGTTTGGTGATGACGGAATTCTTGTCAGGGATTTGGAAAAAAGCATTTTTAACAGAGAGTGCTTTCCGGATGTAGCTCCACTGCTCTCGTTCATGTGTTTGCGCATCGTGATCAGAAGACTGCGAAAGCTCAGGAACACCATGAACAACCATTGTTCTCTTGCTACCCTTTAGGAATTCCGCGTTGCTCAGCCGCTTCTTTTGGAGGATCTTTCCAGGATAGATAGTAGGTAATATGCGCACTCCGCTCAGTGAATAGCGAAGACGAAGTACTGAGAGCAGGACAGCCTTTGTCTCATCTGCTGAGTCTAGTGTTACTCGAAGAATTCGAGGTTCAACAGAATGCAATGAGGTCGAGTGATGCGCTACGCGTTGCAGCAATGCAGGCTGAACGCAAATAACAATCGCCTCGCAGATGGAACTCCACTGGTTACGATCGACTTGCAACCTGCCCATTATTATGCCAGATTTGGATTTGGGAACATTGATGCATTCGAGTTAACGCAGCATGATTTTGTCTAGCGAGTGTTGGCTTTATAGTTTTGCCGGCAATCCGGGCTGTTTAGAAGGCACCATAGGAGTTGACGGTGAAAGCTGCTTTGCGCCACGTGTGCTCGGTACACATAATGGGCATGTGAGTGTCGCTCCCGGTTGGCTTATCGAGGCAATCGATGCATAGGTTACCTGTTTGTTATCCCTAACGTATTGCCTTCGGTTCTGTGCTGTCGGTCTAATGACCCAATCTCCAAGTGAAGTGTCTTTGTTTGGAGAAGTGGAAGCAGGGATGTTTGAGGCTAGTCCAAATATGGGAGGGAGGTGACCCAGTGGATTTAGAGCCACAGAGGCTGTAGTGCCGTTGGACAGACTAGCTTTATACTTCGGCTAAGATTCAGAGCTAACTATAGTCTTGTGAGATATTATAGTGGACATAGATTAGTGCAAAGGAAGCAGGCCTACTAGCGCTCATTTACCTACCGTGGCTCGCTTATGGTGAACGCCGGTTGTTGCCCCCAACGTCCAATAGCCATCCAATGTTTTGGGAAATTCGCAACATGCTACCGCGCGTGCCGAGACATAATTTTCTCTCTCACCTTAGTGGTGAGAACGTATGGAATTCTCGACAGACGAGTGATATAGTGCAGGGCTCAGTTGAGAAAAAGCCTAACATCTAAATACGCACCGACATGACGCTGTTTTGATAATGAGCGAGATAAGAACGGACAGCCATAATGTGTTTCCGGTCTTCTTTAGCTGTCAGCTAGCTTCTCTCTGAGTGCTGAAAGTCATGGTCCACCGTATACGTTTGAGCAAACGTTGGTTAGCTGTGTGTGTCTCGCTGGCTGTGCAGTGAGGTCGGCCTAGGCAACCAAAACTGCGGCATGAATGTACGCACGTGATGGCAGCTTAACTGAGAACGAAGTTAGGCATTGCAACGCTTGTCAGTGTTATTGCATCACAGGTAATGGAGCACGAGCAGGCATTGCAGTCGGGATCACGTAACGTTTCTGTTACTCAGCGCGCGCTGATTATTCGGATGCACGGCGAATACGGTTTAAACGCCGCATCAGCTTCAAGAATATACAATGCAATGGACGCAGGGATGCATCGCGCCACAGATCGGTATGTGCTTAAACAAATGAAGAAGTCCGAGCAAACTGGGACTGTGTGGGACACGAAGAGAACCGGACCACCTCGCATCACCACTGACGACTGTTCAGTTTGCGTTGTAGTCAGTGAATTTTCAAAAGGTTCCGATCTCAGCATTCGTTGGATCACACAGCACTGTGACACGACCCAATGTGCCACACAACGCGTATTACAGGAACGAACGTTTGGAAGATTCCAAACACTTCAAGTGCAGGTATCGCACTCCTGCGAGCCGGAGAAGCGGCATTAATTTTGCCGCTGGTTTCTGGATCACGGGGATATTCGTTCTGTTATCTTTACAGATGAGACATTGTTTCATTTGCATGAAAAAATGAAACATTACTGTAGGACTACCAGCAACCCAAAAAAAGTTACCGCATTACGTATGAACCACAGTGTGACTCTGATGGTTTAGGCCGGATTAAAAAGCCAGAAAATCCTGGGCCCATTTTTGTTTTCCGGGAATGTGACCGGTAAGTTGTTGTGTTAAAGTACTAAAGCCTTAACTTATCCTAGCATCCTCGTACTTGGAAACGCTGCAAACCTTTGTGCTTTCCCAGTTGAAGGCTGAAAATGTATGCAGTATTATTGGTGGCAGCAGGATGGTTCACCTGTACCTTCTGCTAAAACGATGCGTACTTAGTTCACCGACAGTTTTGGCCACCATTAGATCGGACGCGGAGGACAAATGGAGAGGCCTGCTCGCTCACCAGATTTAAACCCCATGGACTTATTCATATGGCGCTATCTGAAGCGGCCAGTGAACAAAACAAGACCGCGCAAAGTAGACCAATTAAACGAAAATATTATGAAGGAATGTCGCGCTAACACGAAGGATACATTGGAGAAAATGCTCGCCAATTGCATCAAGAGTTTTCTGCACTGCAAGCAGAACGCCGGCGGACCATTTTAACAAATCCTTTGCTAACATAGATGCTCGTTCTAATACATTTTTCTTAATATAATGATCCTCTTTCACAAATGTGCTAACGACTAAACTGGTCCCCTGATATATGATGCTGATGATTGGTCTGGTCGAATAGCATTCTTAACGTCCAGGCTGTCGTTGAGCATATAATGAGCTTAGGCACCGAAACTTCAATGGCTATGTATGGCGAAATCACTGAGTCGCTATGTGCATAGGTTCGTCTAGCCTTAATAAAAAGCCGACTGTGTTGTTGACTCAGTTTCAGGCTATTGCTTGGGAAGTTGGTTTTCGGGATCAGTTGCAGTAGGTGGCAACATGTATTCGTGGGGTCGTTCCTTATCTGGTAGACTAATATGAGGTATCCACGTAGCCACCTGTAATGTCTGCTGAACACTACGAGTGTATTTAGTCGCTGCTCGACCATGGTGAGTTTCAAGTGCTGCCAGTTCACGGTTTAGGCAAGCGCGCCAAAGGCTGGATTACGTATTCGAGGTGTTAACGCAAGTAGGCATTGAGCATCATAGAGAAGATGAATGAATCCAAACTTTCGAATGCCATCCGCAAGCTAACAACGTGCTGGTTACCACTGTTGGATTCCGACTGCCTGGAATAACCGAATTCGTCTTGCAACTGCACACCGATGTCAAGTCCTGAGGGCTTGTCTGAAGGTCTTATGCCTCAATATTCTAGAGATAGGCGTATCTATGGCGGATGTGGATAATGTGTCACTTGACCACATTCAATGGCAGTGAATTCCTCACCGGTCAATGCCAGGTCCCAACTATTTCGCACATTGAAGATCTTGTGGTCGTCCATTCTCTTGATGGCCGGCCAAATTTTAACGCTATCCGGAAAAGTAAAATTTTTGAGGTGATGGCTTTCGGAAGGTCGTCGCACTCCACTCGATTAGAGTCGAGCAGATTTGTTCGGACTCTAAGCTAGAACAGTTGTTTACGGAGAAAAGTATCAACCTATACTAATAATGCATCGCTTATGTTTTCCAGGTAGCCCATCATTACGTTAGTGACGATAGCTTCAATGAATTTGGAAAACGCAGGGAGAAGTGTTACCGGACGGTAATTGGTAGGATCAGACGGACTTCTCTGAAAGAATCCGGCAAGTGGCTGGGCCAGGTGAATGACTGCTGCCTGCACTGCTTTAGGGTGAAGGTTATCCAAGAATGGTACCTATTCCAGAATCACTTTTGCTATGCATTTGATGCTGAATAACACGGATGGTATGGTGACCGAAGCAAGCATAAGGTTTAAGGCTAGTACACCTTGGAAAGTAGGCCAGTACTGGGCAATGAAGGGTTGTCCGCCTTTCTGTTGTGTGTGTAACCTTGTCTGGTTGCACCCACTGTTAGCTACATCTATGCTTATCGGTTATTGTTAATGGTGCTGAGGAGACAATACGAAATGCATGCATCTACCAGCCTTCGTCCTCTTTCCGTGCTTTTCAAATTTTTGAAGGGAACTAACTGCTTTCGATTATTGATTAGGTTACGTTTGCTAGTTAGTTTACCGTGTGTTCGGACAGACTAAATTTATTAAACCTTCAAGTGACCAGGTCTTGAGTGCAAAATGCATTTGAGATGAAGAAACATTACGGGTGCTGGGGCCTTCTGTTATACGGCGTCGTTGTCAACGTACCTGAAATTTGTTTGCGGGAACTATTTGACAAGATTTCATCCCTCTAATGATGTCTGCTGGATCTAAACTATGGTGCTTCGTGGATCGTTTTATGCAGTTGAAGTGAAAAGATCTATGGCACACTTGGATAATCATAAATGAAGCCTGTATATGCTTTAAATAAATGCACATATGATTCCTGTTGTGGATAGACAACACGTTCAAGTTACAACACCTTGAACGACATCCCTAAAAAGTTTCCTTTATGCAGTGAAATTCACTAAAGCTCGAACTTGATGCAGTTATGGTAATGCTAGACGAAACCGCGATGGAGACTGTTACGCAGCTAGAGTTTCAACAGAAATTGAGTAATACGATTTTGGCGATTCATTCTGAGGTTTCAGCAAGGATCGGATTTCGGTCCATTGGACAACCCCGCATAGGTCTTTAATAACTTGTGATCTGCACGTTGTGCAGGAAATACCGGATGCATCAGAATTATCACAGGGAAGTACGCATAGCGAACTTACGATATAGCGATGAGAGTGAAGTTGTTGTCGACATTTTATGTTGTGCGTAACAGCCCTCCTGCAATATCGTTGCTGGTTATAATACAAGGTCATGACTGCTACCAGGGGAACAATCCCAGTCCTTACTATGGAGAAACATTTGAATCTGTTGCACATAGGGGTAAGGTAGAACCTAGACATTATGGAAAGCTGGATATTGAGAACGCGATAGAAAATGTAGGGCATCCAATTGCAGACAACGCAATAAATTCGTCAGCTGACGGTCATCTACTGTTAGTATGTACCCATTATGTGTTGGCATAAACAAACAACATAAAACTCTGAAAGATATGACAACAAAAGATGGCCACTGTCAACAGCCCTGCTATAACCGCAAAATGATGCGATGTTCTCAGCCGACGTAAGCCCAAATCACGCGACTTTTGATAGTCTATTGCGTTATTCCCATCAAATAATAATAAACACCATTGCAGTGATATACAGTAAAGTGTCACGGCGTGGTATAGTGGCAGAGAACAAGTCGTCGTTGTGGTTTGCCATGCGGTGTGTGAAGTACGATGGTTACCGTGGTTTTAGAAGTACACTCAGTTTTTCTGATCTAAGTTTACATTGCTGGCATTCTGAGCTGCATCGTTTACTGCCATACGTTTTCCAGTCCTGTGAAAAACGTGCTTGAGCTCCGTCGCGCTTGCGATCATGTTACTGAACTTGTTGACGACTTCTCACTGCTGCTTGTGAGGGGAACAGGTGTTAGAAAGATCCCACTAAGATGACTGAGCGTGTTTTGTTTGCGTATACTCTGCGTTTCGCCGGACGGTGACAGAACCTAAATGAGAATTCCCTCAAAAGCCTGTTGACACCAAAGTCATCATTTTGGGCACAATATCTATTTTAACCTGTTTGCTTACTGTGCTGGGTCTAGTGGATTATGCGACATGGTTGCGCATGGCATAAATTCGCGATTGATATTTTGATCTCCTAGTCCCCTAGGCTAATCAGTTTTCACAATTGCCACACTGCCCTTACAGTTAGTTTTAAGCAACAGACTAGTTTATAATGCTCCTACGCGCATCTACACCGCCAGTGATATCCCAACGTACATACTCTCACAACACGAAAACTCAGATCGCGAATGTCAATTTCAATTTGTGTTGATCGTTTTCTGAAATATGCAACAATGAGCAACCAAAAATATATTCTGTAAGGGTTTGTGCGTAACTCATTGACCTTCAAGTGGTCACGTGCAATAAAGATTAGCCCTCGCTTCGCTCATTGCAGTCATTCCAGTTCTCTACAGACATACCTGTGCGTACGGAATTTGGAAACCCTTCAACAAGCGCTACTCCGTGTTTTCCAACTTTTGCATGTAACCTGTGTGAATCACACTGCTACTTTCGTTCTCAGTTTCGGCAAATTCTTCGTATAGTTCTGCTTGTAAAAGCACAACACTCTCGAGCATTTTGATAATAATTTTGGTCGATTTCTCTTGAAGAATCTGAGGACTATCAAAGGACCCTTCAAACATTCCTACAGACGGCAGTATAACAAAGTTACGAAACATTTTGCATCGTTTACGCACTAAACATCGCATCCGAGACACTTAGAATTGCCTGCATACGCCCCGTGTTCACTGTCGCGTAACGCATCTTCGCGTGCTTTGGAGCGCACCGCTAAACCCGCTTTCTGCGCTGGACCGGAAGAGAGAGAGGCAGTGAGACAGCCACCTTTCTCGGCAAACTGACCTTGACGTTGGATCAATCAATCCAGGATCCTAGGTAGGACTAACCATTAAAGTTTCGTGTGCCCTGAAGAGCGTTACCAATCGAGCCGCGGTGTCTATTGTGCCCGCGGAACTTGCAACGATATGTTTAAAATAAGGGTTTCCCGTGGAAATTTATCAACATATTATTATGCGAAATATGGTAAAATCAAACCAAGCAAGTGCAGGCTGATCAGCAGCAAGCCTCATTCATTTAGACTCGGTACGAATTGTAGTATTGTCTCAGTCGTTAAACTCGTAATAGAACTGTCCCAATAGTAATAAAGGCATGCAAACGTGGTTGAGAAGGTGCTGGGCACCAAGGTAGTTTAAGTAGGATCAAGAATTACAACATCTCTGACACAGACTGCTTTATCAAAATTTATTGTAAGCCAAATCAAAATCGTCGAGTGCTAAACCAACAACGTTTCTCTTACAAATACTGCCACTACTTCAAATAGCCCAATCGATTCGAAACACTAAACTGCCAGCCCATTTACAACAATTTTCTCAAACCTACTTTCTCAAAGCAGGCTTTGCAGAAACCCAAGGAACATGCTATTATCATTGGCAGCGGAGAAGTTGTTGCATCGAAAGCAATTTAGAATTAGCACCTGTTGTTTCTTCTACAACACTCATAACTAAGATGAAAAACAATCCTACATAGATGCGTAGCAAATCCTTGGGTCTCCCAAGCCAGGTCCATACTCCAAGGAAAGACATTAAAATAATTAGATGTCCCATCTATAATATACAGAATGATACCAGAAATAATATCGAGTGCGTTTTCAAGAAAACAGGGACAAGACCTGAATCATTGGAATTACATAATTTACGTCCTCCTTATTAATATTAAACCCTCCAACTTGAGAAAGATCACATGCCACACGAATCTTAAGCATTATGGCGAAGTCAGGCTTCTTCGGAATGTGCTAAATTCTGTCGATTTAGTGGAAGCAGCGTTGCTTTCTAATGCTCGTCTCTAGAATGAAATCGGTTTGGTCCGTGTATAGCCAGACGTTTCGTGGAGTGAACGCAAGCGACAAAGCAGAGCTTAGATGAGTTTTAGCTAAACACCGCGTGCAGAAACATTTTTATCCACGATGTCCATTAGTCTCATGAGCACGAGAAATGCAAAGAAAACGCACACAACCAGGAGCAGTGGTGCTATATTCATGAGTCTCTGCTCTTGAATTACGTTCTTGTTACTTCTGTCTCAAGGGTGCCAAGTCAGAAAGATACAAAATTTCGGCTCTAGGATAATTAAGCTTGGGCTACACACTAGGCAGATGGCACTAACGCTACTGAAACGTTGACAGACATTTTGAAACAGACCGCCAATCAAGATCCGGTGGCGAGCAAAACTGTCGTCCGTCTTACAACACCACAACAGCAGGCAAACGAATTAATGATCTTATTCAAAATTAGTACGGGAAGCAGGTCTGAAGGAAGTGCGGACTTTCCTGTACAATCCTACAGTCACTTTCCATGCATTATACAAACTGAGTTACAGAGGGACTAATCACTATTCCACCGAACCAAACTCCATGCGACTGGCTGATAACAGCACACAAAGCGGCTAGCGGCCAACCAACGACTGTCCTTACAAACATTTATCCTTGCCTACAGTGTCTCGTATCGTTGCTGATAACCGAAAAACTCTTCTGCTTCAACAAGAATGCCCAAGACTTTGTCGAGCTTCGGTTGCTCTGGAACACAAACGTTTGGGATCTCTTCTGCATATCCACGACTTGGACGCTCGCAGGGCTGGCGCATGCTCACATCAAGATTCAGTGTATGTCTTTGTTCCGACACGGTCGTCCCAGCAGGGGAGGTGGTGCTATCTTAAAATTGTGTTAAAATGCGAACGACTGAGTGATCCGGAAATGCAAGTCATCGATACATGTTGTTTCGTTTGGGTATCATACACAATGACAACTGATTGGTGGCAGTCGTATATTGCTCCCCATCGTCTAATCCGCAGGCGGGTTTACACTTAATGTCAGCGCTGTCAAAATCCCTACTCCTAACTTACAGTCACCTTCTTATATCCGGCGATTTCAACGTACACGATTTGGAAACCTGGGCAACCCCCACCGAAACATATAGAGTGAAGTGCAAGAGAATATCGCATGTATCCCGCTCTACAATCACTTCAGTTAGCCTCTCAGATAAAGAGCTGATAACAGAACGTCGGTACTTGACATCGCCATTATAAAGGAGGAACTCGGAATCAATTAGCCACTTCTGTACACCACACTATGGTTAAGCGATCGAGTCACCACACGTTATATCCTACGTAATAACTATGAGTGTCAGCTGAATATCCGGAGGAAGAAACAGAATTAACACCTACTGTCACACAGCGCCACATCTTGAGCAACCTAGTTGAGACGACTGATTAAGAGCTTTTGAAATGTGGCTCACCTGAAAGCGTCTTGATTCAGTTTGTTTGACACTTCAGCAATCTAATCGCAACCTCGTGCGTTAGAAAATAGTGATGGTTAACGAAACGGCATCCCAAATGCGTCCATTGGATGATTTAAAAGCACACAAAAGTGTTTCCAGTTTAGCCTAATGGTTTTAGTATTATAGGTAGCAATTCGTATAGTTTGCCTAATTACGGTCGGAACCGTAGGAACGGCGCTTCCAGCTTCCTGACTGAAAAAGCAACCCCTAAATTTGCCGCAATACTATCATCTAAATCCGACCACCACACATAAGACAGGAAAGTGTCGTTTTCTGGCATCCCCTGGGTGCGCATAGTAAAGATTTTCCAGTAGGTTGACAGTAATCTTTCTGTGACCACCACACGCGCACTCTACAGCAAATAGCAGTTATGAAGACGCAGTATGGTCCTCAGGTGGCGGAAAGCATAAATGCTGAAGGTGTGCTTGCAGGTCATCTAACCAGAAAGTAAAGCTTTACGTGCGTTAATAACGAAGCGCGGTCGACCTCCCGACGTATACCTACAGACGCACCTCCTGAGGAGAAAATAAACAGACATATTTTCTTCGAATGCATCGAGTACTTCCCCAAAAGCACATCCGTTAGGGTAAGTCGGCTAGATACGTCGGCGGCAGTATTCTGTCAGCCAGGAATATACTGAATTTGGATGCGTAAGCAGCTGGAAGTGGTACCTGCGGATCATTTGGTGAGGCTATTGGTTAAGAGCCTTCTGTTGTCCCAAGAGCAAGGTAAGGGCTTGTGGTCTGTGTGAATCAATTAACTCTGGCGGAGCAAGTACTGATGCAATAGGTTGGTACCGAAAATAAGAGCAAGTACCTTGCGCGTAAGCAGCGGTTAGTTCCACTTGATTGCAGTTAGGGCTCGTGCAGCGTAAGCCACAGGTCTCTGAGAAACACCAGGCAGTTTATGTAGAAAAGCAACCCCAAGACCGTAAGGAGCGACATCGCAGGAGAAGACTATCGGCTTTCGTGTATCATAATGCACGAGCACACCAGCCGATGTGAAGAGTTGATGTAAAGCATTAAACGCACTGTCATAAATCGCGTTTAAATGGCACGGCAGTGTCTTACATAGAGGAGCTAAAGTGGGAGCAAAGTAGTTGACACTGTTGAACTGAGAAAACTCAGTGACTGCTGATAGAAAAGATTGCAGTACGCTCACATATTTGTGAGCTAATGATTTTTGCAACGCGCTTGTGTTCTCTCCTAAAAGATACAGCATTTATCTGCAGTTTATGACCCAGGTATTACAAAACTGTTGTAAGAAACACACCCTTCTGTTTTATCAGATGCAGCCCAGCGTTGCACAGCAATTTAAGTACAACAAGCAGAGCGTGCAGATGTTTAGCATTGGTTCGCCTTGTAATTATGAAATAATTCAGACACATGCATTTGATATATTGTTTACTAGTGCTTAAATGATCTGTTAAACTATAGCCCGGGTAGAACTTATTCCGAACCTCCGTGTGTATTGGGATAACTTAAGATAATTTTTAATAGTTGTGTAACCCCGCGATGCTTTGTCAAGCGCAATCTGTTTGTACACATGTCTACGATAGGATTTTGAACATACCTCCTCACCAGAAATTGAGGCGTATATATGTTCTATCCTTGGCAACCTGTATTCGTTTAGCCGTAGTGCCTGACTGACCTTAACTTTGTAGTCTCCATAGATATGTACAGCGATGTCGCTTTTTAAAAAGGACGCTATGAGTGCTACAACTCTGAGTACTGAATTGGTTCAAATTTCCCACCTTCAAGCAGACAAAGTAATTTCGCTTCGAATTTGTCCTGAAGTTTATACGGTGGCTGGTTTAACTACCAGTTTTGCACTGTACCTTTATAACTAGGGTGTGGTTTGGTGAAACAAACCTGCGTGTTAGGACAAAATATTACATTTTTGCAAACAAGCATGAATTAAATTGATGTTCAGCATGCTGTTAAGCATAGACTTGATGCCGTCGCGAGCATGTATATTCGCGCCATGCTCCTTAGGTGAAAAGGCACAAATATGGTTAGTCCAACTGCGGCGAGATTCGTACAATAAAAGTTCTGATGACATTTACGGTCTGCCAGATGTAAGGTCGCAGTTGTATTTTGGGTTGGTTTCGGGGTTGCAGTTTTGATAAAGCATCCGTATCCACAAACGTATGAGACCCCAATCAAATAGGCTCCACCACCAGAATACTTCATGCTGCTGCCGCCCTCCTACTTGAACTGGAAGAGGCAACGGATTTTGTGATAAATAAACAAATAACTAGTTTATTCTCAGCCTTGCGCGGCATGCCTGTAAAAGATTGGTCATGGTAACACTAACGTGTATGAACGGTAATTTCACAGAAGAATCACAGGTTAACCAGCCACCTATCTCTAGGCATGCTTGTATTTGTTAGTGTGTATGCGCAGTTAATCATCTTGACTGAGTTTGTCAGTGGGACTCTAAAATTGGGGTTTTGTTCGCCGAATTAGCCACCGTAGAACGATCAACGGAAAACTTAGAATTGAAAGACGTACTTGTTGTGTGTTATATCCTACAAAAAGGCAAGTAGCAGTGATTTTATTTAGTGACGAGTCACCTCCGACACGTCCTGGTGTTATTGGACAAAGATTTGTGGCTTTATATACAGAGTACGCTTGCCATTCGGAAAGCCACCACGGCCTGCGACACTGCCGCGGAACCACTTACAGAAACCGGATGAACCCGAAACACTTCGTTTGCATCGCTAGAAGTTGTGCTGCTATCACGCCTCGATTGATCCCAGAATAATCTTTTCTTTTACTCGGAACCCATTGCACCGACCATTTACTTTGGTCACATTTCTCATTAAATCACTGCTCGTAACATGAGAAAATCCCGCTGAATTTTGGCTATCACCACCACAATTGTAATTACTGTTTTACCACGCACCAGCGTCCTCAGGTTCCAGTGTCCTAGTGTTAGCTGGTAAACTGCTCACCTTATAAACTATAAAAAATTGATTGTAGTTAGTTTACTCGAGCTGTTTTACTTTTCCAATGCAGTTTCGCTTGTACGCACGTTGAGCCAGGTCTTCCATGGTGTGTCTTGATCAGCCCAGAGTATCCCATTTAATATTGTATTTATCATGCAATTGCCAAAGTAATATCTACGACCAAAGTCCAATGCTCATTTTTTACTCGAAAAAACTGCCTTACTGCTGGTGCATTGCGAGTGAAAGCAGTAGTGGTGCTGGTCCAACTATGCTCCAACGCATCAGTCTGCGATTCGTTCCTTCCCATCTACCTCTCGTGAAGGTTATCCGTTTGGAAAGGCATATTTTGCATATAAGCCTGCTTTCTACAATATTCACACAATGAATAAAAGTGACGTCTGTTACTCGGGGTCAGATGACGCTCGCCACACGGAGGACAACGGGATCCACTGTGCTGGGAGACGTGATAATGTACGGGCATGATTGGTCTTGAAAATCTTTTTAACATTAAGTGCTCAAGCCTGGACCGCCAGAGAAAAGGCCGCAGATGTCCCAAGAAGTTTGGCACGCTGGCAAACATTTTTTCAAGGTTATCAGAAGCCTATTGGAGCTGTAGTTCCTACTTAGGCACAGGTCGGTAATAACTTCTGCAGCTGTATTGCAGGAATTTTTAGACTTTATGCCGTTGTTGTACTAGTGTTCTGGCGTGCCACCTGCATGAGAAGGGGTGATAATGAAAATTTGTACTGGATGACTGGCATGCGTGTGGTTAATATGTCAACGACTTTATTTAGTGGCGTGTCACATCCGCCACCCTGCAGAGTTGTTACGCACATATTTGTAGTTGTTTAATGGGAGGACGCTTGCTAGGTGCGAATCCACCACGCTCTGAAAACCTGTCACTCAGCCATTTGCGGAACAAAGATGAAACCGAAACACCTAGCTGCACCACGGTGATGTTCGACGTTGGTGGATATCCGAGTTAGGCAGTGATTAGCCACTAGATGTTGGCGTCTTTATATGTTTGTGCCTGACAACCTTATTATGGAAGCGGTGGCCAATGTAGTTAACTTTTGAATAGTGCACATTTGCCGTTTTCCGTGCAAGCATATTGCAAACATTAACGTGATTTGGCCGAAATTTATCTTGTAATCATCAGTAATTTTGATAAAATTGTAATCAATGTGGAGCTTTACTGTGCCGCAGATTGGTCACACTATTCTGCGTTTGCTAATTTACATCGAAAGGTATATTTTTACTTAGAGAACCATGAACCAATTACGTTGTCTTTAACGTTACCAAAAATAAAATATCACTAATCTAACCACCAGTCTTTCTGTGTGGCTTTAAGACTCTTCTGTTTATTTCTTATTACCTAGGCATAGAAAGCACGCTATTCGGTTCAAGGTAAAGTTTATGTTCAGTTGGGACTGGCAAGATAGAATAATCCCGTGAATGTTTCTGCTTTTGCTTATCGTTGTATCGCAAACTAATAGGTCCGCTTGAGATGCTAAAGAGCCTAAAAGAATGCCTGCATCACACGTGGTCCCACCAACTACTACCCACATTTACTTGCCCAGACGGGTCTATTGAAGTAAGAGAGTGGAGGGTAAGTCAAGGAATGAAGAGGAAGAATGTCGGCTGAATAATGCTAAAAACACGGTGTAAGAACAAATTAAATATCAAACGGAATTTTATAGTTACGGGTCTGCTAGGAGAAAAAAAGGTTTGTTGCTGTCACCTAAGAGCAGTTAACTGACGCTGGAACCGCTCAACCGTAGAATTCCTAAAGACGTGTGCGGGGGCGAATTCTAACATTCAATAACCCGGCGCGAAAAGTGCTTTTCCGTCCTTATCCGGTCAGAACACATTTTGTGCATCTTCTACAAGTGACCACTGAGAGTAGGCAGAGTGGCAGGACGAAATATCCTGGACAAGGCTGGACCGATTTACCCTTTTGGATACGGTGAGTGAGAAGCAAGCCTCCTCTAATTCTGCGGTAGTGCGTTGAGTACATACCTAAGTTAAGCAAAAGTTCGGGATGCGTTTGCTCCTGTACTCCCTGCACTAAGTTTGTACTCAAGTGCAAAACCATCTGCAGTTGCATTTGGTCTCTTACAGTACATATTGGACAAGCCTGGATACTGTATTCTAAGCGGGATCGCACAAAAGCTGAGAAGAACTTCACAACCTTTACCGCCGTTTGCACACCGTAACTAAGGTGAATAAACCACATCAAACGGAAAACTCTACAGGCAGCCTTCCTTTAATTTTACCCAGGGTGGAGCACTAAGGTGTAGACAACACTTAGATCAACCTGCCGAGTGACGGCAGGGATTTCACTTCCGCCAACTACATAGCGCGTGGGGAACTAGCACCTCCAGTGCGAATGACAGAACATTTCGCCTGGTTTATAGGCATCAACCACAAGGGTGACCAATCCAAACACCCTGAATTGCTTCAGCGTCTCCAGGGATGTCCACAATATTTCGGAGCTTGAGGTCATCAGCAAACAATAGCGACGGTACTTCATGTTCCTGGGGTATGCCATTGACATAAATTGCAAAAAGCTACGGCCCTAGAAACGCGCTTAGAGGAACGCCCCTAAAATAGATATGTGCAAACAGTGAAGATGAAGTCACGGAATACGGTAAGGATATTTTAACAGAACACATGCTAAATGACCAAACGTTGTCCAAAAAGTGACCGATTGGGACGCCCGGGGGCCTAATTGCTGGTAACTTAGGGGTCTCCTACTGTTAGTCTAGTGGATACTTTCGGTCCTTCGTGCTGTGCGGCATAGTAGCCCCACAGAAATAGAATATAGTGCATGCATAGCAAAGCAAACGTTCACGCAGAACTCCGTTTACATTTCTGGGTACTGCACTCTATTTACAATCATTATTTAAATAATTTGATCGTACACTAAAATGAAATGCAGACGACAGGCAGTAAAAAGATACTAAAAAGTATACGCCTTATTTCCATAAACCCTCAACTTATTTAAGACGTTTTAGAAAATAAAAGCATAATTTTGAAGTAAAATGAAACAAGCAGCTCTGTCCGTTGGAAGAAGTCATACACAATCACAGAGGTTACAAATTTTATTGACCCACCTGAAATAGTATGGCTTTTTATTAACGCACTTGACACATTCGAGTAGAAACCATAACTAGTTAGTCTGTGCGCGATAGATCGGTCAATTTCCCAAGTGCCCTATTTGTTTCAACGCCTATAATAAATTTGTTCTTACGTCATCATTTGCTATTACTGGATTAGGATGATTGATCGGCAGACCCATTTCGTTAGATTTCATAACAAGCCACTTTATCATGAAATTTGTTTTCTCCTTTATAATACTAGAGAGTCCGTAGCGCATTTAGGGCACACAGATGCGATTTTTTGAAACATTGCCAAGGACAAGTAAACGAAATCAACATGTAAGTAAAGCAGTTAACAATTGTTTACATTTTGTAACGACAAACCTACGTATATAAAAGTCAAATTAGTGGCGTAATGTACGTCAGCATGCTTAGTAACTTATAAAAGTGCCCATTTCTTTAAGGAATTAGTGCATTATAGCAACTCCTGTTTTAAAGGCTGAGTTCGTGATTGCCTGTATAAGATGATGCGCCACAAATGTCGTTAACCTAGTCAGGGCGGTTCACACTAAGGTTTGTCGTTTGTTTGATTCGGTGACGCCTCTGGAATGCTTGGATGTTTCTTCGTCTAATGCGATGTGCTATTAATAGCTGGATGATTACTAGGAAGTTGTCGCAACCATATATCTTTGTTCATCTCCTTTTTACGCTTACAACTCTATTCCTAAAGCAGATGCCATCAAAAGCTTTGGATTTGTGCTGTCCAATGCGATATCTCACTTACACAAAGGTTGTGTATGTCGGCGGTATTTGTCCTAATAGTAAAATAGTTGCATCTCACAGGCATTTACAGATACCACTGTTGCCGACCGATTTGCGAACGTGCGCTTATCGTCCTTATATTTTCTTTGGTGTACCGCCACACAACCCCTATTTATAATCCCTGCTTATATGTCTGTGGTCAACGGCTTCCACTCTAGTGCGCTGTGTAATGCAGAAGAGAAAACCTGGGACAGCACCATCATCACCTTTAATGGATTGATGATGCCTGTGGTTTCTAAGATGTGTTCCGTGCAGAAGAGTTTACGCTTCAATAATATCCTCGAAAACTAGGCTTGCGCAGCGAGTCTTTAATCAAGCGTTGCGTAATAATTTTCTCTGCTCGGTTACTGGTGCTTGAACCATTTGTCCATGAATTGTAGGGTTAAGGTAATGGCGGAGCTAAAGTGTTGACTCCTAGTTTTGAATTGTTTCTGACGTTGACCTCCTCTCTAACCAGATAGGTATATCTCAAAGAGCACTTGCAACGCCGAGTATAATCCTCCCCTTAGAATGCTTGCCTTGTTTTTCAGATCCAGGCGGTAACGACGGTGGTCTAGGGTAACGAATTCATACAGTTAAGCAAAACTGGGTGGGATAAAGCACGTATTTTTGACACAAGATTTGATCCACGACCCTGAGACTCATATTAGAAGGCGACGCCTTCAAATTCGGTCGTGCTTTGTGTTTCCGCTCCACCGGGTTTATCAACACACACGCACACAATCACCAGTTTTTACCCCTTTGTTTTACGTCATTGTCTTTTTATTTGGCGCAGTGTGTCTTGACCGCCCACGCTCGCGATACTTTTAATGTCTGTGCGTGTTTGCGTACAGGACATATACATTTTTTCTTGTCAGTCCGTACGGAACACATGAAAACAATTAAAAGAAAATGAAGTAGTTCGAAAGAAAGCACAAAGCGGGCTGGCAGGTTGCACTTCGTAGGAGAAAACCCAAACACATGAGTGTACCCAGTTGCATCAGTGTCAACATCCGTAGGCTTTTGTGCAACTTAGAAGAGCTTAAGAGGATAACAAGCTAACGCGAATACTCCCAACTCGGTATCATTATGCTACAAGAAACATGGCAACATTATCCCTTAGAATATACCTTTGTGGCACTCGACGGACTTACGCTTAAGCATGGTGACCGCCCACGTACACACAGGCACCGTGGCGGTAGCGTTTACACATATATAAATTCCTTATTGCGCAAGTAGACAAATCCAATTTTCTTTATTATGCAAGACACATTCGCAGTTTAATTGTGAAATACGGGCATTGATTCTTGAGTGGCTTTCGTTGGGTTCTATTAACCAGGAGCTAAGCCTTCCCTACTACTTTTACGCTCGTAGACTGTTTGCATCCCAGCTCAGCTGGTTTGGGGTCCTCTTCTGTGCCAAGGTAGGATCCACTAGTAACTGGAAGCTTAATCCAAATGCTAATGCTGGCCACTGCTCTCTCTCCTAGTGCCGTTATCTGTCTTTTGCATTACTCTCGTCCACTCTTCTTGGCAGCTGCTAGTCGTTGTTGGCTCCATGCATCTCGGTGCAAATCTGTAGCTTTAAAGGAGCCACTACTTTAGTCTCCAACCTTTCTTTTCCTGGAATGTCTGTCTCTCTACTCTCCGCTCGGTTGTTGAGTTATTCATTGACACTGTAGTTATCCACTAGTACCAAAACGTCTTATTGATATGGCTACAACAGCCACTGATACTACCTTTCCTAAAGCCATTATCCCTGTTTAGCAGAGCTAGTCGCAAAATGCTCCATGCAACTCTGCGGATATCCGGAGCTCGCTAGGAGTCACTCCTCCCATACAACGTTGCTTCCCTTGTACTGTTTGCTACACAGCTCAGCTGGTTGGGTGACCTATTCTTGCCACCGTAGGTATCCACTAGTAAATGAAGGCTTAATCCGGATGCCATTGCTGGCTACTGATCACTATCCCAGCGCCATTATCTGTCGTTCCCCTTACGCTCATCAACTCTTCTTGGCGGCAGCTAATCTTCGCAGGCTCCATGCATCTCTGCGCATAACCGGAGCTTGCTCGGAGCCAACGTTTATTACCAAACTTTATTCATTTGGACCGTTTGCAAGCGCAACTCAGCTGGTTCGGTGACTTACTCTGTGACATTGAAGGTGTCCACATGTGACCGAGTTTCCTACTCCAGCGGATCAGTTGGCCATTGATGATCTGCCCACCAACACTATATTCTTAGTTGTCCCAACTTCAACACCTCTAGCTACCGCGAGTTGGCTTACGCTCCTCTCCATCCTGCGCATATTGGGGCTTGAAAGGCGTCACTCCTTATCTTTTCAACTGTATTTTTGTAGACTGCATCATATATTTTTGCTGGTTTGTTGACCTAATCAGTGACACTGTAGTTGTCCACCAGTAACTAGAATGATTAACCCAACTAGCATTTGTGGCCATTGAAACCCAGTCTTAGCTTCGACACCTAGTCTTCCGTTCGTATCTACTTAACCAAAGCTCATCTTCCAATCCTCATATGCCCATGTACATAATAGTTATTATGTGGTCTTAGATAATCCTCATCCATGGAGTATATTTAAACCGCGCCGCATCGTCACCGTATCTTCTGGTTTCTGACTGCAACTAATCCTGATTGCATAGCCGCCTTCCTGTCTCCGGTTGAATTTTAATGCCGTAAGCTAATACCGCGAGAATTTCTTACCGAAACCCTGCTCTTCATGCTCATGTACATAAAAGTAATTTACCCATTGGGCCGTGCCTTCTGCTGCCTAATCAAAAACCGTTTCAGCGTAATATCTATTACACATAGTACACTAGTTGTCTCAAGCAAATGTATTAATGTAGGGTTTTCCCAATGCTTGGTACCATGACTGTCCTAGTTTGTCTTCTCGCATCTTGTTCCTCTCTTTCTTTTTTCTCTGAGGTCTTGAACATATTAGAGATCCGGCATTAAACTGAGGAAGTGCCTCCGTCTGAGATGGGACGAAATCACCAACTGGGACTTACCTGTGCCATGGCTCAAGTTCAAAACCAACCACCTGCACCCAACACCTCACTCACCGATGTCCAATGAGGGTAGCTGGACACGAACTCATCACACCCCAGCAAACACACATAGTCAGGGAAGGCAAGAGCCCACACACTGAAAATTCTACTTACATGCAAAATCATACTCCTCTTCGACTGACCCCAACGTCCATGTTGAGCTCTGATTATGTCATTGGTTTAGCCAACAGAGGAGGCATTCGACTGCGAATAACTGAATGAATAAATGCGTTATAAAAGACTACTAGTTATACATGACCTTTCAAAGAAATCGACGACGGTAGGCCGGGACGTAGTGGGTTTTCGTCTGGCAAGCGTTCTCCTTATAAAAAGCCAAAATATTCCGTTTATCAACACTGCGACATGGCGGAGGTGACGCGCCAGTGAATAAAGTCATTGCCCACCGATACACCCTGGAATATCGAGTAGTCGTTTTTCAAGATTCTAATGATACGTACAACAAAGTTACTCTGAGTATTCATATACTGTCCCCACTCCACCAACTGTGCTTTTTTATTTAGTCTACGCACACAATAAACCAGTTTATCGGTACTCCACTGATGACTTTGCTTCTCATGAGCGCTTTGACTGCTTTTGCAAACTGGAAAAATTTTGGATCCAACCAAGTACGTGAATTGTAACGTATCTGTTGCACCATATAATTGCTTGTAAATTTTGACCATACCTAATTTGGTATGCTACGATGAGTTGGAGAATAAAGCATTCATTTATTTATTTATCTTTGTTTCGCTTCGCTACTTTATAGCTGATGCTAAAACTTTTATGACGATGTTACAACCACTGTCACTAAGCGGCTAGCTATTTCTCTGGTGGTCTGACAGTGACTTCAAAAATGCGACACTATTATTTTTACCCTTATTGGACTGAAACACAACGTGCAATCTGTAACCTGGTTACGAGCAACCCTAGACTTAGTGTATGTCAATGGTGTAAAAACTATTTCTATCTATGTTAGAGCACCGCTTGGAAACTGTGAACATGCCATTACAATGTTTTGTTCCATATTTTAGGACTAAAAGGTTTACCCAAAGCTTATGCGCAGACAAGCTTACAAGTTAACATAGACACTGCCTAAGCAAGGTTGTTTTCATTCTAAACTTCATTTTACCTCCATGATGTGTCGAAATCCTGTGGTTATTTAACCAGCTACTTAAACGTTTGCTTCGATGTTTCTTACCCCGTGGAAACCACTTTCATTCCTGTAGATAAGTTTTCACATTTTTGTCTTTAAATGCGGCGCTCACCCAAAGAAACGGTTTGCAACCTCAACGAGCCGCTTCAACGAAGTCATAATCGACAGTTGTAACAAATGAGACGTTCCGCCTTTACGTTATTTATTGCAACATTAGGTTTAGGAAGAATCATTGCCGATCAGTATGGAAAATGATGATCATGTGTGCAGCCGTCAACAGTATCCCACACCGCTCTCGATATGGGGTCTTAAAATGCGATTTAATGGTCATATAACTGATTCAGCATTGCACTTACCATGTTTACCGTTGCAACTCTTCCCGCAAACCACAAGACCCATATAGCGTAAAATTTCACAAGAAACTAACACGGATGCCGTCTTGCGCCTTGTTCAGGCGGCGTCCTGCCCATCGACCAAAAGCAATGGGCTGCTGTCTTAGCACAACGCAGTTTTTACCTCTACAACATATGCCCATATCAGCACTAGATATTTGACAGCTGGTGGAGCGTCCGACTTACATCTGCGCCAGAAAAAGGCACCTGTAAGTACTGGCCCATTGCTAGTGCGGCTGGGGCTTTGAAGACGTTGGAACGAACCCTACTCGAAAGGAAGCTCACGCCAACCCACCCAAATGAACATTTTCTGTTTTCTCACCGCAATTCTCGGTTCACTTTGGATGTTTCAGCCTGGCTTGTACACACAGTGCTTTCATTACTCTATAGGAAAACCAAACCCACTCGGATCTGCTTCCAAAATTACAACAAGGCTTTCGGTTGTGTAAACCGCGAGCTGCGGTTATACGCTTTGCAATTTGCCGGAGTTCTACCTGCGTTAGTAAGTCTCTTACGGAATGCTTTCTAATCGCCCGCAGTTTACCAAGATTGGTGAGGAAAGCTCCTCGCCACTAAGCACAAATTCTGGTGTTTTCAGAGCACTATTTATCCCTATACCTATTTTCCAACTACATTAGCTCCATCCTCGCCTCCAAGGAAAACCATCTACTTAAGTATGCTGATAAGTTATGCTTCTGTACATAACCATACCGGAGCCATCGACCGACTTACAATTCTACTTGAAAAACTGCATCTCCTCCTCCGCATTCTATGTCGTGCACCCAACACATCAAAGTGTAAGGGTGTTCTTTTCTCGATAGCGAAGGAATATACTTCGCAAAAGCCCCTGAAGCAAATCGCATCTTAGTATTGAGGGTATCAGTCTATAGGCCTGTACATTAGTGAAATACCTCGGCGTCACCATACTACGAGTTCTCACGTGGTGAATGCTGAGCATGCCCAAAAGGCGTGCCTCGCATTCTCGAGAATAAAATATTTATTTATTTATTAAGGTCAGGAGACTAACGTTCTACGTCTTCCTACTTAGGTCAACATCCATGTCTCGTTACTTGGTTTTACGTTTGGCACCGCTTGTGTACCATCGCCATAGGCGCCTTACTCACCTGTGGTAGTTCCCGGTCTCTTAAACCTGCAATTCAAAGCGACGCAGCTACCTTGATGCAGCGGAAGTTTTATGCTTGTGGTTATTGCCAACTTTGTGTCCCAGCACGTTTGCTCCTGCGCAAACTGGCTTCCATGACGCTCACCGATGGCAGTCACCCTCTCCATTGTGCAGTGTCGGAATGTATCGCGACTGCTTCGACGATACAAACTTACAGAGCCATTTATACCTGCACACGAGCTTGCGTCATTTGTTCCCCAATTAGCACGTATCCTGGTGGATAAAGATAGAGTAAAACAAGACCATATCCTCAGACTGAATCAACTATATTACCACTGTTATATTATTTAATTGATGGTGCAACATATACATCTGTCATAGTTTTGCATTTATTCGTAGCCTTAGCGTGTTGTAGCTGCAAATTCACTTTTCCTGGGTGCATAAAGCGAATGGTTGTCTTGGCTTGCTTTGACACACCAAGTTCATGAGTGGGTGAGTAGCATGTTATCATTATTTCAGTACTGGACGGAGACGGGGCCTACCAAGTGCCCTAGAACGTACGTACTTCATTTTGGAGTAGAACCACCGTGTCCTGGGTTGCCCTGTAGTCGGAAGATTCAAGTATATGCATACCATTATCACCAGCTGCTTGGTGCAGCCAAGATACACCGAGGTGGTAGGTGCTACAAATCCGGAGCACTATTCGGTGGAACAGCGTTTACCTTGATTAAAAGCAATCTCCACTTGAAGGATCAATAGTGCAGCTAACCAAGCAACATCATTAAAGTTGTCCAAAATGTCGCACCAGGGGACCACCCACGATAGATAGGTATCGTCGGCTTAGATCAATCTGTCAATGTGAAGCACTTCTGGAATATCTCATATAAAGTTTAAAGCTTTCCTTGGCAGCACTGTTCAAGAGAGCAGGTTCATAATCAATGTTTGTTTCCATAAGGCTGCCATATAAGATATAATGAAGTACAATTACATTTCGGTGCCGGCGAGTAGTCAGAATATTATGTTCCCGTGTTCCATGTCCATGCAAGAAGAATAAAAGAATTTAGGTAATATGTTCCATGCTGCTGAGTGTTGCTTTGGACATGGGGAGCAATTAGTCTTTGCATTGTATCGTTCTGTCACACATAACAGTTCGCTATTTTCATGTTTCAGATAGCGCCTAGTAAGGATATACGCCTATAATTTTTCTGTGGATATTCAATTGAACAAAGTTATCCATTTCGATACATAAAACTACTGGTAACTAAGTGCCTGAGCTTGGAGATGCATTTATGCCCTTCTCTTGACAGGGCTCGTCAACGCGACAAACCTATCTACCGGTTCTATTCATTCCAAATTCATCTTGCCATTTCGAAAGCTTTGTTCGTGCACACTTGTGAGGGGCTTGTGGATAAAATAAAAATTGTCGGGAAAGACAACACAGGATTAAAATAATTTCCAGTGAAAGAAGTAAAAATTAAAAATGCTGAACTACCAACACCTGTAAAAGCGGAGTAAAAGATGATAATTAGTAAAAGCTACAAAACGTATGCTGTATTTTTCATACGTCGGTGTCCGTAAGCCCCATATCCAGAGTGTAGAAAAAGAAGTTATGAAACACGGGACCGTCGGGTTCGCCTACGGGGGGGTCTTAACTACGGTCTGTTGTTTATCAGAATCTCTGACTGTCTTATTCGCATTATATATGCGTAGCTATATGCTGGAATATCGAGCAACGTTAATTATGTGCATACTAATACTAAAGAAGCTTAAATATGCAACGTTTACATCTTATTTTGCGATGCGGTGCTAACTTGAAATTTTAGTATATAACAATTAGCGAGAAGAAAAGGTGAAGCTGGATGTGTAACTATCAGTGGCAAACCAACTACGATGCTAAACTGTAATAATTGAATAGCGAGGCAATGTACAAATTGCTCCTAACCCAAAGTAGGTCGTTGAAGTCCACTTGCCTTAGTGCGAGGAATTCTTTACGATGCCAAATAATGTTGATATGAATGAAAGGGCATAGATACATACACATACGCTGAACGTATATGAAAGTATATAAGGGAGAACCCGTGGTTGCTTGGCGTGAGATGTGTAGATGTACAGGCGGCAGCGTGCGGTGTAGCCTTACGGAAGTGACGTCAACGTAGAATAAATCTAACGTTTTAATTTAAATATCATCCTTGCGCATGGGCAATGTCAAGCTCCTCCGTATCTTTCCAATTATAGTATATGTATCGCTAAATGCAACACAAAAACTGCATCCAGAATCCGAACCCGGCCGCACAATTAACAATCCAGTACGCGGTCAATAGGCTATATTCTCCGGCTAAGCGCGCCTCTGATATGTTAGCTGAAACATAGTCTATCAAAGCAACCTTATGTTCACGGTTGCAAAAATAAACGAGATGGCCATATTTTTAAAGTTGTAATAGGTTGCAAACACAGCTTAAAAGGTGTTTAGCATGTGTTTCTCAAATTAGTGCTTAGTTTGGTCAATCCAGGCGGCAGAATAATGGATCACTCCCGTAGGAGTTTACCACGGTCCCTACCAAAACTCCCTCAGTGGACGCACGGAACCATTTTATAAATTTAATGATTTTAAAACACATTTAAGCGAGAGAATGTGACAGCCGCCTTGCACAATTTCTTAAATCACTGTTAGCGCTATACAGTTGTTTAAATGATCGATTTCCTACATTTGCATTACTGCCTATATTATATTTTTCGCGGTGTTTGCAGTGGGAGGGATGCATACGTTTTTATTAATATGTATGCAGACATACGTTATCATCTTTAAAGTTGGCAGCAGTTCGTATATCAGAAACAGCCGTTTTTACCATTGTTCATCCGTCATAAAGAAGAACATACTTGTTTACCAAACTAAATGGTGTACATACGAATAATGACCCATTTTTAAGGTACAAATTCTAAAACGGCATAAAATATTTGTTTATTACAAGAAACATGGCCTTAAAGTTTTATTTAAAAGTGTGCATTATATATTCGTCTACCAAGTTAATTCCAAGTTTCGAGCTGCAGACTAGTGGAACGTTGTCTGTAGAGAGGCATCCAAACTGCTTCTAGCGCACACCATTAAGTAACGTTTGCGCTGATAGTACTCACTCGCTTTTACCTTTCAGAATAGAACATGAACACAAAGACAATGGTTAACATGGTTTCCTTCTTTGGATGACATTTTACGTCGATTTCCTTTTGCTGTGTTAGGTAATGGAATTACGTTCACAACCCACGGTGTTTGCACTTGATTTTATGTTCTAGCGCCGCGACCCTAGCAAGCCACGACCAAAAGGAATCCAGCCTTACCGGTGCTGTTAAGTTCATGCTAAAAGTAACAAAGCGTTTTGATGACCAGTGTCATCCAGATGCAGTATGTCGGCAAAATGAGACTTGCTTTACTTGATTCTTTGCTCCCAATTTGCAGAAATTCTCAGCCGACTTTTACGTCACACATCTGATTGTCTCCGATGTTTCCTCCCAAACGTATCGTCGCAGGGATTCCCATGAACCTTCCTAATTTCCTAGCAAAGCAACATACAATTTTGGTTTCCGGGCCTGCGGTTTGGAGAGGCTGTTGTTACCGTAACAGACAGCAACATCCTTAAAAACGAAATTTGCATTGAGACCCGCGCGGCTCTTAGAAGCTTGCTTGACCGCTCCAGCTCGCCCTTCGTGCTAAGCCGACAATCTCATGCCAAGTGTTAGCTGCCAGAAGAAACTATCGCACTTTATGTATAGTGATTACGGAGGATGGATGAAACTGCATAGGTGGACCACACCGTACCAACTCGATAAGCGAGTCCGCGAATACTTACGGGAAGAGGTACAAAAGCACCATATTACGATGGAATTTCAATTGCGCCTAGCGAGTATTTTGAGTAGCTCTGCGCATCGGCGAACAGCTAGGACGAGTCAATGCAGCTATGAACACACAAGACACGTGTGTCTCCCTGAGTGGGAGCCGCCGCTGTTATAGGCCACCGGAACCTAACTCAGAGCAACGGACCCGGCACATGTGCCTAACGCTTAAATCAACCTTGCCAACGCGCCTCTGAATACTGCGACAACGGCCGCCGATCCGCGGACCTCCCAGACTCGTTCGTATTTGCAGGAAAAAGCCAGGTGAGTGTGACCACGTACAACGTCATTGCGTACTGCGCTTGTATGCACTTTGCCAACCGTTTCTATAATAGAAGTAAAGTAGCATTGGTTCGGATGCTAGGTTGCTTCGAAATCGGCGCATGCACGGCTCTTGATAGTTTTAACCTAACTACACGACCAACCTAATGGGCATAGGAACCACGTCGTGGCCGTCTAACTGCGGCCGACGGAGGACTGGTAGACGTTCAGTAATCCCCGAGAGACCGCGTCCATAATGCCAACCAGGGATGCAACCACGATTTCAAAGAGGCTGAATTTCGTTCTATGTAATCATTAGGAGGGATCCGTTACGCCGTTTTTGATATCATCTGTGTTTGGAAAAGTGCTGGCTAATCAGGGACAACTTCACTATGCCGTTTAGATATTACGCAACTGCTAGGTTTGCAACCTTTACGAAGTTTGAGCATATTTCCGACAATAAAAGGTGTCAGCGCCCGCTTTCGTTCACTTGATTTGTTCACTGACTAGCATTCACTTCAAGAGTTTAAGGTCTTGTTAGCGAAATAATCAAAGTGTTTACTTAAACACTGCTTATATGCAGCGAATCAACCTAGCAAAGGTTCGGATCAACGCGGAGGAGGCGACACCCATTAAACCAACCCCAAGAGGAATTCCAGTACGTTCGCAGGGTGTATTACAAAAGCTGGTAAATGAACTATATTACAACATTAAGTACGATCGTCTGGTCCCTCCTGTGCAGCCCCGGTAATGCTAGTGCATTAGAAGGACAGTGGTTTCTGTTTACGTGTTGTCTACGAAAGCTTAAATGCGATTATTGGTAAAGTTGTCTTCTCTTTTCCTAGGATTGTTGCCTTAGTTGACGCGCTGGGAGGCTCGGCTTGGCTCAGCAGGTTGGGCCGGCAAGGCGTATCAACAAGTATAAATAAAAAAGAGTGCTAATGAGAGAGCCGCCGCCTTAGTTCCATTAGTGTTTTTAAACTTCAAACCGCTGTTGCTCACGCAAACGCACTTGCAACTTTTCAACACCTGATGCAGAAACATTTGCAGGATTTGAGCAAAAGCAAATGCCTCGTTTACCTGGACGATGTTAGCTTGTATTGGAAAAGAAATCAGGGACGCTGGATCAATTTGGTTGACTACTGGAATGTCTGATAGAAATGGGGCTCAAACTGAAAACGACCGTGTGCCAATTTTTACGGAAAAGGTGACGCATCTCAGACACGTTATTTCAATTATGTTCATTTCAACGAATGCTTTCAAGACGAAGCATATAAAATCATGGCCCACCCATACTAATGCTGAGGAGGTACGTAGAGGTTGGGTTGACTTCATACTACCGGCGACCTATGAAAGCTAGTTTTGTAAGCGCCACACATTTGAAGGCTTTGTTAAAGGAAGCTTGGACTTTAGCGTGTACTATTGAGTGTCTAATTGCTTTCAGTCATCTATCAACCTCACATTGTGCCGTCTTTTCATTGAGCTCCTTGACTTGTCACGAAATGCCGAAAGTCTACTTAGCCACGAACGCGAGCGACCAGGCGATTATGTCTGTTTTGTAACAGTAAGGGCAGGACGGATTTGAAAGTGGGGATTTAAGGGCAATAGAAGTCTTACGGAGCGAAAGGAACTTATTGCACGATCGGCAACAAAATCGACATTACTTTTTTGGATGAAAGCTTTTGGTAGGAACTGCTTAACTGTCTCTTCTCCAGTTACAGAGTTTTAGAGACCCAGTTGACAGACAGCTAGGTATCGGGAACAACTGTAGGAATATGAAGTGGAGTGCTGTCGACTATCTGGTGCACAGCAGGCTAGTGGAGCCGCTTTCCAGTCTTACAGTTTCTGTAATGGCGAGTGCCTTGCTTGCGCTACAAGCCAAGTGGCTCTAGGTACAATTCAACCTTCGGAGTGCGAGAGTTGGCAGGGAGCAAAGTGGCAGACCTAGATGTAGCACCGATATATGACAAGCTGCGCTTAGGTAGACATACGCGCGATGTGTATGGAAAGACAAAGCTACGCAGCATGACACGCACGGACGAGTTGGGACGAGTTTTCTAGAGAAGGTGTGCTAGTGTTTCATTTTGGTCTAAATAAATTCAGAAGAGTCGTTGTTCCACGACCATTAGTTTAAATAAATAAATAAATGGTTTATTCTCGGCACTGCAAGGCACAACATCAAGGGCGTAATCATGGTAGTACAGACATGTATGATCAGCAGTGGCACAACTTAGTACATTTTGACCAATAGCATGGGAATTTATGTGTGTGTTGAGATGTGAAAATATGTTTAACTGTGTATTTGGAAGGGGACATGTTGTGTGAGTAGGTAAGTGTGACTGTGTGCTTTTGTTCGTTGTGTTCGCCATCAAAGAGGGAATCAATGGAATGCTTTGAATCAAGTGTCTTCCGTGATGTGTGAATGATCCTCCGGAAAAGCGAAGAGACAGTGACTTTATTTAGTGGCGAGTCACATCCGCCACGTCACAGTGTTGTTAAACGGACACTAGTGGCTTTTTATAGGGAGAAAGCTTGCCGGGCGAAATCTCACCACATCTTGGAACACTGCCGCCGAACCATTTGCTGGAACGGGATTTACCCGAACCACCCAGGTAGCTCCACGAGGTTGTTCGGCTAGCCAACTGTCTGAACTGCGTGAACAGCTAGATCATGCTAGATTCAACAAACATAGAGCCACTTCATTTTAATGGTTTTGGTGGCCACAGCAAGGATCAGCCGTAGCAAAATTTTGCCAGACGTGTTAGACATTGCGTCGCTTTATGAACCCGAACAGCAACTGGAGAGCACCATTAGGCTTATGTTCACAGAATACTCTAATGAGGTAGTGGGATTAGACCTAGTTGGTCCTCACCCAGAAGCATCACGTGGGCATCGGTACATCCTTGTTAAGGTCGACTATGTTATTAAGTGGTGTGAAGCTGCCTTGATCGCACAAGCTGACACAGTCACCTTGGCAACGGTGTCGATGAAACACACCGTGTTTATGATAGGCACCGGGGCAGCTACACTGATATGGGCTCATGACTCGAGAGGGTATTGGTGCAGGAAATTTGTCGCATGTTCGTTATAAATGCAAACGACCGCTTATCATTATCAAGGCAACGAACAAGTAGAGCATACACGTCGGTCGCTGAAGTCGCTACTGAAGGCCTTCGTGAATCAAAAAGCATGTGATTAAGGATCTATGTTGCCAAAGTGTTTGCTGGATTATCGGAGCACAGTTCGTTCTTCGACTGATCAACCACATGTTTGTATGTGCATTGGAAACGGATACTAATTACCTCTGATGTTCTAATACCCGCCTGGTAGCTGCTACACCCTTACACCTATATAAACTTAGTAACAATTAAACAGTATTGAAGTTATCGTGAGACGGATTAGTTTTACATGTATGCAATTGCTTGGTGAAATGGCAGATGGCAGTAGGCGCCCAGTTCCATGTCAGTGCCTAAATAACAGCATGGACCAATGTGCACCGTAAGGTGAGGGACGAATCCCCAGTAATTAATGATGCATACACAAACACACGAACTATGCATGCACTGCGCGTTCGGCCGAGATAACATCTGAGGCATCCTACACACGCACTTCGTTCGAAATATCCAAGCTCAAAACGTTTGACTGGTCGGCGGTCAGGGTTTGACTTAAGCACTGCGGCTTCATTTTTAGACATGGCGCAATGCACGCGCGTCATAAGACCGTGGAGATGGCGTGTTGGATTCATCTACTGCTTCGGAATTCGAGAACCTTAAACCTACATGAATCAGGTGCCGTCACAATAGTTTGCCCAACTTAGTCCTCAACCCTATGATTGGTCCATTAGCTGTCTTCACAAAAGCATTGTGTCATCCGAGTTTGGTACGTAAACCTAGGTAGAGTGTATCAGCCGCTGTTACCGGTATATTTTAACCTTGAGCAAAAAAGTGTTCTTCCACCTTTCTTTGTTCGTTAAGGACTTCAAATTCTAGAGAGCGTTGTAATGCGGTTAGTCGTGCACGCAGGTGACAGCCGTAAGTTAACTACACAGGAATTTGATAAGGCGTTCATCCCAACAGTTCACAAGCTACATAGCAGAGCCTAGCCCTGAAAAGCGCCAGACGCGTTTCGCTCTATTGGGGTTCGTCAGTGGCGCGCATTCACTCGGTCCTCTAAGGTGGATCGAACACATGACCGCTAGAGGCAGATGCCAACTAGCCAGCTGCTTACGCCACTGAGCCATGAGGGACGTTGGCTGCGCTACACATGAATTGTTCCGGTGGTATTGTTGCACGAACCTAAGCTGGCGTGCTTAAAAGCATTCGAGGATAAAATTTTATTTGTTTATTTATATTTAGACAAACAAAAGGACACGATCTGATTGCACAGGCAGTGGCGCGGAAGCTTTTCAATGCAGCAATGCTTTTTCATTCAATCCTTCTGAAGCTGGATTATAAGGAGCAGTAGTTAAGTTTCGAATTGCATTTAAAGCAAGGATTGTGAAACCTGCTGCCATGCTGTACGCGGATACATCATTTCAACATGTGTGTAGGGAATGCAAAGCTTGCGAATGTTGTAAGTAGCTTGGCCATTGTGATGGGCGATGTCAATATGGCCTTACCAAGCGCGTAAAGCCACTTAAAAGGTGCGTCAATGACGAACGGAATCACCTGGCTTTCAAATAGACTGTGAAGATTGATGTGGATAGGTTTCCAGGCCATTTGCGGCCATTTCCAAAGATGCACCGG
>OX104063.1:255047154-255065586 GCA_944474145.2 Dicrocoelium dendriticum
TGACGCGGTCTTCCCCGTCTATTCGTAATCTTGATGCTTTCGAGGAAACTGCTGAAATGCGTAAATTCTTATTATGTATGAAAACGTTACTGTAAGTTGCGTGTTCCGTAGCAGGTCCAGCTGATCGAGTTGCCGTTCGAACAGAGCCTCTCCCATACTGTAAGTCTTAACGTTCGTCACTTTAGATACGCGCCCCTGCAGGCAGCTGTCAATAAACCGACAACAGGGTTCTGGACACATTATCCGCTGTAGCAGGCATGGTTGAGCTTATTACTTGCAACAAATTTGATGCAGATGAACTTCGCATGCGGGAACGAGACCGCAATATGTTACGCAGCGTCCTTGGTACGTGCCCCTGTCATGCGCATTACGCAACCAATTGTCAGATTCAATTAGGCGCGTGCAGGGGACACTTCAAGTTTTAAAGGAGAGCCACGCGTCAACGAGCCAAGTGATGTGGAATACAAGACCGATGCAAGCCACGGAGTTAACTCTACCAACCTCCAACAGTGAGGAGTTCCTAGAGTTGGAGGGCAAATTAATGGATCAGGAACCCCGTCGAGAACTGGTAAGTCACGTTCGCTGAATATGCATTCATGACTTAGACCACTCACCTCCAGTCTACACCCGCCAGCACGGTATCCGAGGCCGTTCGGTACCTGCTGGACAGGGTTATGGATCGAGATGTCTTGCGTCTATTGAACGTTGCCGGTGCAAACAACGCGATACCTTTCAGGTGGACGCGTACTTTTAGTGCTCTTCAAGTTAACTCAGATACCCTTTTCCACATGACCTTCTTTCGCATAAGTTATCATTAACCGGTTCGGATACACGGGCAACGCCGTTGCAAACTGTATTTGCAAATGGCTACAAATTACCCTGAGCAACCTGAACCAATGTACATCAACAACATCCAGCAGTCGAGCTTCTCAGGATCTGTGTACTATTAATGCCGTACCTAACAATTTCCACTGCAGGCTTTAGAAGTTATAGATTTAGACGGTCAATGCATCAAGGAACCACCAACAACCATGTAAATATTTGCTTTCATAGTACTATATGTTTGTAATACTTTCCCGTGTGTTTCAATTGTTGCCCGGTAATTTGGCGAAACACATACTATCGCACCGTCTCAGCGCGTATTGTAACCATGGCGTTCACCCACCGTGTGACGGGAAAAAAGGCAGTAGAGGTCATGGTCCCTTAGTTGTCCAAAGCCACAGAAAACGCCTTTCAGCTTTTTCGTATTTCACAGTAGCTGCAAACTTACGGTTGTTCCGATATCTCTAAGGATGGCTGTCAGCGTTGGCAATCGTGAAGGACTGATTGGCCCGCCGACCGGGTATATGCTCTTTGATAACTTCCTAACCTATTCAGACGGCGACAAGCAAATGCAGTCAACAAATACGCAGTTAGTAAGTGCGCACGGTACTCCGCAATGCAGTCTGATTGTGTAATAGAATTACTTACTGTGCGTGGCTATTTCGCACGGAGTTCACTGCGCAGTCCAGGTTAAACGTGCAACCATTCCCGGTCGCTTGGAAATAGGAGCCGTTAGAAATTAAGAGCAGCTTTATTGCGATTAGAAAAACAATTTCGTCTGGAACATGAGGAAAAACTCCTTCCTGTGGGGTTGGCGAAAGCATTGCACGGTGTCGCCCATGGTAACGTAACCGTTAGGTACAGTATCCGGTACCTTAGTATCGTGACGTTCATAATAAGAAACATCTTAATATGTACCAAGAAAACTTATTGCATCGCTTCCTTAGTACGAGAAAACATCTTCTTATTGACTACGCGTAGCCTCCGTAGTACTTCGTCATTACGGAAAGCCGTCATATACACTGAGAAATTCTTTTGTACGTACTACAGAAAGCATTAGTTAAGCTTCCACAATATGAAGAACCGCCTTTGTATTTACTAAGAAAATCTATCGCATTTACTAAGAGAAGCCTTAGTTTTGCTTCGTCATTACCAAGAACATCCTTTGTGTTTACTAAGAAAAGCCGTAGGATGGCTTCGTCAATATGCAGCACTGTCTTCCTGTATACTAAGTAAAACCTTAGTATTGCTTCGTAATTCCGAAGACCAGCCTTCGTATTAACTAAGAAAAACCCTCGGCTTGCCACGTCAATACGAGGAACAGCTTTCGTATACACTAAGAAAAAACGTAGTATGGCTTCGTCAAAATGCAGCACTGTACTCGTATATACTACGAAAAACCTTAATATTGCTTTGTACTTATGAAGAACAGCCTTCCCATTTACTAAGAAAATCCGTAATAAGGCTCCGTCAATATGCAGCACTGTGTTCGTATATACAAAGGAAAACCTTACTATTGCTTAGTAATTAAGAGGAACAGCCTTCGCATTTACTAAGAAAAATCTTCTTAATTGCTTCGCCAGTACGAAGGCTACGCTTCGTATTGACGAAGAAAAATATTCGTTTACCTCCGTAAGTGCGGTCCGTCCGTTGTCTGATTGGTTGCGTACGCCGTACGCAATCACCTGCGCACCATGAACAGTGCCGCCCTTTTGCGGACAGACACCCTCGTATTCCTCGTGTCACTCAGCGGCAAACACTAAGCTTTTACGAAGCAAAATCTCAGCTTACCTTCGTAAAACCTTCGTTTATCTTGTACTTCGCCCGGACACTTTTAACTAAGAAAAAACTTGTTTACCTTCGTATTTGATAGCAGGGATATGCTATGTGCGGAACTTGCTCGTAGACTATCGTAACGTCGTTGCAACGACGGTCTTGCTGGTACTGACTTTAAGTCAAGGAACCTGGTGCGGGTTCTAAATTCCCTTTGATAGGAGAGAAGCTTGAGAGCCGAACACTCATTATCAAACGACTAAGAAAGGGCATTGATTTTACATAACCATTTTCTCAGCTTTGTGCAGCTCAGAAGATTGTGTTCCAGACCACACACTTTCATCAATATATTACGAATGGTGGGCAGATTCAGGCGGTCTGGAACATTATAAACCACTACCTCATTAAGAAAATTTAGTCGATCCATTACCTTGGTGCAAATCGTATTAATGAACCTTCCAGCATATTCCGCTTGCTTAGCTTCCACAAAGTCCTTGGGATGCATCATATGAGCTATGGCTGCCAATCTATTAGTAAAAGGTTCCATTGCGTTAAGGCCCAGTTTGAGCCTCACCACGTCCTTTTGAAGCTCAGCCATTTGAGAACTCAGAAAAGATGTCCGTTAAACTAACGGTGCGTGGCATAGTTGTGCCAGATAAGTTCCTGCTGCTAGTTTAAAATTTGGCCGGAGTACGCCCTACTGATCTCACATCCTTGATAGAGACGTTAAGACGACGTCCACTGACCATGTCCAAAAGTAGAGGTGCTGAAAAATAAAAAAATAACGGCAGAAAACCTGTAAGTCTAACGTTAAAGAATAAGTGCATATCGCATAAAAATATACTCTAGAGACACCAAACGCCTTAAAAGCCTGAACAAATTTAGAGCGAAACGAAATGGACCTCTTTCCCAGGTACAACCAGTAAGGAAATAGAGAATGTCATCAGAAATGGACATGTTAGATATGGAAGAGTTTAAATTAGTTAGGTGTAAGCCCTTGGATTGAGAGAAATAGTGTTTTGGTCGGGCCGAGCTTATACAGTTTACAGCTCAGTACTCTGTAGGCAGTCAGGAAGTAGGAGATTGGTCAGATAGAACTAGGTCAGCACACAACGCTGGGTTACTGCTAAGGTTGGGAAGGGCAACGAGTGAGGGGCAACAGAGTGTTCAGCCTTCTGAATAATGACCGGTACCGTCAAAATATTCCAAGTGGGTCAGCAGAAATGGGCAGGTTATAGATGGTGGCTAGGTAAAAAGTAGGGTGAGCAAGACCAGCAGGCTCTCGGGAAGAGGGGGCATGGCCAGAAGTCTACAGCTTCGTGTCCGTTTACATTTCGGTAGGCTGGAGTAAGTCAAAGAGAAGCATGCCAGTCAAATGAGGCTAGGTCAGGCCAGGGCACTGGAAACGGCAATCGGATAGAAGAGGAAGCAAAAGCGAAGAGCGGAAGAAGGAGAGGACATGGTCAGTTGGAAAGGAGCAATATTGGTGCTGGGGATATAGGCTAACAGCCCTTGGCGCCTTTGGATTATTTCGCACAATTAAGGCTTTGTGTGGAATTCTAAATATGATGGGGGCCCTTCTCCCACAGTTTGTCTTCAGGGATGCAGGTGCCTAAGGTATCTGCTACCATGGGGACACTTAGTATTCTATTTATGGTCCTAGCGAATTGCAGGATACTATCAGATGCTCTGATGGCTTCAGGTAACTTGTTCCACACCTGCGCATATCTATGGAGGAAGAAGTTAAAGCGCATGGAGCAACGGGTTTTGTGTAGTGAGAATGAATATGGCTTTTTGCGTAGAGTATAACGTGGGTCACCCAGCGGTTGAAAATATCTTTCAATACTTAAGTCCGATATTTGGATTAGCTTATATGGAAAAATTACGTTGGTTTCAAAGCTCCGCAACCCAAGTGGTTCCAGATCAAGCTGCTTACAGCAACGTGGATAAATGAGCGTAGCTGATCTTAGAAGGCGCTTAATCGACGAACGCTGGACTTTCTCGATGACCATCCTATCACTTTTGCGTGAAATAGTAACCACTACGGATTACATGTCACGCATGTCCGACAGTTTGAGTGTACGCTGGCTTTGTTTCGGGTCCACGGCTGCACTGGTATTTGCTGGCAATAAAACAGTTTAGGTTTCCGCGCTTTTTATGCCTCATTTGTTCCCAGGAGTTTTACTATTGCGAAGTCAACTTGTCACTCATTTGATTTATCCGTATCTGCATTAGGAACCACGGAAAAGCAGGTGGTGGAAGTTGCGTTTAAATGAGTATTAGGCAGTAGAGCTCCCGAAGCTCGTGTTGCTTGCGGTGTTGTCCAAATTAATGTTGAATTAGGGGATAAAGTAGACATTTGCAGCGGTCTGCTGACCGGTTTAATCAAGCCGGACGGGAGTTAAGGCAGCTGGGTTATGAGAAACCGGGCGTCAATAAAGCTTTTAGCGTAGTCGTAGCTGCAAATGTTGCACACGATTGGGCAAGCCATGCCAGGGATCTTACGCAAACAAGCGACTGTGCAACAACCTCTAGCCTAACGCAAGCAACTAAAAGTACACACGGCACTTTATTAAGAGGTATTTTGCGTTGTTAATTGAGTACAATAGCGTTGTTGACGAGGCACCTACCTTCACTGACTTCATGTGCAGTATTGCTCAGTAATTCATCACTTGCAAATATATCAGATAGATTTTCTAAATTTTGGTATTTGGACACCTAAGCAAAAGGACTGAGCTTGTCAAGAGTCTCCATAATAAACAAAATTTGCCGTTGCAGCTCGTTCTCATGACATTTAAGAGCAGAGACCTCTTGCAAATCGTCAGCTAGGAGATCCCTGATTATAACTTTCCACTCCCCTCTATGGTGTAGAGTAGCCTTAGCTCTCGAAGGCGTTGTAAATTTCCCCGGCTTCTTGAACGATAAGGAAAGCAACGGACGTATTCCAAACTATGCGGTTCAGATACAATAACCGGTAAAACAAAGGAGATATACGGGATAACATAAAAAAGGTAAACGCGACGGGATGACAGTAGAAAAATAAATAAGTATTTTATTCTCGAATGCATCGAGCCAAACCAACTCAGGTATGATCGAAATTTACAAGCAATTATGCGGTGCAACAGAGACGCCACAACACATGTAATTGGCTGGAGCCAAAATTTGTACAATTTTCAGAGACTGTCGAAGCACCCATGAGGAGCAAAGCCATCAGTGGAGTGTCAATAAAAGGGTTTAAATTGTGCGTACAGTAAATAAAATAGCACGGTAGATGGAGTGGGGACAGAAAGTGAAGACTGAGAGTATCATTGTTGTACGTGACAGTAAAAGATTAAAAAATGACTAGTCGGTATTCCATTGCGTAACAGTGGGCAGTGCCTTTATTCAGAGGCGAGTCGCGTCCGCCAGGTCACAATGTTGATAAACGGACTTTTGTGGCTTCTTATAAGGAGAACGCTTGCCAGGCGAAAATCCACCACGTCCCGAAACACTGTCGTCGATTGCTATGAATGGTCATGTACAACCAGCAAAGCTTCTTTTGAAGCATCTGTCCATGCGGTTATTCGCAGTCGCTTGAGTCCTCTGTTAACTGGACAAATGGCATAGTCAGAGTCCAAGATGGACGTTGAGGTCAGTCGAGGAGGAAGTATGATTTTACAGGTAAGTAGAATTTCCAGTGTATGGGGTCTCATCTTCTCCGATCATGTATATTTTCTGTGGTGCGAAGAATTCGTGTCCAACCACCCTCACTGGACATCGGCGGCTGAGGTGTCGGGTGCAAATAATTGCTTTTGAAGTGAAGCCATGGTCCAGATAAGTCCTTGTTGGATATTCCGTCCCGTCTAAGACGGAGGCAGTTTCTCAATTCAATCGCGGATCTCGCAGAGGCTCACGAACACAGAGAAAAAGGAAAGAGAGGAATAGGCCGGGAGAAGACCAAAAAGACAGCCGTGGTACCCAGCATTGCGGAAATCCTACTTTAAGACATTTACTTGAGACAACTGGTTTCCAATGTGTAACAGATATTACGCTGAAAATGTTTTGATTGCGCAGCAGAGGGCATAGCCTAATAGGTAAATTACCTTCACGTACATGAGGGTGAAGAACATGGTTCCGGTAAGAAAATCATGCGGTATTAGCTAACGACGTTAGAGTTTAACCTGAGGCCAGAATGTGTGTATGTAGGCACGATTGGTTTTACTCGGAAACCAAAAGATGCAGTGACGATGTGGTCATATTTATATATACTCCAAGGGAATAGGATTATCTAAGACCACATAACATATACCATGTACATGCGTTAATGAAAATAGAAAGCTGTGCCTACTAGAAACAGGCTAGGATGAAGTAAATAAATAAATAAATATTTATTCTCGACTATGAACGGAAGACTAAATGTGGATGTAAGACCATCGAGAGATGGCGCTAATGGACCGGGTTTCAGTGCAAACCAGCTGAGCTGTGATAAAAATATACCAAGAGAATAAACGTTGCAGTAACTGAGTGACACAGCGAGCTCCGGGTATCCGTAGATTTGAATAGAGTTCAAAGCGACTACCTGCTGCTAAGCAGAGATAGTGGCTCTAGGAAAGGATGGATCAGTGGCTGGTGTAGCCATATCATTAAGACGTTTGATTACTGTTGGAAACCCACAGTTACAACGTATAAATCAACAAGCGAGGGAAGATTGGAGAGGCAGACGTTCATGGAAAATGTAAGCTGGAGAGTAAAGGAGTAGCTCCTTCCAAGCTACATGGAACCAACAATGACCAGCTGCTGCCAAGAAGAGTTGACGCGAGTAAGACGGACGACGGATAATGGCGCGCCAGCAGAGAGATGGGTGGCCAGCAATGGAATTCGGATTAAACCTTCAGTTGCCAGTAGACCCTACGGTGGCACAGAATAGGTCAACAAACCACCTGAGTCGTGATGCAAACCATCCAAGAGAATAAACGTTGTAGGGAAGGCGTGACTCCTAGCGAGGTCCGGGTATTCGCAGACTTGAATGGAGCCTATGGCGACTAGCTGCAGCTAAGCAAAATAATGGCTCTAGGAATGGTAGTATCAGTAGCCGGTGAAGTCATATCATAAAGACGTTTGTTCACTAGTAGAAACCTACAGCTTCAATGAATAAATGGGTGGGACAATGATCCAAAAACGGAATACACGAGTTAGTTGTAGGATTGTGGTACGCTAAAGTAACAAAAATGGGGCCAAAACTTTACTGTATGCAACTTAGAGTATGGAAACGCGCACCGTTACAAATTTCGCGGGAAGGCGGATGTACTAAGATGATGGTGTAGAAAGTGAATAGTATTAGTTAGAGTCTTCGAGATACGGTAGAACTAAATTATTGTTTCCTTACAGCAAAAACTTTATTCGGGGTTCCTTACTGGGATCCTAACAGCATTTGTTCTGCAATTGTGTTGTGTAGTGGATATTGGTGAAACTCACATGCTAAGCTAGCTTTCCACACTGAAAGGAGATGCATTCCACTACTGTCTATTAACTTTTTATAATAACCGCAACCGACAACTGCACGCCGTTATTCTGGCACCTGCTCAATTTTTGGCGTGTCCAGTAAACATGAAATAAGGGCTTAGTTGTAGGTTGGGAGTTGCCTTCTGTGTTTGGAATCACTCGGAAAAAATTTGATGATATTGGGTGAAGAGAGCTCTTTTGAACTTCTCTAGCCATTAAGCGTCATGGCTCAGTGCAACCCCATTACTTTATTAGATCCGGCAAAAGTTGTAACCCATTGATACGGTAAGCCTTTCATATACATTGGTGCAAATCCAGGATGAGAGGGAATACCTTATGTCAACAAGGTGACAAAATCCAGTGAAAAACAAGAACAGTGCATCCGTAAAGTATAGGTAACACGTAGTCTTGAGATTATTCATCACTGCTGAGGTTGCTAGGTTGCACACAACGCTTTAACGTCAGGTAGAATTAAAACACGCACTTCTTCATAGTCAGGCACGCTAGCCGCCGATGGTTTATATCCTAGAGGACGGCAACCCTGGTAGGCACTTCTTCTAAGAGGATGTATCGGAACCTCGGCAAGTATGTCGTATCAACTCAGATAGTTGCTTAGGCCATGGGTCGCTTCGATTATAAGATGTTTCATGTAAGGATTGACCTTCCTTATTAGTAGGTCTCGGCAAGTCTGTCACCTCCCGAAAAGCTAGAAAGCACGCAATTACGCAGTGTTCGCAGAAACGGCACACTACCACGAATAAGAAAACATCTATCTAAAGGAAGCAATGTGAAGTTGGACTTGGAAATTCCGCTGGCAGTTGGGTTGCTACAAGCAACCTCTATTGAGACCTTGGTTCACTTGAGGTGGACCTCGGTCATTTCGATCAAAAATACCGTAAGTAAAGCAATGTAAAGCTGTGTAAAGTTGACGCCACGGAGGTTGTTCGAGAAATGCGTAAGAAACTTTTGCTTGTCGGGACCCAACTAGTGGCTCTCAAGGTAAAGCTTCCCGTAATTGTAGCAATGTCACGTTACCTGACTTCCTACACATTGGAAGTATTAGTCAATAGCTTCGCTCCACAGCTGCAGAATACCGGTGAGCTCATGCGCAATACCACTACCGAGATGTACCGACGAATTGGCCTGTCACGAGACCCTATGGTCTTTACCACCTCCGACAGGTACAAAAAGACAAAACACTAAAACTTCCCCTACTTAAAGCCAGTGTACCACCAGCAACCAACGACACGGTTGTGGGGCTTCGTAAAAGAGTACAAAATACCGTTGCTTTGTAATGTTCAGTTTTAGCAGCATAGCTGACGGTGCAAAATACATTCATATTGGACCGCGTTAAACTCCATTATAATCGGACCTGATGTTAAGCCAAAACAAAGCAGCATTTCTACTACGTTTGAGATGAAAATGAACGAGCTTTCAATTATTCCCTCCAAAATACCACGCCCCAACGATCGCAAACCAAGCCCAATCGCGCATACATTCAGGCACACTACCGCTCTTGTCGATAAGATAGAACTCAGAGCAAAGCACTCTGACATTAGCATTCCAAGTAGCGAGCCGATGGTTACGATACCTTGCCTGAGAACTTCGTCTAACTTTGGCCTCCACCGAGCAGGCCGACAAAAATCGACTACAGTAGGCCACACCTCTTCCTGCCACCCAAAGCGTACACTGATGTACGGCAAGGTTGCTGCGCAACCGCACTAACAAACCCCCAATACCATCTGCTGATTCACCGGCTAACTCCTACCTACATATAGCAAGCACAACCCAGAATAGCGCGCTAGCACCATTATTGCCACGCAAGCCTACCAAAAGCAAATCGACGAGCCCAAAGTGAGGTCCAAATATATTCCACCTACCGCCACCGTGTAAACAACTTCCTGGCCAGCACCTACAGGAGAACGCTGGTAGCACTACATATCTTTGATGAAATCTCCCTGTCAGAGGCGGTAAACATGACAAGACATCACTGCACACTATTTCATTGATCACAGAAACCCGGCTAGCACCATCGTTGCCTTGATACGTGCACCCAACCAAGCCAGAACTATTTGATGTACAAGCTGAGGAAACTTACAAACTAATGCATATACCTGGCACCAAATATCCCATCCGTAACGGTTCGGTTCCGTCGTAACCTTGACTGAGACTGTAACCACCGAAACATGCACTAACACTCAGCACTACATGAGCCACGCGCAGGCCAATGTCGCATAAGTACGCTCCCTTATAAAACGCCTGTCCCCATTTTCTAGCCAGCACTGGCCCCTCAGCCGCCACTGCCAATTCCGCCAATTCAGCAAAGCTTATTAGTCAATCGACGCAAAAGACCCAGGGATACCAGACCACCTCATTCTTCACGGCGACATCATGGCTAGCGGCACAACCTCTCTGTTATACCAGCTAAGTGGTTTGGATTTATCCAGTTACAGCGAACAGTTCAGCGGCAGTGTTCCAGGAAGTAGTGGGTTTTCGCTTAGCAAGCCTACGCACTATAAAAGTCAACAGACCCATTAAACAACAACTGACGGGGCGGATTTGACTAGCCACTAAATAAAGTCACTTCCACCTCTCCTTCCGGAGGATCTTTTTCACTATACGAACGTCATCAAGTTCGAGGGGGTCTATGGATCACTTTACATGAGGCAAACCCAGCGAACAAATACGCATCCATGATCATATTAACAGCCACTCACCTTGTCCACTAGCACATACACCTGCCTATTCGCATGTAAATATAGATCCAATAGGTTACTAGTAAACTTGCGACCTATTTGTACAATTACCAAACCTAGGCGGTGGTATTATGAAGCCCATACACTTGCAGGCGTGTCTTAAGCTTTCGAAAACAAAACCTTAAATTATTTGTTTATTTATTATTTAGTGAAGATGTAAATAAAACCCCAAACAGGCGCGGCACAACGTTCTTGTTGTTAACGCTCATCTGCTTCTGCATAAAACGCACACTGCGCACATATAGCGCACTACTTCTTCATACATTATTCTTAATACTGAAACCTTGTTAAGCGCAAATGCACAGTTCACCACATACCAGCTGGCCAAATACAATGTATTTAGCTGGTTTGGAGCCGCAAACCATGTAAGCCGTGTCTTACACATGCCTACCCAAGCATCCTTATCTAATGGATAGCAAGAAATTAACCTTCGCCTGAGCTCAGGTCGAGGTACTCCAATGTATCGATGGCTGCGTCCACTACCCACCAGCCGTCAACACAGCAGTTTTAAACAGCATACTCAAGACTCCTCCGCATTGCTGGGCACTCGACAACCTGCAAGCTCGTAGGTGGGGACGTAGGTAGGGACAATCACTACCAATATTCTAACTCCCTTTGCTCTATCCCCACGCAATTTTTGGCTCATACTAAACCGATACCTCGTACTTTACTTACTGATACAACGCTCTTGTCTCTACGCAGGCGTTAGCAATCCACCCATACGGCTAATGATTTTATAGGATATTCAAAAGACAGTTTCAGCATAATTAGTGTTGCACTGTGTACATGCTTTTGTCTCAAGCCCAAATGTTGTACCACAAGACATTAACAATTTTCAACTCCATGCCTGTTCTTGCGGTCATCTTTTGGTTGTCTCTCACTTTCACTTTTCTCTGAGGTCCGGGACTTCTTGGAGATCTGGGATTGGACTGAGGAACAGTTTTGGCCCAAGACGGACGTAACAACCCACAAGGACTTATATTGAGCTTGGTAGAACTCCGAAAGGACCGAACTACAATCACCATAACCCTTGTCCAGTATGGAGAACTGGAAATATCCTCATACTCCCATACATTATACATCTGAAAAATCTGGACAGCGGAAAAGTTGAACTTTTGCTCACCTGGACATACAACAATGAGGATAATCGCAATGTCGCTCTCCTCCACCGAGCTCAAAAATCATGGCGACCCCGATCAAATTATTTGTCTAACTAACATGGGAAATTAGAAGCCGTTACTCTGCGAAAAACCGAAGGTAAAACCAGTCGTCAAGCGGCTTTGCCAGTTCAACATTAATGTTCAAAATGCTTTACGGCAGTGTTGCAGGACGTGGTGGGTTTTTGCCTGGCAAGCGTTCTCCCTATAAACAGCCACAAATATCTGTTAACAACACTGCGACGTGGCGGATGTGACTCGCCAATTAATAAGGTCACTGCCCATAACTACATACTGGCAAGTCGACTATACTCACATATCAACTCTTCCCGACACTGTTTCAACTACACATGATGGAACCCGATTTATCGTCGTGATACACATCTGTTTCTAAACCTTGATCATGCTTGAGTTGGTGTGACTCTATGAAACTGGGAATAAACTTTTTATTTAATTATTTATTTATTCAGCTGGTATCGTGAATATAGTAATGCCGACTGGGAACATCTGGCATTTTAGTCAGCACGTCCCCTTTGGACAACTTCTTCCTACCTGCTGCCATCAAACAGCTGCCTTGTACAGAAACAACAAAACCTGCCCTGGGATAGTTAGTTCCCGGAAAGGCAAAAATTGCTCATATATTGGGGTTTTCTACCGTTTAAGTTTGCGCAAATTATCGCAACCCTAGGCAATCGATTTAAAGTGACAAGAGTCTTCTCATGGCTTTTGCAAAGACAACAGTATGGTTCAAACACTAAGCGCATCTCCACTCAAATCAAGTAACAGAGAAGGATACACCCTAGCAGCAACAAGTACCAACAGCCGTTTAGACTGACAAAGTACAAAGAGCTCACGATGCATGCAATAAGTTGCACCCGCGCCCAAACAGCACGATCATTCTTTACCCAACCTCAGCAGAAATACTCTATGCAATCATTTCTGCTCACCCTACATCCAACCAAATGCTACCGCACACCTGTATTAGCCATCCTGACTTCTGAACAGTACCGGGATATGGAGCCTGCACTTCCTCGAATTGGGAATGTGGTTAGCAAATATGGAACAATCCAACCATGGTATACCTGACTCTTTCCACCATCGTACTGATACGTAGAGGCCCAAGTGTTCCCCTCCTAATCCATCCGTACAATCTGTCCTTGAGTGCTGGTAAGGAACTCACATAGTAGCTAACCACTAATGTGGTACCTGGTTACAAAGCGGGGTCCAGGAACGATCTCGGTAACTACTGACCCACCAAACACAAATTTATGATCCGCAGAATAATGAACAGTCTAATTTCCTCAAACGGGTTGGCTTCTTACGAGCGTAATGCCTGGTACCTGACTCACAACACGCATTCCTGAACACCCATTACCGCGTACCAGCACACCTAAGGATCTTTAACAATTTGCTCCAGTACTTATTCAGTGCCAAATCGGCTGAATTCGTTTTTATCCATATGCACAACGCATTTGAGCGGGTACCAAGCAGGAACTTGGTGGATAAGGTTACCGCTGTTGGAATCTATAGCCTCATTTGCAGTGGTTCAGGTTGTACTTTTGTGCCGTAACAAAATAGGCAGAGTAAACGTCCACAGCCCCCAACCTAGAGCAATATTTGTGCAGTTTCCAAAGCGTCATCATCGGCCCGTTGATCGTTGATGTACGGAAACGACCTAGTGGATGTTATAAGTTCCGGCGTCCCGTAGCTTTTTGTGGATTATCTGAGAGTAGCCTGCTCTCTTAGCCCTGCGGATATAAGTCGAACCACAGACGGAATTCTATTCGACCTGAAAGCGCTGGAGCACTGATACACCCGCTGGGACACGTCGCTCTTAGCCGCGAAGTGCAGCTTCCTTCTGGTTCGTTGCACAATAGCCCCAAGGACCAGTCACTTCCATGATAAACCTTAACCTACTACAATCTGATGGAATAATTACTCGTCCACTATTCTGGCCCACTGGTTTCCACTGAGCACACTACTAATGCAGCGGTCCAGGCCCGCCGTAGGATGTGTTTGTTCTTTAAGACACTGAAGGTGAAAGTTCGATGGCAGAGCTATTCCCTTCACCAAATCATCCGCTGCCAACACATTACGCATTAACTTAGAGTAATACACAAAAAGGCGTCGTTAGCAAATATAAAGGCTGAATTTGATAAAGGAGTACTGTGTCCTACTGCGCAATTCTCTAACGCGCTACGCTGTAAAGCTCTTCAATTGGAATTGCTTTGGCTTAGAAGAATAAAACTGGACGTCTGCACTCCATTCCACATGCTCCACAAGCAAATCCAGGGTACTAGCCTGAGAACAGGTTTCAACTACAGTTTGACAGAGAGTAGCTAAAATGGTACTAACGTAGTAAAACGCGAAGGAACCAGTACCCAGGCACATTAAAAATTTTACCTGCTGCGCTGTGCGACATTAAAGAACAGGTTTCCGTCCTGGCTTTGTGAGTGCAAACTACCTGACGGGTTTCGTAGGGATTCGCAGTTTCGTAAACGTAAAGCGACTATCCAGCTACTGAGACTGATCATCAGCGAAGAGGTGGGTTCGAAAACGGACTAGCAGCATTATGAGCTAATACACCCAAGATTTTCTTTTCTCTCTTATTCTAAAGGATAACATCGTCTGCACGGAACAACTTTGAGGACATTCCTGCGAAGCTCACGTGGCCACGGAAGCAACACAGAATAATAAACTCATCAGCATTTCGTAATCATAACAAATTAAGAAACCCAGAAAACTATTCAGATCAATTCAAACCACTTGCGTCAACCGACTTCAATAGTTCCAAACACTTGCTGTCGACTCTGAAAAAGACCACCACACGGCCATGGGAAACAAATTGGCGAACCACGACTGCTAATAACCGCTATGACCATTGGTCAGATGCAACCTTGTCAATATTCTGTCGCAGGTTGGCAGTGTTTTTTATCACGTGGTGGGTTTTCGCCTGGCAAGGTTTCACTCCACAAAAGTCACAAATATCTGTTAACAGCCCTACAATGTGGTGGATATGCCTCGCCACCTAATAACGTCACTGCCCCAAACATGCATTGGCAATTGGACCTAACCAATTTCATAAATCCTGTGCATATATCTGTTCTCGTACGATGCGGCCTTCATATCTGATCAGTGAAGTGCCAATATGCTTGAAAGACTTTTGCAGTACTTTCCTCACGCTTCCCTAGCCTGAACCGCACGGTGTGCACATTCTAATCGTTCTAGTTACTTGCCAGTATACTCCCCATTAATGAGCTATTACCTGTCGCTACATCTCACATTCCGCGAGGATGGACTACATTTAAACGTTGGGCCATGTGGGTCCACACTACTGACTAAATCTATACTACTCCCGCCCATGGTCCTGCTACTTATGCTATTATGTACATTATTGCACCGTGATGACCATGCTCAAAAAGCGCGCCTGGCCTTGTCAAGAATAAAATATTTATTTAGTTATTTAACTTACTACTGGCTTTCTGGCACGTAACTCCACATACCCAACTCCAGTGCCTCTGATATTTGCCGTAAATTTGCGCTTAACTTACTACTATTTTGCTATCAATTGACTTGCTTCCGCTACCATAAGTTCACAACCTTATTAGGCTTACTAAATAAATAAATAACTACATTTTATATTTTTGGTGTTAAGCAAGGCACCCCAACAATGCACCAGCAAATAGGTACAAGCAAACCTGTAATTAGCACATGTGAGCAACTTTGTCTTGACATTGGAAATAGTAACAAGTGAAATGAGGTTGTGATAATTGTTCGACCTCACAACTGAAAAGGATTGTTAATGGAATTGTAAAAAGGTTGCTACGCACGTTATGTGATACTGGAATAATTTCCTAGTAAACGTTGTGACCTGAAGCAGACCCGTGTGCTGTTAGCTGTTAACCGCCTGCTGAAGTGTACGGTGCGTTCTGTGGTTGCATTGGGTTTCAGTCCTGGTCACTTAAGCGATTTATTTTTGCAAGGGTAATTATACGTGTTGCCAATTATGAACATTCAGTTGTTGAAAGCTTGTTCCAGTCCTGTGAAATTGTCTGTGGGAAACTTGGAAAGAGACGCAGCAAACAGGAGCAGGCCAAAAAGAAATGCAATGAAAATGCATGCGAGGAAACGAATGGAACGCAACAAAACGTTGTGACTTGAAACGCTATGAAAACTGTAGTTTTGTCGGAATGGTCATTCAAACATATTATACGTGCGAATAAATGACGGGAAAACGTGAAGCTTCGAGGTGGGGTTGGTGTCCTGTTTGCAGCTGTTTACTGTTATTGTGCTGTGTCGCGCAATGTTGTTAATTCTAATGTGGTTGCGAGTTGTTAGTAGCACAGGCATGTTGTGTGATGGAAGGTCAGGGGCTAGCTGGGCCGTGAAGATGGGTAAATGTAGAGTGGAGCTTTGTAGCTACATGGCTGGTGCCCTGCGCGGAAGTGGTGGGGAGCCAATAGAAAGCAGAGCATCAATACAAGGCTGAGGCCAGAGGCGGTGGAGACGGGTAGGTGAAGTTGAGTTACAGGAAGAAAGTAGGCGGCTGAGCGGCCCATCCCCAGCATAGAATCACGGTGGTAGAAGGTTTAGAGACCATTTGCGGCCAAGATAATAACCCGTGGAAGGAAGCGGATGGAGGATTAGAATCTGCATGGCTGCTGCGCTGCATTGCGTGTTGTTAGTGTCGTTGCGGTGGACCTGAGGAAGAGATCACCTTTTTTGAGTTAGAGCCAGTAGCCTGTAAAGATGTGGTAGGAATGAGCCACAGTCTAAGTGGCTACCCGTGGCGTATCAGTCACACAAGTGACCAAGTCCTAACCGAATGGCTCTACCGCCCATTGTTACTCTTTATTCTAGCGCCACCTTCTCTGTCCAGCAGCGGTTAGTCGCCATAGGCTTCGTTCAACGCTGCGGATATCTGGAGCTGGCTAGAATTCACTCCATCCCTACAGCGATTATTCGCTTGGATTGTTCGTAAAACGGCTCAGCTGGTTTGGTGACCTATTCTGTTCAGCCGTAGGATCCATTAGTAACGGAAGGCTTAATCCGGATGCCAGTGCTGGCTACTGACCTCTCCTACAGCCGTTATCTGCCGTTCGCCTTACTCTCGTCAACACTTTTTGCCAACCGTTAGTCGTTGTTGGCTCCATGCATCTTTGTAGCTTAGAAGGAGCCACTCCTTTACACTCTAACCTTTGTTTTCCTCGAATGTCTGTCTCCCTAACCTTCGCTTTCTTGTCGATTTGTTAACTGAAACTGTAGGTATCCACTAGTGACCAAACACCCTGATGATATGGCTACACCAGCCACTGATACTAACTTTCCTAGCGCCATTATCTCTGTTTAGCGGCAGCTAGTCGCCATAAGTTCCATGCAACTCTGCGGATATCCGGAGCTCGCTGTGAGTCATTCCTTTTCTGCAACGTTTATTCTCTTGCATCACAACGCAGGTGGTTCGGTGACTTATCGTGTGACACTGTAGGTATCCACGTGTGACTGAATTTCTTAATCGAGTGGCTACAGTTGGCCGCCGATGGTCTGCACACCAACGTTTTTACCTCGGTTATCTCACCTTCAAAGCCTCTAGCTACCGCCATCTGGTGTACTCTCCTCGCATTTCCGCGTATATTCGGGGCTTTTTGAGTACCACTCCTTATCTTTCCAAGTGCTTCCTTGTGGACGGTTTGTAAAACATATTTTTGCTGTTTTGTTGACCTATGCTTTGACACTATTATCCATTAGTAGCTAGAATGCTTAACCCAACTAGCACCGTTGACCAATGAAACCAAGTCCCTTAGCGCCATTTCTTGATAGTATTACCTTCGACACTTAGTCCTCCGTACATATCCATTTAATCCTAGCCGACTTTTATTGTGCTCAGTTCCCTATCCTCATATACCCGTGTGACTACTGGTTACTATGTGGTCTTGTATACTTCTCACTCTGTGAAGTACAGCTAAATATCGCCACACGGTCCCTGTATCTTCTGGTTTCCGAAAGCAACCAATCGTGACTACATACCCACCTTCTGGTCTTTGGTTGAATTCCAACGCCGTAATCCAATAACTCGTGGATTTCTTACTGGAACCCTGCTCTTCATCCTCATGAAAGTAATTTATCCTTTGGGCCATGCCGTCTGCTGTGTAATCAGAAAACTTTTCCAGCCTAATATCTGTTACACATTGTACACCAGTTGTCGCAGGTAAATGTCTTAAAGTAGGATTTCCCCAATGCTTGGTACCAAGACTGTCCATTTTGGTCTACTCTAGGCCTGTTCCTCTCTTTGCCTTTTCCCATAGATCGTGAACATCTTCGAGATCCGGCATTAAAATGAGAAACTGCCCCCGTCTGAGCTGAAAGGAAATAACCAACAAGGACTTACCTGAACTATTACTTCACCTCAAAACCAACCAACTGAACCCAACACTTCAACCACCGAC
>OX104063.1:255065642-255127765 GCA_944474145.2 Dicrocoelium dendriticum
AAGACCATGTGCCGAAGCTACGTTTGAGCGTCCAAAGCATGCGCAGTCCGTTACGATATAGCCTGTTCGTGTTGTCCACGGACTTCAAATCGTAGAGCGAGAGTACACCTAGGTCCTTCACGGAGGGTGTGGGATATAGCGGTTGGCCGTCAAGCGTGTAGGTTCGGCCGTCAGCACTCTTCCTCAGGCTCATAAATACAGACTTGGCTGGTTTATCTGGAGCAGCTCTTCTGCAGACCCTGTGGATAGGCGTTTGAGGTCTAGCTTAAGTAGACCACAGACATCGGGAGCGTCAATTTCTCTCTAAATCTTCATGTCGTCCGCAAACAAGGCACATGGCAACCGGAGAAGCTGAGACGGATTATTGATATGAATCAGGAACAGAGTGGGCCCCAGCCAAGTGCCTTGGGGCACTCCACTTGTAAAGGGATACCACTCAGTTAGATGGTTTTCAAGCTGTACACTCCACTTTCGTCTTACAAGAAATTCGCGGATCCACCGTTGCAGTGAGCCACTGATACTACACATTCTGAGTTTGTGAAAGGAAACCTCATGGCTGACGTTTTCGAAAGCATTAATAAAATCAATGAATATCACATCGACGGACTTCCCCTTGTTTATTGCCTTCAACCACTCAAGCCTCGTCACAAGCAGGTTCGTATTGCATGAGCTACCTTGCATAAAACCGTGCTGCGCGGGAGTCAGGACCTCGTCGGTCAGTAGCAACTGCAGCAATCCCTAATTCAAGAGTTTCGTAGCAACCGTTGCCAAATTATGTGTCAGACAATTTGGCCTGTAATTGTCTACTTTGCTAGGGTCGCCGCCTTTCGAAATAGGCTTTATCGCCGAACATTTCCAGTCAACCGGCAACAAACCTTCGGACAGCGACCTGTTGAAAAGGTCAGTCAAGTCAGGAGAGTGGGTGGTTGAAAGTGACTTGCGAACCAGGGAATGAAGCCCATCGGGTCCGGCAGGTTTGGTGCCGTCAAGGTTGGCGAGTAGTTGAGCTACCACTTCACTGCCGCAATGTAGACTATCGAGTTCGGTAAAAGCGGTACATGTCGAACTCGGAACAGACACTTGGTTATTCGCAAATAAAGAAGCGAAGTGCGTCGCCAAAACAGACGCACCTGCAGGGTTGGAGGTTAGGGGCTGCTTATTCGTGCAACCGAGCACTGACCACTTCACTTGTCGCCTTCAGCGTCGCTTTTACGTATGCAAAGATGCTCATTGGGGCGGTATTCACGGCTAATGCGAGCTGCTCTTCGAAATGGCGTTTATTCTTTTTTGCACAGTTGCAGAGGTGCCGGTGCCATTTATACCCTTCGTAATCATTGGCAGAGCAGGGTAGGAGGAATTTATCCCAAGTCTGCGCCTCCTCCCAGCCAGGCTTCCATACTCCTTGTCAAACCAATGAGGCTTGCTCGGTCCAAACTTCTGACAATTCAATGGCATAAATAGGGAACACAATTAAGTCAATCTCACTTTTATAAATATCCAAACAACTTCCCCAGATGCAGCTTGTGACAGAGATTAATTCAGTTGGCTGGCGGCTTGAGCTAAAACATTAAAGCAAGTTTTCCAGTAGTTGCGACCTGGTTGCAGAGGATATGAATACGGCAAAGTTAATTCCATATCAGCTATAAGTACTGAGTGGTCGCTCGTAGCCAAGGGCTTGTTAGTGGCTTATAATGGTTACTACGACTAGTTGGCGGATTGAAAATATCAGAAGGTGTGCACTAACAAAAATGAAGTATAAGTATTGAGGCGTGTTCGTTGTGTATCAGTACAGTAAAGACATAAAAAAGAGAGGCCGGCCCTAAGAATACAATGTACGAAATAGAATTTAATAGTGTAACTCAAAAATAAGGTAATGAGAAAGTGGTGACTTATCTCACAGCACAAATCCTGTTCGTGGGGAAATTGTAGGTCGCGGCCTGTCCGGTCGTGTGAGGATTGTCTTGTCGTCGTGGGCGTAGCGCTTTTTGTGACGGTTGTCAAAGCACCAGTCGGGACGGTCGTGTGGCGTTCGTTGTAGTCGGTCGGGTGTGGTTGTCGATGTACTATACGGTTTATATAATGCTTCATTCAGGCGTTCAAACATGTGGGCCGTAAGTAGTACGATGTGTGAATGTAGGTCAAGGGGAAGAGAAGTACACACTGTGAGAATGTGGTATCCGAGACAACCTCGATAAGAATGAAACAGTTTTGTTATGTTGACCTCGGTCGTGATGTAGGGCAAGCGACTTAAGTACACGATGTGAGAAGGTGGTATCCGAGACAATCTCGATAAAACTAGTAGTTTTGTTATGTTGACCTCGGAGTTACGTACACGTGCACGTGGTGATGAAATCTTCCGTTCCGAAGATAGTGTAACGGAATTAAAAGTGCATGTGCAATGCGACCTCACAATACCCTCCTCCTTGAAAAAGGGTATGCATCGGGGCCTGAGTTGTGTCAGCCTGCAACAAAACGGTCAGGCCAATGTACCTGTCTTCCAGATCGCGTGGTGCGTTCTTGATTTCGTCCCGGAATTGTGGGTGGTCGTGTATTGTCGATCGTCAGCGTCTTGGCCTTGTCAGTGCGTGTTGGATCGTTGTCCGTGTGGTATGTCTCCACTGAATCCGTATACGCCGGTTTCAAACGATCTATGCTGATAGTATCAGGTTTGCCACGCCATAGAATGGTGAAGTATTTCTCTTGGCGTGAAAGTACCGGAAATGGGCCCTCATAAGGAGGTTGTAAAGGTTGTTTTACCCTGTCAGTGCGAATGAAAACATGGGTACAGGTCGAAAGTTCTGGAGGAATGTGGGGTAGTTTTGTTGTGAAAGTGGATGCGCAGTATTGTAGTTTGCTCATGTGCGTTTTCAGACGAGCCACATACGTTGGAGGGTCACTGAGTACTGCTGTGTCAGGTGTGAAAAATTGGCCGGGTATACGTAATGTTGTGCCAAAGACCAACTCAGCCGGTGAACAGTTCAGTGTTTTACGAAACATCGTGCGTATGTGAAGTAGGATGAGTGGGAGTTGTTCTGTCCATCTAGCTGAATCACCGTTTGCTTTGAGAGCGGTTTTTAAGTGTCGATGAAAACGTTCGACTAAACCGTTCGCTTGTGGGTGATAGGCCGTTGTACGTATACGTTTGCAACCGAGTAGTTCGGTCAGTTGCTGAAAAAGATGTGACTCGAACTGTGAACCTCGATCAGTGGTTATGTAGGAAGGGACACCGAAAATGGCAATCCATCTGGTAATCAGTGCGCGAGCAATAGTTTCTGTCGATGTGTCCGCAATAGGAATGGCTTCAGGCCATCGAGTGAAACGGTCTATACAAGTCAGAATGTATGAATTTCCGTTTGAATGGGGTAGTGGACCAACTATATCAATATGAATATGGTCGAATCTGCGATCTGGTTGTGCGAAAGTACCAGTATCAGAGTGCGTATGCCGAACGACCTTAGAACGTTGACACGGTATGCAATGTTTAGCCCATTTGCGTATGTCCACGTTCATATTCGGCCAAACAAAACGTTGCGCTATTAAACGAAGGGTCGCGCGGATTCCAGGGTGAGAAACGTTATGAAGGGCGTTAAATATTTCTCTACGCATAGGTTCGGGTACCCATGGTCTGGGGTTATTTGTCGCCATATCACAGTCAATAGTACCTGGTGCCGAAGGTATCGGAAATGGTCGTATCTTCAACGATGAGGATTGCTTATCCGTATGCGTCGGTAGTGGCATAGCTTTCTGCAGTCGTGCCATGCGTTGGAAATCGATGGAGGATATACCGGTGATCTCGTCGACAGCCGGTCGGGACAAGTTATCCGCTACAATATTACTAGCACCAGTTATGTGTCTAATGTCGCATGTGAACTGTGAGATGTAATCGAGATGACGAATCTCACGAGGTGAATAGCGGTCGGGCTTAGCAAGGAAGGCGGAGACTAACGGCTTGTGGTCAGTAAAAACACAAAATTCACGGCCTTCGAGAAGATGTCGAAAGTGCTTAATAGCTAGATAAATGGCTAAAAGTTCCCGGCCAAAGGTGCTATAGTGAGTTTCCGTCGTCGTCAATTTTTTGAGAAGAAGCCAATGGGTTGCAGTTGATTATTAACGTGTTGATTCAGGACTGCTCCGACGGCTGTATTGGAAGCGTCGGTGTGAAGAGACAACGTTGCGTCCGGACGGATATGAAACAGATTCAATTGATTTTTAAGAACGCTTTTTATTTGCGTGAAAGCTTGCGTAGCGGCATCGGACATTTCATAATGTTTCTGAGGTCCAACCAAGAGATTTGTTAGAGGAGCTAAAATCTCGGCTGCATGCGGGATGAAACGTCGGTAATAATTAATCATTCCCAGAAACCTCTTGAGTTGGCGGAAGGATGTCGGGGAAGGATACGTTGTGAGCGATAACGAGTTGTGATCTGTTGGTGTCAGACCAGTGCTATCGATTCGGTGACCTAGGTAATTTAATGACGGAACTCCTAGGGTGCTCTTTCGTAGGTTGATGGTGATACCAAATTTGTCTAGACGCTGAAATAACGTACGCAAATGTTGTTTGTGCTCTTCTGGTGTCTTACTGGCTATTAAAATATCGTCCAAGTACGCGAAAACGAAAGGTAGACCATGTAAGACTTGATCAATAAACCGTTGAAAAGTTTGCGCAGCGTTACGCAATCCAAAAGGCATACGTAAAAATTCGAACATACCGAACGGAGTAGTAACTGCGGTCTTATGTATATCGTCAGGATGCACCGGAATATGGTGGTATGCTCTGAATATATCGATGTGCGAGAAGATTACGCTACCAGCAATGTTCGATGTGAAATCCTGTATATGTGGGATGGGGTATCTGTCGGGCACTGTAACATTGTTTAGAGCTCTGTAGTCGCCACAGGGTCGCCAGTCATTTGGATCTGATTTCGGTACCATGTGTAGAGGTGATGACCAAGTGCTTTGTGAGGGACGTATTATTCCTAATTGAAGCATGTGTTGGAACTCAGCCTTAGCTATTTTCATCCTATCAGGATTCATTCGACGTGGCCGAGCGTACACTGGATTACCTTGGGTTACTATGCGATGGGTTACGTCGTGTTTAATCTCCGTCTGATGGAACTTCGGTTTTAAGAGAGCGGGAAAATCACGTAAAATTGCGGAGAATGAAGAATCAAACATATTCGCGGTAAAAAGGCTTGGTGGGGATGATGGCATTGTAGTAGTCTGACCAGTAACAGGTAATCTGGTTGTCAAATCTCGGAGACAACGATTGTTAAGATCGACTAACAATCTAAAATGGGTCAAAAAATCGGCACCAAGTAAGGGCTGTTTGACATCCGCTACGATGAATACCCATGTGAAAGAGCGACGTAAACCAAGGTTCAGAGTTAAGGAGCGTTGTCCAAAAGTGGAAATACACGTACCATTAGCTGCAGTCAGTCGTAGTGAGCTCTGTTTGAGGGCATGCTGGCTTTGAGAAGGGGGTATGACACTGATGTCCGCTCCCGTGTCGATCAAGAAATGTAGTCCGGATGTCCGGTCCTGTATGATCAGTCGGCGATTGGTATGTGTCGGGCAGATCATGGTCGCCTCGCAGATCCGCCCTATTCGTTTCCCGGAGCCTTAAAATCCACTCTTAGTTGTGACTTAAATGTGCAGGGGTGTCTACATTTCTTTGCCTCTGGTCCAAATGTCTGATGGTACCAACAAAATGCGGGGTTCAATGCCTGACTAGAGGAAGAAGTATGTGAGTAAAAACGTGAAGGAGATCGGGGGAAATTACGGCATTTGGAGTTGCGGGAAGGAGATCGCAATCGACGTCTGAAATGAGGTGCCCTAGAGATGCTCATCTCATTTAGCTGTTGTGACAATCGTGTTATCCGATCTGATAAATCGTTATTTGATGGGCCGGGGGTATGGTGGTCTAGCGAGTTGACCTGCGGTTGGACATCCAGTATACGGTCCGCCATCATTGCCAACTTATCAATTGGAACTTCCGTTACGGATGGGGCTAGAATGGCTTGGACATGTTGAGGTAGCCGTTTTAAAAATATTTGGGTGAATAGACCAGTGTCTATCTTTCGTTCTCCCTTAACGCAAATCAAACGGCGCAGGAGTTGCGATGGTGTCAGGTCTCCCAGTGCTTCATCTGCTAGAAGTTGTTCTAGCCTTTTGTGTTCTGAAATTGAGGTACGACGGATTAGAGCATCGCGGAGCTGTTGGAATGGAGTGATGGGGTCGGGAGATAACAAAATATCTCGAACATCGGCAACTACTTCTGATGGTAATGCGGCAAGCACATGATAGAACATTGTCATCTCCTGTGTAATTCTGCGGAGGGCAAATTGTGCTTGAACTTGCGTAAACCAAATGGCCGGATCGCTGTGCCAAAAAGGTGGTAAGTGAAGTGACACTACGTTGGTTTGAGGTTCGTTACTGTCATCCATCTTATATGAGTTCGTGATGCTGCCGTTTGGATGTATGAGAGAAATTCCCTAACACACGATAGTTTACTGCAGTTGGTTTCTGCCTACTTGCTTACGTCGGGGTCACCAATTGTTAGTGGCTTAGTAGGTTACTACGACTAGTTGGCGGATTGAAAATATCAGAAGGTGTGCACTAACAAAAATGAAGTATAAGTATTGAGGCGTGTTCGTTGTGTATCAGTACAGTAAAGACATAAAAAGGAGAGGCCGGCCCTAAGAATACAATGTACGAAATAGAATTTAATAGTGTAACTCAAAAATAAGGTAATGAGAAAGTGGTGACTTATCTCACAGCACAAATCCTGTTCGTGGGGAAATTGTAGGTCGCGGCCTGTCCGGTCGTGTGAGGATTGTCTTGTCGTCGTGGGCGTAGCGCTTTTTGTGACGGTTGTCAAAGCACCAGTCGGGACGGTCGTGTGACGTTCGTTGTAGTCGGTCGGGTGTCGTTGTCGATGTACTATACGGTTTATATAATGCTTCATTCAGGCGTTCAAACATGTGGGCCGTAAGTAGTACGATGTGTGAATGTAGGTCAAGGGGAAGAGAAGTACACAATGTGAGAATGTGGTATCCGAGACAATCTCGATAAGAATGAAATAGTTTTGTTATGTTGACCTCGGTCGTGATATATGTCAAGCGACTTAAGTACACGATGTGAGAAAGTGGTATCCAAGGCAATCTCGATAACTAGTAGTTTTGTTACGTTGACCTCGGAGTTACGTACACGTGCACGTGATGATGAAATCTTCCGTTCCGAAGATAGTGTAACGGAATTAAAAGTGCATGTGCAATGCGACCTCATAGGCTACAGGATCCTAGCGTCACGCACTCGTTTTTCGTAGCTCCTTAACGTCAGATCGAGGCGGGACGGGGATGAACTTGTTGTTATTCGTGTTGGCTTTCATATGTGTTGCGTTGCACCAGCTTCAAGTACCAAATCCACGAACTTTGCTTCAACCTCACTATGTCCATGCATCAAACGCACATCACGCCATCGTATTCGAAGACTGTTAAAATGGCCCATAAGTAGAATGTGTGAACGACTTATGCAGGTCCGAGGAATGGACAGCCAATCCAAACAACGACTCAGGGGACTGCGCTAAACTGCGCCCGCAAGCAGTTCTCCGCACCTGAGGCGGACGGAGCATGAAAGTAGCTCACATATACCATCGTCACTGCGGTAGGTGCTCACAAGTCTCCCACGCAGGGAAGACCGGATGTAAAGCAAGACATTACCGTGGGCATTCTTTAGTCTATCGAATCGGAAGCACTAGTAACCATTGAGTTCATGTTCTTGGGTGTATAAGTCTTCATGCAGCCATGTCTCTGCGAGTCCCACTACGTCTGGCAGCTCAGACGCCCTTATTCCTAACACCGTAAACGTTTGTGAAGGCTACTCGCAAGCCACAGCAGGAGTCGCCGTGTGTGTTTAAAGTGTGAGCAGCCGGTTTATCTTGATTCAGCGATTGTTGGAAACTTCCCGAATATCTACGATAGGAAGCTACGTTTCCTCCTCACCGGTGCTTCTTTTCAGCACAATGATGGCAGGCTTGAGCCGCTCCCTCTCCTCTTGGTCCAGGTCTGGACGATCATGGATCTTCAAACCTTTCAGCCTACTTAGGCGGGACATGATCAGGCTTGGACTGGCTTTGTCCACAAAAGTAATTCTCATAGGCAGACTTCGTTGGCCACCTTGCTTTTTAAGACGGTTACTTTGCCTCACTTTTACCGAGTCCCTACCACCTTCGAGGAGTCTGTCAATTATACCCTGGAACTTAAACGCCCAACGTCCCTTCGTAATTTCCTTCTTTGTTTTTTCTACTGGCCTTCAGTAGTCAAACATTCACCTGCTGGGACATCGGTGTCCGTTGGACACAACAAAGGTAAACAATTTATGTAAGATGAAACGGATTCTCACATCGGTTGGACTTCGTTTCGGTGAGTTTGCACGGGTAGAAGAGGACGACTGAGCTGAAACCTGAAGGATCTTCGGGGTAGGTTATTAGACCAAACACACGGAGCTTTTCCCAATGAACCGCTTGGGCCTACACGTCGGCTTTACTCGTCCTGACTGTATCTTATTTCCTCAATTTTCACATTTGTTTTGGGCAAAATCGTGTTGGATCTCGCGAACACAATGAAAATGCTCAACTGATAACCCAACACATGAATGTGGTATTTATCTTGGCACAAAACAAACGTGAGGGTATTTGAACGGTTTCCGACTAGTTTGGAGCAAGTACCGCAGGATGACTGCTTCGGTATTGTGAATAATCCGAAAACAGGATGGCGGCCAATTTACGGAGAAAATGGCGATAACAAGATCGTGGAAAGCAAGCGATGAAAACAAGTATTTTTGGTCCGAATTTTTAGTATTAGAAATGAAACTGACTTGTACCTAAATTTCTACAAAATACTTCCAAGAAACACAAAAAGCTAAAACAATGATATTTTCATCATATTCAAAATGTATATATGTATATATATATGATGACTAAGCCACGCTGAAGACAACTAAGCGCATAATTTCGGCTGCACAATGAAGTTACTATGATGCACATGTTGTCGTCATCAACCGAACCGGCAATTTGCCCAAACCTCCAACGAAGGAAGCTCAGCCTATTGGGGCTAAATCGCACTGTGTATCCTAATTTGTAATTGACTCTGGAAAAAGTTACATAGGCAGATCCAATAGAACGCTGACTTCCCGAATAAAGGAACATGTACCAAGACTGGTTCAACGTAAATTTGCGCAGATTGCCTACACTAGTCAGACTCCATGTTCGAAGAGACCGCTGGCTTGCTCGATAGGCAAACACCTAATAGACTCGGGTCACCAATTAGAGCTGGGCTCAGCGTTTAAAGTTGTGTTACGCCACACTAATCCCCGCTTCCTTCGGTTTGCTGAGGCTGTCGCTATAAACCGGATTAAGCTAGCCTTGTTTGTTCAGAAACAATTATTTTTCAACCTAAAGCTGCCTTCGAAGTAAGTGGGAACTTCTATCATTCGGTTGCACCTTAAGCTTGCACCCACTGTTATCTATATCTATGCATATCGGTTATAGTTAATGGTACTTAGGAGACAAACGAAGCGCATGCATCTACCAGCCTTCGTCTTCTTTCCGTGCTTTACAAAATGTTGAAGGGAACTAACTGCATTAAATTTTTATTTTGTTTTCTCCCGTAGTGTTATGCTACCGAAATGAATATAGAGCATATTTGCACTATTTTGTGCAAGTGTAGCAACTCTGATTAAACACCATTGTTGTTGTATTATCAAAAATCGATCGAAATCTTTTTACCATTGTAAACCGCCGTTTGTCACACCTCTGTGTAATTACTCACTCTAATGTTCTGAAATAGTATCCAGGATATGGCAGCGTTTAACAATATTAATCTCTCAGTGAAAGTGAAAAGCGAAATGACAATTTTTTCTCGAGGGCCAGTTCTTTTCACCCGCGTTCAAAAACGCAGTCTGTCTTCAAGCCTATGGAGGTGGCAAATATTGATCTAACTGCTTCACAGATGGTAGCCGGGTTTTGAAGTAGGTGACGGTCTTTAACTACCACCTAAGTTATAAAACGTGAGGCATTTTCGGGTATATGATGATGAGTTTAAAAACAAACGCCTAACATCACATTTTATTTGAACACACATCGGTGCGTTATTCATTCCCATCACTGACGTTGTTTGCTGAGTTAGGAAAACCTTGTACATCTCCAATATAATTGTGAAATCTCCGACATTTCTATATCTCGCCATCAAATATCTGGATTTTTGGTTGGCTAGACATCTGTCTTACGGATCAGGGAGCGTTAAAGTTCTAAAAAATTTAATGATCTTGTTCTAGTTCTATTTGTAGCCCATGGTATCGGTTTCATAAAATTGTGTTGCTGACTCTGTAATGGTTAATAAGTTTCATCTCTATGTTATGTAAGTAAGAATTACCTTTGCATTGTAATAAATGTTCAAGGAGCGTACAGCTTTTATTTAGACCTCGTAGCCAGACAGACTCAATTTGAAACTGCTCTCAACGTTTACATTTCGTTAGTTTGTATGTGCCATTAAAATACGTTTGGTAAATGACCTCTGTAAATTTTTTTATAAGTAACTAATAATGATGTGTCAGCAGTACGCCGTAACGGCGTTTCGCTGCTACGCCACCACCACCAGTTGCGCTCGGGCGGAGTATACCGCGAGAACGCCCATCCCTACGCGGATTCGAACCGGGTGACCTTATGGTTGCAAACCAAAAGCGTAGACCACTAGGCCATCGGCCGAGGTAAATTTTTGTTACTTTTCATATCTAACATTCGCGTGCTGGCATAGATGAAGTTGCAGTATTTGAATAGAGTACGTATGAAAGATTTCAAGTGTGTCATAAAAAGGTATGAATTATGTAGCTTATGTTACGAACGCATAGTCTGGCTTGAGTTAATTGATATTAGGCTTGTTCAAAAACAGAATTTGCAAGAGTACGGGATCCGTTTGTCTCGAGTATACGGCCGTATTGTCATACTTGTGTTTTAGGTTAATTGGACCAATCGCAGATCAAGCAACCATATGATATAATCTTTGGCTTTTTGTTCGGTTACATTATTAGCCACCTCTCAGACGACTCATCAAGAGAATCAATATCTTGAAAGAACGATCTTGTGCTTTGAACCGCATCCCATAGGAGTTTGTATACCAAGTTTTTGTCATCAGCATACAGAAAGTGTTGACCATTTAGATGGGCATGTCAATATGATTCATATAGAGACTCAAATACAAAGAGACAAGTACCGTTCTTTAGAAGAAGCCGCTAGTAACCGGGTCATGAGAAGAGTGGTGTTCACCTAAAGGGACTATTTGAAACCGACTGCTCGGGTTCGAGGAAATACAGATTAAAAGCGCCTTCCGGATTTCAAAGGATTCATCCATTCTCCATAAAAGTTGGTATGGTACACGGCCAAATAACTTTCTAAGTCTTAAATAAATTTATTGTTCCATAATGGGGATTTATTGATTCTGAAGTGAAGTTATGATAGTGTCCCCAGCAGGACGCGAAGGAATATCTATCAAGGAAAACATGCTTTGTTGTGGTTAACTAGTGCAGAGCATGGAGAGACAATATCATGGTTTTCTTGATTAATTTATCAAACAGAGTAGCGATTGTGAGAGTATGATGAGTCGGTCTGCATTTCGCAACATTTTGTTTGTTACGCTCCTCAGGGTATATGAAGATGAATTAGCTGTTCCAGCGATTATGAGAATAACTAGTTTGTGCTGATGCAGTGAACATGGAAGGTATGGCCATCCAATTTTTAATCAGGTTAAATGATGCCGTCGCAATATAATCTGAGCAAATGCTTGATGTTTTTCAATGGCTACTTAATAGTGTTGAGAGAAATTTCGGCACCGTTTGACTTTTTGGTGTTGTAGATTGAGGCATTCAGGTACGGGGGCAGAAAAAATTACATAAGGACTGCAAACAAGGTGGTAGGCACCTCACAAATTGCAGCTGGGTCACTGGATGATATACGTTGTCCATCCAAGTGTCCCGTGAAATTTGAAGGACTGTGGTTCGTTTTATGATGAACAATAGCAACGAGTTTATTTGCTAGAGTAATTACTTCTTCCCTTTGGAGTCGTATCGCTTGTGCATATATGAACCTATTTGACCACTTGTGCACTTGTAATATTGTTGCTAATTCCCCGGTGTTGAGAAATCTTCCTAGCGATTTCCGTGTATTCTGAATGAGTAAGCATTCCATTTTATCACTAACGACGCAGAGAACAAGTTTATTTTTGGCATTACCATCGGGTATTATGAAGTGGATATTAGTGTAGTGCTGTACTGCTGTTAAACAAATACTGCAGGAAGGGGGAAAATGTAGCCCTGTTGGAAGATCGGACCAAATTTTGGTTGTCTCCAATAACTTCCTTAAATGAGATATTTTCTCAGCCAGATCGCATTCACATCTTATGCAATGTTGAAAACAAATTGGATTATTTTATGGCCACTTTCTGGAAGACAGTCTAGCAGATGGTTGTTTGATCCAGTGAGCAAACTACTGTCGGGACATCAACGTCTCCAGCTATTGTTTCTGTTTGTATCTCAGCACTGCTGCAATAGGTAATGCGCAGTAGATAGTGGCAACATCACCAGTTACGGAATTCGGAGGATCGTTACTGTATCCGAGACGTATATGATTATAAGTGATAGTGACAAGTAACCACAGAGATCAAGGAAAGTTTTCAGGCTCATGATGGTCAAGTGACATCGCTGTGAATGCTTGATGCATTTATATATAATACATCTATCCCACGCCTTGTACAAAGAGATTTTGGGATATTTCTTAGTTGTGCATGGTCAAATGTTTCAGTGCCAAATGTGTGATGCGTCAAATTTCACTCAGCTTGAAGGTTTGTGCGCGAAAACAAGTCCCAATCTTTTGATAATCACAAGAGTTTTAGATCAACACCACTTTCCAGAGACGAACAATGGAACAATGATCTATCACAAGCAAAGAAGCGGATGCTTAGCAAGTTTCGTATGATAGCAAAACTAGGAATACAACTCAGTGAATAGAAAACAAAGGTATACAGTGAAACTCGTTTTGGTGGACTCACCAGGGTTTTAACACAGAGGGAAGCAGAAATGGCCAATCTCAATGGTGTCGGTTAATTCCGCTTGTGCAACTGTCGTCGTATTATATCGTCTTTCGGGCCACAGAGCTTATGTCTAGAAATGCAGGTGGCTTGGGGCACCTTGAATACACTTTAAAGACAGGTAAATTGGGGGGCGGAAACTAAATAATTCGAATGGGCATTCCATGGCTGGTGAACATAGAGAGTAAAAGTTCTGTTGACATTCTGATCGACTGTTGGCTGGCTAACTTGAACCTGTATCCCCTCTTAAATTCGTTTTGTGGTTCAGTTGGAGTAGGTACCGGCATACGTAGTTGGGGTTATTTAGCATCTGACAAGTTATAATAAGGTCGCCACGTTAACGCCGGTACCGGCCGCTGTATAAGTATATAGCCCTCAGTCTAAGTTAATAAGGAAGACGGAACAACTATTTGACGTGCTTTGTGGCTCGGCGCTATAGAGTCTCGAGCGCTGCAAGATCTTGATTGGGCCAGGCGTGCCATGCCTTGATAGCGTATTCCACATGATGCAGCACCTAAGTGTTAGGTAACTGCAAACAGATAGGGGAATCAAAAGGCCTAAATGCATTCTGCAGCATGCCAACCTGTTGGTATCCGATACTTTGGCCTTCTTATATTGCTCTTAGCGACCCAGATTAGCCTAGACTAGTACCGCAGGTTGATGCTCCTAGGCGAATGCTTGGGGAATATTGTCTTCAAGCTTGTATGCTTTGTTCGGCTAGCTGCGAGTGCGAACAACCTTCTTCTTCTCTTAATTGAACTGGAGCAGATTGAGAAGTGACTATCCGTACGCTCTGTCTTAGTCCCGCTGCAGTGGATTGTGATCAGCTGGGCCGGCATTCGTCAGCCACATCGTAACATCATCATCGTACAGCAAGAAATCTGTGGTAATCCTAGGTGTAAGCCCGTTAATAAACACGAGAACCAGACGCGGCCCCTCCAGAACTGATACTCGTGAGTCTTCACGTTATTTATAAATCGGGTCGGGCGTAACATTACAAACTTTACCTGCAACTGTCGATCTCACAGGAAATTCCTGATACACCCAAAGACAGGATCACAAACTGCTTGCATTTCTAGCCGATGAAGCCGAACGTGGTTGTTCAATTGGGCGAAGGCTAACAACAATTCAAGATGAATGACATCTGTCCCACTGTCTTCATCGGCCGCTTCCGTCTAACTACGACGTGCAATCAGTAAGTTGATAGTGCCTACATGGTGCCCATGGAAACCTTATTTTTGCCTGCTATGATGCTGTGGCCTTCTAGATAGTCTACTAAAGCATCAGCTATGATTATCTCCATCAACTTTGAGAACTAAGGGAGGGAGACAAATGGGCGACAGTTGGCGGGTTCAGAGCGATTACCGATTTTAAAATGTGGAGTGATTATGGTATGTTTCCCCATGGTAGGCACAATTTGCTTGTTCATGCATGTTTAGACGTAAAGAGTTATGGCTGCTACGGTCAACGCCCTGGCGTGAATACAAGCGATTCCGGGAGGGCTGTTGATGTTTACCGTGAGCAATTTCTCTAACAAGTCTGTGACCGTAAAAGCAATGTTAGTGAAGGTAGAAGTTTTGACTAAGGATGTCGGTATGTAACACGGATGGACGTCTGTTTGTTAGGTTGTGGCATGCTGTATGCGTAGGGCCTTGGCTGCCTTCTCGGCCTCCTCAGATATGGTTGTAGAAGGAGGTACCTGCCATAATATCTTGCAGTTCAGTATTGTATGTTTCTCTGGGGATGCCGAGGTTTCCAAGTCGTCACGTTGAAATCGCCGGACACAAGAACGTGGTTGTAAGTTGAAGGTAAGGATTTGTCAGTGCTGTCTTTAGATGTGAACCCATTTCTAACTTGAACGATGGGGAGCGATATACGACTGCCACAAATCAGTTGTCATGGTGTATGGGACGCATAGGAAACAAAAGCTAATCGGTGGCTAGCGTCTCCAGATCATCCAGTGTTTCGCATAGTAAGTAGTTATCACAGTTTATGATAGCAGCACCTACCCTGATGAAAGGAACGTGTTGGAACAAGGACATACCCTGAATATCGATGCCAGCATTTGTTAGCCTTGCGAGCGACGAAGTCTCGATTATGGAGTGCAGATCCCAAGCGTGTGTTGCCTAGCGCAATTGAAGCTCGGTGAGGCCTTGGGTCTTCTTGTTCATGCAGAAGAGTGTTTCGGTTCTCAGCAGCGATAAAAGACACTTGTAACAAGAATGAGAGTTATTGCCGAAAGTTGTGTGGTGGACTGCTAGCCGCTTTTTGTGGTAGTATCCGCCAGTCGCATGGAGTTGGGGTCAATGGCATTGAGATCAGCCTCTCTGTAACTCAGTTTAAAAAATGCACAGTAATTGGCTGCATGGTTGTACAGGAGGATCCTCACTTCCCTCAGACCTTGTTCCCGTGGGGTTTTTGGATAAGACCACTAATTCGATTACCTACGGTGTTGCTGCTTTAAGTCGGATGACAGTTTCGCTCGCCACTTCTAACCAGAATTCGGTTGACGGTCTTTTCTAAAGTGTCTGTCAGCGTTTCAGTAACGTTAGTGCCACCTGCTTAGTTTGTAGCGCAACCTTAATTATCCTTGGGTCGTACTTTCTGTACCTTTCTGAACTTGGCGCCCTCGAGACAAAAGTAAAAAGAACTTAATTCAAGAGCAAGACCTCACGAATATAGTGCCACTGCTCCTGGTCGGGTGCCTTTGTTTGCATTCCTCGTGCTCATGAGACTAATCGACATGGTGGACTAAAATTATTTTGCATACGGTGTTCAGCCAAAATTCATATAAAGTCTGCCTTGCTCGCTTGCGCTCACTCTAGGGAACGTCTGGATATACTCGGACAAAACCAATTTCATTCTAGAGTGAAGCAGTCGAAAGCAACGCTGCTTTCACCACATCGACAGAGTTTGGCACAACCCGAAGAAGCCTGCATTCGCCAATATGCTTAGCATTCGTGTGGTATGTTAATATCTTTAAGGGTTTAATCTTAATAACGAGGACGTTTATTATGCCATTCCATTGATTTAGATTTTGCCCTTGTTTTCTTTATAATGCATTCCATGTTAATTCTAGTACCATTCTGCATATTATAGGTGGGACATCTAATTATTTTAATGTCTTTCCTTGAGTTATGGACCACGGAAGACCGAAGGATTTACCACGCATCATCGTAGAATTGCTTTTCATCTTATGGGGTCATAGTAGAAACATTAGATGCTGCTTTATAAGCGCTCTTTCATGCAACAACTTCCCTTCTGCCATTGATATTAGCATGTTTCTTGGGTTTCAGCAAAGCCTACTTTGAGAAAGTGGGTTTGAGGGAATTGTTGTGAATGTGCTGGCAGTTTAGTGTTTCGAAAAGCTTGGGCGCTTTGGATTATTGGCAGTGTTTGTTTTAATCTCGATTTTGGCTTAACATTCGACGTTTTGAGTTGGCTTACGATGGAGTTCGGTAGAGCAGCCTCTGTCAGACATGCTGTAATTCTTGATCCTACTTAAGTTATCTTGGTGTCCAGTATCTTCTCAATTACGTCTGCAACCCTTTCAGTGCTAGTATGGATTTAACTACTGGGACAGTATTGCATTTCTTACGGAGCCTAAATGAGAGATGCTTGCTGCTGATCACCCTGCACTTGCTTGGTTTGACTTTACCATATTTCGTATGAAAATACCTTGGACAATTTCCACGGGAAACCCTTAGTTTAAACCTCGCGTTGCACGTTGCACAAGCGCGTTTAGACACCGCGGCTCGGTTAGTAGCGCTCATCAGGGCACGCGAACCTTTGATGGTTTGTGCTACCCAGGCCCCTGGATTGATTGACCCAAAGTCAAGGTCAGTTTGCCGCGAAAAGTGGCTGTCTCACTGCCTCAATCTATTTCGGTCGAGCGCAGAAAGCGGATTCAGCGGTGCACTGCAAAGCACGCGAAGCTGCGTTACATGACTTAGCACACGGGGCTAATGCAGGCAATTCTGAGTGTCTCGGATGTGATGTTTAGTGGGTGAACCATGCAAAAGATTTCGTAATTTTGTCATACTGTCGTCTGTAGGAATGGTTGTAGGATCCCTTGATAGTCCTCAGCTTCTTCAAGAGAAATCGGCCAAAATTATTCTCGAAAAGCCCGAGAGTGTTATGCTTTCACAAGCAGAACTCGAAAAAGATTTTGCGGAAACTGAGAAGGGAAGTAACAGTGTGATTCACACAAGTTACATAACAAAGCGGAAAACACTAAGTAGCGCTGTCGAACGGGTTCCCAATTGCGCACGCACAAGAATGGGTGTAGAGAAGTGGAAAAACTACAACGATTGAAGCGAGGGCTAATCTTTATTGCATGCGACCACTTGCATGTCACTGCGTTACGCACAAATGCTTACAGAAAATAGTTTGTGTATGTTTCAGAAAAAGATCGACACACAATAGGAGGGACATACGCGACTTGTTTTCTTGTTGTGAGAATATGTATGTTGCGACATCACTGGAGTTGTAAATGCGTGAGGGAGCATTACGAACTAGTCTGTTTCTCAAAACTAACTGTAGGGTTAGTGTGGCAAGTGTGAAAACTGATTAGGCTAGGAGCGTCAGAGTTCAAAGCAACTATCACAATTTATGCCATTCGCAACTATGTCACATAACCCACTAGACGCAGCACATTAGGCAAACCGGTTAAATTGGATTTTGTGTCCAATATGATGACTTTAACGTCAACGCGCTTTTGAGGGAACTCTTATTTAGGCTCCGCCACCGTCCTGCGGAACGCAGAGTGTAGGCAAACAACCGTGCATTATGAAGTATCAAAAAACACGTTCAGTCATCTTATTGGGAGTTTTCTAACACCTGTTCCACTCGCAAGCTGTTGTGAGAAGTCGTCGAACAGTTCGGTAACATGATCACAAGCGCGCCAGAGCTCGAGTCACCTTGTTTCACAGGACTGGAAAATGTATGATAGTGCGCCATGCGGCTCAGAATTCCTACAATTGAAACTTAGATCACAAAAACTGGGTGTACTTTTAAGACCGCAGTAACCATCGTACTTCACACAAAGCAGGGCAAACGACACCGACAACTCGTTCACTTCTCTGCCACTATATCACGCCGTGAAACTTTACTGTTATCACTGCAATGGCATTTATTAGTATTTGATGGGAATAACGCAATAGACTATAAAAGGTCACGTGATTTTGGCTTAAATCGGCTTAGAACATCGCATCATTTTGCGGTTATAGCAGGGCTGTTGACAGTGACCAGCCGTTGTTGTCATATTTTTCACAGTTTTATGTCATTTGTTTATGGCAGCAACTAACGGGTTCAAACTAACAGCAAATGACCTTCAGCTGTTTAATTCATTACGCTGTCTGCAATTAGCTGCCCTGCTTCTTCTATCGCTGCTTACTATTCAGCGTTTCCTAAGGTAGGTTCTACCCCAGCTCCTACGTGTAACATTTGCAATTGCTCTAACAGTCAGAAATGGGATTGTCGCCTGGTAGCAGTGGTGACCTTTTGATATAACCAGCAACTAAATTGCTCGTGGTCTGTGATATAAAATACAAAAAGTCGAAAACTACTCCCTCACTCATCGCTATTTCGAATGTTCCCTTTGCGGATTTCCTTCTAATACTTCTCGATGCATCCGGTATTTCCTACCCAACGTGCAGATTATAAGTTATTAAAACCTATGCAGGGTTGTCCCATAGACCAAATTCCGATCCTTGCTGAAACCTCGGAATGAATCGTCAAAATGGTGTTACGCAATTCTGTTGAGATCATAACTGCGTAAATCTCCACATGGCGGTTTTTCTCTAAGTTTACCATAACTGGATAAAGCGCGACCTTTGGTGCATTACATTGCCGAAAGGAAAGACTTCAGAGAGGTCGTTCAAGCTGTTGTATCGTGACTCGTGTTGTTTATCCATAACCGGAAGCATACGTGCAATTATATAAAGCATAGACCGATTTCAGTTATGAGGATCCAATTGTGCAACAGATCTTTTCACTACAAATGCATAAAACGATTCATGAAGCACCGTAGTGTAGGTCCCTCAGACACCATTATTTGGATGAAATAATGTAAAGTTCACGCAAAATGTTCAGGTGCTTTGCTAACGACGCCGTACACAAGGAGGACCCAACACTCATTATGTTGTTTCATCTCAACTGCATCTTCTGCCCAAGCATTGGTCACTTGAAGATTTAGTCTCTCCGGACACACCGTAAATTAAGTTGCAAATGTAAAATAAGTAAAAATCATCAAATATAGTTGATTTTTCTAACGCAAAGAAGGATAAGATTCTTAAAGTTAGTGTGGCAACGCCTGTGTACACCTTTATCCATCATAGCCAACACTGCATACTACAGCAAAAGCTATGGGTAGTTGAAAGCTATTCAGCATGCTGTATCTCACTTCAGTGCTTGGCTCGAAGTGAGTTAAGCTGATCTACTTATGATCTGACTCATTTTATACGTACTTAAATGCAACCTACCACTAATTGTGTGCTTTCATCGGGTAGACCAGCTGCTGTGAAAGATTTTAATTTGCTAAGTAACATTATCACAATAAGTATTATTAATTCGACCTAATCTCAATCCTTGTATGCTACATCCGATTAAAATGAATTAAATAATTGGTATGTTTACATCTTGTAAGTAAGCGAGAAGAAATAAAGGCATTATGCAGCAAATTGACCTCGTATACAATGTGCTCATGATGCGGAAGAGCCAGAATGGTTCAAATTTCAATCACTTGCTGGCGCTTAACCGTTTTGCTATCTAACCGTTCGAGGCATAAGCAAATACTTTGGCAACGCATATTCAGGTGAAGCGCTTTGTTTGTAGTTGGCTTTAACAGAATGTTATTCTACCTTAAAAGTTTTTGTGAGAACTCATCACCTTAGGTATAATTTATGAATTAAATTAATGCAAAGCATCATGGCAGCTAATATTTATTCTATTCAAAATAAGAGCAGAAAAGTTCCTTAACTTTATTCATCTCTATCTTTTAATTACCTCTTTAAGTCAAGTCAAGTCAAGACGAATAGGTAATGCGACTCGCTAATTCTGCCAGCAATTATTCCACATCAGCAGTGAAGTCTGCGCAAATGGCGAATAGTCCGTAAAATTGGCACAGTAAAACAAATTACAACCGATGAGACGCAAACCGTAAGTTTACAACAATTAAGCAAAGAAAAAGAAAGATGGTAAATGCAGAAACATTGCAGGGTTTTATCAGTTTGTTAAAGCCGAACATTTGTGCATGAACAGGTAAACTCGAGTACCACACCGTCCAACGGGAAAAATATAAAGAAATTGATCTACTGGTAAATGTGCAGTAGTATAGTTCAGAATAGTGAATTTAGAATTCACAGTGACCGTTGTGTCACGCGCGTTCGTCAGCGAAAATAAGTGCACCAGTAGTCGCTGAAGAACAGGTTTTGTGCTGATAACAATTTACCGCTCAAACTTGTAAGCAGCTTACTGAAATCGAAGCGTACCATTCCCTCACTGATTTCCGCAGACGCTTGTCATCAATTCACCGAGGATGCAGCCAATGTTCTTCAACTGCAGTATTCCTAAACCCAGTTTGCAGGTATCACATGCCAATACCAATAGCTTTTGACGTTAGTGATTTTCCTCGTTACTCTTTGTTTCATGATGTTCTTTTGGTGGTGCAGTTATCGTTTCACGTCCGCATTTCGCATATGTTGATAACATGCACCCGAAAGCACACCAAGTGAAACTTCTTAGTGTTGCTAAGCTAACAATTAGATTCTTTTGAAGTTGCATGGATGGATAGAAGTTTACAAACGTTTGAAAGCTGAGTGTCATTACGCAAATGTTATAGTGGTGCTTATTCGAAATCCGTAAACATCTCTCAGATATTAGCCTTGTAGCACACGTAAAGTTGAGCAAATTTTGCATTGTTCAGGCACTACTGGTCCATTTAGAAAGATTTAGTGACAGCAACACAGTTGTAGCCAGCATCGGTAGTGTACTACCGACCAATGGATTACATGTCAGCTGGACCGAGCCAGCGTATCTTGAGACCGAAACCGATGTCATCTAACCAGAATTGTCTAAACATTGCGATCGGTTATGTCAGTTCATCCTTCTCCAAAAGCTGGAAGTATGCAACATCGGAAACTGTATACACTCAGTCGTGGTTAATCTCCTTCTACAGCAGTTGCTACCCACTCGATTTCAGAGTTCGGTTCCCAATCATACCCTGAATTGATTAACATATATGGGTGTTGAAACTGTGCTTTACTTGGTATTAACCACATAACGCGAGTCAGCAAGTTGAATTTATTACTTTTGTCTAATTACAGCGGGGCATGGCAGGAGATGAGGAATGCAAATGCTCACGATCCGCTGCAAATAGATCTACAATTTTTTTCAAATGATCGGGCACTAATGTTCTTTGCCTCAACACAGACAAGCGTAACTTGTCACATGAACAGAAAATGCCTGATTGCGCATATAAGCTTCTAGACCACATGGTGAACACCACCTCCAGGGAGCGCGACGTAGGGTCCTGATGGAATGTGGCCTTGAAGTCAGGAGAAGCCACTGAAAGAATCTTAATCCAGAGGGGCGCACCACATGGACACGCTAACCTCTACAACACAACCTGATTGGTCGCATATGTGTGATCATAATAACAAAGTGCAACAACCTGTGACAATAACACTATTATGACATGATTCAGATAAAATGCCATACCTACGTTCAGACGCTGAGTAGTATGTATTGCAAGGTTGGCGGACCCCGTAGACAATGTTGAGCAATCAAACAGTATGTCTTCCTACTAGTGAAAATTATCGATCAGAGTAGAGCTGGAACGTTAAAAAAATGTGCCAGTGTGCCATGAATCGCGGGAAGGTCAAGAAGAGAACGAATCGAATTAGCAACAGTAATGCAAGTTGGCATGTGGACTAATGCTTCAATAATCTGTGCACAACACGCGTATATACCAACTACGCTTGAAGCTCGCATATTCCCAGCTAAACGACTTTCATATGGCTGACGCAAAAACAATGACTGTAGCAGTACCGAAGCGTAGCAGGATGATTTGAATGGTCTAGGTAGAAATTCATCACATCTACAGCATGTCCCAATACTTTGGTCACTCCACTCTCTTAATACGTGACAAGCGGTCATTCCATCATAATTTCCTAACTGTTCAATGGTAGATTTTAGTCTACATCAAAATATCACACCCGCACATGGGTGTAGAACGATTGTATGTATGCATGTGTACTTACACATGTACCCATTATCGTCCATCGTAAAAACGATGGAGCAAGTGCCGATGGTAGAGTTGGAGTCAACCTACGGCACTTTACAAGGAAAGTTCACCGATCGATACATACGCTGTGTACGGCTGGCTGGAATGGAGACAGCTGTTGTCAAAATGGAAACAGCAGTACCTCATAACCCGGCTACTGCGGTAGCATTGTGATAATGCTTTAAGGCGTAACTAGCCTGAGTAAGGAGTGTGCAACAGGTGCTTAGGGTTTTCACAGTTGGTGACAAAAGTGTTATTCGCAACACCCTTTTAGTCTAAATATTACTTTTCAACCAACTACATTAGAAAATTGACAAGCTTTACAATTACGCCTTGAAAATAATAATTAAGACATTTTGGGAAAGGAGTTTTAATAAGCCAGGCTGGCTAAAGACTACTCGCCGCCGCATAGCCTATTCTTTCATTGCAGTGTTGATCCCCGTTGCCGGAAACAAGTGTGCTTACGCCGACTAATTTGTTTCAAGAGAGACCATGAGTGTTCCTTCCAACGTATGCACTGATGGGGCAATATTCTATTAGCATGAAACTTAGAAGCTGTATTTCAAGGCAATATCTAATCTTCGCAGATATTTAAAATCACGTATTGCACAAGGCGCGAAGCTCACTGAATTGCAAAAATGAATGTCAAATCATGGGATCACAGCGCAATAATGTGGGTTCCCACGCATATTGTGCACCACAAGCACGTAATTCATGTGATAATGTTTCTGACACTTTATGCTTCAACGTCCTTTTGTTTCAAATCTAGTGACCGGGCAGGCTAATCCTCTGGACCACTGCGACCGATGCACCCGTGACCGAACACCTTCTTATGATAATGCAGCACCGTTTGTGCGTATTGGGCAGGTGAGCCATAATGGATCTATAAATGCTGAAGCGAAGAGCCGAAGTATCCAACGATAATCGGTGGTGAAAACACCTCTATCTTGTAGCTCCTAGGTAATTTGTCATTGACAGTTCCCTTACAACTGGTGAGTCATGAAGTAAGTGGAATGACAGTAATCATAATTGTGTTACTTGGCAAGCACGAGGTTGAAGTCAAATGGACAACGGAATTGCCTGACCCTGGCTTGCAAGAAGTGCATAACGGTTTCATCCACCGCCGTCAGCTTTACAGTAAACATCAACAGCGACGCCTGCACCCTGTAGGGTAATTGAGCGATCAGACGTTTCTCGGGTACCAACCTTGCTTATTTCTCCCAGTGCACATTTAACCCCGACGAGCTATGCACACCATTACCCATCGCAACAATGTGCTAGTGAAATCAATCGCTCTGCATTATACATAAATGTGTATGAAGTATTTATTGCCGAAAAGAGCAGATTACAGTATTTTGTGAAAGGTTTAAGGTAGGGGAAATTTCAGTGGACATAGAGCTTTTGAGCTGCATACGTAAATATCATCCTTATGACTCCGCACCGCAAATTAATATCTTGTTGCCAACCTTCCTTACCCGAGCTACCATCACTGTCATCAATGTGCGCTACTTATAACACCATAACTTGTACAGAACTACTTTCAGTCAGCTACGGACCCGAATAGCTCATGGACTTGGCCATTTTACTCATGAAGAAAGGAGCCGATGGATGGAGCGAATTTTCATTGGGCTCAGGGGTAGTTTTCGCGCCAAGTCTGTTCGCAACATTTGTGCATGAGCATTGTAAGAACTAACAGATGGCAACACTTACAACTTCACTCTAAACTGTTTCGGCTATTGTTGTCGCTCTATGGAAGGCCCTATTGAACGGCTGCTTGCAGATGTGGTGGTTAACGCAAATACCTGCTAGCACCGGGCGAAAACGAACATCTGCCCCAGGAGGCATTAACAGTGTCTACAAAACTGCTGCAAATCTATCAGTGATATTGCCGTAACTATTTTTATTGAGATTGTGGTCAACATAAGTTGTGCATTATTTACGTGCTCAGACAGTGCGATTCGATCAGCATGGCGTGCGGTAAAGCGGCGTCCATTTGCACACGCTGTCTTTACGTGCTAGGCATTTTGATCATTGATCGGAACCTCGAAACATGGAGGTCAAGCCTGCTAGGTCCTTAATAAATATTTTCAAAACTTGCTCTCAAAACTGCAATAGAAATACGCGAGGAATCATAATTGCACACCGTGCATCCGTGTTTAGGTCTGCATTTATTTCTCAAGCTCTCGGGCGGTTGTACTACAACGTGGCCACGAAACCGATTAGATGACACCACCAAGCGCACTATTCGCCCTGGGCACCACATTCTTCCCCTGAATGCTAAACTGGTTATTTCTAGCAGCATAAAATGTGCACTCTGAACAGACATCACAACAACCTAAGTATAATGTTCGGGCACTTACCGGTGGTCTTGTGGATTTGTTGAAGTCTTTCTTTAACTGTATTCCGACAATTTTACTTTCTAGCTGTCCTAGTTTTCGGAATGCTAAAATCCTATTTTAATTGGCTGAGTTTTTTTTCATGATCGAGTAAGGCGTGGCGCACACAAATACGAAGTAGACGATGGGCCACAAATATCACTCGCACATTACTCATTGGAAATCAATCTCATATCGTTGACCAACGCCGAAATAAAATATGGCTTCGAACTCCTAACGAACTTATAACCGTACCTAGATCACATATAATTTGTGGGAATTTGAATTTCCTCCTGTCACTACTCGCTTCTAGTTTTATATGTTACACAGCCTGATGTCTGAAGTGATGTAACGGATGCGTAATCAAAGCACCTCATTTTTTGCAAACAATCAGGAAAATGTGACGGTTGTGTCAAGTAGCATTAAGATTTCCCACAACACTGATCTCTTGGTTGCTGTTCTAGCAATGCGTTCCAGAAATTGCAAACTCCCTTCTATTTACGTCATGAGGTTCTGGGTATCCACGACCTGAACTTCAACGTTCTGCATTCGCATTTCCTTTTCAATACCTGCCAAATAGCTTCGATGGGCTTATGGAGTATGGGCTCAATCTCAAGGTGCTAACACCGCCGTAACCTTCGACTGACGCAAGTGTTTCAATTGACGTATGACATGGTGCATTGTCACTTACTACGACTAACTGCCGGAGTTCTACTTCCCGCTCCAGCTTGTCTAAACTGCCTCGCAGCAATTCGAGAGCTTGGCGGTCATTGTATGGAAACCCCAGGTAACCATCAAAACTTTCCCATCCATTGTGAGTGCACCGATGAGATGCAAATTCAGGCCTCTAATGTTGGCTACTTTGACACAGGTCCTCACTCCTCTGGGCGCTCGACCACGAGATCGTTTGCGTTAAACGTTAAATTTTGGTTCATCATTCCACATGAAGAACTTTCCATCACTTTCAAGTTCGAGAAACTGTTAGACAAACCCATTTTGTTTCGCTTTGGTTCGATCAATGTTAATTCCTTCGAGAGTCTGAAAAGTGTTCTTCATAGTTATCCAACCTCCATCCAGCTGTCGTGCGATGTTAGATGTTCAAATGCTTTTATCCATATCGGCAAGTACTCAGACTCGCATTTCGCGTAGCGTTAGTGTTGCGTCCTTCGTGATCCACTCAAGGATGGCATCATTCTATTCCTCCTATAGAATGCGCTTACTACCACGCGCATGCATATTATCTTGCTCCTGATCAAGTGAGCGACTAATCCATGAGTAGGCAGTTTGATATTTCACATTGTTACGGTTGCCAAGAGATTCCAGCCGGCACCGTTGACGAAGGCATCAAAAACTCGTTCTCGAATGCCTGACGAGATATTCTGTCGAACCTGAGAGAACATGCAGACCACGCTGGACTGAAAGTCATCCATTCACTCCTGCGCTTATGTTCCGTCCTTTCCTTGCTTGCAGGCTAATTAGGATCCAGCGTTTCGGACGTGAAGGGGTGCGCATACTAGCTCGTGGCATCGCCCATGTCCATGGACTAGAGGCTCATTCACAAGTCTCACACATTCAATGGACAGTGCGCTCACTTCACTTGACTCACGCACCAAACCCTAGGACTTGGCCAATTGGAGCACACTTGAGGTACGACGATTGTTATAAGGCGGCTGCCGAATCGCACAGGATGTTGCATCATCTTGGATTGCTCTTACAAAAGTTTTGGTGGTGTATTGCAAACCTTTCTACTTATTATTTACGAATTTGGACATTTTATGCAACTGTTTGTAAAACCGTTTAGATGTGGTTTTGCGCTGCTCACTCTTACCTGAATTGCAGGTTACTATATTTCATAGGACTGTGTAATCCTTTCGTTTAGCAACGGAATATCTGCACTTTATGAACGTTTATAATGTCGTAAAGCATTTTGCGTCTTGCCTTCTTTAAGTTCTTCATCTATCTAGTGACTTCTCTGCCCTCTACACCCTGGTAACTTTTAGGTTATTGGATAGTAAGCGACGCTTTGCCACATCGACCTACTTATTCACGATGGCCGTTGCCGTCCGCCGTAACTCAACTGTCTAAACTAGAGAGAGGTAGTAGTGGAGTTGCGGGCTAGATCCTTCCAATGGTCAGATGGAATGCTCACTATAGAATATTCCGCACAGGATTAACCGGCATGTAATGTAGCAAGATATATCTGATACCTGGATGTCAAATATCCCAAATCCGTTAGATAGTGGTCAATACGCCGTTTGCCGGAACAAATCTACCCCTACTTAGGTAAGACTGATTTTTGGCCAGTAATTGATCAATACATGTAATTCTCTAAAGAAATCAGCTGATCATTACATCCTAGGAGGTGCAAAGTTCGAAATACATTTAATCGAACTACCTTGCATATACTGTGTATAAATAATCCGAAATCCTTCTATAAACCTCTCTTCTATTTCGACACTTCCTACCGTCAGAATTCACCTGGTATCCATTGCTAATACGACGTCGTTTGGTTGCTGTTGCATGTGAACCTCCTTTCTCACTGACCGACTTCACTGATCCAAATTAGTCCCCGTTCTTTGTATTCTCTTTTACAACTGCCTCTTGCTGCAGACATGTTGAAGTGCATGGGATTTTTACTATGGCTAAATTTCACCCTCTAAGGTTCCTTACTCTAATCGAAGACATATTTTTGGTTCTATACAGTGTTGCATAAATCGGAGTTCGTCACGTATTCATTCAGTACACTGCCGAATATCTCCAGAAATCGTAGTCAGGGCATTTAACACAGCTACATGGTAGGTTTCGTGAAACAGACAGAATTTGAATCGCGCTTCCTCTCCTGCTTGAGCGTGTGCAGGACTGCCCCATACTGTCGCTGATACAAGGAAGGACTTTCTTCCTCACGGATATCGACTGTTTGAAATTATGCTGCAGCACCGGCAGTCAAAGTATCTTCCAGTGTAGACAACGGACGTAGAGCAACTGACGACTTGCTGCGGTTGGTACTTTTATGTGCGTCCGCTTCGTACAATCGCGCAAACTTAGCTGATATATCTGTTTCCATAACACACAAACCAAGAGCTATTACATCTTTGAGAGGTGGAACAAAATTAACAGCTGGTTGAGTAATACTGAGGGGTCTCTGTGGGAAAATATGCATAGGGTTCGCGGCGTCCATAATTTCGGCATCATTAAATTGCTTTTGTAAGCGATATTGAAATGAAAATTTTCAAAGTTAACAAAGAGAACGGAGTAATCTTCGCAAGGCATTCACTCGACTTTAACTTATTTGTACTGATATTTGAAAGGTTCTGGTAATTTGGTTGGACGCAACACAATCTGACCGAGTGAGGTTCTGATGGCGTATGTATCATTAGGACCACCGTGCCTCTCTTCCACTGCCTAATGGAGATATAAGTTACTGGTTTCAATCAAATGCTACACGTTTCTCTTTTACTTTTGTAGCTGATAGATGGATAGATTATCCTATCTATGAAATTTTTTCCTTCAGGGATCTACGATAATTGCTTGCGGAGTACCGCTGACTGATCTGATTGAGTTTACTACAACAGTTTCATCTCTATTCACCGAAAAGACAGCCAGGTTCGACAACTGGCGGGCGATCGGTTGTCAGGACAATCATGACTTGTTGTAAAGATACTCAGACCGTGTCTTTGAATGCTTAATGTTAAATCTAATTACTTATAACGCAGCCAAGTGCAAGAGGTATACATGTATGCCACAATCCCATTTACGCACATAAGCTTGGGGACCAGTTGCTGAAAACCGCCTCACCGGAGCACGATCTTGGGTTGGTGATGCAAGGTGACCTCGGCTGTTTGGCGCAGTATTTGAAGGCGTACAAAACGCTAACCAATACGCTGGTCTCTTCTCCCTAACTATCCGGCGAGACCGTTAAGCTTTAGCTTTTTACCCGTAGAAAATCCTTGTTCCATTGTTCTATTGTTCCATTGTCTGATCTGTTATCGACCATTAATCGTCAGTATTTTATACTTTCTCACAGTTATCCGCATCCCGGGTTCGTGCAACAAATTCACCTCGACTTGTGAATTCCTAATTCACCGACCTGATTGATACTGTGCAATCCTAATTCTTTGGTGTAACTGTGTTAATATATATTTATAAATATTGCATTTTTCTTCACATTTGTAACCAGGATGATTGGACAGATTACTATTATTGAGCACATTCAGAATCTGAATTAAATGTACTGCCCAGTTTACATTTTCCTCTTAGGCTTGGGTATATGACTTTTCATTCTTTACTGACAAAGATGTGCAAAACTCGCAAAGCGCTTGTTTAAATACACCCCTTATTAAATAAATAAAACATAAATACAAGTGTTATTCTCGACTAAGCGAGGCACGCCTGCACAGGAATGATCATGTTAAGAGTACAAAATGTGCCCAGTTAATGTACAATGGAAAAATGGTATTTTCGGATGTATAGGTATATTTATGTATATGTGTGAATGTGGGCGTGCTGAGATGTGCGTAAGAAATTTGTAAATGTTTTTCTGCCATTTGATCTTGTTTGAACATGTCACCAGTGTCAAATGGATGATTGATGGTCGTAGACTTAAAGCAATGGGTGACTTTAGTTTGTGGTGAGTCACAATCGCCACGTCACAGTTTTGTTATGCAGATATCGAGTGAACACTGACGGCCCGAACAGACCACGTGGAATTCTATCTGTAACTCAATAAGTGTCAGTTCACATATTCGTAGGGCATACGTTTCTATTTATTTCATTATCATTTATGCAAAACCATGGTTGCTTCAGTACAACTCATTTGGTCTACCGTCGTTTATTCTCACAGTCCAGACCATGCGTTTAGATGGGTGTCGTCCGTTCGTCTTCAAACTGCAATTTTTGCAGTTACACCAGTTGAATAGTTCTGACTCGCTCTCTTATGGATGAATCTGTCATTCAATCGTTGGCACCGCGTTCGCAGGATGCATAATCTTGCGCATATATGTCCACCGCTAATGAACTGTCTGCGACATTGCTTAGAATTAAAGTAATAGAAAGTCGGTTGAAAGTTTTCACTTCCAAGGATGCAGTAAAGCTACCTATGAGATGTATTGCAACTTTCTACGCTTGCTGTTTTTGGTGAAGGTTACGTTGCAATAGGCGGTGCATAGCGCGATGCAGTGTTTGATGCTACATCCATGTCAGCTGTGAGGTTTCCCTGGGTTCCAGTTCCGTCCGGTACTTTTCCTGGAAAAGCCTAGGGTGTACTGCAAGCTCGCCCTGGCTTGCCGAAGAGGGAGATTGGCCGCTTTAACGGTGACCCGATGCAGTACTGGTTATTTCTGCGCAGTTTTCAAGCAAATATCATGGGTGGTAACCATAATGCTGGAATCAGACCTTCCTGATTAATTCTTGTGAAGGACAGTCTCGGGAGGCGATCATGAGTTTCGTCATATTTCAACCGGATGAAGCTATTCCTGATGCCATGCAGACGCCAAAAGCTGGACCCGGCCGTCCTTATCTTATAGCCAGGATTTACGTCAACAGCTAAGATATGTTGGTCTCTATCGGCCAGCAAATCAAGCACGGCATGAAAGGAAATGCTCTGCTTCCTCCGATGTGTTGGTCGTTGAACCAAGTTTGTCGTATTTCCATTCGCATCATGGAACATCCCAAATATCATATGGTGTTTTAGCGTCATCACTCAGGAAGCAGTAAACCGACTGATGCACCGACTATACATAAACTGGGGATCCCATTTATGTGCATATAAGTCTTGCCTAACCGTACCGCATCGAGTTTGGGTGTCCGGTGAAGCATTTTAATTTTAGTTGATTAGCCAAACAACCTCCTCATGGTGTCCGCTGGGGGGTTCGGGTTTAACCTGTTCCAGCAAATAGTTAGTCGGCAGTGTTCCAGGACGTGGTGGGTTTTCGCCCGACAAGCGTTCTCCCTATAAATGCCACAAATCTGCTTATCGACACTTGACGTGGCGGATGTGACTCGCCGCAAACTAAAGCCACTAGTCCGTGGACATCCAGAAAAAGGTATCCAACCCAAGGATATCAGTCGCTTATTCTCACATTCCTGCAAATAACCAACAGTCAAAAGCTTTGCGGCAATTTCAAAAACACCAGCTACATTAAGAAACAAATATACACATATATGTATCCATTCACCAACATTCACTGTTATGCTAAACATGTACTTTTTGTCCATTTTTGATCACACTATGTTAGCTAAACAAGATCATGCCTGTAAAGGTGCTCCTTGAATTGTCGAGAATAAAAGTTTATTTATTTATTTATTTATTTGGTCGGGTAGATCCCTAAACTCATCCGATTCTAAAGGAAATTCGACTGGTATTGATGGTCTGGCTGATTAGCCTTCAGGACGTTTATCTTCAAGCTATGGGCATTAGTGCAAAGTGTTGCTCTGCCAATGTAATTTCTCGTGAACTTCAGGAATGTTGAGGGGAGGGCATTCCTGAGTGGATTTGTTGACATCGCTGATGTTTATATCTAGTCCTTGACACATGTTGTGTCTAAGGTAGCTAAAACCACTGGAGTCGCAAGTTAAATACACCTAAGTGCCAAAGTTGCTTAAGTGAATAGTCACTTAGAGCGATTCCGCTTCGGTCTATGATTCGGAATTTTGGGCATTTGCATCAGTCATTACCATGAACCTAAATACATTAGCCGCTGAATAGGGCTTGATTTGATGGTCAGCTTTGCCGGGTGATTCGAAGTTCCCAATTTATGCGGTCATAGTAAATCGTGAAAACACTTGGACTTCTTTATATTCATGTAGTGATTAGGGAACATGGGTGGGAGTTGCGCAATTCTTGCCGATGTTGCTTCTAGTAAAGGATTAATTGCACTTTAACCAAGTTCAATCTACCGATTGTATGCTCTTACATATACTAAACACCTGAAGGCCTTCAATATTGCGGATGTGGCTTGTTGCTTTGAGGCAAAGGGACGTGATCTGCAAAAGCTCCGAGTCTGACCGGGGCTATGGATATTGTCACAATGCGAGTAAAGTGTTCTATTTTATTAATGAAGCAGCACACGTCCAAGTCGCCGCAAATAAAATCCCAGTGTGTTTCTAATTCATAACCGGAAAACTCACTAGATTGACAACTGGCAGAATGCCGTAGATTAGCGATTTTTTATGTCGTAAATTAATACACCGGTCTTTCGGAAACTTAACGACCGACATCTAAATAAATGTATTCTTAACCTTCGTTCGACCTTAATTAACAATGAACAATGATTTATAAGGGGTAAAAAAGCAGATGCTTGTCATATCCCGTAGGGTGTTTAGCGTAAAAAAAATAGCGAAGGGATAGTGGAGTCATCAGTTCAGGCGCTTACAGATGTAACAGCACTGTCGTATAAAGGGAATTTTAAATGAGATTGTACTCAAACAAGGCAACAGGAGTGTGGTTATTGTTCACATTATAGGCGAGCAAAATAGAAAAAAGATAGCAAGGGCAACACTTTCTCTTGTGCGACTATATTGGGTCGACGGGATACAGAAATCCATTTTCTATAATAGTAGCGTTTATCAAATTTCGTGCAAGACGTTCGGCGTGACTCATTCTCGAGTAAGATTATGGCACTATCCCCTGTCTGTTGTGCGTTAGCGCCAGCATCTTGTGGTCATGAGCTATAGCACGTAGTGTAAATGCGGCAGAGTATCGTCAAGGCGTTTTTTGAAAAGGGATAGGGTGGGTGCATTAATTACATGTTCCGGGAAGACGTTACAAGGCTGACACTCGAAGGGAGAAATAGTTTCGCCGACATTCCAGGCGGCTGTTCTGTGTAACTAACTGAAACTGGTGACCTCTTGGCGAGGTGTTTTGACCGGGCATTAGAAGGGAATGGCATGGATACTTGGGGTCTCTCAGGATTAGGTACACTATTATGAGATCGCCCCTTAAACGCCAATAACGTCCACTGTATATTTTGAGGGTCTTCATCCTGAGTGGGTAGGGGAGGCTGGTCAAAACTCTGACACTTTTCGTTGCCCTACGTTGTACAGCATCGAGCGCGGTGAGATGGTGCTTGAGCAAGGGTTGCCACGCTTTAATAGCGTACTCCGCGTGCGGCCTCACGTACGCATTAAGTATTTTTGGGAAGACTGAAGGGTCAAACTTCCCGAAGGCTCTACGAAAAAGGCCGAGGTACTGGTTTGCTTTCTTAGCTGCCTTTTCACTCTGCCCAAAACAACCGAGGTCGTCTTGAACTATCACGCCGAGATCGCACTCGTGAGAAGCCCACTGTAGAATTTGTGGTCCTGGGCGGTACTTGTGCACACTCCTATGCCGTATGCTGAGAACTTCGCATTTGTGACGTTGAAGTGCATCATGTTCTCGACGGACCATGTGTACACTTTTTCCAGGTCCTCCTGTACCACTGTGTGATCCTCCACTGCAGCAGTAGTACGCCATACTTTTAGGTCATTAGCAAATAGTAAACAGTTAGACGATAGCACAATCGCGAGGTCATTTATGAAGACCAAGAACAGGCGAGGTCCAAATACCGAGACTTGAGGTACGCCGCACTGAACTTCGATGGATTCTGATAGGTAGCATCTAACCCTCCCATGCAGGTGACCTTGCACGAGAATTTCTCCTATGCAGCCCAGAACAGGATCGCCTATTCCATTATTCTGGAGTTTGTGGAGGAGAATGCGTCGGTCTATACGGTCGAATGCCCACGAGAAATCCAACTAGGCCGCGTCCACTCCTGCACCAGCGTCCACAGATTCCGTTCAGTTTGAAAGGACAATCAAGAGATTAGTGGTACGGGAGCGCTTTTGGCGAAGTCCGTGCTGCTCCGGAAGGAAAATTTTGTTGTTCTCCATGTACCCCATTAAAGCCTCAGCTACGGTGGACTCCATAATCTTAGAGAACACAGGAAGTACTGTTATCGGGCGATAATGTCATTGTTCAGTACGGCTACCAATTTTGTAAATGGGTGGGATGGTTCCGTGCTTCCACATCGTGTGGAAGTGCATCTCGTTCAAACATCGTTAAAAGCAAATTGCTGATGGTCGTGCCAAACTCATGGCAGTAACTTTCAACGCCTTTAGACGAATGCGTCCGCACCCGAGGAGCTGATTTCACGCAGAGACATCAATCTCTTCAGTACAGCAACGGTGGCGAACGATATTTGATTAAGCCCCGATGGCGACGGTATCTGCTTAGGCAGCATGCGTGATGATTGCGCGCTTTGGAAGGTACGACCAAATTGTTGTCCATTGACGTCGGCCGGTTCTTGTGCGGTTTGGGCTAACCGCCTGATGTGTGCAGAGCACGAATACCGCGCTTAACACGGCACAAATTGTTTAGGCTCTGTATAACAGATTGGGATTGGAGCGAAACTTTTCCACCAGACCTTGTTGGTTCTTCAGTTTATCCTCCCGGACGAGTTTGACACAGTGATTCCTTTGTATTGTGCATACATCCCAGGTATGGTCGTTCTGGAAGGTTGTATATGTGTGCCATGCCAAGTCCCTTAATGCCATGTATTTACGTGTCCTGCTCCTTATGAAGGACTTCATCCTTTTAGGCCGGCAAAGTTTGGTTTCAGATGTCCTTAACCGAGCTTCGTAAATATGTTGACGAATTTTCCGCAGGGCACCTCAGGGATTAATTCGGCTAAGAACGACCAGCTTGTTGCATCAATGGGTTCGGACAGGTCGTCAAAGTTGGTGACGGCATGATATTCCTCGGCATGCTCTCTAGCGTAATCCACGTAGCACATGTAATGAAACAGTAGCATCGCATGATCATGGCGGCCCAAAGAAGTATCGGTTATCATTCTCATGATCATTGATTCTTCAATGGTGAATATTCGGTCCAACATGGATGGCCTGTCAGTTCATCTGAACCTGGTGGGGGTAGGGACGTGGCCATTAAGCGGGAAGTCTGAAACCAGATCTTGCGAAACTGCTTTGAGTTGCTCTCCTGTTTTGGCACGGGATTCGATGGCATGTAAGTTGAACTCACCGGTGACTAGAATGTGACTGGACCTCCTGGTTATCACTTGCCTTAACGCAGCCATCTGATTGCAGTCCATTTCAGGAGTAGATAATGTTAGTCTGTAAACAACAACCAATAGGCCAAGATCGTTCCCTCTTAACCGGAAATTACACCAAATGGCGTCAGGTACTTCTGTTGCCAATTGTTTATGGGTTCGCATTGCATGTTGTTACGAAAATAAGGGCAACCCCACCACATTTGCTGGTTCGATCCTTCCGGACAACGGACCTGCCCGTTAGCCCAAATTCAGCATCCGTTACCTCGCAGCGCAACCACGTTTCGGTGAAAGCGATGAGGCCCCAAGCTGCAGACGCATGTCGAAGTATTAATTCAGCTAATTTGCTGAGTAGACCTTGGGCATTTGTGTACATGCATGAGAGCTTCTTGGAGACCAGAAGTTTTAACAGCCTGGGACCGAACCTCTTACAGTTTGGCGGTATGGGGATCCTTGTAAACGAGGTGACCACCCCATTTTCGAGAGAAAGAGCCTCCCGGATGTAGTGCCGTTGCTCGCCGTCGTGCATCTGAGCATCATCAGCAGGTGAATCAATAAGCTGAAGAACACCGTGAGCAAACACTGTTTTCTTAGCTTGAATTTTTATGTACCTCTCTTTGTTAGCGGGATCAACTGAACTTTCTTTCCACGGGATTTCGGGTAGTATGCACACTTCACTTGAGTCGTGATTCGCAGACAGCAGAACGGCCTCAGTCTCGTCCACCGAGTTTATTGTTACCCAAAGTAACCGGGGTTCGCCGTAGTGCAAGGCGTTTGGGTGGCTTGTGATCATTTTTAACTTCGTAGGATTAGCTTGGATACCGATTGACCTACGGATGGAACCCACTATTTTCGACGTCCGTCAGCTTACCCATAATTGTATTGGATTTAGAATCGGGAACATTTAGCAAACAGTGTTTAGGGCCCCACAGTTGTGTCTGGTTGCTACTGGTTTTGGATTTGGAGGCTTAGTATCCGGTGCTTTTGGAGAATTTGTGAACGGCACTTATATTTGCCATCCATGCTGGGACACTTTAGTTTTCTCTAGTCCGGGCATAAAAGTTACCAGAGCTCTTTCCAGTGTTCGCTTGGCGGCAACCGAGGCTACGTTGCCAGGTTGTTCACTACTGCTGGTTGACTGTAGCTTATGGTCTCGCGTGTAGCGAACAGACTACCAGGTGCAGCACACAGTACAGAAGTTAAGGCAGGTGCGCTGCAGGCAATGTTTTTACTTAAAGGAGGGAGAGAGAATGGGGTTGATACTGCTGGACTCTGAGTCGTTTGGGTTAGGTTGGGACGCCTGGCTCGCCTGTTTGGCCAGACTAGTGAATTCAGGCTGTTATCTTCACTCACAAATGCAGGTCCGTTTCCTCCCATGGGTGAAACTCTGGCGCTCACCAGTTTCTCGACCGCTTCGGTTAGTCCTTCACACCACTTCAGTAGCACAGATAAACAGCTAACAAATGGAATAGAATTGTTCGCTTGGCAGAAACAAAACACCTCTGCGGTGTTTGCTTTCGTCGACTTCTTCCAAGGCAGTCAGTTTGAGAGGATTTCAAACACATGGTACACACCAGACCACTTTTTACCACTTTAGCACACGATTCCCTTTTGCTCTTCATATGAGGCATGTTCACAGTAGCGATGCTGTTTTAAGTGGTAGCAAGAGGATATATATTCCGACGCATAGTTGCGTGGCCATCGGCGCTAGTTTGAAGTCAGCAGGTTCAGTCGTGTCGCGGCTAGATGATTCACAAGTTCCTTAGGGTAGATAGACTACGTGCATGCTATCGATCCAGCTGGTTATGGGTAGGCAGCGATGCGTCGTAGGATTGAGGTAAAGCAAGGTGACTTGGAAAATACTGTCTAATGACAACAGTGATTGTTCCAAGGGCGGATCAAATTGTAGACTACCGCTTTGTACAGCGACCTGAAGGAATGGTAGTAAGTTGGTCGGGTAACTTTCAAAAAGATCCTTAGAACAAGACAAAAGGAGTTCTTGTGCGATGACAGGCAAAATATATCCTCCGATAAGGTTCAAATACGGTTGAGTTCGAAGTTGCAGGAGCACAGTTTGCTGGTGATCTGCGAAAGATGTATCTAATAAATGAACAGCGGTAGGAGGAGCACGCGGAGCCAAATCGAATGATGGCACGTAGGCCTAGGTGAGAATAAATTGAAAGATTCAGAGGCTGATAAAGCAGGAGGACAGTATTTTGGCGACCGCGCGTGTTAGGGATGTTCTCTCGGGCATTTGCTTGAAGACAAGTAAATCGTATGATACCTGGATATTCGCGCTTATGGACTGAATCCGTTTCTGGGCTAGCAACATCGTCACCGACTTACTTACGGCTGATAATTTAAATGGAGTGGAGACATACACGCTCCATGACCGTCTTTTCATAGCATATAATTGGGCTGGTGGAGATGTAAACATAAATGCTACAGTGCAAGTGAAGCGCGTGGCTCTTCCCTATTGTCTTAGAGGAGAAGCTTTAAGAAGCTGGTTGATAAACAATGAATCACTATCTATAGCTTGCACAAAGCAATTGCTTATAAAGTCCTGTGGATAGCCGGATTTGTGATAATAAAATGAATGGTATTTGTGAAAGGAAATGGGAAAATACCGTTTCGATGAGACTTACCCAGTTATTCATCTGGACACATATTGGTTTGCTCACGGGGACTTATCGGTGGGGACTGATGAGCAAGCTGTTTATTGTAATCCGTTTTTGATGGAACTAAAACTTGTTATGTAATGTCAATGGTTAGTAAATCGTCCAATTGTTTTCTAAAAGGCACCAATGTGGGGGCGAACAAATATGCGGGAAAATAGAGCGTTCCACTTTTTACATACCCGTGGGGTAAAATATTTTTTCGACATACATACCAATTATGTGCTTAGAGTTTGAGCTGTTGGCTCCTTAAGCTGGTATTGTGGCTCACTTGTACAAGATCGCGACAGGCGTTATTGGGATTATACAGTACTTGGCACACCATTATATGGTCACCTCATAGTTGCAAGTTTTCTTCCATGAACAAATACATGAATTCAGATCTGATTTAATAGGAGAGGAGAAACCACTCTCTAAGGACTTTCGACGCTCCACGTGTGCATCATAGAGCGCAGCAGCATCATGTTCGCACCAAGGTCGCCAAGCTTGGATCACGGATTCTACGCAGGGCCTCAATCAGGCATTCGGTTTTTATGGAAAGATTGTTGGCTGGAACTTCCCGAACGCTCTACCTAGGATACCAAGGTGCCGGCTGGATCTTCTTGATGCCTTTTCGGTTTTCTTCTCGCAGCTAAAGGTCGCCCTGCACTATTAACCCGTGGTCGCTTTCCGGAGTATCAGGATGCAGATGATGTTGTTCTCCCAGTCGATATCCATGAATATACCGATGGCGTATACTCAGAACGTTACATTTCTTTAAGTCTAACTGGAACTGATTTTCGGATGATCATGTGCAGACCTTTGCTATATCTCTTTTATGGCGCGTACAAGGTTGTTGTATCAAGTTGGTCGAAACATGTGTGTTGAGCACCATGCTATCTACTGGCCGTTGAATTGGGATCCTGCGATGCATTCTCCGTAGCTATTTACAATAGATCAACGGAACAATGGCATTATACGGGTAAAAAAGCTAATGCATAACAGATCCCGTAAAAATGTGATGGTTAAACTACTAAACATTAAAATTATTGTTTTCAATATTGGTTTTACACCAGTGAACTCAATGAAGTAAATATATTGGAGACTGCAAATCCAAAGTAAGTCCATAAGGAATGACAGTAAATGGGATGTTGGTAAACAAAATTGTATCCCCCACGTGGTCTACATATATAGGAAGTGCAAAAGTGGAAAGGAATCTGGGATAAGTCCGCCTGTGAAATCTCCTACAGACTCCTGTGTTTATCCATGGGTAATGGGTCATGTAAGAAGGTGCAGCGAAATAAGTGCAAGGTCAACTCGGGTTTTTGAACTATTCTTGTGCGGGAGCACATATAACACATTCCGGTAGGGTATTTCGCGTTCGACAAAAGGCTTACGGAAAATAACTGTTGAAGGTATTCAAAACGGTTTTGCTGCTTGAGAATGTAGCCTCTCACTTTGTTGTTGTGACTGAGTTCTAGCGGCACATGCGGTTAGGATCTCACAAATTATGGTAAGTCAAACTGCTCTCCTCGCGCAATCACCGATACTACGCGCTGAAGACCTTGAGCAATTTAGCCTTCGTTCGTACGGCAAAACCTACAGACTATTGATCTTTAAGGTCGCCCGGTTTTGGGGTTTCTCTAATGCAGTGGCAGATATCCTCAGCAATGGCTACCGCATCTTAATTACGTATTCCGTATGCGGCCGTATATCTGAGTCGAAAATTTGTGAAATTATCGAAGGGTAGAAACATTCGAATTACGCTTCATGAAGCTTAATGTTGTATGCTCCAACTAGATATTGTTTTGGCCTGATTCGAAAATCCTAGGTCGACCTGGAAAAGCCTCCCCCATCTTTCTCGTCAGAAGATCTTTAAAGCTCCAGGTTACCAAGCTTGTAAGAGTGCACCAGATTGGACCGTAGGCACATCACACTGCATTTGTCCATCCGAAACAGAAGTCGATTCTGGATTGACCAATTGTATAGCGCAAAACATACTGTGGTATTATCTATTGTGTTGATCGCCCTGCACAGCTTGCTGTCATCAATATGAAGAAGGCATTTCGAACTCATGAGGTGTAAGATATCATTATATGCGTCAAAAGTAATCGCGGTCCTAGTAACTATCTCTGCAATAATCCGCATACAACTCGGATGGGATCTAATAGCGATTCACGTAGACGTAGTTTCAGGGGCCTCTGTAGAAGAAACTTTTCAGTCCATCTTAGGAAGTATCACCAATACATATAGCTGAATGTCTTTAAATAATTCGACCCTGGATGATATCGGATACGCCTCTAAAAGCTACAGTGGTAGGGGAACATTGAGCCACTTCTAAGCTGGATCGCCAACTAAAGCCTGCAACATCAATTGGTGGTATGAGTTCAGAGGTCATTTGCTGACTCATACAAGCTGCATGTCATCATCCTCATCATACACGTGATTTAGAGGTGGGAAACATCGCAGCTACTGTGTCGCGATATATAGAAAACTAGGGGAAAATGCAACTGGTGGAAGCCGGCTAAGCTACCGTTATCGGATGAGCATCGTTCCGGTAAGCTACTAGCCGGCTACTGTGCATAAAATAATTACGATGCCAACTTATATAAGGCTAAATAGTAAGATCGTGCATGGAGCAGAGGCTTAGAGGAACGCTTTGCACTTTGATAGTGCGAAGCGAAGCCCGAATTGAGAGAAAACTAATGCTCATCTGTCCAGTGCCGCTTGACACCTTTGTGAGCTGTCACAGATTAGGGCACACACTAAGTCAATTAGTCGTTTTCTTGGGAGCAGATTCACAGCTTCTAAGTCGTGTCCTGTGAACGCGATTTCCATGACTTCGTCAACAGGTAAGTTGAAAAGGAATGATGACAGCGAGCATCCTTGTCTCAAACTGCTGGATATGTCAAAGGGCGACGAAAGCTTAAGCGAGCTACGCGCATATAATACTCGGATAATATTTACATATATTACAAGTACATCTTTCTTTAGTATAGAGTCCAAAGTGCTAGTCTATCCACGGAATCGAATGCACATTTGATATCAAGGAACACGACAATGGTGGTGTGGCTGTGCTCCAACAACTGACGCAATGTGAAGATGTGGTCAATGCAGCTACGACCTCGACGAAATCCCGCTTGCACTACACGTGTCTGACTTTCACGAGTGCCAGTCAGACTATGAAAAATGACAGAGGCAAGCAATTTGCAGGCGATGGAGTTCAGACTAATTCCGCTATGGCTGCTGCATTCCAATTGTGAACCTCTCTCGAAAATTGGGAGTATGACGGAGCGGATTCAGTCGGTTGGGAAAGTTTCCTAATCCCAAAGTTTTACTAGTAGCTCGTGTAAATCATCCACAAGAACAGGTTCACCGAATTTCTAGAGCTCTAGAGGAAGAACAGCTGGTTTCGCGGCTTTATCCAACTTAAACGGTGCGATCTCACGTTCGACTTCTGCGCGAGGGAGGGGATTCAAACCGACAGCCCACGGAGCAGTGCGCTCAGTGGTCAGCGAGAAATCTAATAATTCCGGCCACTTAAATTCCTTTTTAAATTGCTCCGCCCAACGCTCCAAGCGTTTAGACAAGTTGTGGATAGGCTGTCCACTCTCGTCACAAACTGTTTCACTAACACCAGGTCTCCTGCTGCCCGATTTCCTTATCAGCCGGTATAATTTACGATGATTACCAAGGGCAGCGGCTATTTTTTCTCTGCTGCAGGATAAAACCACCAGGATTGGCGGTATCTCTTCTGGTTAACACAATGTTTTGCCGGTAACTCTTTGCGAGTTTCATTGTGTTCTCTTCCAGCCGGAATATGCCGGTGAGCATCTATAAGTTCCAGAGACTGGGAAGAGACCTAATGTCCATGTTGCCGATTAGACATACCACATGAGGATTTTCCTGCTGCTAGTATGGTCTGGTGGATATGAGACCAGGGAGCTTCAACTGTATCCAGTGAGCTTTTATCCAACTCGCATGACAGCGTACTTTGATAGGCATTCAGAACAGCTAGCTTCGCAAGTTGGCTGGTGTAAATGAGGTCAGAACGTCTTCGTGGTCCTCCACCAAAGTGCATCCACATGTCAGCATATACAAGTGCATGGTCGGTGTCTGCACATGTGCTCCAAATCAAGCGACAGTTCTGGACGCAGCCTGTCCATCGGTAACCTATCGAAATGTGATGGATTTGCGTCCAAAGCTGGTTCGAGACTGGTGGGCGCCAAGTCACCCTCCGGCGGGTGCTGTGCAGGAAATTAGTGCTCGTAATAAATAAGCCAGCATCCTCACACTAATGAAGTAACGACTCACCGTTATCATTACAGGAGCTTACATCTTGTTGGCCGCCCAGATGCAGTTCATCAGTGGATAATTTTCCAACTTGAGCGTTCAGATTTCCAGCCAGCACTACAGTGTCCGAACTTCTTAAGTGTCTAAGGATCTCATTAAGCTAAAGATAGAAGTCGTCTTTTAACGAGTCTTTAAAACAGCTAGTTCCTATTAGAAACTTGAAAAGCACAATTAGAATACGAAGTTCGGCAAATGCATGCATTTCGTATCGTCTCATCAGTGCCGAAAACGATAACCGGCCATGTTATATAGCAATTTGTGGGTACAGACTTACATACAAATAAACAAGAGAAATATGGGTTGCCTTTGTTCTACAACCAGTGCAGGCTGAAGTTGACCGAGAATTGTTTTTGAACCCAAAGCACTAGCGTAATCTGATTAATGACAATAGCCTCGGCATACCGGAGGAGCCGGGAATTAGTATGACGAAGCAGCATTCGAAACGTCTTTTTGACCTCAATTCGGTGACCCGATGTAAGTAAGTGCCTGCCGATCGAAGATGCTGGCGGCCTGCGTACACATGTAGTCTGAATTGCGCTTGCTCACTTAATAAGTCCGCACTGAACCCATTTCGGTACATGCGCCTTTATTCAGGAACTCAGTGTTCTATTTGTTCTACCTATGTAACTCTCCCCGCAGTTACATACGAATTGAAATACACAGTAGGAGTTGGCGCCAATAGGCTTAGTTTAGTGGAGGCAACGGTAGCTTATGATTTCGTTCGATGTTTATAACTTCGACACACAGGAAATGCTATTTGTGGCAGAAATCAGACTTTTTCTGTTTCTCAAAGAAGCAATGACACCCGTTTAGAGCAGCTCCTAGAATACCTTATTCTTGGGCACAGTAGGTACAGCAGCTTTCATTCCACGAATTTCGCTGTACTTCCGGATAAAGTTTCGAGGGTAGCCGTTAGCAATTAACGTGTTGGTAATTAACTGTAGTTCATCGGCAAAACAATCGCTCAAAACATATTCGTCTGGCGCGACTAAAAAGGGTCCTCACATGCGTTCGGTTATGCCGCATTGGCGTAAAGCTGCTGAAATGCAGATACTGTCCCGACCACGTTGTTTTTCGATAGACAGACCGTTTTACTAGTCCGTTCTTCCTGCGGCTGATAAGAACATCCAAATGTGAAAGACAGTTCTGTTGTTCGACTTCACAAGAAACCCAAAAATTTTTATGCTGATTTAAAACGCGCCACTGGCTTTGCGATCCGCAATTCTGTTGAACTGAAAACCAACATGTCGTCCATTTAACGTTTGTAATAGGGTAACTGCGCTATTTCTTCGGATAGGCTTTGTTCTATCATTAACATTAAGTAATGCGCTAGTATGAGGTCGAGTGGGCTGCCCATGGCTACCACATCGATTTGGCGATACGGTATGTTTCGGACGTGGAAATCGACATCCTCTGTGCATAGGCATCATTGCTAGAGTTTGTCGGTGCATAAGCAGCGATAATGAATAGGAGCCGGTGAGTCTCACATGCGACTTAGAATCTTTGAAATAGCCAGCCAATCGTACCGCACACCACCGGCTACTGATTGGAATCCATTCAATCAGAGTAGCTTCAGCCCGGGGACTCAGGGAAATACCAACACCGGCTTGTCTGATGCTCGAATCTGCATCGTCACCCGAGAGACGCAATGAGAAAGTGCTGCTAGTGTCACCTGAAGGGGATCGCTGAGTGAGCACAGAGCTCGAATCTTGAAGGCGGATCTCTGATAATCAGCAGATATCGATCGACAGAGTCTCTAATTTTCGGGCAAGTGCTACCCGTTGGCCGATCTGAAGCACTGTGCGAACATTGAGGCATATCAAACTGAAGGAGGACTGAGGGCTCCAAATGGATGCCGGAGCACTGGAATGGACCGCTTATTTGGACATGTGCCTGTTGACAGGGCAGGAATGACGCTCCGCATTCCAATGTGAGTTGAAACTAAACGACAAGCAACTATTGAATCAATATGGGAGATGGTCGAGAATTGGGGGTTGAAAACAGGCGGATAAAAGTGAACCTGAAAGAGACGATAAGGGTGAAAAAGCGTAAGAATAGGAATAAGAAGACGGGACGTCTTGAGCAGTAGCATCCAAAGCCCTATCCACCATGCTGGATGCAGAGGATAGGGCACCGTTGATAATCCTCTGCGATGGCCAGAGCATCAGATATTTCTTAGAAGAGAAATTCATAGTATTGCGTGGACAGTATACTGTCAGGTTGCCCAGTCCTAGACAGGAGAATTATTACGATTCTCAAACAAAGCTTTTGGTTCGAAAAACTGTCCGCAAGGCAGCGGGTTTGCGGTTGGGCTACAAGGAGTCCGTTTTAATTAATAAAGAGCCACTCGCATTCCAACCTCTAACCTGGAGGACCAGTAGGCTGAGTTTGTCTGGCCTACAGTCATTGACTAATCTGGTATGAGCGGCTCTGAAGATGCAAAAATGCGCCACCCAGCATAGCTCACTGGATCACTGAGGCACACAAACAATCGCACCACGGTATGCCTTGAAGCTCCGTGCTAGATCTCAGATTGCTTATAATCTTTACCAATGAACATACTAAGGTAATTACATATAACAGTTCGCTGATGACGTCAGTATTTGGCGCAAGATCCAAGGGAATCCTGAACAGCAACCGCTTCAGATTGATCTAGACGTGGAACCTCAATGGTCCATAAAAATTCACTGAAATTCAATGTGAATAAATGCAAGGTGCCCACCGTACGACGTCTAAGCAATCACCGTTACAGGCTTGAAACCCATGTTCTGCAGCGAGCCGCCACCGAAGGTTATTTGGGCTTTCTGCAACAGGATGATTTGGATAGTTTATTGTAATCAGCGAATAATGGAACAATGGTTTATTAGGGATAAAAAAGCATTGATTAACAAGTCCCGTGGGATGGAAATTATTGCGAAAGTGATTTGCATGATAAAGTGAAAAGCGCTGTGGTGGACTCAGCATAGTCTTACGTGAAATAGAGGAGAGGTCTGTTTATTAAACGTATAAATTCATAAATCCATAAGTTTGGCGTTTGGCAAGGCACGGTTTGGTTGCGTTTTGCAGCCCTTGGATAACAAATCATAAAATGAAATGTAAGTGAGACAATGCATTGTCAACACGTATTTTTAATATTGCCAGATTTGGAGCAGAGACGACATAATTAGGGAGGGCGTTCCAAGACTGGCACGCCCGAAGGTAAAAGAAATTTTTTTTATCATTCAAGCCGGCTATACCGAATCGTCAGTCTCAGAAAATGACCTTTTTGTTAGTGTTGTGGTTCAATTCCAGCAGCGGACGGTAAATGTGGTTTGGATTCTTCAGAACCTGGTAAAACATTATGAGATCCGCCCACAAAGGCCGATATCGACTGCTGTGCATTCTTAGAGATTTCAATCTAAGCTGGTATGGTAGAAGAAAGAGGCCCCTGACGTTCTTGGTTGCCCTTCGTTGAGGAGTCTCGAGGGCAAAAATATCTTGTTTCTGCCACGGCTGCCACGCTTGAATAGCACATTCCACCTGCGGTTGTACGTAGATGTTAAGCATTTGGGGAAATCTTGAGGGAGCAAACCTACCGAAGGCTCTGCGAAGAAGGTCAAAGTGTTGATTTCCAGTTCTCTTCGCATTCTTTGCCTGTTTAGAACACCCGAGTTCTTTCAGTACCAATACATCAAGGTCAAGCTCCTGAGAGAATTTCACCAATGTGGCGTCTCCAAGCTTGTAAACACTCACCGGCTGGTGAAGCAGACGTATCATCTTGCACCAGGTTATGTTCAATTGAAGCATGTTCCTATTTGATCAATCGTAAATACAACCTACGTCATGTGGGAGCAGATCGTGATCTGGCTTGTTACTAATCGCCCCCCATATCTTGACATCATCGGCGAAAAGCAGAAAATTTGAGGAGATAACTGATGCCAGGACGTTGACAAACACTAGGAATAAGCGCTGTCCCAGCACTGATCCTTGTGGGACACCAGATTCCACCTCACTGGGTTAGTGATCCCCTATCCCGTACTTGAAGCATTCGTTGTTGAAGGAATTGCCAATCCAACCAAGTACACGGTCTGCGATTCTGTAACACTGTAGCCGTTGAAGTGGGTTGCGGTGATCAAGGCGGTCGAAAGCTTTGAAGCAGTCTAGGTAGATGAGGTCAACTCCGACCCCATCATCAGCCACTTACGTGCAATCAGTTGGTTGGTAGTGCATGACCGGTCTTGACGGAAGCTATGCAGCTCCTTTACCAAAATATTTTATTTTTCCAGGTAGTCCATTAGAGTCTCGACAACGACTGCTTCGATCACCTTCACAAGCACAGATAGGAGAGTCACTGGACGATAGTTTGCAGGAACTGAACGGCTACAGTCTTTAAAAATAGGGATGATAATGTCACACTTCCACATCGTGGGGATTTGTTGTTCATCAAAGCACCTTTGGAAGAACGATGAAGGTGGTTTATCTAGCTTGTTGGCCACAGCCTTCAGTGCCTTTGGGCGGATGATGTTTGCTTCCGGAGAGTTACTTCCTTAGCACAATAGATGGGTTAAAAATTGTATTTTTGAACAATGAAGTCGGTAATCTGCACTAAATTTTGGACAGCTAGAGGCCACGGGTTCGAAAATTGGGGCGCATTGTAGCCGCAGGATATCAGCTGCTTCTTCGGCGCCTTGTACCACGCCATCTGTCGTGAAAAGTGGAGGGATTCCGTGCTTCACCTTATGAAGCTTATTGACATGCTTATGCAGCAGTTTGTTGTTTGCCATGGAATGTTTGGCTATGCACTGTAGATAAGTTACTTTGTCCTCAAGCATTGCAGTGCAATGGTTGCGATGGGTCAGGACATTGCTCCAAGTCTCTGAGTCGGTGTTAACCTTGCAAGCATGCCATGCTGCACAGCATATCGCCAGGCATTTTAAAGTACTGCTCCTTAGAATTAAAGGCATTATTGTGGGACGGAGGGGCTTGGTCTCTGATGCTCTGTGACGATGCCGCTGAATCTATCAACGAAATCTATTTAAACATTTTCAAGGGGACTGTTGTTTGAGAATTCCCAAGCAACGATTTGTTTTCTGTCCTGAATCTAGTGGGCGTATTGACATGATTGTACAAGGGAATATCAGCGAGAAATTCATGCAAGTCTGCTTTGAACTGCGCACTGGGCGATGCCAAAACCTCCAAATTGTGTAGACTGAAGTACTCGTAGATGAGAATGTTGCTGTGTCTAGTGCGTGTTACTCTGTTCAGGCCACGGATCCAGCGGGAATCAATTTTCCAAGTGGAGGTTGGGGGCGGTAAACGACAGCTTCCAGATATGCGTCTTTGTGATTTAGGCGGAGACGACACCAGAGTGAGTTGGTAACGTGTGTTTCCAGATCATCAACTATTGTACATTGTAAATTGCTGCGGTAGTAGAGTAGGACCCCACCTCCTCTGCTGGGGCGGTCGTTCGGGATGAGTGACATTCCGGCTATATCTACCTCAACATCAGTCACATCTTGGTGTAACCAAGTTTGGGTAGTAGAAATTAGGTCCCAAGCATTCACAACCTGACGTGATCGAAGTTTGGTATTTTTACTGAGGAACCCTTGTTCGTTAGGGTAAATACATGAATGTTTCTCAGATTTAAGCAATGTTTCGTGGGTTGTACAACTCACATGTGAAGTTTCGCTGAGCAGTGAGTAGCCGTCGACGAATCGTTTTTCGATATGTACTTGGTGATGGGCTTAACGTCTTATTCATCGTCCCTGCAGTTAGTCCCGTGTCAAATCTTTGACGTAATGTGTAAGTTGTCTAAACAATATCATTCTATACAGGTTGTATGAGTTCATTCGGCATACTACCGGCGCATTGTTCTTTCATAGCTCCATCGCGTTTTGTTCTTTGAGTGACGAGTCATCTCTAAGAGGCATATCGTTGATTGCCTTTAGCCAAAGCTCAGATAGTAGCCTGCAACGTAACGTGGACCAGCTTTGTGGAGTCCGTGCTACCATATGTTTTGACTGAAGGACCACCTTCAACTCTCTCGGGCCACTTACTCAAATAGGAGCAACAAATAATTGGACCTGTTACGACAGGCGTTCGGAAAAATAAATCTCCATTTTTCTGCAAATGCTTAGTGTGTTTGCTCTCATGTCAACTATGAAATTCAGACTGGTACATATGGCTAAAACACGACCTTAGTGCATTAGAGCAGCCCCAACCCCGAGCGTCAGATTATTTTATTGGAATACACCACATTCCATATTTTACTGCTTATTAATTCTTCATTCTGAATATCCGATCCAGTATCCAATGCTTATATTTTTCAGGGAATCTAGTGGGAGATTTGCTATGCTTATACGGCGAACCAATGGAGACAAACTTTTGTAGAGAGGCTTTAAACTATTCTTCGGATGCTGCTTGGGATTTCTGACTGTGGATGTTGAAATCACCAATAGTAAGGACGTGACAGTATGTTGCGTTTACCAACCTCCTTATTGTGGATTCCAGATAAAAGTCCGTCTCTTGCATAGATGAAGAAGAGCGGTAAATGATCGCCATTATGCAAATGTTGTCGCCATTTAGACCTTGACGGCACCAAATGGATTGTTTTAGTGTGCTGACAAGATCCTCTATGAGCTCACATTGGTGGTCGCTACCGAAGTACAGTTCCACCCCTCCAGCTTTGACAGGTTGATTGTGCCGAATAATACACTTGCCTGACAGTGCGATATCCATATCACTTATATCAGGGCGTAACCATGTCTTCGTTATGGCGATGAGGTTACAGGCTTTGGATCCTGGATGCAGTCACAATTTAGTAAGCTTACTCAGTAAGCTTTGAGCTTTGGTGTACCTAATGTAAAGCTTCTCGGATATCAAAAGCAGTTGACTAGGAGCAGGAGATTGATGTGGTTTTATACCGATCGATGAGAGGTCGGCACCTAATATGATTTTTGGGTGAATTGCCAAATGACGATATGAATGCAATCTGTTTTTGGTCCCACTTGCGTCTGCGGTATGTAGTCCATCGGCAGCCTTCTGGACCGCAACGGGTCATAACGCACAGGTTTTTGAATCGATGGTGCTGAATCACGTGTGCTGTCATTCCTGCGAAAACAGTGAGTGGATTTGGCTCTCTAACTGCTGTCTTCAGTCGTAGTTCCGAAGCAATGCTCTTGCATGGTAACTGCCACCTACGGATTCAGTTCACGGCCATCCGATGTGACTGCGCCGCTAATTTCACTAACTTCGGTCACTGCCTCTGTAGTTTGGCGAAAAGGGCAACCGTGTAATCGACTAAAGAATGTCTTCTCCCGCACAGGGAGCTTGACGGTTGTAACGTCATCCTTCCAGGTCATGAGCGTAGGCCTCCTTTTTGGCTGATTGTCGGTATCACTGGCATGTCATGAACGAAAAGTTCTTTTGCTACTCCCTGTGTGGTTGTCTGTTGAATAATATTTGTCCCGCTGGCGTTTGCTCCATCGAACATCAGAAAATATGCCTATTCCACTGTTTTCAGCCTGCAATCGGTAAAACCTTCAAAAGTACCATCTAGAGATTATCTAATGACCCCAATGTTATTCACATTAGCTGGGACTTCCCACAGTGAATCGACATTGGATGTCTAGTGATGGGGATTACGTTAGTCGGACTGGCTTAAACTTCGAACATATTGCAAAAGAAATTCCATTGCTTTACATCATCCAACTGTTTACCCCTGAAAGAATTTGCCTTGGACTCAGGAACGTTGGTGCATATAAGTGTCAAGGTCCCATAGTTCCGCCTCATCTCTCTTGATGTCAAAAGCACGGTTGTCAAAGGCTTTGACGACGTCTCTACAGGTTGCACCCGCTCATTGACCAGTTACTAATGCGGTCCCACTTTGATTATACCGAGCAGCAACTGTTGCATGGGTGTATTGGTCTTCAGAGCGTTTCGGATTTCCTTCGTCAATCGAACGGTTGGGTGCTACCAATGTTGCATCAATTGATCCATTGGATAAGAGGAGGTGGGCGGGGGGCTAGGCAAGCTTCTATCGATCACGATGATGATTTGTTTCGTCCTTCCTATGGTTGCTAGTACTGCGTGGCCGTGTGAACGCCTGCCTCTTTTCCTTGGTCTTGAGGTAGGAATTGAGGGAGACGGCTGAGGTACAGGATGCGCTATTAACGACTGGAGCGAAGCATTATTTGCATTCGATCGATGTCCGGTTTCCGCGACTTGCTTGTCTTACTCCTTTTTTTAGTTTTAGTATGACTTGTACCAGTGGAACAGGCGTGCACTTCGGACAGGACCAAAATGAACCCGGCTTATGGTGTTTTTTATGTCGGTTCTGAGTACGTTGACACATCTCAAATGGTACCGGTCTTTGAAATTTGTATAAGTCATCCCTCTTTTTACTACCTCAGCACAAGCTTGATTGGTACAGGATACTTTGTTTCGGGTTACCGGGGTACTGGCTTTGATAACTGATAACCGTAGAACAAAACCAAGATGGCAGACACAGACGGCAGCTGGGTTAATCAATGAAAATTGCAGAGGTAGCCAGAGAACAAACACAAAATTTGCACATATCGAAAAGCACACCAGAAAAGTATATTGGTACACAACTCACACAGCAATTTCACGCATGTCCCTGAATCTACCGCCATTACATTGCGGGATAAGTTATCAGACGACCAAGACCAATGGAACTCATTGTGTATGCAGATGAGTATCAAAGCCAAGCCCATAAACTTGTTACGAATTACTCGTCGTCCGAACTCGCCACACTATGGTGAACCCAGACTTATTCGAGTAACTCTAGAATCCTCAACCGACGTGGAAAATGTTTTGCTCTCCACAAGCACGCTAAAACACGAATCCTGTGCGATACGTATCTATCCTGATGTCCCTTGGAGCGCGCGACAACCAAAACGAAACACGAAGAGGGGCACAGCAAGCAAGACTGCCTAAACACAGTCTTCATACATGGCGTGCCAGAACATCCTTCTAATCATGTTCAAGATACCGGAAAAAACGATTTAGAACAGTGGCGGTTCATTCGTGAAACACTTTCTTTGGATGATGTTGTGGCACTATCGCTCACCAGGATACCCCTCTCATCGAATTATAGAGGATGCGGCCCTAGAATCCTAAAACTTGTGCTTCAGTCAGAGCAACAAGCAAAGGATGTTTTGGATCGATGGCGGAGAAGTCGGAAAAATCTTCCTTCCGAAATTCGGTTAAAGGTCGCAAACAATTCGCACAGCTCAAGTATTAGAGCAACTGAAGCAGTAAGCATCCTGACGAATGTACAGAAGTGTAACTTGACTGCTGCTTTAATGGACTCTGAAGTAGGTCTAAACGAAGGCTGGGACGCACCTTGGCCGAATCAAGTTGCAAACGAGGTATCATTGACCCATCAAAAAACGAATAACTGCCGACCTCCCATCGGTCGGCATTCTCCCTCTCTTGACAGCTTCACCTCTCTGCGGGCTACTAGAGACCGAGAAACTGGCCTGCTTGTGTACGAATGCTCAGGGCTTTCTAACAAACTGGCTGAACTGAAAGATCGCCAAGCTTCCGGCTCGTATGATGTCATTGGTATCACCGAGACATGGTTGCACACGGGAATGACGGACGCTGAAATTTCGCTACCCGGCATGTCGCTGATCCGGAACGATAGGCTCACAAAAGGAGGAGGGGTAATCCTGTACTACCGAAACGACTTACAGTGCGAAGCTGTGGAGGATTCAGATTCGCAGTTCCCCGACTCTCTTTGGTGCCGGTTGCAGTTAAAAGGCAGGGACGCTTGCCTTATTATCCTGGTGTACCGCGCCCCCAACTCAACACCCGAAAACGACTACCACGTAGCAACTGCTTTAAGGTGCAGTTTACAACAAAAGTACACTCACATTCTTATCATGGATGATTTCGATGTACATTGTTTAGAAGCCCCTGCCACAACCGGAGGACAATTCAAAACCGATTTACAAGATCTAGTAACTACTGCTCCTCTGTACAACCACATCACTTTGCCCACTCGGTTCCGAACTGGTAACAGGCCATCTCTGTTGGATCTTGTGCTTACCAACGTGGAGTATATGATTGATGCGTTGGTTTTAGACTGCCCGTTGGGTCGCAGTGATCACGCAGTGATCAGTTTCAACTTCGTCTGCTATGCAGAATATCGGAATGATAACGATGATACTGTGCGAACCATCACAAGGTACGACCGACTCGCCCAGCTAGTCAGCGCCACAACATGGTCTTTCCTCGAAGAAGAACCCCCGGAAGTCGCCTGGCTCGATTTCGTCAAAACATTCAGTCAGCTGATTGCACAGGCTTCAGAGATAAAAGCTTGCAATAAGTGCAACTCAGTTTCTTTCGTTAGGAGCAGAACCCGAAAATAGATGACAGTACGCAACGCAACATGGCGAGTGTACAAAGAAGCTCCAGCACCAGAAACGTGGGACAACTACGTAGCCCAACGTAACCACTGCACTCAACTGTTACAAGAAGACAAATCCGCCTATCAGCAGAACATCGCAAAAACCTTCAGTGCTGACCACAAACTGCTGTACAAGCACGTTAATAGCCTACGAAAGGTGAGGCAAGGATTTCCTCCACTCAAGACGGCTGATGGCCCAACAAGAACGTCTATGGAAGCTGCAAACGCGCTGCAGATGCAATACGCCCCCACGTTTCAAAGGGTCTTGCCACCAAGCGATCTACCAAGCTTTGTATTCTGCTCACCAGGACTAACCCACATCAATTTTACCGCAGAGGCTGTATTGCAAAAGCTGACTTATCTGCGCAAACACAGCTCGCCGGGTGTCGACGCCATTCGTCCTGAGGCATTGGGAGTAGCAGCAAACCAACTGGCAGGACATTTAGCACAGTTTTTAATCACTGCTTAGACCGGAACCAAGTTCCCGCCATGTGGAAGCTTGGAATAATAAGCCCGATTCACAAAGGTGGAACCAGATCTGATCCCTCCAACTACCGCCCAGTAACCCTTCTTCCTATACTCTCCAAGGCCATGGAATCCATAGTTGCCGATGCACTGGTGTGCTATCTGGAAAACTGCAACCTCATCACTCCTGAACAGCACGGTTTCCGTCGACAGCGGTCATGTACAACTAATTTAATGATTGCACGCAGTAGTTGGACCGAGGCAGCCGACGCTGGAGAAGGTGTTGATGTGATCTACCTGGATTTTTCCAAGGCTTTCGATCGTCTAGACCATCGGATACTACTATCCAAGCTGCAGCATTACGGGATCGGCGACCCTCTTTTAAGCTGGATCGCCAACTTTTTATTTCAAAGGCAATTAGTGGTCAGAGTTCGGAGCTCATTATCAGACCCCATACAAGTCGAGTGTGGTGTGCAGCATGGCTCAGTTCTAGGACCACGTTTGTTTCTGGTGTTTATTAATGACCTTGTACAGGGAATCGCTTCAAACCTCCCAATGTTTGCCGACGATATCAAGATCAGGCGCAGGATCCAGGCGAACGCCGACCAACATGTGCTCCAAACTGAGTTAGATACAGTGTATCAATGGTCGATCCAAAACTTATTGCATTTCAACGTCAGTAAATGCAAGGTGCTTTCCATCCGACATAAGAGCAGCTACTCATATCTACTCGGAACGGATGTACTGCAACAATCAACTCTCGAACGTGACTTGGGTGTCCTGGTTCAAGATGACTTGGGTTGCTCCAGGCAATCCGAAAAGGCCTCAAAGACCGGGAACCAACACGTTGGGCTGTTGAGGCGGGCGTTTGGACAAATAAACAGCTCCATATTTCGACAAATGCTCAGTGCGTATGTTCGCCCCCATGTCGAATACGCAATTCAAGTCTGGCATCCATGGCTGAAACACGACCTTAATGCACTGCAGCAGCCTCAACGCCGGGCATCTAAGAACGTAACTGGAATGCGCAATCTGTCCTACCAGGAGAGGCTGCGACGACTAGGATTGTTCAGTGGAAGCTATCGCAGGCTACGAGGCGACCTGATTATGACATACTTGATTCTGCGAGACCCACATCATGTGTGCCGCCCTTTCTGCAACTCAGCAGCAATACAAACTTGAGGGGCCACTCATTAAAACTCGCAGAACAATACAGTCGTCTGGAGTGCCGCAGAAATTTCTTTTCCATCCGTGTCTGTCACCCGTGGAATGCTCTCCCAGAATCGGTCGTCTCTGCACCGACACTAACAATATTTAAAAGACGGTTGGACGAAGCACTCATCCACTTTCACTTTGTTACTTAACACTATGTCTCCATTCTACACCTGGAATTATTTGTTGTTAACTGTGAGTGTTGTGAATCTAAGTGGATCGCAGGACTGCAGCGAAGCAAACGATAAGTCTTTATTTTCGTAATTAAAGTGTTAACTATTTTACTATCCTTTTCATTATAATTATTATGTTGATATCCCCACCAACTATCCAACGGGGCTTGTAAAGCAACGCTTCTTAACCCGTATAAATTCATTGTTCATTGTTCATTGTTTAAATTGGAATTTAGCTTGGCAATCCAAAAACCCGCAGTGTCCATGGGTATATCAAAATATCCCGTTTGTGTTTGTGTTTGTGTTAGCAAGGCAAGTATACAACACAGTTCCGCGCATTTGGACAAGCTACATAAACACGCCAGATCGAAACACTTAGGGCCATGTATTTTCGTATCCGGCTCCTCTGGATGTACTTCACTTGTTCCCAGTGAAAGAGGTAGGATTATAACGTGTTTGTCACAACACTGGTGACAACGGTGACAAAGAACTTTCAGGGAATATTGGAAGGAAGATAATTAACTTATTGAACGAAGTCAGATATTTTGCCGTATTTTTGACAACGTAAATTTCCTCGCTGCTCTTACAGATGTATTCCGTATAGCAGGTGTTATGGAAGAGCAGTATCGCTTGATCGCTAAAGTCAAGCGGAGCAATTATTTTTACTGCATCTAGTGTAAATTCCGTGTTGGTGAACACAAGGTCTAATACCGATGATTTGTTACCAGTTATGAATCTCGTGGGTGCAATGGCGTAATTGTGTATTGGTATATCAGCGCTTAATTCTTACCGTTTTAAATGGTTAACTGGGCGAAGCTTCACTCTCGTCACCCACATTTTTCCGCCAACGACTGACACCGGACTTGGGGCGAAGCCTAAGTAAGTGAGAACATCGGACGGTATGAAATTGAAACTGGTGAGTTTTGATATTTGTGTTACCATTTCACAGTACCAAACAGGATTCCATCGGTTGTATTTTGTCTCTCGTATTAATCCTATGTCAGCGTAGCACCACATTTGGTTCCATCCATATCCTGTAATTCAGGATAATTTTTCTTCTTACACTTTCTAAGTTTTTATACATAGTCTTCAAGATTGGCTTTATCATCTGATTTCTTTCTTTATGATGGAGAGGGATCCATCTGTTCCTCCGAAAAAAACTGACAATAAGCATCAGGTAGCCGGCCATAACCCGAGTACTGCTAAGCTCGGCGTTCAACGATATCTAGATTCTCCCGACCAAAATGCAAATTTAGTTTTAGGAAAGCGCATGGAAAATAACAGGAACCGGCTAAGGAAGTCTACTAAAAATAAGAACACTGTTCCAATCGTGATAACTTAAAGTTCTACCCAAATCCACAATCTATAATGTGATGTAACCGTATTAAATGAAAAGCTCAAAAAAGTTAGTCAGGTACTGGGTAAATTGACATCAATGTCAAATTTAGTGAATGTGCTTGATAAACCGAATGCAAACACTTCCAAGCAGCAGCATCGATCTTTTCGTTGCTCATGACGGAGATTCGGGAAAGGATAAGTTTGGCTAAAATTGTTATCATCTTTCAAATGCCAGACAAAATACACCTGGAAGTTTCGAAGCGTGTCAATGCGGGTAGCAAGAGTGGAACAAACTGTTACCTTATACGCCTAGTACTGTGGCTGTGCAGATCATGACCGCAGTGAGTAATGCATGCGTGAATAACTATTTCTTGGTAGTATGGAGATGATAGTTGAACAAGGACAGTTAGATGCCGTGCAAAGTTGACTGCTCATTTGGCCCACATCCAGCTCTAATTTAGTTTGGTTTGTGCCATTGCTTACACGAAATGATGTTGAAAAGAACGCTGTCTGCTTGTCCATCTCATTGTGTCGCCCTACGTATCCGAGTGACTTAAATGAATGGCATAGCACGTAAGGGCGGAAGATATTGCCCTCCTGCTTTGCCTCACCCTCCAATCACGATCGCACTCGTTAGACCTAATATAACTCTCTTTTGTGGCACGATAGTCTTGTTGTTAGCTCTCCGGAAAGATGTCTATATGTCACTGGAGACTCAGCAGGCGTGTTACTATTGTTTTTCTTCTTGTCTTTTGTATTGCAGCACAATAGCTGAGGTTTTTTTCACCTGCACCTAACGTGTATAATGAATAAATGAATATGCAGATAATAAATTAAAAATAGTTATCGTAGATACAACCGGTGTTTTGCTAAACGGCATTTACACAAGCTCTGCTGTAACATTCTCAATTACATCGTCTAAATTATAGCAGCGCTTTAGTTGATGGAAAAGAGTTTGATCTGGAATCTCTCTGATTTCACTCTCAACCTGGCTTCCGTTTTTCCCACATGCTTCCCAATACTTATCGTGCTTCAGCTCCCTCTGGCTGGCAACCAAGCACCTCTTACATACCTTGCGCATCGCAACGCATTAACAATTCATTACTTGACTCTCGCATATAGCCTCTTTAGCGCAGCACCTGTTTTCAGATTCAAAGCGGTATCCATTTCTCACGTACTTCTCAATACTTATCGTGCTATAGCTCCCTCTCGCTAGCAACCTAGAACCTCTTATTCACCTTGCGCGAAGCAGCACATTTCGTTGCTTGACGTTTGCCTATTCTTTCTAACATAGTTTAGACCTATTCATTAATTACGGATACTCGCAAGAAAAGATTGCACGTTGGCATCTTTCCGCTCAATTTACTTCAATAAGTCAGATTAAATTGTGTACAATGTAGAGTTCATGTACTTCAACATCGTCCAATGCAAGTGCCAGTAAATGAGTACATAGGCCTAACCCCATAGGCCTAAACTCACACATGGCTTTATTCCCAGGACACAATGGATCCAAACTCGATGTAGCGGAAATCGTAAAAGTGGTTCTAAAACAGTAAATTTAAATGTAAATAAATGACTTACCACTAGGTTTGCAGACGTAGCCCCAATGTTGCTCAACAGTGAGCCGAAATAATCACAGCAGTCTATATTCGCCATCAGCGATAAACGATGGGCAGCAGTGAATTTGGGGCAGCAGTGAAACGAACAGCAGCGGCAATCACGTCAAAGGTGAAGCGCTTGAATATGAGCCACTTGGACTGTGTTTCGGTTAACCACAGTGCTGCGAATAAACAAATGTTACGGTCGTGCTTTATAATCCTCAAATTGCGCCCCATGCTGAGGCTGATGTTGTATTCATGATGATACTTCACCACAGTTTGGCCAAACAAATTACACCTAAACTAGGTCTTTTTAAGCTGGTTACATTTCCTTCGACTTTATTTAGTTTGCTCTGCCTGCTTGAGTAATCTTCTATTAAATGGCCACGCTGCTGACGCTAATTGTGGTTGTTGTTCACTTTAGTGCGTTTGTAGAATTTTTTGGGTAACTTTGGAACATATTGTACTTATCGCAAATTCGTTGCTAACCAACTTACTTCATATGCTAATTTAGCGAATAGTTCTGTGCGCACAGCCCGCATTCCTTACCACATATATTTTATTTGTTCATGTCATTTCAAGTGATTGGCTGTTGTTTAACATCCCCTCTGTGACTGCGCTTGGTGTGCATGTTGAAACGTGCCTACCTGTCCATTACCCACTACCTCGTCCATACTGGCTCTAGGAGATAGTTTGATGTTGCTGGAGGGGATCGGGGTGCACACTCCTTGTGGTCGTGCTAGGCTTGAAGAGTGATTCCATGCACTCAGTGTGGAGCGGACTACGGTCCAGCCACCGCCTTATGTGTGCTTGATTCCCAAATACAGCGTGCTTGTGTTTGCCTGTGAAGGAGTGTGGGCCGGCTCCGTTGATGAGACGTGGCTCACATCCCCATGCCTCCGGTATTATTTCTTCGGTTTTATACTGGATATGGGGTGTGTGGATGGAGCTGTGGGTGTTGCGGCGCAAGCCACCCATGGTCCCCCTGTAGGCGCAGGCGTCCTGTGGCTCGCCACAGTGACAGGCAAATCCGAAACCGGATGTCGCCAACCCTTCCGCTTGTATTGCCTTTGCGACTGATGTGAACAATCGAAATGTTGACTAATCGCAGCTTATGTCTTCTCACTGCTTGGACGAAATTGCTGTAGGGGATACATTGTGTTAACTTTCTGTAAAGATGTCTCCCTGCTACCGTCGCAGGGACACTAGATCGATTGTTATTAATGCACTGAAATTTAACTATGGAAGGCAATCGGAGATAAATTTTGGAAGAATGCATTTGCTCGTGTTGTTTACCGCGGCGATTTGCCAAGACCCTGTCAAGAAACGGGTTGCTGATTAACAAAACCAATCTGTCAATGATAGCGTCGGCCCACATCGACACCTATCTTGAAAGATAAGGACATTTCCTCGAGACGTAGATACGGTTCACATGTATGCTCAACGGGTTGTCGTTGGTTTGCCGGTTGCAATTTGAGGCCTTTTCTGCTAACATTATCCGTCGCACGAGAAAGGTAAACAGTCCTCAATATGTGTGGTTCCCTTGCAAAAGCTGCAAATGCTACCTTCCGTACTGCGTGCTTAAAGCACGTGTACAATATGTCGTTTGTTAAGTTCACGAGCATACAATTGGAAGTTTGCTCACTTAGACCGAAATAACGATTGCATCTAAAAGCAATTGATAAACTTAACACACAGTCCCAGTTTGAGTATCTGAATGAACAATACAGTGACCGCAAGCCAAGATCAATGGAAGCTGTGGGTTGGGTCCAGGCAAAATTGGTGCCGAATGCAATCTAATCTTTAAACACACCGATAAGCCAGAGATGCTGTCTGAAATCCGAACATTATGTGGCGATCAAATGGTTAAATCAAATGGGACACGTAATGTTTCTGCAGTCGGATAGATGATCAGGCATTGTGATAACGAACCGGCTTGACTACATTTCAAAGATAGGATGTATTTTGGGAAGAGACGGTAGTTCCAGCTAGACAAGACACAAGAAAACGACATCCTGGTAGAGAAGCAAGGGACAAGGAAACTGCAGACCCTCTTACTACATGTTTACCTCAGTTACTTGTAATACAGGCGGTTGAAACCGACTGTCACTAAGACTCCCAGAATGTGGGACACTCCCAAATTAAACAAGGCAAATAACCCACTGCGCCCGATTATGCATTTGAACAACTCTTGGTATCACAACTTTGCGCGGTGGCTAACGAAAATATTGGAGCAGCTACACAAACTCCTGGCCACGTATTGCCTAATGCACACTTTCGAATTAGTCAAGACACTGGAAGACGTGTCGCTGGGTGCGGAGCGCTTGTACTCAATAGACTTTGACTCCCTATTCACAAACGTGCCTTTACATGAGGTGGTTGACAATTTGTGTGAGTTCATCACGAGTCAAAACATGTATGTTGGTCTGCTCCTTAAGTATTTGAGGGATATGATCATATTTTGCACGGAAAATGTGCGCTTCGAGTTTCAGGGGACTGCTTATAAACAGTTCGACGGCGTCGCCATGGGTATACTCTGGGACCAGTATTAGCAGACACCTTCCTCGGCTTGCTAGAAAACAAGTTACCGCCAGCACTGATGAAGCTAAGTTGTACAAGCGGTAGTTGGATGGCATCCTAGTCTTCACCAGCAGTGAACCCTTTGCACGGTTGTTGACAGTTCTGAATTCAATTCATCAAAATCTATCGGTGTTCCATGCGCTGAAGCAACACCACAGTCTGCCATTTTTTGATATACCCATTAAAAGATAGACCGATGGTACACTACAGCGCACGGTTCATGGCAAAGCAACTCAAAGCGGGCGGTACCTCCGCTTATCTAGGTTTACCCCGGTCGCATGCAAACATGACACAGTGAAAACGCTCTTCCAAAAGCTAGACGGATCTGCAGCCTCGAAATGTTACAAGCTGAAGAAGAATATTTGTACGGAACTTTGGCGTCAAATCGGCATCCTGAGAAGTGCATTCAGATCCACAGCAAACCTCCCAAGGAGAAAATACCGGTATTAGCTGCAGAGAAAATAATGTTTGTTCGTTCTTGCCCTTCGTAGGAGACCATGTATCAAACGACATCGGAAGCACTCTCTGATCCGCCCTTACACGCACTTACGCGACCGCCCGTTTGCGACTCATACATACAGCGCGAACTGTTGTTCTTCATAAACGTCAGAGCAAGTGATCATCAAGTACGGACTTTCACGTCGTTTATTAGTTCACCTGTGGTTGCAGTGTTATTTACTTTGGCAGGACTGAGCGCCAGTTAACTCAGAAACCAGCTGAACATGTGCCGAGGTAGATGTAGTAACTGTTGCCGCAACAGAACGGAGTGGATCCGAAGATGAACCGGAGCCACGCATCATCTATCACCAAATACCTATTGGTAACGCGACATCCCGTGAACCTGGTTAGTGCGTTCAAGGTGTTATTACGCAAAAATCACATAATTTTGTGGCTTTGTTAATTACGGCTTATCAATCTGTGTTGTGTGCACTGGCACCATTGAGACAATCAATTATGTTACTGTGGTCTTGCTTTGGCCATTTTTATTGGTTATGCCAATTTTCCCTGTGTATACCTGTCTATGTATTCCCCTTGCATTATGCATGCGACTGATGAGAAAATTATAAATTTTGACCTATGTTACGGTTGTGGGAACTCCTGATACGATTGTCACTGGCACGGTTGGAGCACGTCTACTGTAACGACTAGGAACGCTGGCCAATACAACAGATTCGCCTTGACTTGACGGCGTTAGCTTAGCGCGGCGTACGCGCTGGTGAGACGAAAATTGAGCGAGCGTGAGAACGACCCTAGCCCCACCTTTTCGGGTAGAAGCTGAGCCCTCGGACTAGACGTATATGTGAGGGGGTTATGGTAGTCGCGTTAGCGACGCGAAAGCTGCCCGGCTAAGGGCACACACAAATTCATTGACCGACCGACTCCCAACGAAGGCGAAGAAAAAGCAAGACAGGTGGTCCTCTTAAGGCTCTTTAAGACTAACAAAAGGCGAAACACAACCAATGCAATTGGTCATTAAGCTTAAGAAAATTTCTATCACGACGGAGTGGTAGTTTCAAAAGAAGTTTTCAATAGGCGCGCTGTTGTGCCGCGTCTCGGATTGGCTGAACACTGCTACGTTGTGGGGATGAATTGGGCCCCGTTTCCCACGACCATTATGCCGGAGTTTCTGGCGCATTTTTCTGCAACACTTCCCATTAAAGATAAAGCATTCCGCTTCTGATGAGAATTGACCTGGAAGGATTTCAGCGGCCCCCGGTTCTTCTTGTTCGTCGGCGTAGCGATTTCCCCAGACGCGGCAGCGTTTGAGCGGCTTCGACCGTGGTCTCTCGTTGTGTGGCCAATCCAAAGGTATCCAACAGGATGCGCAGCGGAAAGCGCACAGAAAGGCTGGCTGACTTGGGGGTATCTCCATGGCGCGGTCGAATTTGATTGCGCTGGAAAAAACATGTGTCATAACCCACGGAGACATCATGCAGCATGTCACCTCGCCTGGCCGTCACTGTTGCTTTGATCCAGTGTGGATGACCTGCTCCATAAGCGCGAGTATAGACCAGGGCTCCGACAATGAATTTTTTGTGTTCGGTGAAAGCGCTAAAGTGTCCAGGTGTCTTCTCAGTCGGAATAAGCGCTTTGTTGGTGGTGCGTAACACGTGGCCCAACAATGCTTCAGCTGGTGACTGGCATCCTGGCGTAGCTAGATTCGGCTTGGACCGGTGCGTGAGCAAGAAGGCTTGAAGATACTAATCTGCGGTGCCTACCCGCGAGACTTTAAAAGCACCCTCTTGAAGATGTCGACAAATCGCTCCACTTGACCAGTGGACTGGGGATGGTAAGGAGATGAGCAGAGGTGTTGGATGCGGTGTCGGCGACGGACGTCTTGGAAGCTAGAAGACGTATAATAGGTACCATTGTCGGACACCAAAATCTCGGGAAGGCCTTGTTGACTGATGATTCGTTGGAGACAACCCGAAGTGGTGAACGCGGTTGGTAGGTTGACGGTGAACAATTTTGGCCATTTGGAATAGGCATCCACCACGACCAT
>OX104063.1:255128179-255203798 GCA_944474145.2 Dicrocoelium dendriticum
CTCTCCTGCTGCCCGATTTCCGTAACCGCCGGAATGACTTACGAGGGTTACCAAGGGCAGCGGCCATTTCCATCTCTGATGCACGATGAGAACACCAGGATTCGCGGTCTCTCTTCAGGCTAGCACGGAGTTTTTCCCGGAGCTTTTTGTGAGTTTCATTGTGTTCGCTACCAGCCGGAATATGTTGACGAGCATCTATAACTTCCAGAGACTGTGAAGAGACCCAATGTCCATGTTGGTTATTAGACATACCACATGAGAATTTTCCTGCCGCTAATACGGACTGGTGTATATGAGACCAGTTAGCTTCAACTGCATCCAGTGAACGTTTATCTAACTTGCAAGAGAGCTTATTTTGATAGGCATTCATAACAGCTGGTTTCGCAAGTTGGCTGGTGTCAGTGCGTCACAACGTCGTCGTGGGCGTCCGCCAAAGCGCATCCGCAGGTCAGCAAACACAAGTGTATGGTCAGTGTCTACACATGTGCTTCAAATCGAGCTACCGTTCTGGACGCAGCCTGTCCATCGGTAACTTATCACAATGTGATACATTTGCGTCCATAGCTGGTTCGATGCTGGTGGGCGCCAAGTCACCCCCCGGCGGGTGCTGTGTCGGAAATTAGTGCTCGTAAGAAATAAGCGAGCATCCTCACACAAATAAAGCAACTGCTCACCGTTATTCTTACAGGAGCCTACACGATGTTTGCTGCCCCGATTCAGCTCAACAGTGGATAATTTTCCAACTTGAGCGTTCAGATCCCCAGCCAGCACTACAGTGTCCGAGCTTCTTCTACGGCTAAAGAGCTCGTTCAGTTAATGATAGAAGTCGTCTTTTACCAAGTCATTGCTACAGTTTGTCGGTGCATTGGTAGCGATAACGAATAGGCAACTGTTAGTTCCACGCGACTTCGAAGTTTTGAATGATCCAGCCAATCGCACCGCACCCATCCGGCTACTGATTTGAATCCAATAAACCAGAGTAGCTTCAGCCCGGGGACTCAAGGCAATACCAACACTGGCTTCTCCGGTGCTCGAAGCTGCATCGTCACTGGATAGGCGCAATGGGAAAGATCTGCTAGTGTCACCTGAAGGTGATCGCAGAGTGAGCACAGAGCTAGATCCGTGCAAGCGGGTATCCGATAAGCAGGAAGCATCGATCGCATGGGTGTCTAATTTTTGGAAGTGCTGCCTGTTGACCGATCTAAAGCAATGTGCGAACCTTGAGGCATGCCAGTCTGAAGGAGGATCGAGGGCTCCAAATGGAAGTCGGTGAACTGGAATGGACCGCTTGTTTGGAATGCGCCTGTTGACAGGACAGGAATGACGCTGCGCGTTCACAGGTGAGTTGAAACTAAAAGTCAAGCAACTATTGAAGCAAGGTAGGGAAGGGCCGAAAATTGGGGTTGAAAACAGAGGGATAAAAGGGAAGGTGGAACGGAACGATAAGGGTGAAAAGCGTAAGAGGTGGAATAAGAAGACGGGAATGCTTGAGCAGTAGCATCCAAAACCCTATCCACCCTGCTCGATGCAGTAGACTGGGCACCGTTGGTTATCCTCTGAGGTGGCCAGAGCATCAGCAATTGGTTTGAAGTGAGATTCATTGTATGGCCTGGGCAGGATACTGTCAGGTTACCCAGGACTAGATAGGAGAACGATTAGACATCCCAACCAAATGCTTTGGTTCGAAAATCCTGACCGCAAGGCAGCGGGTTTGGCAGTGGACTGCATGCAGACCGTTTTAAGGAACAAGGAGCCACCCTCATTCCAACCCCCAACCTGATGGACCACGAGGCTGAGTTTGTCTGGCCATTGAAAATTAACCAGTCTGGTATGAGTGGTTCTTAAGGTGCCAAAATGCACCACCCAGTATAGCTCAATGGATCACTGAGGCACACGAACAATCGCACCACGGCATGCCTCGGAGCTCCGTGCTAGGTCTCAGATTGAATTGGATATTTGCCAATGACCACACGCAGGTACTTATAACTTACTGTTGTTTGCTGATGAAGTAAATAGTTGGCGCAAGGTCCAAGGGGATACTTACCAGCATCTGCTTCAGAGGGATCTAGAAACGGTACCTCAATGGTCCATCCAAAATTCACTGAAATTCAATGTGCATAAATGCAATGTGCTCTTTATACGACATCTAAGCAACCACTGTTACAGGCTTGAAACCCATGTACTGCAGCGAGCTGCCACCGCAGGGTATTTGGGCGTTCTGGTTCAGGATGATCTGGGTTGTCCCACGCAATCGGCGAAAGCCTCAAAAACGAGTAACCAACATGTGGACCAGTTACGATGGGCGTTCGAAAAAACAGATCTCTCTATTTTTCAGCAAATGCTAAGTGCGGATGTTTGTCCTCATGTCAAATACGTACCTCAGACCGGCACACGTGGATTAAATATGACCTTAGTGCATTAGAGCTGCCCCAAGGTCGAGTATCAATGTACATTATTAGAACGCACTACATTCCATAGTTTATTGTTTATTACTTCTTCATTGGTAAATATCCGATCCAGTATCCAATGATTATCGTTTTCAGGGAATCGATTGCATGTGTTGATATGCTCATAAGGCGAATAACTGGAGAGAAACTCTTGTAGAGAGACTTTGAACTGTTCTTTGGAAGCTGCTTGGGATTCCTGAGCTTGGATGTTGAAATCGCCAATAGTAAGTACGTGACTGTAAGTTGTCTTTTTCACCCTCCTTATTGCGGATGCCAGCTAAAATTCCATCTCTGTCATGGATAAAGGAAAGCGTTAATTGACCGTCACTAATCAAATGGTTTCGTCTTTTAAACGTTGACGGCACCAAAGGGACTGTTGTATTATGCTGAGGCGATCCTCCATGAGCTCAAATTGGTGATCGATGCCGAAGTACCTATCCACCCCTCCAGCTTTGCTGGGTTTATTGTGCTGAACAATGCACTTGCTTGACAATGCGATTTCCCACATTACTTACGTCAGGGCGTAACCATGTCCTCGTTATGGCGATGAGGTCGCAGCCGCAATTCAGTAAGCTTACTCAGCAAGTCTTGAGCGTTAGTGTACATAATGAATAACTTGTCGGATGTCAAAAGCGGTTGCCTAAGTGCATATGATTGATGTGGATATATGCCGATCCACGAGAGGTCGGCACCTTATATGCTTTTTTGGATGAATGGCTAAATCTCAATAGGGATGCAATCTGTTGTTGATCCTACTTACATCTGCAGTATATAGTCCATCGTCAACGTTCTCGATTGCAACGGGTCTTAACGCACTGGCTTCTGAATAGCTGGTGTTGTTATACCGAGTCGCGGGTGGTGTCATTCCTACGAAAACAGTGAATGGCTGCGGCACTCTCAGTGCTGCTTTCAGTTGTAGTTCCGAAACAATTACTTTTCCTGATAACTGCCAGCTACGGATTAAGTTCACGGCCGTTTGTTGTGACTGCACCGTTAGATGCACTATCCTAGGGCCACTGCCTCTGTAGTTTTTGGCGATTTGGGCAACTGTGTAATCGACTGAAGAATGACGTTGCCCGCACAGAGAGCTTGACGGATGTAAAGTCCTCCTTCCAGGTCATCAGCGTAGGCTTCCTTTTTGCTGGTTGTCGGGATCACGGGTATGCCATGGACGAAAAGTTCTTTTGATGATCTCTGTGTGGTTGTCTGTTGAATGATATTTGACTCGCTGGTGTTTGCTCCATCAAGCATCAGAAAATATGCGTATTCTCTGTTTTCAGCCCGCAAGCGGTTTACCGAGAAAAGTACCGTCACGATATTAACTATTTATCCCCATGTTATTCGCATTAGCCCGAACTTTCCACAATGAATCGAAGTTTGATGTCTAGTGATGCGGATTTTTTAGTCGGACTGTCTTGAACTCCGATTTTAGCGCAAAGGAAATTTCATTGCTTTACCTCATCCAAGTGTTTACCCATTAAGGAGTCTGCCTTGGACTCAGGAACGTTGCTGCATATAAGTGTCAAGGCCCATAGTTCCGATGGTCTGTGGTGAGTCAAAAAGCACGGTTGTCAAGGATTTGGCGACGTCTCCGCAGGTTGCATCGCCCCTTGACCCGTTTTGTTGTTGTACTTGGTTAAGCTACTGTAGTCCCACTTTGATCATAACGAGCTGCAACTGGTGCATCGATGGGTTGATCTTTAGAGCGTTTCAGTTTCCTTCGTCATTCGAATGTTTGGGTACAACCGATGTTGCATCAATCGATCCATTGGATAAGAGGAGGTGGGCGGTGGGGCTAGGCATGCTTGTATCGATCACGATGATGAATTGGTTCGTGGTTCCTAAGGATGCTAGTACTGCGTGGCCATGTGAACGCATGCCCCTTTTCCTTGGTCTAGAGGTAGCAATTGTAGGAGACGGTTGCGGTACAGGATGCGCTATTAACGACTGAAGCAAAACACTATTTGCATTCGAACGATGTCCGGTTTCCGCGACTTGCTTGTCTTACTATTTTGTCAGTTTTAGTATGCCTTGTACTAGTGGAACAGTCGTGCACTTCGGAAATGACCAAAGAGAAACCGACGTATTGCATCTATTTATGTAGGTTTTCCAGACGTTGACGCATTTTGAATGATACCGAACTTTTCAATTTTACAAGTCATCCATCTTGTTCCTATATTAGCACCAGTTTGATTGGCACAAGATAATTTCTTCGTGTTACTAGCATAGTGGTCATGATGACTAATAACCGTAGAAGAAATCCACGATGGCGGACACAGATGACATCTGAGTTAGTCAACGAGAACTGCCAAGTTAGCCAGAGAACATCCACCAAATTTGCACATATAGAAAGCACACCAGAAGAAATATACGAGTGTGCAATTCACACAGAAATTTAACACATAACACCAAAATCTCCAAAAATAAGTAGAATTTATCACGGCAAATCCAAAAATTCGCAGTGTCCTCGGGTATATCGGAAAAATTCCCGTTTGTGTTTGAGTTTGTAGTAGCGGGCCAAGTAGACAATACAGGCCTGCGCATTTGGACAAGTTATATAAAGCTCCAGATTGAGACACGTAGGGTCATGTATTTTCGTTTCCGGCTTCTCTGGAGATACTTCACTTGCTCCAAGGAAAGGCGTAGGTTTATAACGCGTTTGTCACTACTCTGGTGACAATGGCGACAATGTACTTCCAGGGGATAATTGAAGGAATATAAATAACTTCGGGAACGAAGTCAGACAGTCTGCAGTATTTTCGACAACGCACATTTCCCCGCTACGCTGACAGATGTATTCCGTATAGCAAATGTAGTGGAAGGGCAGCATCGCTTGATTGCTAAGGTCAAGCGGTGCAACTATTTTTACTGCATCTAGAGTAAATTCCGTGTTAGTGAACACAAGGTCTAATACCGATGGTTTGTTACCAGTTCTGAATCTCGTGGGTGCAATGGTGTAATTGTGTATTGGTATATCAGCGCTTAATTCTTACCGTTTTAAATTGTTAGCTGGACGAAGCTGGGCTTTCACTGTGTGCAGTCTGAAGCCCCGCACTACAAGGACCTGACTATGACCATACAGGGATTCGTTTCAGAAAAGACACTAGTTGGCGATATATCTTCAGGACGGACATTGGAGTGCGATATAAGATTGCAAGTAATTACACATTATCATCTATCCAAAACAGTTTTGCCCTAGAGCGAATTGAAAAATTGGGTACCTGGATCGTCGATGATTTCAGTATGCAAGTCAGATCAGTAATGCCGGACACTGCACCTCCTCTGCTGGGTTGATCGTTTCGTCAAGCGGCAAACACTAAACCGGAGCTCTGACATTCGTCGTGCTTTTTACGTGCAGTGGCTAACAATCTCGTATTCTTCTACACCGTGCGACTCCCCTTTGTGTGCTCCAACCAAAGCTAGAAAAACTTTTGAAATACAGCTATTAGTTTTTTATAAAAACCGCAGATCATTTACAACTATCAAACACAGCCAACCTTAAGCGCACAAATTCATCCGTTTGGAACCGACAGGGCTAAATTTAGTTTTACCTGCAAAATCGCTCTCAGGGCCCTCTAACAGACCTAGCTTCATCTCCTTCGGCTGCGGTACAAGGCAGTTATTGGGAAATTGGCCAGCACTCATAAGGTCACTGCTCCAATGTTTACGATCCGACTGTGACGAATTCCACTTAGAACACGCACAAATCTCGCCCAGACCTAGGCCGGATGGACGAGCAGGCGTGCACTTCCCCTGTGTCCTCCTGTGCTACATCTCCTCGCCCACACTAGACTTTGTGGCAGGACAGTTCACGTGTTCTAAAAGCACTGCCTGACCCACACCTATCCGGCCAATTGCAGGACCTGCATTTGCCAGATCATCGTGTCTATACACGTTAGCATGAACCCAAGGAGTCGCAGTTCGCTCTCCTCACCCACATTTTCCCATTAACGACTGACACCGGACTTGGGGCGAAGCTAACTAATCAAGCAAAATAAGTGAGAAGATTAGGCGGTAAGCAATTGAAACTGATGAGTTTTGGTATTTGTGTTACCATTTCACAGTACCAAACAGGATTCCATCAGCGGTATTTTGTCTCTCGTATTAGTCTTATGTCAGCGTAGCACTACATTGTTTCCATCCATATCCTGTAATTCAGGAAAGTATTCTTCTTACCACTTTCTGAGTTTTTATATATAGTCTTCAAGATTGGCTTTATCATCTGATTTCTTTCTTTATGATGGCGAGGAATCTATCTGTTCCTCCGAAAATCTGACAATAAGCATCAGGTAGCCTGCCATAACCCGAGTACTGCTAAGCTCGGCGTTCAAAGATATCTAGATTCTCCCGACCAGTGCAAATGTGGTTGTAGGAGAGCGCATGGAAAACAGCAGGAACCGGCTAACGAAGGCTGTTAGAAATAAGAGCACTGATCCACTGCTGAATACTGAATACTGAATACTGTATTATAGAGCAAGTAGAAATGGATTCTGTACAACTCTTTCGAGAAATGGCGAAAAACGTTATAAAGTTGTCAACCTTGAATATCATTGTCGTTCTCATGTAATATTTAAAATATTCGACTTACGATATTTCAGGATTCACAAATGTGATGTCATCATAAGTGTGCAGTCGTTCGTTGAATCGAATAGAGGCAAAATGCAAATCTAACAACGTTTTGAACTGTTGCACAGATGTTGCCTCAATCACATGTTCGGGCTAACTATTCCAAATGTTTACCACTCTCCGTTCGAAGCACAGTGGGTGGGGAACACGTTTCATATCCGGCACAACAAGTTTGTATCTGTTTCCGCGTGTGCTGCATGGCCCTCGTAAGTGCAGCATTGGCCTTAACATGGGGAACTCACCGAGATGTAGAATTCGGTAGGTCATAATGAGGTCGACTCGCACCCGACGGTAGGACAAGGTGTAGAGTCCTAGTTTCTCGCACCGGTCTTCATACCCAAAGCCACGTAATCTCGGCATGAGCCTGGTAGCAACGTGTTGGACCCGTTCGATCATTTGTGCCTCGCCTCGGTAATCGGAAAGTAGGCGGGCGAACCGTACCGTAGCATTGGTCTAATGATAGAAGAGAACAGGCGATTGGCAACCTCTTCAAACCATGTGCAGAAGCTACGTTTGAGCGCCCAAAGCATGCGCAGTCCGTTCCGATATAGCCTGTTCGTGTTGTCCACGGACTTCAAATCGTAGCGTGAGAGTACACCTAGGTCCTTCACGGAGGGTGTGGGATATAGCGTTTGGCCGTCAAGGGTGTAGGTTCGGCCGTCTGCACCCTTCCCCAGGCTCATAAATACCGACTTGGCTGGGTTGACCGGGAGAAGAACTTCTGCAGACTATGTGGATAAGCGGTTGAGATCTTGCTGAAGTAGACCACAGTCATCGGGAGCGTCGATTTCTCTCCAAATCTTCATGTCGTCCGCAAACAAGGCACACGGCGACCGGAGAAGCTGCGGTAGATCGTTGATGTGGATCAGGAACAGAGTGGGGCCCAGCACAATGCCTTGAGGCACGCCACTTGTAGAGGGGTATCAGTCAGTTAGATGGTCGTCGACCTGTACCCTCCACTTTCGTCCAACAAGAAAGTCGCGGATCCACCGGTGCAGTGAGCCACCGACGCCACTCATGCTGAGTTTGTGAAGGAGAACCTCATGACTGACCTTGTCGAACGCTTTACTGAAATCGATGAATATCACGACGACGGACTTCCCCTAGTTTATTGCCTTCAACCACTCATGCCTCGTCACAAGCAGGTTAGTAGTGCATGAGCGACCTTGCATAAAACCGTGCTGTGCGGGAGTCAGGACCTCGTTTGACTGTAGCAACTGCAGCAATCTCTTCTTCACGATTTTCTCAGCAACCTTTGCCAATATAGGTGTCAGACAAATTGGCCTGTAATTGTCTAATTTGCTAGGGTCGCCGCCTTTCGGAATAGGCTTCACCACCGCACATTTCCAGTCAACCGGCAACAAACCTTCGGAGAGCGACCTGTTGAAAAGGTCAGTCACGACAGGAGAGAGGATGGTTGAAAGTGACTTGAGAACCAGTGGGTATAGACCATCAGGTCCGGCAGGTTTGGTGCCGTCCAAGTTGGCGAGTAGTTGAGCTACCACTTCGACGCCACAATGCAGACTATCGAGTTCGGTAAAAGCGGTACACGTCGAACTCGGAACAGACACCTGGTTATTCGCAAATACAGAAGCGAAGTGCGCTGCCAACGCGGACGCACGCTCAGTGCTGGAGGTTAGGGGCTGTCCATCCGTGCCATCCAGCACTGGCACATCACCCGCCGGCTTCAGGCGTCGCTTCACGTATGCAAAGATTCTCTTGGGGGCGGTCTTCGCGGCTAATGCGAGCTGCTCTTCAAAGTGTCGGCGTATATTCTTTTTAGCACTGTTGCAGAGATTTCGCTGACATTTTTACCCTTGGTAATCATTGGCAGAGCCAGAGATAAGGAATTTGTCCCACAGTCTGCGCCGCCTCCGAGCCAGGTTTCTATGCTCCTTGTAAGACCAATGAAGCTTAATCGGTCCAACCTTTCGACATTTCAATGTCACAAATTTGGAACACAATGCTGTTAATCTCTCTTTTATAAATATCCAACAATCTTCCACAGATGCAGCTTGTGACAGAGACCAATCCAATTGGCTCGCGGCTCAAGCAAGTCCATCGAAGTCCGTTTACCAGTAGTTGGGAGCTGGTTGCAGCGGATGTGAATACGGCAAAGATAATTCCATATCAGCTATCAGTACTGAGTGGTCGCTCGTAGCCAGGGGCTCCAGGATCCTAACGTCACGCACTCGTTGTTCGTAGCTCGTTAACATCAGGTCGAGACAGGACGAGGTTGAACGTGTTGATATGCGTGTTGGCTGGCATATGTGTTGCGATGCACCAGTCTCAAGTATCAAATCCACGAACTTTGCTTCAACCTCACTATATCCAGGCATCAAATGCACATCAGGCCATCGTATTCGAGGACAGTTAAAATCGCCCATAAGCAGAAAGTGTGGACGACTCATGTGGGTCCGAAGATGGGGCAGCCAATCCAAACAACGACTCAGGGGACTGCGATAAACTGCGCCCACAAGCAGTTCTCCGCGCCTGAGGCGGATGGAGCACCACAGTAGCTCACACAGGCCATCGTCACTTCGATAGGTGCTCACAACTCTCCCACGCAGGGAAGACCGGATGTAAAGTAAGACACTACCGTGGGCATTCTTTAGTCTATCGCATCGGAAACACGAGGAACCGTTGAGTTCAAATTCTTGGGTGTATAACTCTGCATGCAGCCATGTCTCTGCGAGTCCCACTACGTCTGGCCGCTCAGACGCAACGAAACAACAAAGCTCATCGCGCTTATTCATAATACTGCAAACGTTTGTAAAGGCTACTCGCAGGCCGCAGCAGGAGCCACCGAGCGTGCTTGAAGTTTGAGCAGCCTGTATATCCTGATTCGCGGATTGTTGGAAACCACCGAAAATTTACGATACGAAGATTTGTTTCCCCCTCACTATTGCGTCTTTTCAACTCAATGATGGCAGACTTGAGCCGCTCTCTGTCTACTGGGTCCAGATCGGGACGAACATGGATCTTCATACCTTTCAGCCTACTTAGGCGAGACATGATAAGTCTTGGACTGGCTTCGTCCACAAAAGTGATTCTCATAGGCCGATTTTGTTGATCAACTTGCTTTCCAAGACGGGTAACCTGCCTCACTTTTACCGAGTCCTCACCAGCGTCGAAGAGTCTATCAATTAGACCCTGTAAATACTCGACATCGTGATCGTAGCGTACTTGGGGTGATGGATCATTGGACTCCGGTGCGTGAAATATCACGAGAATATAACGCCTCTGGTCGGACGAGGTTTGCCTTGCAGGGCGATGTATACTACCAGCCTCAAGTGGTTTGGCTAATTGTTGAAACTTCTACCTAAATCCACAATCTAGAAAGTGATGTAACCGTATAAAGCGGAAAGCTCAAATATGTCAGTCAAGTACTGGGTAAATGTACATCAATGTCAAATTTAGTGAATGTGCCTGATAAACCGAATGCAAACAGTTCCAAGCAGCAGCATCGAACTTTTTGTCACTCATGACGGAAAATCGGGAAAGGATAAATCGAGCTAAAATTGGTATCATACTTATTATGCCAGACAAAATTGACCTGGAATTTTCGAAGCGTGTCTTTCTCACTGCGGGTAGCATGAGTGGAACAAAATGTTACCTTATACGCCTAGTACTATGGCTGAGCAATGAATAATGAATTTATACGGGTTAAGAAGCGTTGCTTTACAAGTCCCGTTGGATAGTTGGTGGGGATATAAACATAGCAATAATGATAATAAGGATAGTAAACTAGTTACTGTTTGAAATATTAAAATAAGGACTTATCGTTTGCGCCGTTGTAGTCCTGCGATCCTCTTAGATTCCCAGCACCCACAGTTAACAACAAGTAATTCCATGGTAAACGCCAGTGTAGGATGGAGAACTAGTGTTAAGTAACAAATTTTGAGGGGATGAGTGCATTGCTCAACCTCCTTTTTGATACTGTTAGTGTGGTGCAGAGACGACCGATTCTGGGAGATCATTGACGGATGACATACACGAATGGAAAAGAAATTTCTGCGGCACTCCAGACGACTCTAGTGTTCTGCGAGTTTTGATGAGTGGCCCCTTTAGGTTTGTGTTGCTGCTGAGTTGCAGTAAAGGGTGGCACACATGATGTGGGTCTCGCAGAATCAAGTATGCCATAATCAGGTCGCCTTGTAATCTGCGATAGCTTCTATTGAACAATCCCATTCGTCGCAGCCTCTCCTGGTAGGAAAGATTGCGCATTCCAATTACGTTCTTAGATGCCTGGCATTGTGGCTGCTCCAGTGCATTAAGGTCGTGTTTCCACCATGGATGCCAGGCATGAATTGCATAGTGGACATGGGGGCGAACATACGCACTGAGCATTTATCGAAAAATGAAGCTGTTTATTTGTCCAAACGCCCGCCTCAACAGCCCGACGTGTTGGTTCCCTGTCTTCGAGGCCTTTTCGGATTGCCCGAAGCAACCCAAGTCAACTTGAACCAGGACACCCAAGTCACGTTCGAGAGTTAATTGTTGCAGTACTTCTGTTCCGAGTCGGTATGAGTAGCTGCTCTGATGTCGGATGGAAAGCACTTTGCATTTACTGACGTTGGAATGCAGTAGGTTTTGGGTCGACCATTGATACACTGTATCTAAGTCACTTTGGAGCACATGTTTGTCGGCGTTCGCCTGGATCCTGCGCCAGATCTTGATATCAACGGCAAACATTAGGAAGTTTGAAGCGATTCCCTGTGGAAGGTCATTAATAAACACCAAAACATACGTGGACCTAGAACTGAGCCTTGCGGCACACCACACTCAACTTGTAGGGGGCCGATAAAGAGCTCCGAACTCTGACCACTAATTGCCGTTGAAATAGAAGGTTGGCGATCCGGCTTAAAAGAGGTTCTCCGATCCGGCAATGCTGCAAATTGGACAGTAGTATCCCTTGGTCTAGACGATCGAAAGTCTTGGAAAAATCCAGCGTCGGCTGTCTCGGTCCAACTACTGCGTGCACTTAGTAAATTAGTTGTGCATGACAGCTGTCGACGGAAACCGTGCTGTTCAGGGGTGATGACGTTGCACTTTTCGAGATAGCACACCGGTGCACCGGCAACTATGGATTCCATGACCTTGGAGAGTATAGAAAGGAGGGTTACTGGGCGGTAGTTGGAGGGATCAGTTCTGCTTCCACCTCTGTAAATCGGGCTTATTATTTCAAGCTTCCACATGAGGTGAACTTGGTTCTGGTCTAAGCAGCGCTGGAAAAACTGGACTAAAGTCCTGCCAGTTGGATTGCTGCTGCTCCCAATGCCTCTGGAAGAATGGTGTCGACGCCCGGCGCGCTGTGTTTGCGTAAAGAATTCAACTTTTGTAATACAGCCTCTGGGGTAAAATTGATGCGGGTTAGTCTTGGTGAGCAGAAGACAGAGCTTGGTAGATCGCTTGGTGGCAAGACTCATTGAAACGTGGGGTCGTATTGCATCTGCATTGCGTTTTCAGCTTCCACAGCCGTTCTTTTTGAGCCATCAGCAGTCTTGAGTGGAGGAAATCGTTGCCTCACTTTTCGTAGGCTATTAACGTGCTTGTACCGCAGTTTGAGGTTAGCACTGAAGGTTCTTGCGATGTTCAGCTGATAGGCGGCTTTGTCTTCTCTTAACAGTTGAGTGCAGTGGTAACGTTGGGCTACATACTTGTCCCAGGTTTCTGGTGCTGGAGCGTATCTGTACACTCGCCCTGCTGCGTTGCTTACGGTCATCCATTTTCGAGTTATGCTTCTAACGAAAGAAACTGATTTGCACTTATTGCAAGCTTTTATCTCTAAAGCTTGTGCAATCAGCTGACTGAATGTGTTGACGAACTCCAGAATTGGACTTCCGAGGGTTCTACTTCGAGACAAAACCATGTTGTGGCGCTGACGAGCTGGGCGAGTCGGTCGTACCTTATGGTGGTTCGCACAGTCTTATCATTATCATGCAGATATTCTGCATAGCAGACGAAGTTGAAACTGATGACTGCGTGATCACTGCGACCCAAAGGGCAGTCTAAAATCAACGCATGCATTATATGCTCCCCGTTGGTAAGCACAAGATCCAGCACAGATAGCCTGTTACCAGTTCTGAACCGAGTGCGCAAAGTGATGTGGCTGTAAAGAGAAACAGTAGTCACTACATCTTGTAGATCGGTTTTGAATTATTCTCCGATCGTTACAGGAGCTTCTAAACAATGTACGTTGAAGTCATCCATGATAAGAATGGGAGTGTACTTTTGTTGTAAACGGCACCTTAAATCGGCCGCTAGGTGGTAGTCGGTTTCTGGTGTTGAGTTAGGGGCGCGGTACACCAAGAAAATAAGGCAAGCGTCCCTGCCTTTTAACTGCAACCGGCACCAAGGAGAGTCTGGGAACTGCAAGTCTGAATCCTCTACGGCTTCGCACTGAAAGTCGTTTCGGTAATACAGGATTAGCCCACCTCCTTTTGTGAGCCTGTCGTTCCGGATCAGCGACATGCCCGGTAGCGAAACATCAGCGTCTATCATTACCGTGTGCAACCATGTCTCGGTGATACCAATGACATCATAGGACGCGGAAGCTTGGCGATATTTCAGTTCAGCCAGTTTGTTAGAAAGACCCTGAGCGTTTGTATACAAGCAGGCCAGTTTCTCGGTCTCTAGGAGCCCGCAGAGAGGTGAAGCTGTCAAGTGTCGGAGAATGCCGACCGATGGGAGGTCGGCAGTTACTCGTTTTTTATGGGTCTACGATACCGCGTTTGCAACTTGATTCGGCCAAGGTGCGTCCAAACCTTCGTTTAGACCTACGTCAGAGTCAATTAAAGCTACAGTCAAGTTACGCTTTTGTACATTCGTCGGTATGCTTGCTGCATAATTTGCTTTAATATTTGAGCTGTGCAAAGTGTTTGCGACCATTAACGGAATTTCGCAAGGAAGATGTTTCCGATTTCTCCGCCATCGATCCAAAGCATCTTTTACTTCGTGCTCTGACTGAACCACAAGTTTTAGGATTCTAGGGCCGCATCCTCTAAAATTTGTTGAGAGAGGTATCCTGTTGAGCGGTAGTGCCACAACGTTATCCAAAGTAAGTTTTTCACGAATAAACCGCCACTGTTCTAAATGGTGCTTTCCGGTCTCTTGAACATCGTTAGAAGGATGTACAGGCACGCCATGTATGAAGATTGTATTTAGGCGGTCTTGCTTGCTTTGTCCCTCTTCGGTGTTTCGTTTTGGTTGTCGCGCGCTCCAAGTGACATCAGGATAGATGCGTATCCCACAGGATCCGTGTTTTAGCGCGCTTGCGGATAGCAAAAAGGTTTTCTATATCGGTGGAGGATTTTAGAGTTACTCGAATAAGTCTGGGTTCGCCATAGTGTGGATGACGAGTAATTCGTAACAAATTTATGGGCTTGGCTTTGATACTCATCTGCATACACCATAAGTTCCCTTGGTCTTGGTCGTCTGATAACTTATCCCGCAATGTAATGGCGGTAGATTCAGGGGCATTTGAGCATACAACATTCCGGGCACAGTTGCTGGATCCGTTTTTTATCTCTCTACAAGGTATGGTACTCATTTGTCCTGACTTGTTGACAAGTGATTGTTTGCTGTTTTTCTTTCTCTTTGCTTTAACGGTGTTTACAATGGAAGAGGACGCAACGGCGGCCTCTCGGTGGACCCTCGCAGCAATCTCTGCATATGTTACCGATGTTCTGGGAGGCTTAATCTCGACAAGAGGTATTTGAGCTACAGGTACTAAGGTTTGGTTTTTGGCTGCTTCATCTTAGTTTATGGTAGATATCAGGTCTTGTGGAATTTGCTTAACCAGACGTTTTGAATGGTGCCTGATTTTCGTTGCCGTGTGTTTTGTTTGATTCACATAGGTACAGTCTGTTTTTGCCCGGCATTCTACCAAAGTTGGAGAAGACAACGGAGATGGAAACGTAGCTGATTGTGGTTCAGGGAAAGCGGATTGTTCAGCATTTCGTTGCTTAGCAGCCGCTGCGCTTCTGTGGTCCATACTCGCTTCCTTTAAAGTGATTAAGTTGCCAATCCAATCAAGTACAAGACCTTCAGTTCTGTAGCTATGTAGTCTGTGAAGTAGGATGCGTTGATCCAGGTGGTCAAAACTTTGGAGAAGTCCAGTTGGATGAGGTTATATCGGACCCCACCATCAGCCACTTCCGTCCAACTTTCTTGTGCAATCAGTTGGTTGGTGGTGCATGACTGGTTTTGAAGGAATCCATGCTTCCCCGGTGCCAAGATTTTGCACTTTTCCAGGTAGTCCTTTTAAGTCTCAGCGACGACCGTTTCCATCAGTTTCGCGGGCACAGGGAGGAGATTCACTTGGCGATATTTTGCGGCATCGGAACGGCTACCTTCCTTAAAATTTGGTATGATAATACTACGCTTTCACATATTGGGGACTAGTTGTTCATCAAAGCACCTTCGGAAGAAATGTCACGGTGCTTCAGCTAGCTTGGTGGCCGCAGCCTTCAGTGTTTCGGGCTGATGTTGTCGGCTTCCGGTGAGCTATGACAGCATAGTGAGAGCAACTTCCTTAGCACGTGTGATAGGTTGAAAAGTACATGTGGAAAGTATGAAGTCGGTAATCTGCACTATATTATGGAACAACTAGAGGCCGCGAGTTGGATTATTGGGGTGTATTTTGGCCGTAGGGCATTAGCTGCTTCTTCTGCGCTTTGTACTCTACTGCCTGTAGTGAAATGTAGTATGATGCTATGCTGCACTTTACGAATATTGTTGATATGCCTATACAGCCGTTTGTTGTTTGTCAGGAATCCTTTGGCTAGGCACTGTTTATAAGATAATTTGTCTTCACAAACAAATGAAGTGCAATTGTTGCGATTGGTCAGGAAATTGCCTTTCGTCTTTGTGTCTGGGTTAATATTGTAGGCACGGCATAATTCATCCCTTATCGCCAGTCACTTTCGAATGATGCTGCTTAAAATTATAGGCATTTTTGAGGACGAAGAGGCTGGGTCTCTGATGCTGTGTTGCAAATGTTGCTGAGTCTAGCAACGAAATCTGTCCAATGGTAGTCAAGTGGACTGTTGTTTAAAAATTCCCAAACAGATGCATTGCCGTGTTCTTTCAATAAATAGTAGCATGTGATTGTATGGAATAGTTCCGAGTAGTCCGATGGATACAGTTCATAACGCACATAGTTGAACGTTATTACTACACGGTCACTGAGATCTAAGGGACTATCCATCAATAACTTGTCAAACCTGAGCCATGCATTCGTGAGCACAACGTCCAGTATGAACGATTTGTTTGCTGTCCTAAATCTAGTATGCTTGGTGACATGATTTTACAAGGGAATATCAACGAACGGTTCATACAGTTCTGTTTGAACTGTTCAATTGTTAACGTCGTTAACTCCAGATCATGCAGATTGAAGCCCCGGGAGATAAGAATTTGGCTGTACCTATTGCGTGTTACTCTGTTCAGGACACGTATCCAGCGGGAATTCATTTCCCGAGTGGACGTCGGGGTTGATAAACAACAGCTACGAGACATGCCTCGTTGTATGATAGTCGAAGACGGCAATAGAACGAGTATTTAACGTGATTTTTCAGATCAAAAACGATTGCACATTGTAGGTCGCTGCGGTAGTAGAGTATAACGCTACCTCCCCTGCTTGGATGCTCTTTGCGGATGAGTGCTATTTCAGCTATCTTAAATTCAGCTTCAGTCAAATCTTGATGTAAACTAATTTCAGTAATAGAAATTAGGTCACAAGCATACACAACCTGACGTAGCAGAATTACAGTAAGTTTACTGAGGAGCCCTTAGACGTTAGTGTACATCCATGAAAGTTGCTCAGATCCAAGCAATGTTTCGGAGGTTGTGCAACTCATACGTGCAGCTTCGCCGACAGCCTAGTGGCCAGCGACTAATCGTTTTTACGGTGTGTACATGGAGTTGAGAGTTACGTCCTATTCCTTGTCCGAATAGTTAGTTCCGTGTCCAACCTTTTATACACAGTTTAAGATGTGTGGTCAATATCGTCTTCTACAACTTTGTGGGCTCGTTAGACAGCCTACTGGTACATTGTCCCTTTTCAGACCCATCGTCATTGGTTTTTTGGATGGCATATTTCTGACTGTCCTTAGCCGAAGCTCCGATGATAGCTTGTAAGGGAACATGTACTAGATTTTAGCATCGGTGCTACTTTACGTTTTGACTGTAGGACCAGCTTCAACTCTCTCGGTACACTTTCCTTGTACTTCGCCGAGGTATGCAGCGGTGACGAGGATTCCGCTAACACTTCATACATGCGGTGTTTCACTAATCTAACACTACTATTCTTTATCAGCGGTTATTATTTCGTGCTCACTACATGCGATAGTTGCAGGAACCTCGTGAATTAATATGGTTATGTTTGAAGTTTACGTCGGATAGTCCACCAAATTGCGGTTAACTAGATAACGCTCATCCCATAGGATATCTGGAAGAGTACGGATGGAACGGTGTTCATTTCTGAGACTACCTGTCGACGGTAGTGCTGTTTCTACTTCAGTGATAGATTTTAACACCACGAGCAGAAGTCCTGGTTGTCCGGAATACTTAGAGTTGGAGTGTCGCGTAATTCGCACTCCGTATAAATACTTCAGTAGAACTCCGAGTAGGTTAATAATAATGTCCCGTATTTGAGGTAATCCAACTGCGTGCATCTTTTTGATGTCGCATTTGATTTTGGGATATTAGATCCCAGCGCGCATGTACAGCTAGTGGTTCGTTACCCCTTAGACATGTAGTTATTGATTGAATACTAGGTGCTGCCTTCACTGGGAAAACTCGGTTTCACTCATCATCTGCCAATCATTTTAATGTCCTTGGAAGCAACCGTAACCCAACTTTCGTTATTATTGCTTTGCTCTCTTTTTACGCACTCCGTCAAACGATTGGAAGTATCCTTACTTGTATTTACTCCGACAAAGCTGGGAACAGCTTTAGTCAAATGTGAACTACTTGTGATACTTGAAACAGCGGTTGATGATCTAGCCTCTTGGTGTCGGTTTGCTAACGGTGTTACAAGCCGTTCTTCAACGGATAGTAGAAACACCTATATCCAGGGATTGAGTTGAACCTTCCGCCGTGCTTACCCCAGCAGTAGTGCATTTGGTGGTTATCCTTTATTTAAACTTGGCTAATAGCCGTTCGTAGCTCTGATATACTAGAAGCATGCACTTAATTGTTTAATATTTTTGTACATTGTGGCGGCGAAGGCCGATTACCGCGTACATCGGCCTACCGTAGCTGACTTATGATGAACGCCGGCATGTTACGGCAGTTGTCCCTAACATCCAATAGCCATCTAATATTTAGCCACATTTTGCAATGATAGTGCGCGTGCAGTTACATGAATTTCTCTCACATGTTAGTGGTAAGGACAATTGCAATGCTCGGAAACGAGTGTTTTATTGCAGAGCTTGGCTGAGTGCAGTTGTAAGCTAATGAAATACACACCGACAGGCCGCATGAACCTGTTTTGCTCATCAAGCGCGATAAGTACAGACAGCCACGTGTTTCCGGCGGTCGTTAGCTGTCAGCTAACTTTACGCTGCGTGCTAAAAGCCAGGCTAACCGTAGGCGCTGTAGCGATCGATGGTTATCTGTGTGCCTTGCTGGCTACGCAGCAAAGTCGGCGTAGGTAAGATAGAGCGGGAAACCAAAACTGAGGCATGAATGTGCGCACGCGAATGCATCTCAGGAGCCATGGATTAGCTGAGGCAACTCAAGTCATGTCAATGTCCCTGAATCACTGCCACAAGTAATGCAGCACAAGTAGAAAATGCAGTCAGAATCAGCCAACCTGCCCGTCACTCAGCGCGCGCTGAGTATTCGACTGAAGGGTGAATGAGCTCAAACGCCGCATCAACTTCACGCAGATACAATGCAATGAACGCAGGAATGCGTCCAGTCACCGCCCGGTACGGGCTTAAACTTATAAAGACTTGCGATCAAACTGGGAGTGTTTATGACGGGAAGGTAACCGAACCACCTCGCATCTCCACGGACGGTTTTTCAGCTTGCGCTTTAGTCAGTGAAGTGTCAAAGTCCCGCTGTCAGCATTCGTCGTATCGCACTGTGTTTGACAGGACCCGATATGCGGTACACCGGATATAACATAAAGAAAAATTTCGAAGATTCCTTGCACTTCAAGCGCAGCTTTTGCAACCCTGCGTTCCAGAGAGTGGCATGAATTTTTCCACTGGTTTCTCGATAATTAACACTGATATACGGAGTACATCTGTTAGAGCAGCGAGGAAAATGACGTTGTCAAAATTATGGCAGACTGTCGGACTTTGTTGATGAAGCTAGTTATCTTCCTTTGATATCCTCTGGAAGTACTTTGTCATCATTTTCTCCATGGTTGTGACAAACGCATTATGAACCGACGTCTTTCGCTGGGAGTAAGTGAGGTACCTCCAGCGAAGCAAGATAAGAAAATGCATGTCCATACGTTTTTGTTTATATAACTTCGTTTATATAACATGTCCAAATACGCGGACCTGTGTTGTCTACTTGGCCCGCTAATACAAACTCAAACAGGACATTTTAGATCTACCCACGGACACTAAGAATTTTTGGATTGCCTAGATAAATCCCACTTTCTTAGAGACTTCAGTGTTATGCATGATAGTTCTGTGTGACTTGTGCACCCGTACATTTCTTCTGGTGTACTTTCGATATGAACTAATTTGGTGCTTGTTTGTTGGCTATTTTTGCAGTTCTCGTAAATGAACGTAGCTGCTTCCTGTGTCCGCCATCGTGGATTTCTTCTACGGTTATTCAATATCATGACCACTACACCACTAACAAGAAAGAAAGTATTTTGTGCCAATCAAACTTGTGTAAATGTAGTAAAAGAAGGGATTACTTGTACAAGTTGCAAAACGGTATCATACGAAATGCTTCAAAATCGCAATACCAACATCAGGAATAAAAAATACGCCGGGTTTACTTTGGTCCTGTCCGAAGTGCACGACTGTTCCACTAGTACAATGCATACTAAAATTGACAACAATGCAATGCAGCCAAGTCGCAGAAACCGGACATCGTTTGAATACATCAGTGCTTCCCTCTAGACGTTAATAGCGCATCTTCTACCTCAAGCATCTTGCTAAATTACTACCTTGAGACCAAGGAAAAGAGGCAGACGTTCACCCCGCCACACAGTAATAACAACCTTAAGAACCACGAACCAAGTCATCATCGTGATCGATAGAAGCATGCCTAGCCCCACAGCCAACCTCCTCTTATCCAATGGATCGATTGACGCAACAACGGGATCACCCAACCTTTCGATTTACCAAGGAAATCCGCTTGCGTGCTGAAAACAGGCAATACGCATAGTTTCTGATGTTCGATGGAGCAAACGGCAGCGGGACAAATATTATTCAACAGACAATCACACGGAGAGTAGCAGAAGAACTTTCGTTCATGGCATGCCTGTGATACCAACAACCCGCAAAAAAGAAGCCTACGCTCACGGCCTGGAAGGAGGACGTTACATCCGTTAAGCTCTTCGTGCGGGCGACGTCATCCTTCAGTCGATTACACGGTTACCCGTGTCGCCAAACTACAGAGGCAGTGACCGAAGCTAGTGAAATTAACGGTGAAGTCAGAACGGATGGCCGTGAACTGAATCCGTAGCTGGCAGTTACCAAGCAAGACAGTTGCTTCGGAACTACGACTGAAGACAGCAGTTAGAGAGCCGAAGCCGCGCCCTGTTTTCGCAGGAATGAAAGCACCTGTGACTCAGCACTAGCGATTCAAAAGCCTGTGCGTTAAGACCCGTTGCGATCCAGAAGGTTGCCAATGGACTACATACTGCAGGTGCAAATAGGACCAAAACGGATTGCATTCATATTGCCATTTGACAATTCACCCAAATAGTATATTAGGTGCCGACCTCTCATCGATCGGAATAAATCCACCTCAATCATGTGCTCCTACTCAACCGCATTTGGTATCCGAGAAGCTTTACATTAGGTACACCAACGCTCAAGGCTTACTGAGTAAGATTACTAAATTGCGACTGCGTCCAGGATCCAAAGCCTGTGACCTCATCGCCATAAAGAAAATATGTTTACGTCCTGACATAAGTGATATGGAGATCGCACTGTCAAGGAAGTGCATTGTTTAGCGCGAACAACCGAGCAAATTTGGAAGGATGCAACTCAATTTCCGCAGCGGCCACCAATGTGAGCTCATTGAGGATCCGGTCGGCATACTACTACTTTCCAAATTTTTGGATTTATTCTCACAGAGACCTACGTGCCATCATTCGATTTGGCTCCGCGAGCTCCTCCTACCACTGTTCATTTATTGGATCTATCACTCACGGATCACCAACAAACTGTGCTCTTGGAACTTCGAAGTCAACCGTATTTAAAGCTTATCGGAAGTTTTATTTTTCCTCTCGTCGTATAAGAACTCTTGTGGTCTTATTTTAAAGATCTTTTTGAGAGTCACCCGATCAGCTTACTATCATTCGTTCAAATCACTCTACAAAGCGACATTCGTCGACATAGTTAAACCTTAAGATCACCGATTTTGAGATCAATTTACCAGGTAAGTCGTTGCTCCGGATCGATAGAACCGGAAGGGGTGGCGGTGCGATTTTGTATTATACTATAAACCTCCGATGTAAGGTTATCGATCAGCCGAAACTCCGAGCTCCTGATTCGTTTTGGCGCTGCGTATGGTTGCGAAACAAGGACACATGTCTACTAGCCGTGATTTAGCGCACATCAAACTCAAAATCGGAAATTGACTCCAAACTGAACCAACTCTTTTGCTTTGCTTTGAACATGTCTGACACTCACATTCGTATCGTTCAAGAAGTTAACTTGCAGGAAATAAAAACGACAGCAAACGACGGTACGCAGTTTAAAGCCTGCTTGCAAGAGCTATTTGCTAGCCACCCTCTTTACAACCACGTAACATCTGCCACGAGACTTCGAATTGCTAACAAGCTGTCAATACTGGACCTTGTGCTAACTAACGAAGAACCCGTGGTTGACTGGATAGTTACAAGCACACCACTGGGTCGTAGTCATCATGTTACCCTACCCTTTGATTATATATGCTATGCGGAATATCCTGAAAAGAAGGATGATACAGTGCATACTGTCACGCACTACAATGTGTTAGCTACGCTTGTTAAGGATCCATCTTGGACTTTCTTAACCGAATTCCCCCAGATGTTGCCTGGGAAGTCTTTACAAGGACTTTTAGCACACTTATTGCGCAAGCATCGGAACAGAAGTCCTTCCAACCCAAAAACAAGCATAATTCATTTCTGAGGAGCAGAAGACGTAAATGTATGTCCCGGAGGGATTTGGCATGGCGAGATCACCAGGACTGCTCGAAAGCTGAAACCTGGATCGCTTACGTGACATCTTAAATTCTGTGTGAAACTAATCCACAAAGATAATCGCACGCATCAGCAGGAGTTATTGAGGCGATTCTACACGAACCGCAAACTGCTGTACGGGCACATTAATGGAATTCAAAAGTTGAAGTGGGGGATTCCAGCACTAGTCACGGCTTATGGACGCACGCGATCAGCAATGGAAGCGGTTGATCTCCTACGGCTTCATTACTCCCAAATTTTCTAGCAGATAACGAACCCAAATAATTTCTTCGTTTCTATTACTCCACCGTCGGGTTTAGAAAACATCACCTTCGGAAATTATTGAGAATACCTCTAGCTCGGGGTGTGGATTAGAGAGTTGACGTTTTCTCCGAGCTGGGTAATTTTGTTACAGAAGTTTCATTACCAAGTCTGCTACCAAGATGTTAATATCAACCATTTCCTTGATTCGATCCTGGCCACATGCAACTTCTCAGCGAAGCCTAACATGTAATTCGACATAGAATCATCCCCGCTCTGAGTCAAAAGTGGAAAAGTACATATTCAGCGTAAACAAACAAAAGGCACTGACAAGCTTCAGAAGAGACAAAACTATTGTTATCTTACCTGCAGACAAGGGACGATTCACGGTAATAGTGGACAAAACTGACGACATGAAAAGGACACAATAACTACTCGGAGATCTGAACACCTACCAGCCGATAAGTGAAGACCCTACAGAATGTTTAGAAAGCCAGATCAAACGAGAACTGTAAAAACGGGAACAAATGGGACAGATCACGAGGTTAGAACATGGCGAAATGAAACCCGAGGATTCAGTGATACCACGGTTTTACGGTCTGCCCTAAGTACACACAATCTGGGTAAAGCTTTGCCCTATCGTGTCATTACACGAAGCAACGAATTACAAGCTGTCTAAAGAATTCTGGAAACGGCTGAATCATCTAGCCCCAGACTAAGAACATTAAATAAAGTCGGCAGAAAAATTCCCCGGAAAACTCAAAGGAATAACAATAGGAAGTGACGACATGATGGTATCCTTTGATGTCACAACTTTATTCACCAATTGACATGAAATTGGCAGGGCAAACAATGATGACCCTAGTTGAAAAACAGGGGATGACAAATACGGACAACAGAATTAGAGTCCCAAAAGTGATGGAGTTGATTGATTTCTGTCTCACCACACACTTCACTTTCAATGAGCAAAGGTACAACCAGATAATGAGCACGCCAATGGGCTCACCATTCTCTGGACTAGTGGCAGAGGCAGTGATGCGAGCATTGGAACCAAAGGGAATGTCGATAGTGGAGCCCAAACTTTAGTAGGTTACGTGGACGATACCTTTGTTTATTAAGCGCTCCAAAACTAAAAGAAACACATCACCCTATCAGTAAGCTTTTCCCCGGCATCCATTGCACCAAAGAGGAGGAGAACCATGACCAGATGCCGTTCTTGTACCTGCTCGTCAGAAGGCATGCTTTCGGGCCCCTGGAAACTACAATCTATTGAAAAGCGACTCACACTTAACAGGTCTTAAACTATGGCAATAACCACGCGGCCATTTACTAACGCAGTTGCGTCAGGACACTTTACAAACGGGTCCAAGCACACTATAGTACGCTGCAACTGAGGAAAGTGGAGGAAGATTGCTTATTTAACATGTTACAACAAAATTCGTACAATAAAAGCTTCATTCTACGCTGCCTAATATCGAAGAATTAACCACAACCACTTCCACCTGCATAATGGAAAGAAAAACCGTCGTTCTACCTAATATCCATGGGATCTCTGCAATGGCAGCGAGGCTTTAATGCCTCACAAGATCAACGTTACACATCAAGCAACAGAAACCGTTCGGAGTAAACGTTTTAGGGTAAACGACCAACTGAATAAAGAAGAAACATCAGGTGTGACTCACAAAATTTGCTGCAAAATTGTGACAAGTACTACATTGGCCAGACAAGGGGAAAATTTGGTACAAGACTGCACGAACACAGTCTGGCTCTCCGTTGCCATGATGAAAAGTCACTAATATCAGTACATATGGATGTCGAAGGCCATCAGTTCGATCAGGGAAACGTTAAGTTACTTGGAAGAGCGAAGAACCGCAGAGCGCGTGAGTTCATTAAAGCCTGGCATATGGGCCGGAACTCAGTCAACTAGAACTTGGAACTACAGGGTAGCTATGAAGCTCTGCATGTGATGACAACAAAATACCAGATCGACAGGGCAAAGGCGCGATCAATTGACCGCCCCACGTGGGCGAATCGAAGACTGACATTCAAAGCAGGAGCCGGGCAATATTCACTTGAATCTGGCAGGGGCTTACGAGGCTCTGCGAAACAGACCCTAACAGCCACGATGAGGAAGTTGCCCAGCTTGACAATGAAACGTCTGCAAAAATATCACACAGCTCGGAGAACACATCAACCATTTAAACATCATCTTCACCGCGGAAGCTGTGTTGAATAAGTTGTTATCTTGCGTATTCTCCTGGAGTCGACAACATCCGACTAAAAGCTCTTCAGGCGGTAACTAGTGATCTAGGAGAACCACGGGCTGTTTTCCATCGGCGATGTCTAGAAGAGAAGAATATTCTACTTGTATGGAAGCGAGGCGTAATCAATCTTATATAAAAAGGAGGTAGCCGCACTAATCCTGCTAACTACCGTCCTATAACACTATTTCCATACTATCCAAATTGATGGAATCAATCATCGCAGACGCGCTGATGCATTAACTGGGAAGCTCCAAATTAATAGCCTCAGAGCGACATGTATTTCATCAAAAGCGTTTGTGTAATTCTAACCTATTAATTGCACGTAATAGCTGGACTGAAGCTGTTGATGATGGAATAGGACTCGATGTCATCTACCTGGACTATTCAAATGTGTTTTATTCGCTTAGACCATCGAATTCTTCTTCGTAAGCTTCGGAAATACGACAAGGGCGACCCAATCCTGAGTTGGATTAGCAATTTTCTACACAAAAGACAGCCAGCGGTGAGAGTCCAAATATCATTGTCCGATGCAATCGATGTGGTGTGTGGTATACCACAAGGCCCGGTGCTTGAACCTTGTCTAATCTTAGGGTTTATCAACGATGTGGCGAGAACATTTGTTTCCGATTTCTTAACTTTCGCTAATGCTATCCAGAGATGGCGAAGGATCAGAGGACCGGAAGACCACGAACGGCTGCAGTGCTATCTTAGAACAGCTTCAAACTGGTCAGTTCAAAACGCCCTTCCATTCAATATTGACAAATGTCGCATAGTACATTTGCACAATACACATAACTACACATATTTGCTGTGGCAAAAGTGTTGCAGACTAGCTCCCAGGTACTTGACATTCGGGTGCTAGTACAGTGCGACCTCAACTATACAAAACAGGCTGACAGCTGCGAAAAGAGGCAACCAGCACGCCGGCAAGCTTCGAAGGGCATTTGGGAGATTTGCCCAACCAATCTTGCCAATGCTGCACAATTCCTACGTGCGACGCATGCTGAATACGCTATACGAGCTTGGCAAACTTGGTTGAAGCGCGACTTAGGGCGTTAGAGCCACAAAACAACGGAGAGCAACAAAGAATTTAAAGGGCCTGCGCGGATGCCACCATTTGCTGAAACTTAGCCACAACACGCAGCTCAAGGGTAACTGCTTAAAATTAAAGGAAAAATGTAGCCGTCTAGAAGGTTGGGGTAATTACTCTCCCATTGTGGTTTACTAACCCTGGAACGCACTCCCAGACTCAGTTGTATCCTTCCCTACATTGGACGTTTTCAAAAAACCATTAGATGTTGCACTTAGTTTCCAGAATTTTATTACCTAAACTCCTCTATTGTGGATTACGCCAAGCATGCTTTTCTACAGGATTTATGTATCAGATGGGACCAAGTAAGCGACAAGATTTTCCTTTTCTAACGCCTTATATCGGCAACTACTGCGCCCCGGTGTATTATTGAACGTGTTACGTTTGACTATTTTATTTTTACACTGACGTCATCTATCAAAGTATTCATATCGGCAGACGTTCGGTAGATGACCCACATATATGTTGGTTTCATCGCATTCAACCGAAGCATCCTATGAGGCGTGTCAAGCAATCGCTTTTATCCCGTGATAAGTCATTTTTCATTGTTTATGTACACACTTACCTCCAAACCACTTTTAGGCTGACAAATACTTGTTTCTGTACACACGAGGCTGGCTTCATCCGGCTTAAAGCGACAGCCTCAGCAAATCGAAGAAAGTGGGGATTAGTGTGATGTAACACAAATTTAAACGCTGAGTCCAGCTCTGTCCCGTGACGCGAGTCTAATAGATTTTTGACTATCGAGGAAGCCGGCGGTCTGCGTGAACATGCAATCGGACGAGCTTAGGCAGTCTGAGCCACTTCACATTGTACCAATATTGGTACCTGCATCTTTATTCGGGAAGTCAGCGTTTAATTATTTCTGCCTAAGTAACTGTTTTCGCAGTCACATGCAAATTGGGATACAGTGTGAGTTGACACCAATAGACTAAGAATCCCATGGACAAATTTCGGGTTCGGTTGATGACGAGAAATCGTGCAGCATAGTAAATTCTTTGTCTAGCCGAAATCATACGCTTAGTTATCTTCAACGTGGCTAAAATACCTTTGAAAGGTAACTCCATATACACTTTCTTCTTATCTACCGTGTGCACCTAGTATTTTCCCCCTCGCGGGTAGCTGTGTTTCCCGATAAATCTTCGAGCGCAGCCGTTCGCTATTGGTGTTTCGGTAATGAACACTAGATCATCGTCCGGACAATCGGCCGAACAAATTCGTCTGGCATGACTAACACAAGTCTTCACAAGTGTCACTTTGTACCGAACTGGTTTGAAGCTGGTGAAATGCACTTTAAAGCTGCTTTGGACGTAGGTGTGAACTTCCGTCATTCGTTCTGCACATACAACTTGTATGGTTTCACTTACTGTTAGCTATACCTATGCATATGGGTTACTGTTAATGTTACTGGAGACAATATGAAATGCATGCACCTAATTGCCTTCATCTTTTTTCCGTGCCATTCAAAAGCTTGAAGGCAAAAAATTACTTTAAATTTCTGAAAAAAGTTACGTTTAATGCAAACGTACTCGTGGTCGAGCGCCCAGAGGAGTGATTATCTGAGTCAAAGTTGTCAACATTAGAGGTCTAAATATGCATCTCATCGGTGCACTCACGATGTATGGGAACGTTTCGAGGATTACCCGGAGAGTTCGTACACTGGTTCCCAAACTCTCGAATGGCTGCGAGACTTTTTAGATAAGATACAGCGGGAAGTGGAGCTCCGGCAAGTGCACGTTGTGGATGACGTTGCACCATATCATAACGATTTGAGGCACTTGAGTCAATCTTTGGCTACAAAATTGTTACCATTTTCAGATTAACCCCATACTCCCCGCTCCTCAATCCCATCGAAAATGTTTGGCAGGTAGTGAAGGTCTGAGTGAAGAAGGAAATGCGAATGCAGACCGGTGAAGTTCTGGCCGGGGATCCCCAGAACCTAATGACATAAATAAAATGGGGGTTGCAATTTCTGAAACGCATTACCAGAAAAGCAAAAAATGAGATCATTATTGTGGGATGTCCTAATGCGATTCGACACAGCCGTGAACATTATCCAGATGGTTTGCAAAAAATGAGGTGCTTTAACTACACATCGATCTCAAAACTTCAGACATCATGCTGTATAGCATATAGAATTAGGAGCGAGTAGTGGTCCAAGGAAATTCAAGTCCCTGCAAATTATATGTGTGCACGTACGTCCGGTTAAATGTTCGTACAGGGGTTACAGCCATATTTGGGTTCAAACGTTCGTCAATGGTATGAGACTGGATTACAATGAGTTATGATCGAATGATAATTGTGACCCCCCGTCTACTTTGTACTGATGTGCGTCGCGCACTACTCCATCATAAAAAACTCAGACAAGTCGGAGAGGATTTCAGAATTCCGAAAACTAGGATAGTTAGAAAGTGAATTGCCGGAATGCGGAGTTATAGAAAGAGGTCAACAAATCCAAAAGGTATTGATGCATCAAAAATACTTGATATGCAAATCATTTGCGCTTACAGTAAGCCACATATAAGTGGCCGGGTGTTATGCTTACGTCACTGTGATGTCGAGTCAGAGGGCACTTTTTACGCTGCCAGGAATAACTAGTTTTTTCATTCAGGGAAACAATGTGGCGCCCAGGGCAAATGGTGCGCGTGTTGGAGTCGCATAATCGGTTTCGTGGTTTCGTAGTACAACCGCGCGAGTGCTTGACAAATGGATGCCCACCTAAATATGAATGCGTAGGGTGCAATTATGATTTCTCGCGTATTTCTGTTGGCGTTTAGAGAGCCAGTGGTTAAACATCTATTAAGAACATAGCAGGCTTGAACGCCAATGTTTGAGGTTATGACCGTTGATCAATTGCCTATCACGTGAGAACAACACTGGCAAATGGATGCAGCTTTACTACACGCTATGATAATCGAACCGCACTGTCTGAGCACATAGATAATGCACAAGTTATGTTAACCACAATCTCAATGGAAATAGTTCCGGCGAGATCATCGATAGATTAGCATCATTTGCGTAGCCACTTATTATGCCGCACTGGGTAGTCGTTCGGTTTCGCCCCCTGACAGTAGGTAATTGCGTAAACCACCACATCTGAAAACAACCGTTTAATAGGGCATTTCATAGGAAAACAACAAGCAAAAATTTTAAAATGAAGTTGTAAGTGTTGCCATTTGTTAGTTTTTACAATGCCTGTGCCCAAAGTTTGCGAACACACTTGTCGTAAAAAATTAAGCAAAACTTCAATCATAATTCGTTCCATCGACTAGGTCTTTTCTTTATGGAGACTAGGGTCAAGTCCGTGAGTAGTTTCGCGTTCGCAGTTGACTGAAGCTTGTTCTGTGCAAGCTATGGTGTTAAGAAGGAAGGCTCACCAATGGTATTGATGAGAGCAGAGTAAGAAAGGTTCACTGTGGTGATACTTACGTAAGCAGCTCAAATGATCTAAATGTCCAATGAGTTTACCTTTCCTTAAACCTATCACAAAATATGGTAATCTGTTCATTTCGGTAATGAAGGCCGCCTTTAATGTATCATCCTCAACATCGCTAAGCCGGCAAGCATATTTATGATCAAGCAGAATATACGGGGGATTCGAGGCTCAATGAGTTTCGCCAAATCAGAGCGGTTATTAAAATTCATTTTATTGTGAGATATTTAATGATTTCCTGGCTGTTATTCCGCATCCTGTGATAACTACCTTTCCTGTGATAGCCCTAACTGCTTCATCGTGAGCGAACTGCTATGCTGATCCCAGTATCTCAAACGAGCATTCATCCCATTGCACGCTTCTTCGACCCGATCCTCCTGCCTTCAAGGACCTACTCCACACTCCGTAAGAAGACGTACCAGCATGCAACTGGCGCTGAAAAATGTTATCGTGCTTGATCTCATGAGTTGACCAGGGATATTGTATAGTTTGTCCCAAACGATCTTCACCATTTTCACTCTGTTAATCGGGGACCATGTTTCAGGCCTTTGGGGGATATGAGAGCGCACTGAATTGCCAACTAGTGTCGCTCACGCAGTCACATGTGTGTAAACTACCGGTGCGACGGTCGTATGCATGCATTGGAGTATAGGTGTATTTTCCAGTCTCTCCATCTTGAAAACGCAAGGTAGTCACGGACGCTTGCGTTGAATTTAACTGCGGCACGCCACAGGGCAAGTTCACCGATCGATCGGGCTGGTTGCAACGAATGCAGGCGTGCAAAATCAAGACAACAGTGCATCATTACCGGGCTACTGCGGTAGAATTGTGGTGCCGCTTAAACACGCCTAAGTGACCTGTGCAAGGAGTGTTCAGTAGGTGCTTCGTGTTATCCCAGGTAATAGCGAAAGTGCTATTGGCAACGCCCCGCGTTGTCAGCACTTAAGCTTCCAACAACCCACGTTAGCACAATAGGCATTCACTAACATTAGGCCTAGCAAATATGAAATGTAAAGTTTTGGGAAAGAAGTCTAGAAAAGCGGTGCCGCCTAAAGACAACTCGTTGCCGCATGGCTTATTCTCTCGTAGCCCTCTCGATCTTTTATTCCAACATCGTGTTTTTCATGAAACTCAATTACGACTACCGCCATTCCGTTTGCAAATATTGTGTAATCCTGTCCCCTCGAACCTGGTTTAAAAAAATTCACCTACTTATATACATGGACGCACGTGTGCCTCAACTAACAGAAAGACCTAAAGGGGGTTTATATTTTATACTACGAATACTGCAATGAGTTCATCGGTGTGAACCTATTTTAGTGACTATTTTTTTCCGTATTGTGAGTTTTCTCCCTGATCATCCGGGGACAGTTATGCCTTGGCTTTTTACCCTATAAAATCTTTGTTCCAATGTGCTATTGTTCTATTGTCTCATCTGGTATCGACCATTAATCCTAAGCATTTTTACATTCTCACAGTCACCAGCATCCGAAGTTCGTGCACCAAGTTTACTTCGACTTGCGAATTCCTTTGTGACCGACCTAACTGATATTGTGCAATCCTAATTCATTGGTGCAAGTTTGTTACCATCTATTTATAAATAGTACATTTTTATTCACATTTGTAACCGCGTTAATTGGACAGATTACTACCGTTGATCACATTCAGACTCTGAATTAAATGTACTGCGTATTTTACATTTTCTTCTTAGGCTTGGGAATATGACTTTTCATTATTTACTGACATCGATGTGCAAAACTCTCAACACGCCTGTTTTAATGCACCTGATATTAAATAAATAAAACATAAATGAAAGGTTTATTCTCGTCTAAGCGAGGCACTCCTGCACAGGCATGATCATGTTAAGAGTACAAAATGTGACCAGTTAATGTACAATGGAACAATGGGACTGTCGCATATGTAAATGTATGAATGTCTAAGTGTGCACGTGGGCGTGTTTAGATGTGTTTATGGAATTTGTAAATATTTTTCTTCCATTTGTTCTTGCTTGAACGTGTCACCATTGTTAAATGGATGCTTGACAACTGTGGAATTAAAGCGGTTGCCCGGATAAGCAATGGGTGACGTTATTTTGTGACGAGTCACCATCGCCACATCACAGTGTTGTAATGCAGACGTCGAATGAACGCGGACTGCCAGAACTGACCACATGAAATTCTATCTGTGTCAGTTCACCTATTCGTAAGTCACGCGTTTCTATTTATTTCATTCTGATTTATCCAGAACCATGGTTGCTTCAGTAAAATTCATTTGGTCCACCGTCCTTCATTCTCACAGTCCAAATCGTGCGTTTAGATGGGTGTCGTCAACTCGCCATTAAAAAGCGATTTCTGCAGCCACACCAGTTGAATAGATCTGACTCGCTCTCTGGTGGATGAATCTGTCATGCGTTCATTGTCACCGCGTTCCCAGTCTGCGACATTGTTTAGAATCAAAGTATTAGAAAGTCGGTTGAAGTTTTCAATCTAAGGATGCAGTAATGCTACCTATGAGATGCACCATAATTTTCTACGCCTGCTGGTTTGGTGAAGATTACGTTGCAATAGGCGGTGCATAGCGCGATGTACTGTTCGACGATACATGCATATCAACTGTGAGGTTTTCCAGGGTTCCAGTCCCGCCTGACACTTTTCCTGGAAACGCTTCGGGTCTACTGGAAGCTCTCGCTGGCTTGCCGACAAAGGAGATTGGCCGCTTTAACGTTAACCCGATGTAGTACTGCTTATTTGTGCGCAGTTCTTAAGAAGATGTCATGGGTGGTAGACATAATCCTGGAATCAGACCTCCTTCCTGAGTAATTATTATGAAGGGCGGTCTCGGGAGGTGAACGAGAGTTGCGTCATACTGAAAGCAGATGAAACTATTCGTGATGCTATGCGGACGTCAAAATCTAGATCCGGCCGTTCTCATCTTATAGCAAGGATTTACGTTAACAACTTAGAAAACTTAGTCTCTATCGGCCAGCAATTCACGCACGCCATGAAAGGGAATGATCTGCTTCCACCCATGTGTTGGTCGTTGAACCAATTTAGTCGTATTTCCGTTCGCATCATAGAACATCCCAAATATATTGTGTTCTACAATCCGGAAGCAGTAAACCGACTGATGCACCGATTATACATAAACTGGTGATCCCAGTTATGCGCATATAAGTCTTGCCTCATCTTATCGCATCGAGTTTGGGTGTCTAGTGAAGCATTTTAATATAGTCGGGTAGATCCCTAAAATCATCCGATTCTAAAGGAACTTCGACTGGTTTTGATGGCCTTGCTGATTAGCTTTCAGGAATTTTATCTTCAATCTATGGGCATTAATGCAAAGTTTTGCTCTGCCAATGTAGTTTGTCATGAACTTCAGGAATGTTGGGGGGGGGGCGTTCCTGAGTGGATTTATTGACGTCTCTGACGTTTATATCTACTTCTTGGTACATGTTGTGGCTATGGTGGCTAAAGCCACTGAAGTTCCAACTTAAAAAAGTGCCCAAGTTGCATAAGTGAATAGGTATTTAAAGAGATTCAGCTTCGGTCTATCAATCGGAATTGTGTGCATTTGCATCAGTAAGTAGCTTGAACATGAATACATTAGCGACTGAATAGGGCTTGTTTTGATGGTTCGCGATAGCGGGTGGATCGGCGTTCCCAAATTATCGGGTAATAGTAACTCGTGGAAAGTCTTGGACTTTTTATCTTTATGTAGTGATTTCGGAACATAGATGAGTGATGCACAATCCTTGCGGATGTCGTCTCTAGCAAAGCATTAATTACACCTTAACTAAGTTCAATTTTCAGACTGTAAGCTCTAATATATACTGATCACCTGAAGGCGTACGATATTGCGGATGTTGCTTGTTGCTTTGAGGAGAAGTGACGCGATCTGCAAAAGCTCAGAGTCTGGCCGGATTCATAGATATTGCCACAGTGCGAGTAAAGTGTTCCATTTTATTAATGAAGAAGCAGGCGTTCATCGAAACACGAAGTCGCCGCAAATAAACTCCTAGTGTGTTCCTAGTCCATAACCAGAAAACTCACTCGATTGACAAATGGCAGGAAGCGGTAGATTAACGGTTTTTTATGTCGTGGATTAATACACCTGTCCTTCGAAAAGTTAATGACCGACATCTAAATAAATATATTCTCAATCTTTGTTCGACCTCAAACGGAAATCTTGTATATAAGCTTACTCAGGTGCTAGACCGAGACAAAATCGCATTTATAATGCCTCAGCAGTGCGTCTTCATTTTATAATACTAGGTGGAGAACAGACGTACACATTGCATTACTGGCAAATTCCGGAGTAACATATTCCTTGCTACCGTGTATTGACGGATACATGTTTTGCTTTTTAAGTATTCCAGTCAGGCAAACTATTGTTTTTTCAACGGATCATGTGTGGGGCAATCAGCTAATATAAGTTTAGAACACATTGGGTGGATAGTGACTTGTTCAGTGGTTCGATTCTAACTAAGTTGGGAAAACCTTAGACAGCAAAAGCTTCACCTCTTTCTCATTAATAAGGATAGATTAAACTCTGCGTAAACACAATCCCTAATCCGATATCAGGATGACAGCTACGTTGGTGGCTGTTCGACCAGGGCAGACAGGGTAATTGGGCACGCGATTTTTCTAGCATAGTCGGGGTTAGCATATCTTGATCACAAAAGGCTCTGCGTTGGTAAGCGTTCTTGGCCATGAATCCTCCGATTTCCACAAGTAAAACTGATAAACCACAGTGAGCGCATTCGGGTGCTATATACGTTGGCCTAATTCGAATATGTGAGACAGGATACCGTTTGAGAGAAATCCGGTTCAAACTGAATACAACTAAAAGTTGTTTCTCATTAAATGTGTCGCCATTATTCCACGGAATGTATGTTAACAGCAGATAAGTGTCTGAAATATCTGTATACAGAACTCCCGGTTGAAATGCTCTTCGTTCTTGCTATCTCGAAATTTAATGCTGGAAAATCATGAACGAAATTTCAGCATAATTTAAATAGGAGCTTTCGCCTGAACTGGGTAAAGAGCTGTGACAGCATGCAAAATTTTGTTATACTAGGCGTAACGAAACACATATAACTACCGAGAGGCATGGTTCAAAAATGCCTTAGCATAATCGCATGATTTTACCTCGCAACAAGTTGATGATATTAAATGTTTCAACTCCTCGACGGTTTATATAATATTATATTTTAATAGTGTGCAACGGCAATAAAGTTCAGCTACGAACTTAAACAAGATGACCACAGTGGCGTTGCAGGACGATTGCCACCCCCTTCTCTAGCATTAGTTAATCCTTAAACCATCAATATCGCAAACAACCATTAACTAAATTGTTTTGGGTAACAACAAAACGAAGAACATTGTGATATGCGTAATTCACAATTGCACTATTCGTGCTTTACTGGTAGCAAAAATATCATGAGTCGTGTCTTGCTCATAGCTGATCGAAGGTTTTTCTTTATAAACTTGGAGAACGAACGCTCACAAATGGCAAAGCTGACAGCCTGGGTAAGAGGTATGCGTAACAAGGTCACACTATATGTTAAACATTTCTCCGCGGTTGGAAATCCGTAAACCAACGAATTTGCGAACATCCCATTGATAATTCGTGTCATAGAACAACAACGAACGAGCTAATATTATGGTACAGATAGGAACTTTCAAATACACTTTTCGTGCTTTTCAGCAAGATAATCGATAACTGTATCGAAATTCAGCCAGTTCCCCCTCTATGGAGAGAACTGCCAAATTCGTCAGTTTTGTTTGTCTCATTGTTAACCGGAATTAGTTGTTTTTATAATAATGAGTTTGGAGAAACAACGCTCGCAACTGGCAATGCTAATAGCATGGGCAACGGAGAGGCGAAGCACAATCACAATATTCGGTGAATATCCCCCAATGTGATGAAGCTCAAGAGTTCAAATTGTCCATTGATGATGTGGTTTCCTAAAGCTTTCACGAAACACTGTTATTTTATCCGTTCGGCAGGGAACTCCTCTTTCTCCATCTCATCATCAACTCCAATAAATGAATAGTAGTAGCTATCATCCAGCCTATTCGACGGTGACAAGAAAGCATATTTGTTAGGGAGTTCAAGAACTTGCTGAAATCTACGACATAATTCCGCAGTTAATCTGTCAGTGACAGCAATTGCTGTCCCAATTAGACATCAAATCCCGTCGACGAGTCAAACGATTTTTCACCATCCATTCGTTTTTTCTTAAGCATTCGAAATCCCATGCTTACCCCCAATTCAGAGCAAAGTGTTCTAGATATTATTGCACTATCCACCTCTTCTTTCTCTTCTGAACAAGGCAATTTCTTGATGCTGTGAGCTTAATGGAAATTTTCTGCAAATCCAGCCCTTTTGTTCGAAGATACTGCTGTGCTTCATTGATTTTTGGGAGAATAGAACTCTAAAGTAAACATAAACGATTGTACCGATATGAGAATTAAAGTGGCATCTGAAGTTGTAGCCAAATTTCTCCTTCCTTGCAGAGCTGTTCCAAAGGTTTGACGCTTTCCAGGCACTAGTTCATCACAACGTTTACTTAATCAGCTTGACTAATCCATCTATGTATTACAGACCTCTTGACACTTAGACCGGCCATTTGAGTCACAACATTCCAGCGGTAAGCCGATAAGGAAAAGAACAAAAATAGCCCATCCATAATACCTAGAAAAATGTAACCGATTGCACTGTCGCAGAAACTGCATGTGAACAAGTAAGATTAATGGAATACTTTGTGTATGGCACAAACGTAGGTTTAGGGGATATTTCACGGCTGCTTCTCTGGATACCCGATCGGTGGCAAACCAAAACAGCAGCATTGTCAAATGCCTGGCAGTCATCACTCTAAATTCCATCTCTCGCCAGTTCCTTTAGAAGCAGTTCAGAGATGTCATCCGCATTTTGGCTGTTTGTCCTAATCAGGCGGAGAAACGACTTTAACTAGCATTTCATTTTCATCTATATTTTATTCACGTAAAAAGCCGCTCATCTGACTTTTATAGGTAACATCCGGAGTGCTAACAAAAAGCAAGCAAAATACTTGGTTTTCTTGACCGGTTTTATGATTTTCGTTTTATCTGCCATACCAGGATACTCAAGAACTCATTTTGAACTTATGAAGACGAATACAAATAGCTGTGTTTCGTTCTAAGCTTAACCGTCACTAAATGTTCACGAAGCACAGGGTCATATTTGTCTAAAAGAGTTATCAAATCTAAAACTTTTGCTCTATTTTCCAGCTCTCGCTTTTCATCCTGGATTTATTCGCGGTGACCACGCAATGCCATTTTCTGTTTGGGGAAAAAATTGTGGATATCTACTACTCGAGTTTGAATTTCACGCCACATTGCATTTCCTTTTCTACTAGTGCTAGCTATATTTTGATAATTTGTTTTCCTTTCATCAGCCGGATCTCAAGCTTTTCTAGCTGAGAATCATCTGAGCATGCATTTTCGGTTTCAATTTCCTCCAATGCTTAAAACTCTCGTCAGTCGAAAAACTAGACTATCCCGTCGAAAATGATCTGCAACAGAAGCAAAACAGGGATATGTTCGACGGAGAATGCACCATCCATGTTCGCAAACTGTGCTCACGGTTCTGCCATTCTCGAAATAACCGTGCGTTGTAAGCTTCCTACCCATCGTAGTTGTTCCACGTCGAACAACATCTTTCAATTCATGATCGATATTCTGCACAGCAGTGTCTCCCAGCCGAACAAACATTGTGCATATTTTATGAGCAACCTTAGCATGCCACAGACCGCCATCCATAAAACAAGTTTCTGTGTCCGTTATCGTGCCAAGTATTGGTTGGCTTTTTCCAAATCTTTAAATCCGCGTACATCTGCATTATCATTGCAGATACTTCCTAGTGCATCGATGTTGTCAATGTAGCTATCTGCTGACCAGGGACCAAGCTTTGTGTTAGCAATTGTATCTGATGAACTCCATTCGTGCGCGACACTTCTTTGATGGAGGTACCTCTGATGAATTTTAACAACCCGCCTTCATTCTTCTTTGTCTCCTCTTCCTTTGCCATCTTCTGCTTACGAAATGCTGCATCAATTTTATCCACTCTCTTCATTACTGACTCTTACTAAAAATTCAAACAAATACTACAATAAGTGTAAACATATGGTCAGGCTACTCACCCATAAACAATCATTCAGCGTATAACAATATCGGAAAGAAAATATAAAATGCGCTAAGTAACTTGTATTTAATAACTTATAATAAAAACCATAATTGCATAGCGAGTATAATCTCAAAATTTACAAAACTTAAGGATTTGAGTTTGCGGCAAATCTGCGTAAGCAACATTCACTTTTTCAAAAATGACCAACCAGTATGGTTCCAAAGGCAGGTGGACACAATTACCTCGAATCTATACGCCGCGTTTTATTAACCAATTCAAGCAATTGGAAACTAGTAAAAGGTAAGTGACTTTCGGATGTGTTGCTCGCAAATCCGCAACATAATGACAATTTCAGCACCAGATGCAGGTTTTGAAATGTCATTAAAAAGTAAAATAAGCGCTTGAAGGATACACGATCGGGTCAAAATAGAGTGCACATAAGTATACAAGGAATTAAATAATCAAAGCATTTATTTCCCAATACGATTTAAACCATGCCGTAACAGAAGCTGCATTTATACGCAATATCTTCCCATCGCAGATATTTAGAATCACGTATTCCACAAAGTGCGAAAAGCATTGAAGCGAAAAACGGATGCCAATGCTTGGGAGTAGATAACATGTTTATGAAATACAGCGTAATAAAGGAATGTACCTTCTGCGGCTGCTAACTTGGTTTCTGGGTTACCAAACTTTGCTGATCGGAAATTGTTATTTAAAGGTAGAAAATGCTGACGCAAACATGGCGAACTCAGGGGTAACTGGCCTGAGAAGGAGTATGCAATATGTGCAGAGTGTCACCCCAGCTAATAAAAAAGTGGACAGAATTTAAATTTTTATATTATCGTACGTCGTATCAAAACTCTCTACTTCTATTTTATCACGCTTACTATTAGAAACATCCGGAGTGAATCTCCCCTTTCGCGACTGCATGAAGTCGTCACTTTTCAGTAATCGCCTTTAATTATCATTTCACAGATACACTTTTGGTCTAGTAATCTGCAGTGATGGTGTAAAATTGTTGAAAGTGCACCCATCCTGTTGGATAATGCTTAATTCGACTTGACTAGGTAATGCCGAAATATTTGGTTCCTGAATAGTAAAGTTGCTTTGATAATGGCACATATTGTGTATAAAGAATGGCTATATTTAGGGCAGGGATTTTTGGAGAAATATGATGATTCTATAGGACACTTCTGTCGAGACGAAAATAGGATTTTAAATCAGAATATATCGTCTGGATTATCTTCACTGCTGGCATAAGTTAGAGCTATCTGGTTTTCCCGTATCCTTTGAATGCGTTTGTATGCCACCATTGCATAGACACAGGATACCTTTAGTTCGTCAAAACGAAAAGTGTAAAAGTAAACATAAGAATATATTTTCGCCACAACTGTTTCAACATTGAGAGGACGACAGTCAGCTGCCTTTAAAAATGTGTCGTGAACAGTGTGAGCCACGTTACCACTTCCCATATATGATTATCTATGCGGAGATTTCATTTTAGCAAATATATTGTTTGGTCCTTTTCTATGAACGCCAGGGAAATTTGCTGGGTTTTGGCATGAAATCCAACAAATATATGGTAATAATAATTTGTTCAAACACATTTTTTATAGCATTACAAATAGCGCCTGATGTATCGTCAGTAAGTGACTGCAGGTCTATTAACGAAATATATCATAAAATATGGGAACGCCTTTAGTTCCTTGTGACTTGCGTTGTTTGCGAATACTGACGAATAATTTTAATTTATTCAGGTTTTCTTGAAGTTTATCTCCGGCAAATAGAAACAGGATAGCATTTTTAATGTTATCATTATTATTCTTATTATTTTCTCCCATTTCCTGTACGCGCAAGCAAAATTCAGCTCGAACAATTTCTCTACCAAATTTCTGGTGCTATTCATACAGTGGAATGTTGCTTATGAAATACAGCGTGATAGGAGAGGTGCCTGGTGTCGCTGCTATATTGGCTTTTGTTTCTCCAGAATTTGATGTGCAGCAATGCTTATTTCAGAGATAGAAGATGCCGCCGCCAACACTGCTACCTTATAACGATCCGAAATGAATTGCTTTATGATATCTGATGTGCCACCGTGAGCAATACAAAATTCGGATTTGCAGTTGTTACACTGAACTTGCGAATCCTTGTCGAGTGTTACCTTCCTGATTTGTGGAAAAGGTCTCCAATCGGATAGTCAACTTAAACGTTCGTTTTAACATGGGTTTTCTACCAAACTGGACAAAATTCATGCGTTCACCACTAAAGTAATGGTTTTTCACCATTCTGTATGCTCAGAGCGGGAGATTCTGAGGTCTACGACCTCAGTCTAGTATCGAAGGTGTGTCGGGTTTATGAAACTGGCAGGGCATGCATGCAAGCCCTGTACCCGCAGACCCAGACCGAAGGAACACGCGGGGTCAGCAACGATGAACTGCACTGTCCGGTGGCGACAGACACCTGATCCACCACTCGACTGAAGCAGGTGCTAAGCAGCAAAAAGAGCTACTGGCCAAGTACACAACTGAATTGACACTTGGAACAAGCCCTGAGAGCCTATCCTTACGTGGCATAACGGTCGCTCACCGTGGTCAGATGAACATGTGCGAGCGAGGTAACTAGGGCATGACTTGTTGCTAAATTGAGTCCACAGTGTAAGTCCTGTGTGAATGGATGCACAACATCGGTTCACATGATATGCCAAGTTCGATTTACGTCAGTGAGACACTATAATTGCAAGTGTAACCGGTCTAAGGAAAATCATTCATGTCAGCATTGAGCAGTCCCTACGTCATTACATTCTTTCGCCCCGCCGATAAATAAACTGTTCGCTTTTTTGTTAAAAATGTTACTTACCTTCAATAGTTTGAATAACACAATGATAAGAAGATCACTGTTAGGTGCGCGCATCTCGTATTATCTCATCATAGCCAACACAATAACCAGAAATTATCTTATACCTCCAAGGGTGTTACTGACCAATCAAATGCAAGGAGGTGAACGGCAGCAATCGTCCTAAGACCGGAGTCAGAAACTGACTGTTTCTGCACCCACAGCGTAGGTCTTAGCAGGCTTATATTTACGGTCTCGGCGAACCGTAACAAGCATGGCTTTGGATGACATAGTCTCCAAAATATGGAGCCGGGTCATTCTAATAATACGTCTGCTTATCGATTGTGCTGGAGGTTTTGCTTGCGCACGAAATATTAGGCGTGAGATGGCTGACCTTAGGTTAAACGTAGGTGAACAGGTGTTTCTTGACTCTAGAATTCAAAAACTCCATTTTTACATATTTACTTGGTTAAAACGATAAGTATAATGTGATTTAGCGCTGATGGATTCCACTTACGTTACTGAAAGCGGTAACAATTTCCTAGGTTATGTTGATAACCACAGCATCTGCAGTGCAGTAGGTTATGCGCGTATCAAAGTTTAGAAACTTGATTGCCCTCGTTGAAGCTGTGTTACCCTGAGACGGGTGATGGAAGTATGCATATCCCTTAGGTGCAATCAACACATATTCTTTCCGCTGTCTGACTTGGTTATGCGTCCTGATAATGGGCTTATGTAGAACCTTTGTTCATTCATTAAGAAGGCAATCAGCGACAAGGATTTATAAGTTCCGTGTAACGAATGTAAATCCAAATTTCCTAGGACTCACCGTGGCATCTCAGAGATAATAAATCAATTTAAATAGGATCGCTATAAGGTAGAGGTGTTTGCGGCAACGTCTGCTACCTATGCAATAATAATTTCCGATCAGCAAAGTTTGGAAACACAAAAAACCAAATTAGCAGCCGTAGAAGGTACATTCCTTTACTTCGCTGTATTTCATAGACGCGCTATCCAATCCCACGATATAACATTCATTTTGGTGTCAATGTACTTTGCACTTTGCGCAATGCGTGTTTCTCAATATCCGCAAATAGAAGATATTGCCTATAAATGTAGATTATGTTGCGTGTTGAGGGAATGTTGCCTCATCAGTAGATATGTTGGAATGAACGCTCGTGATCACAACTGAAACATTTTGGGTAGCGTAACCACAGTTGTTTCCTGAAACGGCTATCAGTATTGCGACGATAGAATAAGCTACGCGGCCGCGAGTAATGTTTAGACAGCATAGCTATCCAATACTTCTTTGTCAAAACATCACCTTTTCATCTTTTCAATACCTACTGGTTAGGAATGCGTATTCCGCCGAGGTGGGTTGTTGGAAAGTACCTTTCAATCAACACAAGCGTTGCCACTGAATATTTTGTCATTAGCTGAGATAACAACACCTATTGCATACTACATTCTTAGACCAGTTGTGCCTTTCAAAGCGCCAAAAAAGTCTATTGCGGTAGCCGGGTAATGAAGCCCTGCTATTTCGATTTTGCACGCCTGCTCCGTTCTAAATTGCCTGACATACCTTAGGTATCGATTGGTAAACTTACCTTGTGGCGTGCCGTGCCCTGACTCTAACTCAACCATCCAAGCATGATACAGTGCTTTCACGATGGATGACACTGGCAAGCACACATGCACCTTGATGCATACATACCGGTCGTTCACACTCATGTGAACGGGTGAGTCTTTTTGAGGTAGACCGTCGTCTACCAGTAGACAGTTGGCAATTTATTGCGCTATATCTCACACAGAAAAGAGGGGCCCTTTGTCCCGCATTAACAGAATATAGGAACCAGACTTTTGGGAATTAACATATACGATCAGTCACACACTTGGGTTTTGTCAGGTTGCTTATTTTCGCGTCAGAGCCCGTGTAACCTATGGGTCTTTTTATATACATACTTTGGGGCTTAGTTGTTTTAAGGCTACTGCTTCGCTTATCGTAAAACCTTTGTGTTATTTGACGCAAAGATCCCCCGGAATATGAGCGCAGGGTCCGCTTTTGTTTGTCTCTCCGCAATTATCTGGTAATTAACCAGGCTGAATCATTTTGTGGCAAACGTTTACCACCGGTGGCGATGGTTGACATCGTTCGCAGGATGCGCCATCTCACCCACTTTTTGAAAGTTTCGCAATTCTCACATGCAGTGGACTCTCTGTTATACCCACCTAGTCGGCTTTGTAATTGCTTGAATATAAGCAAAGGTCGTGTTAACGTTTGGACATAAGTACAGGTAGCTTAACCGACGGAGTAGGGGTGCGAATCGACATGTACATTAATACCTGTTCCTCCGTAGGGTCCAATCATGCCACTGCGGATTTGAAACGTGGTGGAAATGCTGGGTCGACATAATCCCCCCAAAAGGGTAGTTGCATCATTACTTTCAGTACAGTGGATCCTTTCTCTTATGCCAAGTGGTTGCTAAATTGAGTGAAAAATCAAGCAAATATACCTTTTCCGTCAAGAAGTTTTGGGAAATTGCCTCTTCTGTTCGAGTCGATCAGGAGTACAACTTTTCCTAGCTCCATTGAACAAATTTCGCATTAGTCCCTCTCTGTAGTGCTTTGGGACAAAGCTATGAAAGTTCAAATAATGGCTTTTCCATGTGGGTTTTCGGTGGACACATCTAAGTGGCGATCCATTGTTCCTGCGTTCTATCAATAGGTCATTAGACATTGCAATCACCACGCTCGCCTGACCGATGTGCGCCCCTCTCAAAGCTAGAAAAATTCGGAACGCCTACCAAACTACTGGTTTAGGCAACGATGCCATTCTGAATTGCAGAAATGCTAATCCGAAAAGACTCCAAGAGAAAGGTATTTGAGGTTGGGAGAATGTCATCGATTAGTTATAATCGGTTTGACTTGATAGCACTGTTTGGATTGGCATCATCCGAAATGTGCAAAGGTGTCCCAAAAACAGGTACGAAAGCGAAATATCTCCCAAGATGCACTTTGGTTCTGTACTACGTGCTCTACCATCTCATTCGTTAAGTGGTTACTTATCCTAGCTGAGAAGGGCGACTGGTTAATCACAGAAGCCGAGCAGAGGAAAACGATACGATTAGTTCAATGGAAGCGAGTATGCACCACGGAATCGTAGCGCCTTCTATACAACGGAATGTTGCACAATGCGCTTCCCCTGAACCGCAATCAGCCACGTCCCCATCTCCGTTGTCTTCTTCTATTTTGATAGAATGTCGGGCGAAAACAGACCGTACTTACGACAGTCAACCATTACTCGCAGCAACGAAAATCAGACACCACTCGAAACGTCTGGTTAAGCCAATTTCACTAGACTTGTCATCTAGCATTAACAATGATGAAGCAGCCCAACACCAACCCTCGGTACCTGTAGCTCAAATGTCTCCTGTCATGACAAAGCCCTCGGAACATCACTTACGTATGCAGAGATTGATTCAAAGGCCCACCGGTAGGCCACCGTTGCGGCACCTTCTATTGCAAACACCGCTGACGCGAACACAGGGACAAACAACAAACAAATAGGACTTGTCAAGAGGTCATGACAAACTAGTACAATAATTTGTAGGGAAACGAAAAAGAGATCCGACAATTGCGCCCGGACTGATGTATGATCAAATGTCCCTGAATCTACCGCCATCATATTGCGGAAAACGTTATCGGACGTTCAAGACCAATGGAACGCATTGTGAGTGCAAATGAATGTAAAGACAAACCTATAAGCGTATTACGAATTATTCTTCATCAGAACTCGCCACACTATGGCGAACCCAGACTTATTCGAGTAACTCTAGAATCCTCCACCGATATAGATAACGTTTTGCTATCCGCAAGCGCGCTAAAACACGGATCCTGTGAGATACGCATCTATCCTGACATCCCTTAGAGCGCGCGACAATTAAATATCAACACTGAAGAGGGGCGCAGCAAGCAAGATCGCTTAAACCAGAGCTTCATACACAGCGGACCAGGACATCCTTCTAAAGATGTTCAAGGGACTGGAAATCGTGATTTAAAAACAGTGGCGGTATATACGTGCAACAATTTCTTTAGTTACTACTGCAGCGCAATCGCTCATCAGGATGCCTACTTTCTACACTGCAGTTAAACATCTCAGATGCTTTGCGCAGCTCAAATATTAAAGTACCTAAAGCACCAAGCGTACCGACGAATCTAAAGCAGCCTTACTTGACAGTTGCTTTTTTGACTCTGAGATAGGTCTAAGCAGAGAATGGGACGCACTTTGGCCGAAACAAGTTTCCGAAGAGGTATCAATATCCCATCAAATACAAGTAACAGTCGACTTCCCATCAGTCGAAATTCTCCAACACTTGACCCCACGCATCCCTCTGTGGGCTCCTAGAGACCGATAAACCCACCTGATTGTATACGAATGCCCAGGAGCTTTTTAGAAACTTATTGAACTGAAAGATCACCAAGCTTCCGGATCATATGGTGTTATTGGTATCACTGAGACGTGGTTCCACACGGGAATGACAGACGCTGAAGTTTTGCTACCGGGCATGTCACTGATCCTGAACGACAGGCGCACAAAAGGAAGAGGGATAATCCTGTATTACCGAAGCGACTTACAGTCCGAAGCCGTGATGGATTCAGACTCGCAGTTCCTTGACTCTCTTTGGTGCGTTTTGCAGGTAAAAGGCACCACGCTTGCCTTTTGTTTGGATGTACCGACCCTTTAAATTTACTCCCAATACCGACTGCGAAGTAGCGCTTGCTTTAAGATGCAGTTTACTCCTTCCATGATGGGGGAACAATCCAAAGCCGATCTGCAAGATCTCCTAACCAGTGTTCCTATTTACAGTCACATCACTTTGCCCACTCGGTTCAGAAAAGGTAACAGGCCATCTGTGCTGGAACATGTGCTTACCAACAAGGAGCATATGATTGATGTGTTGGTTGCAGACTGTGGTTTTGGTCGCAATGATCACGCAGTCAGCAGTGTCAAATTCCTCTTATATACATAATATCGAAATGAGAAGGAGGAGACAGTGTGAAACATTACAAGCTGGGTTCGATTAGCCCAGTTAGTGGGCGCTACAACTTGGTCGTTCCTTGACGCAAAACCTCAGGAAGTCGCCTGGCTTGAGTTCCTCAACAAATGCAGTCAGTTGATTGAAGAGTCTTTAAAGATGAGTTTGCAACAAGTGTACATCTGTCGTTTTCGTTAAAAGCAGAACTGGAAAATAGTTGAGTGTACGCAACGCAGCATATTGAGTGTACAGAGAAGCTGCAGCACAAGAACATTGAGACAACTAAGTAGTCCAACGTAACCACTGCACTCAAATGCCAAGAGAAGACAAAGCCGAATCTCAGCAGAACGTCGCAAAAATATTCAGTGCTAACCACAAACTGATGTACAAGCACGTCAATAGCCTACAAAATGTGAGGCAAGGATTTCCTCCACTCAGGACGGCTGACGGCCCAACAATAATGGCAGTGGAAGCAGCAAACTCGCTGCGGATGCAATATGCCCCCACATTCCAATGGGTGTTGCCACCACATAATCTACCAACCTTTGGTTTCTTCTTGTCAGGAGTAACTCACATCACTTTTACCGCGAAGGCTGTATTACAATAACTGACGACTCTATGCAAACACAGCTCGCAGAGTGGCGACTTCATTCGTCCAGAGGCATTAGGAGCAGCATCCAGCCAACTGGCAGGACCGCTAGCTCAGTTTTCCCCGCGCTGCCTGGACTTGAAGTTAGTTCCCGCTTCGTGAATGCTTGGAATAATAACCCCGAAACACACAGGTGGAAGCAGTACTGATCCCTCCAGCTACCACTAAATATCTCCCTATACTATCCAAGATAACGAAATCCATACTTGCCGGAGCACCGGTGTGCTATTTGGAAAACTGTAACATCATCACTACTGAGCGGCACGGTTTTCGTCGACAGCGGTCATGTACAACGAACTTACTAATCGCAAGCAGAAGTTGGACGAAGGCAGCTGACGCTGGAGGGGGTGTTGATGTGATCTACCTGGATTTTTTCAAGGCTTTCGATCGTGTAAACGGTCGGATACTAATCTCCAAGCTGCAGCATTACGGGATCGGCGACCCTATTTTACGTTATATTGCAAACTATCTCCTTCAACAGCAATTAGTGGTCAGAGTCCAAGGCTCTTTATCGAACCTCATTCAAGTCGAGTGGGGTGTGCCACAAGGCTCAATTCTAAGTCCACGTTTGTTTTTGGTATTTCTTCTTGACGTCGCACAAGGAATCGCTTCAAACTTCCTAATATTTGCCGAGGATATCAAGATCTGATGCAGGATCCAGAAGAAGGCCGACCAACCTGTGCTTCAGAGTGACCTAGCCACGGTGTATCAATGGTTAACCAAAACTTACCGTAATTCAACTTCCGTAAATACATGGTACTTTCCATCCGACATCAGAGCAACTACTCATACCGGCTGTGAACGAATATACTACAACGAACAACTCTCGAACGTGACTTTGTTGTTTTGGTTCAAAATGACTTGGGTAGCTTCAGGCAATCCAAAATAGCCTCGACGAATACGAACCAACACGTTGGGCTGTTGCGACGGGGTTTTGGACAAATAAACAGCTCCATATTTCGACAAATGCTCAGTGTGCAGTTCCAGCCTGGCATTCATGTAGTCACAACGTCTGGTATTAGAATACGAAATCCTTCAAATTAGGAGTGGTTGCAACTATTAGGGGTATTCAGTGGAAGCTATCACAGACTATGTGGCTACCTGATTAAGGCAAACTTGATTCTGCGAGACCCATATCCCGTGTGTTCCCCCTTTCCTGCAACTCAGCAGCAATGTTAACCTGAGGGGCCACTCATAAAACTCACTGTGCGACATAACCACCTGGAGTGTCGCAGAAATTTCTTTTCCATTCATGTCTGGCACCAGTGGAATACTCTTACAGAATTGGTCGTCACCGCAGTAAGAATATTGAAAACCGGTTGGATGATGCACTCATCCACTTACATTTTCTCGCTTAGCACTACCTAACCACCTTACACCTGGAGTTTAGCATGGAATCATCTGATGTTAAGCGAGTTGTAGGACTACATCGGAGCAAGTAATATTAAGAAAGATGGGACTCACCAGAACCGGGGCTGTATGACAATATCAATGAGCACAGAGCTCGATTGATATTTTTCAAGTTGAATTGAATGGTGTGAATGCCATCGTCTGTACAAGTTTGATATCTCAGTTGACACTAACAAATTAGTGCTAATGAAGGCATCACAGAAATGTGCGTTAGTGGTCTTTTTATAAGAAGAAACTTCTTCAGATTACAGATGCAGGTGCAACTCATAAGGTGCAGCTAGTCGCATCTTAGATGAAGTAAAAGTAAGAAGCCGTAGTGGTCTCCTGTGATGGCACATGGCAGAGAAGCGGTTTCCAGGGCAAAAATGATATAGTCACTATTCTAATTGTGGATGGACAAAACGCAAAATTTCTGCACACTGCAGTTCAAGATAATGATTACAACCCTTTGTGCAAAACACAAGAATATAAAAATTGAAACCGAGTTCCAGGCGTGGAAGCATTCCTATGTTCAGAATTATGATAAGAATCACAGTGCAACAGTAGGAGGCAGGTAGCCAGCTTGAGGAACAGAAATGTTCATTAGGAGTGACGTGTTGTATGGTCTGCGCTGTGTTTCCTTTCTTAACGATGGAGACAGTAAATCATTCAGCTCAGACGCAAATGCAAATACACCAGTGTGTACTATATCGATATTGAAAAACTGGTACGTTGTGCGGAAGAAGATGGCGGAACATCTTATATTAAGGTTAATGAGTTGAACAAGGAAACATTTATGCACACTGGCAAGAGTGTTCGAGGTATTTGTTGGAGAGGCTGTCTGACAAAACTTAATTCTAAAGAGTCAAGGACATTATGTTGCGGCAATACGTATAAACATCAACAACCTTCATCGGATGCGAAAAGAAATCTGGGTCATTTGGGAGCACAGGAACCGTTCCCATATCAACTGTGGAGCTGTGTGCCCCTCCAAGAATCAGCCTGCTTCAGATGCTGTTAAGAATACTTTCTCTCTTTATGTATGTGAGGCCATAAAACCTGTCTTTGAATTTCACATCAATGAGACAGTACTGTCAAGGTGTGCTCATGGACAGATACAAATTACAAATTTGTTTTCATAACCCGTCCTCGCTTCTGTGGTGGTCCCAAAGGACCCAGCTCATGGCCCACTAGACATTTATATGAGAGAGAAAGGCATTAGGAGAGAACCGAAAACCCACCACCTGAAATAAAGAGACTTAGCATGCAAGCACGCGGTTAGTAAATCGAATTCAGCGTGCCTACAAACGCTGTGAAGGTGCTGCATACGTTCACTGCGGGACCCGTCGTCGCTTCGGCAGTGGTCCCGAGTGACCTCTCTCATGGCTCACTAGGCCTGCCTGACTAAGGCACTCGCGACCGCATGTTCTACAGCACCATGCGCTCGATGTCGATGGAGTACAATTCATCGGTGCTTGCCGCTTCCGCACTTGCCGCTTCTTCCCTGCATGCACGAGGGCTTTCTCCCTCACCTCAGCAACTGCCTTCGTGATTAAATCGCGCCATGCACGCCGATCAACCGCCTTCGATTCCCATGATCTGCAATCAAGATTAGAACGTGTGAGGCTCAATTTAATCATATCCTGGTAACGTAACTTTGGTTTCCCAGCATGCCGCTTCCCCATACTCAGCTGACCGTATAAAAGTTGTTTCGGTATTCGCGTCGAATCCATACGGCTCACATGACCGAGCCATCTCAGGTGTCGCAGTGAAAGTATGCAGTCCACTGCATACATCCCACTTCGGCGCAACACTTCCGTGTCTGCAACTCTGGCGCCCCAGCCGATCCGCAAAATTCGTCGCAGACACTGCTGATGGAACCGCTCGAGATATCGCACATCCCGCCGGTACATCGTCCACGTTTCACTGCCGTATAGAAGAACGGACAGTACCATGGATTTGTACACCATCAGCTTCGTGCCAATGCTAAGCTGATGGTTGTTCCACACTCGGTACTCTAGCTTCCCGAATGCCGCTGCCGCCTTCGACACGCGATTAAGCAACTCAATGTGTAGCTGCTGATCAGTCGACATCACACTCCCAAGGTAGCAGAAGCGGGAGGTGGTTTCCAATACTTCAGCACCAATGCTGATTTGCGGCAATATTGAAGATTGCACCTCCGGTGAAGGCTGAAACAGACAGACAGTTTTGCTTGTGTTGATGGTGAGCCCGAATTTGGCCGCTGTCGAAGCCAGAGCACTAGTCATGTGCTGCAACTCATCCGCGCTGTGTGAAAACAACGCACAGTCGTCAGCAAACAACAACATACGGATAGTTGTCTCACAGACTAGAGTTCTCGCACCGAAACGGCGGATGTTCAACAACCCACCATCAATACGGTGCTCCACACGAACACCGTAAGCACAAGCCGCATCAAAAGCACAAGATAACATTGCATGAAGATAGATATTAAACAGGGCAGGAGCTAACACACAGCCTTGCTTCACACCAGAGACAACTGCAAAGTCATCAGAGGTCTCTCCACTCAGCTGCACCCTCGCTCGCATACCACTGTGCAGACATTCAATGAAACTTACAAAATTACTCCGACAACCAAACGTACCCAACACCAGCCACAGTGCCTCGCGGTTCACCGTATCAAATGCCTTGGTGAAATCAACAAAAAGCGAGTACAATGGCTGGTGTCGTTCTCTGCACTTCTCTTGCAACTGACGAGCCGCAAACACCATATCTACAGTGCTGCGACCCGAACGGAATCCACATTGCTCTTCCGCCACGTTTGGTTCCACAATCTGACTCACGAGGCGATTGAGCAGGATTCGGGCAATCACCTTGCCCACACAACTCAGCAAGTTGATGCCACGATAATTCGTGCAACATTGCTTGCTACCTTTGCCCTTGTACAGTGGTAGCACAAGGGCATCCTTCAGCTCAGAAGGCACTTCCTCCTCAATCCACACGCGTTGCACCAAGTGGTGCAGCGCAGTCAACAACGCGGGTCCACCGTGTTTCAATACTTCAGGTGGGATCCCGTCACCTCCGGCACATTTGCCGTTTCGCAGCTGAGCAAGTGCTCTCTGTGTCTCATCCAGTCTCGGCGTATCCGCCAGATCCGCCTTCACATCGTGCTGCTTCAGGCCATTCAATGTAGGCCAGTCGATCTCTGAACGGTTGTTCAAGAGACAGTCAAAGTGTTTCCGCCAGACCTGCATTATGTCTGCAGTCTGGGTGCAGGTAGCGCCTGAACTACCATCGATCAGTGTCCTCAGCGGCTCCAATCTCGGTCCATACACCGCCTTCAAGGAGTCAAAGAATTCCTTGTGTTGACGGCGTTCGGCGTAGCATTCCATCTGCTTCGCCTTCTCCGTCCACCATGCATTTTTAATGCGACGGAGCTCTCGGGTCAGTCGCCGTCGAAATTTGCGAAACTGACTCTTCTTCCCCAAGTCACTGGGGTCTGCAACATGTGCAGCAAATGCTGCATTCTTCTCTGACACCAATGCGTCAATCGTCACATTGTTGTCATCAAACCAATCAGGCCGCTTACAGTTTGCGCGCCCGATGGTCTCCTCCGCAGCAGCTGTCACCTGGTCGCGAATGTGGTGCCACAGGTCGCCCACTGTGGCTATACAGTCCACATCACCACACAGGCGTGCAGCCATCGCCTTCTCCAGCTCAGCACGTTTCGCCACAGTACCGAGGGAGAGAATGTTAAATTTACGCCGATTCACGGCGGGAGTGCAATACATCGATTTACGAAAATATATGTACAGTTTGGTCCGAACCAATTTGTGATCAGTGCCACACTCAGCTCCACGCAGTACACGTGTCATGCGCACTTCACACATATCACGCTGACGTACGATGACATAGTCGAGCAGGTGAGCGTGACCACTCCGTGGGTGCGTCCAAGTTGCTATATCACTCGCACTCAGTGCAAACCGAGTGTTCGTGATCGTCAGGCCGTGAGTGGCACACAGTGAGAGCAGCCTGTCACCGTTCGCATTCGCTGAACCAATGCCATGCGCACCGATAACATCTGTCCACGCTGATGCATCACGCCCAACGCGCGCGTTGAAATCACCCAGCAGAAATAGTCGGTCGCTCCTCGGCACAGACCGTATCACGGAGGATAGCTCAGTGTAGAACTGATCACGCGTGTCATCAGGATAACACATGGTCGGACCGTACGTGCTTATAAAAGTAGCAAACTTACCTCTTCCGAGTCGCAGGCGAACAGTCATCAGTCGCGCGCTGATGCCCGTTGGTTCACCCACCAGCTGGCCATTCAGGCGATCGGATATTGCAAATCCGACCCCATGTTCACGTGGTGCTGAGGCGGCGTTCCCCACCCAGTAGAATGTATAGCCAGCACCTGCTTCATGTAACTTACCTTGCTCAGCGAGCCGAGTTTCACTGAGCGCCGCAATATCGATGTGGTATCGCGCCAGCTCCATTGCGACCAGTGCAGTGCGTCGCTCCGGGCGCTCGCTCGAGTTCCGGTCCAGTAGTGTGCGCACGTTCCAGCACCCGATGTTGAGTGCTTTGCGCGCAGGCATACGATTGCATTGGTGGGCAATCGCACGCGAGGTGGTCGTTGTGCTTCGGAGGTTTGCTTGAGGGACTCCACCCGGAGCCTTTGGCTCAATAGCCTGACCCACAAGGCAGTGGGTGGTTTGGAGGTTTGCTTGAGGGACTCCACCCGGAGCCTTTGGCTCAATAGCCTGACCCACAAGGCAGTGGAGAGCAGATCCAGCTCGGGAATGTGATTGCAGAGACAGATGGGGATCTGCTTGACGGCCGTCACACGCAGCCTTTGAGGTTCTGGAACAATTATCATATGTTTTGCGACCGTAATTGGATACGCACCTGCGACCACGGCCAGACGCAGGTGGGTTTTTGGCGGGTTTGCACCAATTTGACCAGGGGCTGCCTGGCTTGAGGCGGGCAGTAGCAAACCATTGAACACCCGGAGGTGTCCTCCCACCGTCAGAGACAATGCGTGGTACTCGTGCTCTACGCCAATCGAGCATTGAGAATATAACCCGTAACCTGTTGTCTCCCATGGCTAGGTTTTACGGGAAGTGGGCCATCGACCACTTCCTAACCTCCGGAGAGGATGGACTAGGATACTGCCAGGGCGCCCACACCTGACAGGAGAACGACTCGGGTCCTCAGCCAAAGCCTTCGATTAAATGAACACCCGAAAGGCAGCGGGTCTAGCACATGGTCAGTTAGCTGACTCATGCGGATTGGTGTCCTGGATCTTAGCAGGGAGAAGGGCGAAACCTAACTCCCACCCAGCGGTCGCCACGTGGAGGCGCCCAGGACATGAGACTATGGCGCAACAGTAGCAGCAGTGGGTAGACCATCTGTCAGGATCTAGCCACCACCAGCCTCAGCGCACCATAGGCTCTCCCGCCTGAAAAATACATACATACATACATGATGATTTGGCGGCGTCCGTATCCGGATTTGCCTGTCACTGTGACGTCCATGGGGACAGTCACAGGACGCCTGCGCCTACAAAGGGGACCATGGGTGGCTTGCGCTGCACCACCCATAGTTCCACCCACACACCCCATATCCAGTGTAAACCCGAAGGAATAAGACCGGGAGGCATGCGGATGGGAGCCACGTTTCATCAACGGAGCCGGCCCACACTCCTTCAACAAGCAGATCGGAAGCATTCCGGCCTAATTGGGAAACCATACACACCAGACATACACGAGGCGGTGGCTGGACCGTAGCCCGTTCCACACAGATTGCATGGAACCACTCTTTGAGCCTAGCACCATCACGAGGACGGTGCACTCCGTCCCCTCCAGCGACGACCAACTGTCTCCTGGAGCCAGTATGGACGAGGTAGTGGGTAATAGACAGGTAGGCACCTTGTCAACATTCACATCAGGCGCATCCACACAGGGGTGCTCAAGCAACATCTACTTCTGAAATGCAAGATTACTCATCACGCAGGCAAACGTACCACATACGCCGCCTTATTGGCCTGGATTAGTAAATTGAATGGGAACATACTCATGGTGCTTCTATTCCACATACTATAGTGCCTTCTCCGGCACCTAAGAAACCGCCCTTTTGAGTAGTTCACGGAATTCGCATCGATCAAATTTGCCTTGGATTCGCAACACCTGAAATCAACATGAGTTTGTCATAAACTCACCTTCCTCATGTTCTGGTAATATTATTTTCGGTTTGCTCGAATGTCGTTCTACTGCACTAAGTTAACCGTACAAAAGCGGTATGAAGATCCTCGTGGAATTCATTCGGTATACATATATACATAGAGTGGCGTCATCTGTGTCCAATGGCAGTTCGAACGCGACATATGTACATGCGTTTCTCCAGACTTAAGTGTGAGCTGTCCCAAACTGGATAGAGACACATTAGACATCATCATCAATGGTACGACAAACGTGTATGAGTTTCGTTTGGAGGTCAGGCTAACAGCCACTTTCGCAGGTATGAGAAGAACTACCCAATACGAACTGTTGATGTTTTCTTCTACCTTTAGACGTGACTGCCTTAAATTTTGGGCATCCATATTTGAAGGAATCCGATGTGGCAATAGTAAAGCAACTGCTAGGTAGAATGAGGACTAGACTACTGGTACAGTGAAATAGTGTGCACTTAGGTGTTGCCCTCTACATGTACAGTCTGGTTTGAGTAGCTGATGTGGGAGATCACACAGCATGTGAATGCGATACAGTGTCCACTTCTGGCTCTCTGTGTCTCCGACCGGTTCGGTCATGTGCTGCCCGAGGCATGTGCACCTACTCAAAGAACGATTGATGCGCATCCTTTGGTATTGACAAGTAACATCAACTAAGTCCCCCTGCCCACTGTCAAACATGCGACTTTCCAAACAGTGTTCACATTTATTGTGCAAATGTCCAAGTATTCAACCGGTTATACCTACCGACCTGTACTTTACTGTGGCCATAAGCTATTTGCTAACGGTCTATATAGTACGTTCCAGGTGCAGCCCATTTGGTACTCATAAAACCATTGCCGCTATGCGCCGATTCATTTCCGATGTTATATAATAACACATTGACGTACCATTCCCGTTAGATGCAACCTTTTACTTAATCCATTCAAAAGATTGGCCATGTGCAATGAAAATTCTGCTAGGCGTCTCTGCACGTCTGCCTTCCATCCGGTTAATACGTGTGTTTCCTAGGCCCCGGTAAATTCAGTATGGCTGAGGGATAACTGGAACTATAACTATACTCACTCTCATCACTAGCCTGCGGAGTGGAACATGGAATGGCAACATCGTGATAATGGCTAGTCGGTTAATTGTCGGGATTGTTCACTTGACACAGGTTTTCCAGGGAAATTTCTCTTCGAATGCATAATCCAAAGTGAGCACACGAAGGACAATCGTTGAGCATTGTGTTACAAATGTCAAATTTGACATTTTATGCGTACTGTAAACGGCCAAGCGATGATAACCTTTTGATTCAAACGTATCCATCGAACTGGAAACATGCACAATAATTTGCCACCCTAGCATTGATCCGTAGTCAGCACACAAATCGCTCGGAAATACCGCACTCACATCAATTACGAATGACCTCATGGATGGACTGAACCATTATTCTGCGATGCACCGGCTCTCTAAGCATCATGCAAGTTAGCATTGAGCAGCTAGTCAAGCTACAGTTATGGTGAGCAATACCATGGACCTGACATAGTGATATGAATCGCGGCCGAATAATAATACGAAAATGAAGATGTCATAGCTCACTCTCGGTATGTAACCTTACTAGACGCCGCTTGAGGAGGTAGCAAGAATAGCATAGCATAGATCATGATGAGTACAATATCGTAATGGGCAACACATGAAGTCATCGCGAAATACAACCGAGTTAAATAAGCCTAAACAAGTTAGGTTACCTGTGGCTCATCCGTTCTAGGCAGGTGCAATAAAGATACCACATTGCACCAAATCAGTAGTTAATCATTCTAAAATGAACTGCACCCAAGCCCGACTTACATGCGGTATATAGAATAAGGATGACACCAAAATGAATGACGGAGATGGCGTAAGCAACTTGTCAATTTAGCAGGGAAATGGTGCGATTATGTCCACTGCAGGCTATCCGTGTCGTAAGGTAAAACCAGAGCCGGTTCTAATCGTCTGTTGTCCGAGGTGAGCGTGAATCAACAGGGAGGTAGAACCATCAAGCAGTCCGTCATGTGTTACTATTTATTTCCCCTTGGTCATTCGTTCGGACCGCTAGCATATCTTGACCAATCCATCAGCGTTTAGAATACTACCTATGCCCATGCATTTCGATTCGGATATCACAACGTATTGCCGCTGTTCCGGGAATCAACCTTGATAACTTGTCTGAATCTCAGTGCGTTTACCTGAAGGCGGCCGCAGTACAATGGGGGTATAGAGACACTTGAGATGGGATACATTGACCTCATTTTGCAACCCCTAATAAGTCACGGTGTCACACGAGAAGAAATGTAATAAGATCCATCTGTCAAGTGGTAATGTATCGAGACACGAACAGATGTTAGCGCGTTTTGTACTTTAGCCGAGTCTCATTTAGACATCGAGTCAGCAGATCATGGTGTTACGCGAGTGAAGATACCATCAGTCCGTCAGGCTGAATTGTGGTGCTTATAACTGTTTCTAAATTGCTTCCACTTAGTCATTCAACGTGAGATATCAGTTGACATACCGAAAGTCCTTGGTTCGAGTGACAGTACCTGCAATGTTGCAAACGGGCATTTGTTCACACTTGTGTACGGACTACCTCAAACTGGATGAAGAAATACTAACCGTCAAGAACCATAGCACAACGTACGTGCATGAGTTTGGATTGAATGAAAGAAGAACAGTCAGATTGCTCTAGTTTTAGAAAATCGCAAGTCGAATTATAAGTAACCAATACGACTGTCAGTGGTTAGTTAGCGTTTGGATGGGAAGCGAAACAACAGCCTTACGTTTAGTCAGATATGGAAATACGAAAGCAAATGCTGTGAATATGGTTACCAGGTAGAATGATGCACAACTAAATGTACTAAATGCACATGTGGAAAAGTCCGCTGCTCCCTGTTCTATCATCGGCTTTTGAAAGAGTGTGCAAGCTGTTTTAGCAAACTTACAAGAAGTACCTTGCCCAACATTTAATAATCTAATATCTCTGAAATGAGTATGTCGTGGGACACCTGGGCACGATGATATCTTCCCAACGGGATTTGGAATGGAACCACTTAGACATGGCTGAGAAAGCAGTGAACCAGTAAATCTTCATACCAATGGTGTGATTTGCAATGGAAACAGTGAGCATTGCATAGTTAATCATATGAGGGCAGACAAATAATGGGTATCAAGAGCCTCGGCAGATGGCGCAGATAAGGTGGTTAACTGAACGTATGATATTCCCATGCGAACTGGATTTCTCAGCATAATTTTACCACTTACAATTTACTAACAAACTGTCAGTATACAAATCAATTGTTTCTGTGCTGAAGGTATTTTCCAATTAAATATTTATTTAAACACTACCGTAACACCATAGTTGGACTAATCTACTTTTAAGTCAATCTAGATGATTGGTCATTTTTAATTTAAATTGTAAAAGAAACGTTTGCCCTTCCGCACCTTATCTCAATAACGGCTGACTTATCCTAACTTCAGTATGAGCGATGTTCAGCTGGAAATATAGCTACACCCATTATTGTGACTAATATATGAGACAGAACATATAGCATCAACATCAGCATGTTAATCGCTAGTCAGTGACTTGCCGGGATTATTCAGCTTACACGGACGAGCCAACGTGTGGACACTTGCAACAAAAGTTGTTGGGTCTTGAACACCGATTTTCCAAACTGCATTCCAAAGCGAGGAAGGGTTGTAGAGTACATGAATTCAAGGGATAATTGTTGATCACTACACCCAATTGTTTAATCCAATGTACGAACGAGTGTGGAATATTATTAGCAGCAACCGCTTGGTACCCAGGAGTTAACGGGACCCATGTACGCTAACGACGTCACTATTACCGCTGGCTTTTTAATATAGGTATGCTTGAGAACGGACGACCAATCTAAGGGATTTATTAGTGTGCCTTTGAATCCAACACACACACCCATACACACACCCACACACGTTTGTGGCCTTTCTCAACTGGGCATATAGTGGATGGCCAATGTGTTGCGGGCATTGCAAATGAGTAACACTCACATGGAGGCTTGACGACTATTCGAAGTCACTCCCAAAACCATTGGTACTCTGGCTAGACACTAGGTCTGCGTGAATTGTGTGGCCCTGGTGATTGAGATTGCAAAGTACCGTCGTTCGAGAAGAACGAACGTGTTCACATGCAGTTGAACTCCAGTCACTGTGTGGGGATACTGACGCCTAGGAAGGAAAACTCCTAGAGGGCATGGTAACCTGTATTCATGCGTCTGGTTATTGAGGTTGTAGTCAATCTGAGCGTTAACAACTGCGGAATGTTCGCACCAATGCACTGGACTCAGGTGGGCTCACAGTTGTGCATCATACATCACGATCCCAATGGGAGAATATTTACCCTCAAGAACCCTAATATGGTGAACGTGTAACACTTCCACTTGTAGATAAGAATAAGAGCCAACCTTTCCATGTTACGAGCATTTGCATGTCGAATAGTAAGTGCGCAATGAACAACAATTTACCGGCAATCTCAAACGTTACCTCCTTTCCGGCTAGCTCACTACTGGTATCCTTGTGGGTCCACGCATGTTGGCATACATTGGATTCGCACCATCTATCCATCAGGATGCATGGAACACTGCGTTTGAGCGTCGTAGTATTTCTGCAGCATTCTCGGCCATTGGGAGCACCTCAGACGTATCACTGCGCTGGACCAAGTGTATGTCACGACTAGGCATACGAAGGAGACCGCAGTAGCATGTGCGGCAGAGAGATCGAGAGAGTACTGAGCAATTCAAAGTAAACGAAGTCGATATGATTATCATATCATATCTGTCCTCAGTCCAATCCCAGATCTCCAAGATGTATATACTGTTGTCGTTTTACATCCTACGACACGTTGCCCTTTTCCTTCCTTGTGTGCGGGCTCTTCCATTACCTTTCAATGGATCATTCAGGATTCTCAATCTCTTATTTGCTGAGGTCCCGTATCTCACGACAACCAACTTATTGTTTCGCATTTTCAACATTGTACAGTTCCAATCATGGATATATGAACAATTTTCTACGTTACTGTTACAATTGCATTAAAATGTTTGTACCGTTGTACATATCTGATCATGCCCCCACGAGCGTGCCTCGCATAGTCGAGAATAAAATATTTATTTATTTATTAATTTAAGTGTAAGTTGGTTTAGCCCAACTGCGGTGAAGAAGCGTCAAGAACGCAACATCAGCCCCAGCATGGGATATATATATATATTCAGGAGAGCCTATGGTGCGCTGAGGCTGGTGGTGGCTAGATGCCGACAGATGATCTACCCACTGCTGCTACAGTTGCACCGTAGGATTATGTCTTGGACGCCTCCTCCTGGCGACCGCTGGGTAGGCTTCGGAATTCGCCCTCCTCCCTGCTAAGATCCAGAACACCAATCCGCACGTGTCAGGGAACTGATCACGTGCTAGACCCGCTGCCTTTCGGGTGTACATTTAATCGAGGGCTTTGGCTGAGGGCTCGAGTCGTACTCCTGTTAGTTGTGGGCGCCCTGCCAGTACGCTAGCCCATCCTCTTCGGAGGTTGGGAAGTGGTCGATGGCTCTCTTTCCGTAAAATCTAGCCATGGAAGACAACTGGTCCACGGGTTATAAGCTCACAGATCGATTAACGTAGAGTGCGAGCGCGAGGCGTTGCCACTGACGGTGGGAGAGCACCTCCGGGCTTTCAGTGGTTTGTTACTGCTCGACTCAAGCCAGGCAGCCCCTGGTCAAATTGGTGCAAACGCGACAAAACCCACCTGCGTCTGGCCGTTGTCGCAGGTGTATTCTACTACCGTCGCAAAACATATATAAATCGTTCCAGTAGCGCAAAGGCTGCGTTTGACGGCCATCAAGGAGATCCCAATCTGTCTTTCCAATCACATTCCCGAGCTGGATCTGCTCCCTTGTGAGTCAGACTATTGAGCCAAATGCTCCGAGTGCAGTCCCTCAAGCAAACCTCCGAAGCACAACTGCCAGTTCGCGTGCGATTGCCCAGTTGTTCACTCGTATGCCTGCGTGCAAAGCACTCAGCATCGAGTGCTGGTACTAGCGGACACTACTGGACCGCAACGCCAGTGACTGCCCCAAGCGACGCACTGCACTGTTCGCGATGGAACTGGCGAGCTACAACATCGAGATTGCGGCGCTCAGTGAAACTCGACTCGTTGAGCAAGTTGTTGCATTTTTGTTCGTCGCAATCAGCCGACATGAATAGGGTGCTGGCTACAAGTTATAATGGGTGGGCAACTCCGCATCAGCACCACCTGATCGTGGGGTCGCATCTGCAATATCCGATCGCCTCCATGGCCAGCTGGTGGGTGAACCAACAGGTCTCAGCGCGCGACTGATGACTGTTCGCCTACGACTCGGGAGAGGTAAGTTTGCCATTTTATAAGCACGTAAGGCCCGACAATGTGTTATCCTGATGACACACTGCTCAATCCTACACTCAGCTTTTCCCCGTGATACGGCTTGTACCAAGGAGTGACCGACTACTTCTGCTGGGTGATTGAAACGCGCGCGTTGGGCGTGATGCATCGGTGTGGACAGACGTTATCGTCTCGCATGGCATTCGTTCATCGAACGCGAACGGTGACAGGCTGCTCTCACTGTGTGCCGCTCACGGCCCGATGACCACGAACACTCGGTTTGCACTGAGTGCGAGTGATATAGCAACTTGGACGCGCCCACGGAGTGGTCATGCTCGGCTGCTCGGTTGTGTCATCGTACGTCAGCGTGATATGCGTGAAGTGCGCATGACACGTGTACTGCGTGGAGCTGAGTGTGGCACTGATAACAAATTGGTGCGCACCAACCTGTAAACATATTTTCGTAAATCTGCGTATCGCACTCCCGCCGTGAATCGGCGTTAATTTAACATGCTCTCCTTCTTTACTGGGGTGAAACATACTGAGCTGGAGAAGGCGATGGCTGCACGCCTCTGTGCCGTGGACTGCACAGTCATCGTGGGAGACCTGTGGCATCCCGTTGACGATCAGGTGACCGTTGCTGCCGCTGAGACCATAGGGCACGCAAAATATAAGCGACCTGCTTGTTTTGATGAGAACAATGCGACGATTGGCGCATTGGTAGGTGGGAAGGATGCAGCATTTGCTGCACATGCGGCAGACCCCAGTGGCTTGGGGAAGAGGAGTCAGTTTCGAAAACTTCGACGGCGACTTACCCGAGAGCTCCGTCGCGAAACAAATGCAAGGTGGACGGAGAAGGCGAAGCAAGTGGAATTCATAGCCATACGCCTCCAACACAAGGAATTCTTTGACTCCTTGAAGGCGGTGTGTGGACCGAGATTGGGGCAGCTGAGGACGCTGATCGATGGTAGTTCAGGTGCTGCCTACAAACAGACTGCAGAAGTAATGCAGATCTGGCGAAAACACTTTGACGGTCTCTTGAACAACCGTTCAGAGACCGACTGGCCTAGATTGAAAAGCCCCAAGCAACACGATGTGAAGGCGAATCTGGCGGACACGTCGAAACTGGATGAGACTCAGAGAGCACTGGCTCAGCTGCGGCACGGCAAGTGTGCCTGGGCCGACGGGATGCCGCCTGAAGTATTGATACACGGCGCACCCGCGTCGTTTGCTGCGCTGCATCACTTGGTGCAACGTGTATTTATTAAGGAGGAGAGGCCTCCTGAGCTGAAGGCTGCCCTTGCGCTACCACTGCGCAAAGGCACAGGGAGCAAGCAATGTTGCACGAATGTGCGTGGCGTCAACATGTTGAATTGGGTGGGCAAGGTTATTGCCCGAATACTGCTCAACCGCCTCGTCAGTCAGGTTCGTGAACCTAACGTGAGGGAAGAGCAGTGTGGATTCCGCTAGGGTCGCAGCACTACAAATATGGTGTTTGCGGCTCTTTAGTTGTAGGAGAAGTGCAGAGGATCGCACCAGCCGTTGTACTCGCTTTTTGTTGATTCCACCAAGGTATTTGATACAGTGAGCCGCGAGGCATGATGGCAGATTTTGGGTAAGTTTAGTTTCTTGCGTAAGTTTGTAATTTTAATCGAATGCCCGCGCAGTGGTATGCTGGCGAGGATGCAGCTGCGTGGAGAGACCTCGGATGACTTTACAGTTATCTCTGATGTGAAGCAAGGTTGTGCCTTAGCTCCTGCCCTGTTAAATATCCATCTTCATGCAATGTTGTCTTGTGCTTTTGTTTCCGCTTGTGCGTACGGTGTACGTTTGGAGCACCTAACGGAGGGTTGGTTGCTGATCATCCGTTGTTTCGGAGCGAGCGCTCTTGTCTGTGAGACAACTATCCGTGTGTTGCTGCTTGTTGACGATTGTGCGTTGTTTTTACACAGTGCGGATGAGTTGCAGCACAAGACTAGCGCTCTGGCTTCGACAGCGGCCAAATTCGGGCTCACCATCAACACAAACAAAATTGTCTGTCTCGTTCAGCTTTCACCGGAGGTACAATTTTCATTATTGCTGCAACTCAGCATTGGTGCTGAATTATTGGAAACGCACCCGCTTCTGCTACCTTGAGTGTGTGCTGTCGACTGAGCAGCAGCTGCACAGTGAGTTGCCTATCCGCATGTCGAAGGCAGCGGCGGCATTCGGGAAGCTAGAGTACCGAGTGTGGAACAAGCAGCAGCTTACTATTGGCACCAAGCTGATGGTGTAAAAATCCATTGTGTTGTCTGTTCTTCTATACGGCAGTGAAACGTGGAAGATGTACCGGCGGGATGTGCGATTTCTCGAGCGGTTCCATCAGCAGCTTGCGGCGCATTTTGCCCTTTGGATTTGGCGAGAGAGTTGCTGACACGGAAGTGTTGCCACAAATTGGAATGTATGCAGTGGACTGCAAACGTATTCTGAAGCCCTTGAGTGGCTCGGTCATGTAAACCATATGGATTCGGCGCGAATGCCGAACGACCTCCTTGTGGTGCCAGCTGGGTGGTTTGGGTCTAACCCGTTCCAGCTAATAGTTCGGCGGCAGTGTTCCAGGACGTGGTGGGTTTTTGCTTGGCAAGCGTTCCCTCTATAAAAAGCCACAAATGACTGCTTAACAACACTGTGACGTGGAGGTCGTGGCTCGCCACAAAATAAAGTCACCAATCTTCTACTTGCACATTGCTGACAATAGCAAACATTCAAGAATGGAGCAGCACGGTTACAAGCGCAAATTACACAGCTACATAAACGTACACATAATTACATACTTACATTCCCCCTGCACAAACAAGCACTGTTGTGGCAAAGATATCGGATTTTTGCAACTTCTTGATCACGCATTGTTTTATCAAAATGAGCATGCCTGTAAAAGTGTGCCTCGCCTTGACGAGAATAAAAGTTTTATTTATTTATTTATTTAATTTTATATGGTCAGCTGATTATGGGGAAGCGGCATGTGAGGAAACCAAAGTTACGTTACCAGGACATGATCAAAGTGAGTCTCCTACGCTCTAATCGTGATTGCAGGTCACGGGAATCAAGGGCGATTGATCGGCGTGCATGGCGCGATTTAACCACGAAGACAGTTGCCGATGTGCGGGAGATAGACCTCCCACCTGCAAAGAAGAAGCGGCAACGGCGGAAGCGGCGAGCACCGATGAGTTGTACTCCATCGACATCGAGCGCACGGCGCCGTAACACATGCGGTCGCGAATGCCTGAGTCAGGCAGGTTCAGTGAGCCATGAGCGAGGCCACTCAAGACCACTACCGAAGCGACGACGGGTCCTGCAGAAAAAGTAGGCAGAACCGGCGCAGCTTTTGTAGGCACACTGCATTCAATTTACTAATCACGTGCTTGCATGATAAGTCCCTTTATTTCAGGTAATGAGTTTACAATTTTCCTAATGCTTTTCTTTCTTCTATGAAGGTCTACCTGTACTCACATCTATAAACTTGCACACGTCGCTCAAGCAACTGTGGTTAATTTCGATGACATTTTCGTGTTTGTGGCATTTCCGTAAAATATACTTTCCGACCTCGTGAACAGCTCGGATTCGTTTGTAGACAACATATTGCATTTGCTTATTAATTTACGATTTTTGTCCTCGTTTCCTAATGCATTACTCGATTTGGTTTATTAGTTATCTTTCCAGTGATTGGCTGTTGCTTTATATCCCCGGTGTTGTTGCGCTTGATGTGCATGTTTAGAAGGTGCCTACCTGTCTATTACCCACTACCTCGTCCATACTGGCTTCAGAAGACAGCAGATCGTTGTTGGAGGGGACGGGGTGCACGGTCTTTGTGCCTGCGTTAGAATCAAAGTGGTTCCATGCACTCAGGGTGTAGCGGACTATGACCCAGCTACCGCCTTATGTGCGCCTGATTCCCAAATACAGCGTGCATGTGTTTGCACTGAAGAATTTTGGGCCGGCTCCGTGGATGAAACGTGACTCTCATCCACCTGCAGCTGCGTTGCTGAAGACGAATTCTGGCAAAAAGGATCTTCTCACATATAGGACATGTAAGCACACAGCCACCGTATACGCAATCGGACGGATAACTCTCGTGGCCTGACTGTAATCTAGCCTCGTCTGACGAGTCCACTGCTTTCTGACTGCTTCCGGACATCAGCGATGTTAATGATTTGGGCTCCGCTGTCAAAGCACTTTGGTCTCCTTATCTTCAGATATTTACTCGGCATGCCAACTGCGTTTTCATATAGTTACTTTCGACCCAAAGTGCTTCTTTTCTCATGACACTCATTATCTTTATTCCCGCATTAATTTTGGCGGCATAGCTTCACCTTGGTGATCTACCCGGTTTCATCTGAGCAGTTGTAGCAGTCTGGAGATTCCCCGGTTTGCCTGTGTAAAATTCTAACTAAAATTATTTCATTGTACACCTGGGCAACCGGTGTGGTTTGTTGAACTGATTGCTGAGTTTGAATGCTTGACTTGCTCACGGCCATGTTTGCTTGGCGCTTGTTTCGGTTGCAAGTTGCGACTCCGCTGTGTGCTGTGCTTGCTCCGTTCCCCTAGCTAGAGCGTCCACGGTGTCGTTCTTTTATAATTAGATACCAGAGAATTGTTACTGTACCAATAAAAGTTTCCCTGCAACTTGATCCCTCTTCTCGAATCGCTCTCTGGGATCCCGGTACAGGCGACCCACCAAATTGCTGACCCCGAATCCGGAAAGTCTCAGCGTCGGATATTTGGAACTTTTCTTCGGTGAGCTCGTTCCATTTATTTTTCAAATTTTGCGGCTTATTTTGCATGCGGTAGTCTATTTTTTGCGTTATTTTTTAAGCCATGGAATCTTTAGACCATAAGGTAGATTCCCAGATTAGCGTTGTATATCTCTCTGTACCACCTTTTAGGGACATGGATCCTCTTTTGTGGTTCGCTCATCCTGAAGCTGAGTTTTACAACCACAGAATCACTTCTGACTACGCGAAGTATTGCAAGCTCCTGTCCTATCTCCCCAAAGAGATATCAATGCAGATCCGTGACCTTATCATCTCTCAGACCAAAATCCGCTATGAGGTTCTCAAGAAGGCCACGATTAAGCGTGTTATGCCCTCTGAGAAAGTTCGCCTGCAACAACTTTTAAGGGATCTGCGGCTGGGCTACAAACTGCCCTCAACCCTGCTACGGGAGATGCGTCAACTCCTTGTTTCCTTAACCATGGACGAGACATTACTTCGCGAACTATGGCTACAGCGGCTACCGGAATACACGCAAGCTACACTGAGCTTCGTTTCGCTCACTCAACTAGCAGGTTTAGCGGATCAAGTTATTGAGCGACCACAGCCACAAGCCGACGCCAGAAAGATCAATGCCGTCGCGTCCCAGCGCACTTCAATCACTGACTTACAGTCAACTATAGAAGCTCTCCAACTAGAAGTTGCGACACTTAGTCGCCAGGTTCAACAGCTTGCCATGAACCGTCGTCATCACAGCTGCTCAAAATCGCCCTGCAAACTTTCCAAGTCTAGCAACAGGAAGGCTAGCTGCTGGTACTATCAGCGCTTTGGTACCGCAGCTCGTAAGTGTGTCCACCTTTGCAACTTCGCCGAGAAGCAGGGAAAACTTCTCGGCCGGTCCGTAACGGTGACGGACTCGACCGACCAACACCGAAGTAGCCTCATCCGCGTTAGGGATTTAACTTCTGGCACCGAGTTCCTAGTCGGCACAGGAGCAGAAATTAGTGTTATACCCCGTAGCCCAGATGAGGTTGTCTTACTATCGCCGACCAAGCTGCGTGCCGCCAATGGCACACCAATCGCAACTTTCTGCAAAAAGCTGCTAACGCTCAATTTGGGCCTCCGGCGAACCTTTCGCTGGCCTTTCAAAATCGCTGCCGTGCATTTCGCCATCATAGACATAGACTTTTATCAACGCATCGAGCTCATCGTCGACGCTAAAAGGAAGAAGCTTATCGACTCTTGGACACAGTTCAGTGGTATCGGGATTAGCGCCAACGTGACTGCTAGCCCTCCCATTCGTGTCTTACCTCAAGCTTCACAACCTTTTCTAGAACTTTTCAACAAGCATCCTAAACTCGTTCGCACCCAGAACGACTTGCCTCCTTTGACCTCAAACGTTATGCATCACATATTCACTAAGGGCCTACCTGTTTCGACCCGCCCTCGTCCACTAAAACCGGACAAGCTCAAAGCTGCTAAGGCGGAAATAGAGCAAATGCTCGAATTGGGAATCATCCGCCAGTCCGAAGTCCATGGGCATCACCATTAAACATGGTACCGAAAAAATCTGGTGACTAGCGCCCCTGTGGTGACTACAGGACACTTACCAAAGTTACCGTCCAGGATAAGTACCCCATTCCGCACGTGCATGACTTGACCTCAACTCTAGTTGGCAAGTCTATCTTTAGCAAAGTCGACTTAGTTCGCGCCTACCATCAGATGCCTGTGGCGCCAGACGACATTGCTAAAACAGCAGTCATCACGCCATTCGGCCTATTCGAGTACCTCAGAATGCCTTTTGGCCCCAGCAACGCTGCCCAAACTTTTCAGCGTTTCATTCATGAGGTAAAGCTACGACTCAAAGGTGTTTATCTGTATCTAGATGACATAATCATCGCGAGCTCTTCTGACGAGGAACACCTCCATCACTTCGACGCTCTCTTCCAACGCTTAACCCAGCATGGGGTTACCGTCGACCCCGATAAATGCGAGCCTGGCCAAAGTTCCATTGACTTTCTTGGCCACCGCATATCCGATTCTGGTATCGAAGCTCTGCCAAACAAAATCAGGGCTCTGAAGGACTATCCTGCTCCCAGTTCCTTCAAACAGTTACGCCGATTCCTTAGCCTGGTCAATTATTATAGACGCTTTATACCTAAATGCGCGAGCATTGTTCAACCAATGACTGACTTGCTCCGCGGTAAACAACGGTCTTTTCACTTTGCAGACGACGCCAAATTGTCTTTTGAGAAGCTCAAAGACGCAATCTCCAACATAGCGTTTCTCGCCCGTCTGGACACGCCTGCATCACTCTTCCTGACAACTGACGCATCTGACACTGCCGTCGGTGCAGTTCTTCAACAACTCATCGACCATCGATGGATACCTCTAGGTTTCTTCTCGAAACGTTTACAACCTGCCGAATCGCGTTACAGCACCTTCGGTAGGGAACTGTTAGCTATCTACCTAGGTATCTGACATTTCCGTCACTATCTCGAAGGTCGACATTTTACAGTCATCACTGACTACAAGCTATTGATGTACGCAATCAAGGGCGCAACAGATAAGTATTCTCCGCGGGAAACTAGACACCTAGACTACGTTTCTCAGTTTACGACAGACGTACGACATTTCTCAGGTGCTCCCAATCCCGTCGCGGATGCGCTTTCACGCATTCAGTAGAACAGCTTATCGCCTGGCACCCACATTGATCTAGCCGCTATGGCTGCTGCCCAACAAGCTGATCCCGACATAGGCAAGCTACGACGCAACCACTGAGGCGATCAACATCGATCGAGCCAAGCCGGCATTCCTCGACAAGTCTGACTCTTCGGTGCAGCAAGCACCTTTACAACCTATGCCATCACAGCTCGCACCGCAACCTCAGACGAGTCAGTCCGGTCCAGCAAAACCGACAGCGTCAACCGACAGTACTACATGGGCCCACACTACTGTTTCCAACTGTACTACTCCCACTGTTGGTGCTGCTTATTCCGCTATCATGTGCAATAATGCAATATGCTGATCATGCCCAAAAGGCGTGTCTCGCTTTGTCGAGAATAAAATATTTATTTATATTTATTTATTTATTTACTACTCGCCCTACTATCAATCGACGCGTTAGGAAGCTCAAGCCTCCAGTTCGTTTTTCGGACTTCGTTCGCACTTACTGCTTTACGTAGAACGTGCCTTCGAAAATTTCTGCTCTTACCAAACGTTTTTGTAAATCCACAAAAAAAGACCAAAACGTTTTGAAACTACTAAAAAAGAGCAAAACCTTTTGAAAAATCAAAAACAGCTTTGCACGTTTTTCACTTTTCACTCTTTTGTGTATGGCTATGCATTTATCCTGCTTTTCCATTTTGCTTTCCCTAAACACCCCGCCGGTTGGTTGCACCTCGGTTTCATTTCGCTGGATCCCCGCATGTCAACTGGAAGTGGAACAACTTTCCTTCTCAACCGCATACGGGAACTTTACAAGCTGTTTCCCCCACAAACAGGTTTTTTTTGCCGTTTCGACACCGTAGGGAGGACACGGATGGGGGCTCGCTAGGGTCCGATTGCATGGTTCTCCCCCAACAGCTGCATCAGTTTTCACAACCTGGTCTCGCAGAAGGCTGGCCCACGACGGAGAGTCCTCACGTAGATCGAAGGACTGCTTACGCAGTCCCTTCTTGGTGAGGGCTATGTAGCAGTTTGGAGATTCCCCGGTTTGCCTGTGTAAAATTCTAACTAAAATTATTTCATTGTACACCTAGGCAACCGGTGTGGTTTGTTGAACTGATTGCTGAGTTTGAATGCTTGACTTGCTCACGGCCATGTTTGCTTGGCGCTTGTTTCGGTTGCAAGTTGCGACTCCGCTGTGTGCTGTGCTTGCTCCGTTCCCCTAGCTAGAGCATCCACGGTGTCGTTCTTTTATGACTAGACACCAGGGAATTGTTACTGTACCAATAAATGTTTCCCTGCAACTCGATCCGTCTTCTCGAACCGCTCTCTGGGATCCCGGTACAGGCGACCCTCCAAACATTCTTCTGTTTTCTGACCTCTCACGAACAAATGGGATCTTAGTGACCTAGGCTCTCAAGACGTGACGCACTGTACCTCTCACCTCAAGAGCATCGCTGATCACGATTCGTTCTCATTATTATACCTTCCTTACTTAACATGTTTATTCTTCCAACGCTCTCTGTTACCATTCCGGAATTAATAAAACGGCTTTCTCTCTGTGAGCTGACATTACAGTCTCGTCTCAGTGACTTCCTGCTTTCCGACTAATGAGACCACCCTGATGAACAATCAACAGATACAAAGGTCTGTTCACAACAACTGGAGATCTTTGAAGGCTTTGCCACTTCTTTCTACTTCTTCCCTTTTCGCGCCCTCTCTGCATTACTTTTCAATTGGTCAGCTAACTCTTCGGGCCTGGCTTTAGCGTAGCCCCGTCCGACCAACCTCTGCTTTCTGATCACTTCCAGACACGGAGACGTTAACGATCTGAGCTCTAAGGTCTCAACATCGTTCTTCTCAGCCTGCGACCTTTCGCTCGGCCGGCTAACTGCCTTTTCATGCAGTCACTTTCGTCCCAAGCTGCTTCTTTGGTGATGACAAACTACTTTTATTCACACCCTTATTTGGCGGCGTAGCTTCATGTCGCTAGATTATCCGGACTCTTCTGAACGGTCTCCAACTTTCTGACCTACCTCGGACTTCCGAGATCTAAATGACGTAACGTCCTGTAACCCTCAACTGAAATGCATTGTTGACCATGATTCATCCTTATTATCATATCTCCTTGCTTCCTGTACATGGCTATTCTACCAATGCTCTCCTTTAGTAATTAGACCAAAATTCTACGGCTTTCACTCTTTGAGCTGATATCCTAATCGCGTCTCAGCGGTCTCTTTGCTTCCGACTACTGTGACCCGAATGATCAGGGATAAGCAGACTTATCGGTCTGCTCACATAACCCGGGGAATATCGTTGGCCTTTCCACTTCTTCTGAATTGCGTATTTTCCTTTTCACACTCTATCTGCATTACAATTTCAATTGGACGGATATCTCTGCGGGCCTGGATCTAATCTATCCCCGGCTGACCAGTCTCCAATTTCTAACTGCTCCCAGACATCCGTGACGTTATCGCTCGAGGCTCTGCATTCCGAAAACTGTTCCCCTCATCCCGAGACCTTACCTTGGCACGCTAAGTGGCTTTTCATCCAGACACTTTCGTCCCGAAAGCTCTTTTCCTATGACGCTCATTATTGTTCTTCACAATCTAATTTGGCGGCCTAGCTCCATGTTGCTGGCTTATCCGGACTCGTCTGAGCGGTCTCCTGCTTTCGGACCCACCTCGGACTTCTGAGATCTCAATGATATAGGCTCCGTCCACGTGACGTCCTGTAACCCTCAACTGAACTGCATTGTTGATCCTGATTCCTCCTTATTATTATATCTTCTTTCTTCCTTACACGTCTACTCCGCAGGTTCTCTCCTTCAGTATTTAGACCTCAATTCTATGACTTTCACTCTTTGAGCTAATATCCTAATCCCGCCTCCATGATCTCTTTGCTTCCGACTACTGTGACTCAATGAGTAGGGGTGGGCAGAATTTAATCTGCTTACATCTCCCCGAGAATACGTTGGCTTTACAACTTCCCCTCAATAGACCGTTTTCCTGTTCGCACTGTGTTTGCATTAATTATTTAATTGGTCGGATATCTCTTCAGGCCTGGCTATAATCTACCCTCGGCTGACCAGTCTCCCGTTTCTAGACATCCGGGAAGTTATCGCTCGAGGCTCTACATACCAACCACACTGATCCCCTCATCCCTAGTCCTTTCCTCGGTAAACAAATGCCTTTTCATATAGCCCCTTTCTTCCAAAACTGCTTCTTTTCTGATGACACTCAATATTTTATTCCCACCCAACTTTGATTGCCTAGCTTCAGCTTGCTGACTTATCTGGTTTTGTCTTACCGCTCTCCTGTTTTCTGACCTCTTTCGGACTTCTGAGATCCAATGATCCAGGCTCCGCCGACGGAAGGCTGTTACCCTCACCGCAAGAGCACTGCTGGTCGTCATTGAACCTTATTTTCATGTCCCCTTTCTTCCTTAACATGTCGATTTCTGTTGATGCGTTCAGACTTTACTAACACGACTTGCACCTTATGAGCTGACATTTCGGTCTCGTCTCAATGATCTCGTACCTTTCGACTTCCGCGACCCTGATGATCAGGAACCGGCAGACCCAACGGTCTGTGCACATCACCTGGAGTATAGCAATGGCTTTTTTCTTTTTCTCATTAGAGCCCTTCTTTCGCACTCTAGATATGACTTATCTTGTTCCGCCTGTATGGTCTCCTGCCTTCCGACCTCTCTCAGGCTCCTGAGATCTATATGGTTTAGGCCCTGCAAACGCAACGCTCCGTCTCCCCCGCCTCCAGAGCACCGCTGCTCATGATTCATCATTAGTATATCCCCATTTATCCTTAACCCTTCTACACTGTTGACGCTCTGTTAACATTCTGACATTTATAATGCGGCTTCCTCTCCATGAGCCGATATCTTCGTGGTCTCCTGCCTTCCGAATACTGACCCCATACATTAGAACCAACGATAAGTCCAGAGGTCTGTTCGCAACACATCGAGATATTTGTAGGTTTTTCCACTTCTCATTAATAGTCTCCTCCTTCCCGACCACATTCTTTCATTTTCGCGCTCTCTGTTTGCATTCCTTTATCTATTGGACGGCTAACTCTTTGGGCCTGGCTCTACTCTAACCTCGTCTGAGCAGTCTCCTACTTTGTGACTCTTTGCAGACATCCGAGACGCAAATGATCTAGGCTGTGCGTCACAACACACCCTGTCGCTCAGCCTGAGGTATCCGTTTGACATGCTAACTGGATTTTTACCTAGCCTCTGTAGTCCCGCAATTTTTCTTTTCTTATGACACTAACTACGGTTATTCCCACTTTAATTTGGCGGTCTATCTTCATTTTGCTGACTTATTCGGTCTCATCTAAACGGTCTCTTGCTTTTCTGACCCCTCTCGGACATCTGAGAGCTAAAGAAATAAATAAAGAAATAAAGAAATAGGTATATTTCTAGATTTCTTCATCCAGTTTGAGGTAGTCCGTACACAAGTGTGAACAAATGCCCGTTTGCAACATTGCAGGTACTGTCACTCGAACCAAGGACTTTCGGTATGTCAACTGATATCTCACGTTGAATGACTAAGTGGAAGCAATTTAGAAACAGTTATAAGCACCACAATTCAGCCTGACGGACTGATGGTATCTTCACTCGCGTAACACCATGATCTGCTGACTCGATGTCTAAATGAGACTCGGCTAAAGTACAAAACGCGCTAACATCTGTTCGTGTCTCGATACATTCCCACTTGACAGATGGATCTTATTACATTTCTTCTCGTGTGACCCGTGACTTATTAGGGTTGCAAAACGAGGTCAATGTATCCCATCTCAAATGTCTCTATACGCCCTATTGTACTGCGGCCGCCTTCAGGTAAACGCACTGAGATTCAGACAAGTCATCAAGGTTGATTCCCGAACAGCGGCAATACGTTGTGATATCCGAATCGAAAGGCATGGGCAAAGGTAGTATTCTAAACGCTGATGGATTGGTCAAGATATGCTAGCGGTCCGAACGATGACCAAGGGGAAATAAATAGTAACACATGGACGACTGCTTGATGGTTCTACCTCCCTGTTGATTCACGCTCACCTCGGACAACAGACGATTAGAACCGGCTCTGTTTTACCTTACGACACGGATAGCCTGCAGTGGACATAATCGCACCATTTCCCTGCTAAATTGACAAGTTGCTTACGCCATCTCCGTCAATCTTTTTAGTGTCTTCATTATTCTATATACCGCATGTAAGTCGGGCTTGGGTGCAGTTCATTTTAGAATGATTGACTACTGATTTAGTGCAATGTGGTATCTTTATTGCACCTGCCTAGAACGGATGAGCCACAGGTAACCTAACTTGTTTAGGCTTATTTAACTCGGTTGTATTTCGCGATGACTTCATGTGTTGCCCATTACGATATTGTACTCATCATGATCTATGCTATGCTATTCTTGCTACCTCCTCAAGCGGCGTCTAGTAAGGTTACATACCGAGAGTGAGCTATGACATCTTCATTTTCGTATTATTATTCGGCCGCGATTCATATCACTATGTCAGGTCCATGGTATTGCTCACCCTAACTGTAGCTTGACTAGCTGCTCAATGCTAACTTGCATGATGCTTAGAGAGCCGGGTGCATCGCAGAATAATGGTTCAGTCCATCCATGAGGTCATTCGTAATTGATGTGAGTGCGGTATTTCCGAGCGATTTGTGTGCTGACTACGGATCAATGCTAGGGTGGCAAATTATTGTGCATGTTTCCAGTTCGATGGATACGTTTGAATCAAAAGGTTATCATCGCTTGGCCGTTTACAGTACGCATAAAATGTCAAATTTGACATTTGTAACATAATTCTCAACGATTGTCCTTCGTGTGCTCACTTTGGATTATGCATTCGAAGAGAAATTTCCCTGGAAAACCTGTGTCAAGTGAACAATACCGACAATTAACCGACTAGCCATTATCACGATGTTGCCATTGCGTGTTACACTCCGCAGGCTAGCGATGAGAGTGAGTATAGTTATAGTTCCAGTTATCCCTCAGCCATACTGAATTTACCAGGGCCTAGGAAACACACGTATTAACCGGATGGAAGGCAGACGTGCAGAGACGCCTAGCAGAATTTTCATTGCACATGGCCAATCTTTTGAATGGACTAAGTAAAAGGTTGCATCTAACGGGAATGGTACGTCAATGTGTTATTATATAACATCGGAAATGAATCGGCGCATAGCGGCAATGGTTTTATGAGTACCAAATGGGCTGCACCTGGAACGTACTATATAGACCGTTAGCAAATAGCTTATGGCCACAGTAAAGTACAGGTCGGTAGGTATAACCGGTTGAATACTTGGACATTTGCACAATAAATGTGAACACTGTTTGGAAAGTCGCATGTTTGACAGTGGGCAGGGGGACTTAGTTGATGTTACTTGTCAATACCAAAGGATGCGCATCAATCGTTCTTTGAGTAGGTGCACATGCCTCGGCAGCACATGACCGAACCGGTCGGAGACACAGAGAGCCAGAAGTGGACACTGTATCGCATTCACATGCTGTGTGATCTCCCACATCAGCTACTCAAACCAGACTGTACATGTAGAGGGCAACACCTAAGTGCACACTATTTCACTGTACCAGTAGTCTAGTCCTCATTCTACCTAGCAGTTGCTTTACTATTGCCACATCGGATTCCTTCAAATATGGATGCCCAAAATTTAAGGCAGTCACGTCTAAAGGTAGAAGAAAACATCAACAGTTCGTATTGGGTAGTTCTTCTCATACCTGCGAAAGTGGCTGTTAGCCTGACCTCCAAACGAAACTCATACACGTTTGTCGTACCATTGATGATGATGTCTAATGTGTCTCTATCCAGTTTGGGACAGCTCACACTTAAGTCTGGAGAAACGCATGTACATATGTCGCGTTCGAACTGCCATTGGACACAGATGACGACACTCTATGTATATATGTATACCGAATGAATTCCACGAGGATCTTCATACCGCTTTTGTACGGTTAACTTAGTGCAGTAGAACGACATTCGAGCAAACCGAAAATAATATTACCAGAACATGAGGAAGGTGAGTTTATGACAAACTCATGTTGATTTCAGGTGTTGCGAATCCAAGGCAAATTTGATCGATGCGAATTCCGTGAACTACTCAAAAGGGCGGTTTCTTAGGTGCCGGAGAAGGCACTATAGTATGTGGAATAGAAGCACCATGAGTATGTTCCCATTCAATTTACTAATCCAGGCCAATAAGGCGGCGTATGTGGTACGTTTGCCTGCGTGATGAGTAATCTTGCATTTCAGAAGTAGATGTTGCTTGAGCACCCCTGTGTGGATGCGCCTGATGTGAATGTTGACAAGGTGCCTACCTGTCTATTACCCACTACCTCGTCCATACTGGCTCCAGGAGACAGTTGGTCGTCGCTGGAGGGGACGGAGTGCACCGTCCTCGTGATGGTGCTAGGCTCAAAGAGTGGTTCCATGCAATCTGTGTGGAACGGGCTACGGTCCAGCCACCGCCTCGTGTATGTCTGGTGTGTATGGTTTCCCAATTAGGCCGGAATGCTTCCGATCTGCTTGTTGAAGGAGTGTGGGCCGGCTCCGTTGATGAAACGTGGCTCCCATCCGCATGCCTCCCGGTCTTATTCCTTCGGGTTTACACTGGATATGGGGTGTGTGGGTGGAACTATGGGTGGTGCAGCGCAAGCCACCCATGGTCCCCTTTGTAGGCGCAGGCGTCCTGTGACTGTCCCCATGGACGTCACAGTGACAGGCAAATCCGGATACGGACGCGGCCAAATCATGCATGTGTAAAATACCTTGTTTTGCCCCATGCTGAGGCTGATGTTGCATTCATGATGTTTCTTCACCGCAGTTGGGCTAGATCACGTTACCTATGACTATACACCATTAACCTAATCATATCGACTTCGTTTACTTTGAATTGCTCAGTACTCTCTCGATCTCTCTGCCGCACATGCTACTGCGGTCTCCTTCGTATGCCTAGTCGTGACATACACTTGGTCCAGCGCAG
>OX104063.1:255204018-255243098 GCA_944474145.2 Dicrocoelium dendriticum
GGGCTGGCTCCATTGATGAAACCTGGCTCCCATCCACATGCCTCCCAGTCTTATTCCTTCGGGTTTACAATGCTATGGTGTGTGCGTTGGGAAACGTGACTGGTGCAAGGCTAGACCCCCGTGGTGCCTCTATAACCGCAGGCGTCCTGCGGCTGTCCCTGTGGAAGTCACAGTTACAGGCAAATACAAATACGGAATCCGCCATTCTATATATACATATATATAGATATATATATATATATTTATATGCACCAGCGGTACAACGAACGCATGAGCTGCTATTGAGAATGGCAGCCCTGTAGTGTTCCACAGTGAATTAAAGATAACGTACAGACTGATTTGTCTTGAAGTGACTTCACCGTGTCAGAAATTAGCTGGTCTTCCTAACCAACTATTTAACTGCACGGCTTCCCATTCTTCTGTTCGAGTAGGTGATTGGATACGGCAGTTTAATATAATCTTAACGTCGACCAATAGCAGACGCTTATAAGCGCCTTGAGAATCAGGATTAAAAACGTATGTACCCCATCCAAATAAAGCGGCTGCAAGGTAATCCTAATTCTTCAATACGGATTATTCTGAAAAAAGTGGAAAATCTCAGTGGAGTAATTGGATTGTCCATTTGGAGTACTCATTGCGTGGTTGGAATACAAAGCGCAATCTAACTGTTGACCGCGATTCGCAGTGAAGTGCACCCTATAGGATTCGATTACTATGACCGTAACTAATGTAGCGGGTATAGATTGGTGGTCACCTATCTGTAACACACCACTCCAATAAGTGTTTCTTATTAGTCAACTACGACTACGTGACCATTGGAGATTTTGGTTGGGATCATTCCTCCTATAACCGAGTCACGATGGGCAACATTTTGCACGATGTTTACTGACCGATTAGCGGAGCATTTTGGACTACATAGTGTGATTGGGTTACGAAGTGCAGTTGTGACGTAGACCATGATTCACATTTAAGAGAGTCTTCGTTAGTCCAATCCCTAGCCTCGTGAACGATGAAATGGAGGCCTGCTATATCTGCATGATGAGACAAAATACGGTAACAGAGCGTTTGTGTATACAACGCTTTCAGACAGAAAACGCATAATATCCTCGTGGTCTAAGGAATTATTTTGCCATGTTGTGGAATTAATTGCTCATTCTTAATAATGTATGTACTACCGCGGAAGAGTTAAATCTCCAGATCCTTTAACGAATTTACACTTGCTGCTCCCTATGACAAACGTGATGTTTAGTAAAACATAAATCCAAATAGTTGCGTGCAGGTTATAGAATAGTGGGACATTCCACACTTAAATTTTCATGTGCAACTTTTTCACCTAGTTTAATCAAAAATCGTCAATCAGGAGGATAACTAACGAACCGATTGCCGTACAAATGATACGTTATGTAAAGCGTTTGTTTATAAAACTCAGCAACCCATACCAAAAATTGCATCTCGATGGATAACTATGGTAGTAAAAGACGGTCACTTATTTCAAAAACTAGCTGTTATTTGTGAAGCAATTATATCAGTGTTTGACACCTCTACGGGCTTGAAGACAAACGGCATTATTGAACACGGAGTGAAAAGGACTGAGACTACAGATAATTAGTATTTCGCTACTGGACATTCACTGGGCTATGAATACCGTTAAACGCTACCCGATCCTAGATTCTATTCTAGAACATTAGAGTGCATGTTTGCACTGAGGTGTGTCAAACAGCGGTTTTCACTGGTAAAAGATTTTAATCGACTTTTGATAATACAACAAAATTGATGTTTAATCAGACTTGCTTGACTTGCACAAAATAGTGCAAAACTCCTAGAAGATATTAAATTCAATGGCATACGACCACGAGAAGAGAGAAAATACAACATGCTCATCATACTGTCATCTAGATCTCTTGCGTTTGAATCAGTACAGATTGGGCAATTTTTGATTACGCGCAGTATAAACTAAACACATGGTTTGCGTTGGCAAGCTTGTAAAAAGCTCTTAAATTGATATAATAAATAAACAGAAATATCAAGGTGAAGCCATAACAAATAAATTAATCATGTACATGACATTAATTAGGATACCATTACTTTTGCATTTGCCATTTTACAGCAACCGGAGTTGGATTGTTAACAAACAGGTCTGAGAGCGGAACAAATGCGGGATGTGCTCAGGTGGGTATGGGTTTACTGCTCTCCTTTTCTTTTCTAGCTACGTATTCACACATTTGCCTCAAGAATAAGGAATCATTCTGGTTGCTTTTAGCTTCAAAAACAGGCGGCTGATTTGTGGAGAAGTGGAGGATTCTCTAGCTGTATTTCGAACCCCCAGGTAACTTTTGGGTTGGATTGGGAAATTACCGCGTATCGTATTACCGTGGATTCTACGGCGTTTTACATTTATCCAGAGCGTAGACCTTATGCTGAAAAGTACTTTTTTGTCAATAAGAACCTAAACGAACTTGGTAAAGGGTGTGTGACGGTTACAGGTTCAAACTGGTGGATTGAACAAACTGCTCACAGTAAGCAATTAACGCTGCAATAAAACTTAATAACGTTAAGGTGTAACAATTTTCTTCCGATATATTCCGGGTGAATAGAACATTTGTATTCACAAATCGTCTAGAAAAGAAAGCGCAGCAGCACCACTTGATTACTTGCTTTGTTTCTGTTTTTCTTTAATTATTGCAGGTATGATATACGATATTCTAATGTATTACACTGATGACTTTAAAACCTTAAATCCGTCTGTCTGCAGTACCGTAAGTTACGTGCTTTATAAGTGTGACGTTGGAACACAGTATGCCTTTATTTTCATTAGTTTAATATTTTTGTCATGTTTTCTTTAATTTTATATTAATGGGACAATTTTAGCCAACAGCTAATGTATACTAGGTATTTTACTTTCCATGCTTTGTAGGGGAAGTTCTTTTTAATGAAAACCAATTGCGTGTCGTTAAGTCACGGTTATATTTTCTCATAGTGTTTTGTATAATGACGGCACCTAAAGAGTTTAGGGGTAGTCATACAGGCCTATATTTTTGCAATGAAAATCGAAGAGTTAAAATTTTAAGATAAATCCGCGACACATTTGAATGTATCTCTATGAATTAATTGCTCATCCTAATCCTCTGTATACACATAACACTTGAGCCCCTTGAACAGACTTGACCGCAAAACCATTTCCCACTAATGAAACAGTTATCCCTTCTCCTGCCGGAGAAATGGAATATTTGTTAGCCCAGCAACGAGAAAAACGCCGGAACATGTGGTCCTTTAAGCCTTGTCTTAAAAATGTTGGTCCTAATTTTAATAATACTAATACCTAACAATTAAAGTAGCGTAACAATATGGTATACCTTTCGCAGGAAGATTCGGTAGTTCAGCTAGCCCACCGTAATTTCGGGAAGGTCACTGAAAAAGTTTAACAGATTTTCGTGACCGAATGAAGGACATCATTTGCGAGCAGGGGAACACAGTTGTCTGTTGGACGTGCATCGTACCAGAAGTTGCCTCCCAGTTGTTATTTAGAACGGGAAATGCAAATAACTAGTTAAATTAAGTCACGAGCACCAAGCACGATATCAATATTTTCGCCAGAATGGAAGTGATGAAAGTCAACGATAAAAGCCACTTTTGACACGCTCTAAACTGCAATCAATAGAGACATACAATGAGGCGTTGAAAAGGCACCTGACTTCATACGGTGCTTAGTAATTCCAATAGGATGTAACTCAAAGCGCAGACATGAGACTGTTCACCGGGATTCAGTCGAGTAGTTTGTGGTGACCTTGAGATTCCCCAAATGATGGTGTAGATTATTCTAACATATTTCAAATCTAGTTAGGCTGAATTTATCACAATTAGTATAGGCGAATGCGAGTAACCTAATTTCCCGGTTGGAAAACAGCGTTTGATAAATTTTCATGAGACGTCCAGGCTATATGTAATAGGAGCAAGTGTACATCTTGTGCGATACCACTTGATCTGCAACGGTCCGATAAGCTGAACTTGTCTTCAACCCGGCTCCATTAGTGAAGATCCGTTAGTTCCAGGATGAGGGTACATTTAGGTCATAATGAAAATATATGTTAAAATAAACATGACAACGGCGCAGCTTAATTAAAACGAGGTTAGCCAGTTAGTTTGTGTCGGTTCATTATTTATTTCAGAGAATAACGTTGTCAATAACAGCTTGCTGCTTCCTTCTTTGCTCTCAATCATTAAAAAATCCGCTGTTTAAAACATGCAGTTCATAAACCACTCTGCGCTATTATTTTATGCAGCTCAGCAAACTGACATATGATACATCACTAATCAGGATATTGAGAAAATGTTCCAGTGAACCTATGGAAAATTCTGGGAACAAAAGAGTGCACCTAATTCAGTTGCGTATACAAATCCATCCATATAATATGTTACGGTCTGAAAGCATGTATAAATCTATCCAACTAATCACCAGAGTGGTTAATGCGATGTCAGATGATTGTGTACTTGCTGCTGACGTGTTGATACGTGATTTCGGTCGAGCGGTTGGTGAGTCTTAAGAATATTTACACTTGACTGCGTTAACTGGCTCATTATTGCAAGCTGATTATGCAAAGACCGTTATTTGACTGGTCCGAAAGGAGATACACTTTGCCATTAATCATTATTCAGCTCACTCAATTCTACTTAACAATCTGTCAGAAGGAAATCTTCGTAACTAAAACGCAACACGGTAGCGGCGCAGAGTTGCACAAGCGCAACATGTTGATCAAGGTAATATGTGGGTTAAGAAATGGGGATTTCTAAAATAACGTTTAGGTTACCTCTGATTAATCCAAAAGGGTAGACATAGTTTACAATAAAATGCTTAGCAAAATGAAACCTGGATAAATTTAGCACCTGGCTCGATGCGCATATGAAGTTTGTCTTGCTAACAAACATACTACTTTCCCACTGAAATATGCGCCACCTTTTGCGATTTGGGACATTTCGTCCTGTGAAAACACTTCCCAATATTTATTGCAAGCCAACCAGGTCACTATAAAGGAAAGGCTATCGGCTTTAGTTAAACTGTAACACTGTTCAACACATACACTGCTAAGCTTAAACCGAATCATTTTTAACTGATTCCCAACTTGTACAAACGGATTGTTGTCAGCTTGAGGAAGTAAGCCTAATGCTGTATTAAATTCTGTTTTAATCCTTTCGCCTCGTTGAGGAAACCTATCTGTTGTTTGATCAATGTTCGTCTCCATCATCCATCTCTACTATTTCATTATGATATCAACATCTGTTAAACAAGGTCAGCAATTTTTATTTGCTGACAATATCAAGGTTGTCTATAAGTTTATGCGCAAAGAGCCTCTCCGAACCGTACTGGCAATTCAAGATGACTTGTGTCCCTTGAGTCATGATGGACAATTAACCTATCGGCTAACAAATGCTGTTTCATTTCGTACGGTTGTCTCCTCCCTGTAGATTCCATCGCATTAAACAATTTATTATTCCCTACATAGTTGTCCAGATATGAGCTCGGAATTAAGATTATAACTAACTTATTTTTCTGAGCAAAGCCAATGCCAATTGGCACATGACACACAAACGGTGTGTAATGTATCCTACAATACCCACACGACCAATGCTTGAGTCAAGTTTTTAAAGCTACACACTAGTCCCCTCCTTATTTACTGCATCATAATATGCGGTTATTTGAGAAAGTGGCAAAAAAGCAGTGTAGAACCTGCAGTGGTCTATTAATAACCATCCGTTTGGTAAACACTGCCATGCATTATCGAAAGTGTTAATAAAATTCAACTCAATCCACTTTGCATTCGATGAGCGCAAGGCAGCTTGTTGCTGCATTCAACCGGCTTCACAATGCGATCCGCCTACTCTCAAATTGCAACATAGCTCAACTCGATAGATTTGCAACAGACTTTGCATTGAAGACAGCAAAGGCGAAAAGGAACATTCGGTCTAATTTGATCTTGGTTTAATATTGCTTGCTATAGGTGGAATAAACTCAGATCATGAGACCATGTGGCAACCTTTAGAAGCACGACCTTTGGTTATCTCTATCTAAATGCCATTAAAAGTACATTAACACAAGAAAAATCCCTCGATGAGCTGTTTCATAAAAGCAAAAATACATTATGTCTCCCGAACACGGATTGCGCCTTAGGAAACTCATACCAATATTATATTTATACATACCACTCAACTAAAGAATAGATACGTTTGTACCAACTGAGCTGCGCCGCCGCAGTGAATCACATAGGAAAAATATACTTATTATTATTACAACCCTGCAGATGAAATGAGCAGGCTCATGACTAGAACCCAGCAGTCAGATGCAACTCGGTGGCTGTAGAAACCAACATCGATTTAAACAAATTGCACATTAAAAGGAAATTAGTGAAACAGTTTTAGTCATCAGTAAACGCTTTAAAGCAACTTTCCGTCAAAATATCCTATGATACATTCAGTATATTCGATAAAGAAGAGATCAACTCACACTTAATCTCCAAAAATTCTGCTAAAAATACCAAACGTATCTCGACCAGAATTCATCTATTACCTTTTATGATCGCACCTGTGCTTTTGAGAATTTATAAAAAGAAAGCCAAATTAAAGTGAAGCATATTCTCTGTCACCAACCACGATGAACGTGTGTGCTAACGCATTGGAGACATCTATCACGGATTTCAACCCTTTTTTGACCACTAACACCATTCCAGACATTTGTGAAGCTGTAATACTAACACCGTTTTCAAAAATGGCTTCGCGGAAGTCACGACCGATTGTAGGCACCGCCGTGCTTTACAGGTGGTAAAGTCCGCTTCTCACTAGCCTATGCAACAGCAATATACAGATGATGCCATACAGCTTGGCTATAAGCAAGGACAATAAATAGATGGTATTATCTTGTATAATAATTATAAAAGCACATACTTGACAAGTCCCGTAGGATGGTTAGATTGAAAATTACATGATAATGACAGCGTCGGTAAGAAGTTAAGAGTTGCACAGCTGTGATTATTCCTACATAGAGTTAAAGTGGTATATAATACTGCCCATTGTTTTTCCTTCACAAATGTCCTTATCTGACGGTGGGCATTGCGTGCCGTAATTTGGGGTTTATACAGTGTTACCCGGCTTAAATAACGGCTATTGATGGCGAGCTCAATAGGCGCCAAGCATTTTCGGAAAGACTGAGACATCAAAATTCACGTACGCCTTGCACATTAGACGGAATTGCTGACTTATTTTCAATTAACGGTTTTTTACTATGCCTTAAACAACCGAGGTTATCTGACACGAACCGGCCGAGATCGCACTAGTGAAAAGTCCTCTGAAGAAGCCGTGAATCTAACTGGTAGTTTTGAGTGTTATGATAACGAAAACTCAGAACTGTGCACGTGGTGATTTTAAAACCTTTCGTGTTTATGGTGGTATAAGTGTACGCTTTATCCAGATCATTTTGTGACAGCACGATACACATCTGCAGTGAGAATACGCCATATCTTTAGGCGGTCGGTAAAATTAGGAATGTAGAAGATATGACTCACACGTGATAATTTGTGAAGAACAAGAACGCGTGGGGTCTACGCACTGAGCATTGAGGTACGCCGTAATATAATTCTACTGGTTCAGATGTGCCACGAACACCCACAGTCAGGCGACGTTGAACGAGTAAGTCACCAATCTGGACTAGAACGAGATCATCGAATCCTTTATTCTGAAGCCTTTGAAGTAGACTGCGACAGTTCATCCTTTCGAATGCTATTGCAAAATCTAGATTGGCGGTAGATACTACACCAGCAACAACAGATTCCGTCCAGCATGGGCGAGTAATCAACAGGTTAGTAGTATGGGAAGATTTAGCAAATACGCATGCTGATTTTAAAAGAAAAAGATTGTTGTTTACCAGGCACCCATGTGTGTCTCAGAAACACGACCTAATTATCTTAAAGACAACCAGATTTAGGAATATCCTGCAGGATTTCGCTGCTACTGCACTGCTGCAAATTTTGTAAATGTGAAAGATGTTCCCTTGTTTCCACCTCCTTGACACTTAAGTGTCCTTTATATGTTATTTTGAAACTATTTATAACTCATCATGTATACTACCGGCAGCCTCTTTCAAAGCCTTTGGGCGAATGCCTTCTACACCAAGCGAGCTTTACTCGCGCACGATCATCAGATGCTTCTGAACACGTGTGGTATTAAAGGCTATGTGGTTAAGCACAGATGGTGACGTGATCTACGTATGCCGAATATAAGGCTGTACACACCAGAAGATACGGATAAATTGATTTCTGAGTAATTGCGCTGAACCGCATGCTGATTGCAGACCAGAACTTCCGCGCTCAATTCTAAGGAGCTTTGTACTTGTCTTTATGCCAGTTTTGGATTAGAGCAACCTTTTATAACCATGTCCTCTTGGAGCTTTTATTTATCTTCGTGGGAAAGTTCCACGCAGTGGAACTTTACGTTGTGCAAACATCACAGTTGTGCTCGCTCGGAGAAGCTATTTAGGCGCGCCAAGCTGTGGCCCTCAGTGCCATGCATTTCCGAGTTCTGTCTCTTAGAAACTAGTTCATCTTTTCCCAGCAGTGGATTTTTGCCACTGTTTTCCTTACCACTAATTATGTAATCTACTTAGCCACTTCGTCTCAGCCCAATTTGCACTACAGTTTGTCTAGGAAAAGCCTGCTTGTGTCACCAATGAGGTCAGACAAAACGTCGTAGTAGGTTCCAAACTTAAGTTCCTCCATATCATCTTTAATGTATTCTGTGTAGCGCATGTAGTAGAACAGTAGTGTCGCGTGATCGATGCGGCTCCAAGTGTTGCGCGTTGTTAGCACATTGCTCATGTCTGTATCATTGGTAAAAACCAGGCCATAATGGCTGAACTGGCATCGCATGAAACGTAGTATAGAAGTGACATCGTTATACAGCGATGGAGCAGCTATTAGCTCTTGCAGTTCCGCCTTAAATTGTTCACTGAAATTGTATGAGGTTTCTATGGCTTACTGGTGAACGTGACTGAAAGAGAATGCCACTGGGATGTGCATAGTTTAGGTTAGAACCGCGTTTATTACTGAAATGGAAAATGCTGGACGGTTTATAATGACCACTAGACATTTAACGCTCTGCCAAAGTGTGGGCGGTATTACAAATTTTCTACGGCCAGATTAATTGCATGGCAAATGCGGTTGACATATAAATCGGAACAATAGTGAAGAGTTACACCGCCTCCACAGTAGATCAGTCGTCACAAAATAATGACATAAAGAATAATGCGATCTCAGTTTTTGTAAACATATCGTTCACCCTTGTATCGTTTGCCAAGATGGATTCTCAAAGCAGTGAAACGGGAAGGCGATAAATGGTCAGCCAATTTGCTGTGAGAGCCTGAAGCGGTTCATTCTAGCCATTGAGATATTCTTATGCCATAAGCGTGTCTGACCAAGCAAGCGTTTCCAACACATTTACACTGACCTATGTGTGTCCGACCAAAAATCGACTTTTGGATGTAACTCTTGCCTATCTCTCAGGGTAGTTTCGAGATGTTATAGAGGGCGCCTGCTACCAATTCTTTCAGAGACCATTCGCGGTGGATTGCCTGCTTCTGGTTTTGCGAACGGCTTTGAAATTACTCTGCTCTCCCATTCAGAAATGCAGACAATTTTATTCGCGCTAAAACCTCGCTGATTTTGTGCTCCTCCAGACAACGTAGATCTGACTTTGACCGCTTTCAGATGTATTTCTGATGGCAGTTTGTTAAGTACCTAATGCCAACTTCAGAACACTTTTACAACCAATGCTTCAAGCGGAGAAGGGATTACAGCACTCTTGAACCGCATCCTTTGAGTAAGGTTATATGGGTAAACTTGAAGTTAAGTTGACCATTACGACTTGGATAAGAATTAACAGTTTTGGCAACACTCCTCTAAGTCAAGATCTGGGTCTATGACTTGCCGGAAGACTAGAGTATGTTAACACCATGGAATATGATTGATTTTCCGTCTCCCTTGCCTGTGATATTTACTAGGTTTTGCTTCCTTTGCCGACGCTTATCCCATTGAACTCCTGGAAGTATACCATGAAACATAACGTGAAACGGGTTAAGAAACACTGACTGTGTTATCGCGGAAAGTTACTGTAAAGGGCCGGCGAGTACATTAATTATCAAATGAAGGACGGATATTTTGTTACGAACGGCACACTTCAAATAACGATGAAGATCAACCGGCAAGTGGAAAACCTTCGTTTAGTCACCCTACTTAATTTCTATACTTAACTTTGTTTGGGTAACAGATGATGCCAGTAAAGTTACTAGTTTGACCTGTATTCACACTGATAGGCATAGGGATTTGCGGTTTTTTAGATGGTCAATATTTTGACTTTAACAGAGGTAGCCTGTGACTCCGTTAAGTCGGTGCATCTATTCAGCAGCCAAATCCGCGTTCTCTTTTTCGATGTTATTGTACCTTCTCCCTCTGGCGGTGGGATTGGCGGCCTTCTCGGTGGCGTATTTGTATTCGTATCATTCCTAATGCTCTTCGGAGGCGTCGTAGTTGTGCACGTTTTCTGCATGCAACGACGACGGGTGCGCATACGCTCAGCCTTTCTTAGTGGTAGATTAATCCAAATACAATAGAGTAGCTTCTGCCAAAGACACCGCCGGGGAAATGCAGACTAGGCAATATTGAGCCACTGAGTTTACTGACACTGGTTGCCCGACTGTCCGTTATTTCTTGATATCGGAGATTCTTGCTCTGATCTTTTTACTTAACGCTGACGTTAGCTACTCCCTTCTAAATTTGTGCGTAAGTTTAGGTAGTGGTAGCCGAGTTTAGTTGCATAAGATTCTGATGTGACCGTTGTATCAGCCGTTGTACGCTTCACGAGCGCCGTTAGTTGTCAACTTTTTATGCCATAAAGGCGACACACTTTAACAACTGTTTTAACATACACCGTGTGCAGAAACAAATTGAGGTTGGTTTGCAGTGTCCTTCTTTTGCTTTCTATCCATGAGCTCAAGCTAAAAATTCTTTCTGCATTTGCATCAGATTATTCTAATCCAAATGTTGTTAGAGTAGGACTTCGAATCGCAACAATCTGTCTTGAGCTGCGTGGACCATCCACACCGGGTTTTATTTGTCGCTGTTTTACGAAAATTGCGAAAAGCTGAGTCACTTGAGTAAATTTCGATCGCTTTCTTTATCGGCAATCAATGCACCGAACGCATTTAGATAGGCGCACGAAGTCCGTTAAAAGTGTCCTACATGTGGGATAACTATTGGTAACAAAGCTGACGGATGTCAACACGCGACCTTTCTGTTGTTGTTAATGGGCGCCTGACTGTTGCTTACACCATACTTCGGTTTTTTGGCTACGTAATCATCGATGAACAAGCTTTGAAACGACGGATGTCAAAAGTTGCAGGTATTAAATTTAGTGTCGGATTATGATAGTAGGTAACTGCCTGGATAGCGCTAAATTAAATCTGTCGGGTGAGTGTATAAAAAATGTAATTTTTCAAAATGATGTGGATGTAAAGGTAGATTACCGCGAAAAGTCTGCTGAAATGTCATTAGTGCTTGCAGCGGTGGTGTGACAGATAACCCAGTGGTGTTCATATAGTTCATTGAGATGTACAAAAACTTTAAGGAAATCCATTGTCAGTCTCGTCGGTTCTTAGTCATAAGTGTTTGATGCGTGTCTTTGCATTACGATGTTCCTCGAATTTTCCTTGCATATCCCGACAGCTTGTTTTATGCTATTTATGGCTTTTGCTCGTGTTTCCCTGAAGATAATTAAAATATTGATGCGGAATCTTGATATCTGAAAATCATTTTTGGAAAGAGTGAGAGATAAGACTTGGGTCCGCAAAATGTAAATGGAGTGTAGCTTTTTATATTGGTTCAATGATTTTGCAAGCGATTTGTGTCAGACATATTAGTCGACAGTTTTCTAGGACATAATGGTTTCCTTCCTTGTATTTAGGAATTACCTATATTCCAATCTGCTGGGAGGCCGCCAACATTTAGGTAGCGCATAAATTTTGATAGTGTGTCGTGACGATTTACTCATCTGTCACTTTGTGAAATGCAGGTTGTCATCCTCCCTGGCCTGGAGAGATGTTTGGGTCCGGTAGGAGGAGTACATTTATGACAAAAATCCGGGATTATCTCAACTTGATCCAGCGAGGAGTAGTGTGCAGTCAAAGATGGATAAACAGCAGTGTTTCCAGAGGATGGATAGAGGAATAAGTGCAGCCAGTGGGTTTGCTAATTTATCATCGCCTTAACGAAGGATAGTGTCGGGCTTGCGCTACGTGTAGTGGCGTTTCGCTCCATATAGGCAAACAAATGTTTGTGACAGGGTTAAGACTTGAATGGTCAGTCCATGTTCATGTTGCAGTAGTTTATACTACTTTTCATAGTGCATATTTTGCTGCCAGTTTTTTATCTTTTAGTAGCTTGATGTCAGTCCATGAGCTTGAGATTGTCCCACAGTTTCCGTCCTCTTTTCATAAGGATTCTCATTTATTTGTCAATCTAAAAGGCTCTTTTGATTGCGGTCTGATCTTAAAATTTAGAACAGTTCAATGGCTATCATCATCATAGACCGCAGACATTTCTATGCGCCATCAACATCCAAGGAAATTAAAACACCACGCTCCATGTTGTTTGTAGCCATTGTTATGCTGGATTGGTCAGTGCGCAATAACTCATGACACCGTGTCCCCTTATTGTGAATTATAAGACGCCGTGTCGATAAAACGGAGCTTGTCTAGTAAACAATTTTCTTCTGAGGTTGCAGGATCGTTAGATCAGAAATCAGATGGGGTCGTGGTGAGAACCAAGTCTATAATATATGGCGTATTCTCTGTTACTGTCGGTGCTGCTGTCAAAAAAGCCTTGTCCGCTTGCGCTCGTGAATGATCTCAAGGAGAAAAATTTCCAAGGAATCCGGTGGGTGATTTTATGAGGATTTTCCTAATTTATACGGTGGCATTGAAGCCACCTATAGGAAGACAGTTTCTGTCTCTGTAATGTGTTCGCATGGAATGCATTAAATGTGAGCCAAGTGCTGCAGGAGCTCTGTAGACCACTCTAACCACCGGCTATTGGTGTCCGTTAAGAATTAGGAACCAAAAGCACTTCTAAACTTTCATTGTTCACAAAATCTTGTTTGACAAGATGAACATTGTGGTGGTTCTTCGAATAAAGGTCTTCACTGACTCCAGTCGTCCCACCAAATCGATCGCAATGAAACATCTGATTGCCTAGGATATGAACCCTCTTGTCCCATACCTAAAATGACAGCCAGCTTTCGATGAATGCTACTGCGTTCGTTTGCTTCTCAGAGATAATGAATAGCTTGTTTCTGAGGCTACGCTTTTTTGCCACCAATATTTTTATTTCTTTCATTATATTTGTGGTTCCTGGGAAGAGGAGAATTGACCTCCATCCAGATCACTGATTTATCTAAGTGTTTATCCGGTTTGACGCTGCGCGACGGCTTGTCTCATATTGACTTACTCCACGTAAATAGCATTGACTTGAGGCGCCGACATTCTTCTTTATGCTGACATACGATTTTCAGTGGATGAAACCTAGATGGGCCCTCACTTCTGCAGCCAAAGCGTAAAACAGCTACGATATTTATCCATTTTTCATCCTCATCAAACAGTGCAAAATATAATTGACTTATAGAAAGCTTGGTCTTCTAGTATCCTCTCAACTGTAGTCACGTTGTTGGATTCTGTAACATTTGATTTTTAGAGAGCAGTTGTGAGCAAACCGGTTACTTCTTTCCGGTGACACTGGATTTACTTTACTCAGTTGCTCGAGCTGCGCTACTCTGTTTAGGAAGAAAGTTAGCTCTGTGTCTGTTTAGGTTGATTTCTTCGTGGGTCTTGGGGGATTCCCTGGCAGCTTCGGTTGTCGTAGCAGCTACTGTGGTGCTCACCACCTAGGTATAAGTATTAGGCATATCCTTTGGTCCTCTTTTTTACTGAACCGCGGTGTCTCAGTCAAAGTTGTAGAGAAGGTGAGGCTTCAATTCCCACTAGTGACCCAAGTGTCTAATGGAATGGCTACATCAGGCCATTGAAAGTTTCTCGTAGCGCCATTTTCTGTCGATCCTCTTTACCTCAGCAATTCTACTTAGTAGCAACTAGTGGTCGTAGGCTCCACGGATCTCTCTGCATATCCGGAGCTTGCTAATTGCCACCCTCTTTCATCCTCAACCTTCATTCTTCTTGACTGTCTGCTCACACTCATTTGCAGTCCGTTGACTTATCCTGGGACACTTAAGGTATCCACTAGCCACTAGAAGGCTTTACTCCAATGCCATTGCTAGTTGCGTATACTCTCTATTTCACCTTGTATCATTATCAGTTCTTCGCGTTACCTACGTCACCACTTTCCAGCTGCAGATAGTCATTGCAGGTAGCATACATATCTACGCTAGTAGTCACTCTGCATCTCTCCAAATTACTCTCTTGAATTGTTAGCATAACATACCTTCACTGGTTTGTTGACTTCTGTCACTGTAAGCATCTAATAAAAAACTAAAAGGCTCAATGGAATTCCGTTGCTGCCCACTGGTTCTCTCCCTTAGCACAATTATCCTTCGTTCTTCTTATCTTCATCACGTTTACTGCAGTGATTCATTGTAGGCTCCATATATATTTGCGCTTATCCGGAGCTACTATAATACATTCTTCGTTTCTTCATCCTGTAATCTCTCAGAATGTGTGTATCACTTACCTTCGCTGGCTTGTTGATGTGTTCCGTGACACTGTAGGAATCCACTTGTGACCAAAGTGTCTAATGGAATGGCTACTTCTGGCCACCGAAGGTTTCTCGTAGTGCCAGTTTCTGTCGATCCTCTTCACCTCAGCAATTCTACTTAGTAGCAACTAGTGGTCGTAGGGTCTGTGCATCTCTGCACATATCCGGAGCCTGCCAATTGTAACCCTCTTGCCTCCCCAACATTCATTCTTTGTGACTGTCTGCGTCACATTCTTTTGCTGACCGTTGACTTATTCTGGGACACTTTAGGTATCCACTAGCCACTAGAAGCCTACACCCCAATGCCATTGCTAGTTGCGGATACTCTCTATCTCACCTTGTATCATTATCAGTTCTTCGTATTACTAATGTCACCACTTTTTAGCTGCAGCCAGTCATAGTAGTTAGCATACATATCTACGCTAGTAGCCACTCTGTATCTCTCCCACCTACTCTCTTGAATTGTTAGCATCACATACCTTCACTGGTTTGTTGACTTCTTCTGTCACTCTATCTAATAAATAACTAGAAGGTTCAATGGAATTCAGATGCTGTCCGCCAGTTCTCTTCCTTAGCACAATTACCCTTCGTTCTTCTTATCTTCATTACGTTTACTGCAGAGATTCATTGTAGGCTCCGCACATCTTTGAGCTTACCCGGAGCTAGTAGGAGACATTCCTCGTTTCTCCATCCTGTAATCTCCCAGATTGTCTGTATCGCTTACCTTCGCTGGCTTGTTGATGTGTTCTGTGACACTGTAGCAATCCACTTGTAACCAAATAGCCTAATGGACTGGCTACATCAGGCCACCGACATTTTCTCGCAGCGCCATGTTCTGTCGATCCTCTTAAACCTAAGCACTTCTGCTTAGCAGCAACTAGTAATCGTAGGCTCCAAGCATTTCTGGAGCTTGCTAAGAGCTGCTCTCTTCTATCTCGAACATATTTTTGGCTGTCTGCGTCACATACATCCGCTTTTTGCGTATTTATTATGGGTAATTGTGGGCATACACTAGCAACTAAAAGGCTTCACGCAAATTCCATTGCTGATCACTGATACTCACACTTACAGCAACCTTAACTGTTCCTCGTCTTACCTCTGGCTCCCGTGTTTAGCAGCAGTCCTTCTTCAAAAGCTGCTATCATTTTTGCGCATATACTGAGCTGCCAAGTTCCACACTTTATCCCTCCAAGCTTTAATCCCTGGGACTGCGTGCATCACATACACTTGCTGTCTGTTGCCCTAATCAGGGGTCTACTAGCAATTATAAGGCCACACCTAAATGCCATTGGTCATCCGCGACACCTAATTGGCCGTAGTACAGCTCTCACTGGCTTCTCCCGGCTCAGGCCTCCTTAATTATACTCCATTAGCACCACCGCATGATTTGATTAGCTGCACGTCGATGCGTCTAGTCTATTAAGCTCTAACTATTTAACAACCTATTTGTATGCTTGCGCTTTACTTGTCCGCTCTCATTATATCACGAAACCTCTCTTAGCTTTCTTCTGTCGTGCAAACATATCCAGGTATTCAGCGTAAGCCACTCTTCTGCCTCACATTTCTAGACCTTTATCTACCCATTACTTGCTGTATTGTCTTAGGCATTATTTTTACCTGCAAAATTCCAAGTCTCGGGCTAGCCATCCATGGCTCTATCCAGCTTGGCACTATTACACTAGCACTCTGGCTGCTGCGGTTAGGCCTCAGGTTCTGATATCCTCAGCAACCTTAATGTACGCAAGTATTCTGGCTATTCGCCGTCCTTACGTCAATTAGCCCTTCTTAGCTTTTTAATTCGGCACTCTCTCACCTGGTCAGTACAGAGACTCCCCTTAGCTTCTCATTTACAGGTAATCATTCCTCAATTATTCGCTGCTGTTTTTGCGAAACTTACCCATGTGTGAGTCCAAAAGACTCACTGGCTTTCCCTGGGTCAGCATATTCTACGCTCCCCAGCGAATCTTCCCACGCAACAGTTGCATCATAGCAAACTGATCCTGTTTTCTTTGCTTAACGGCGCAACGCTCTGCATCCAAGGTATACGGTAGCAACCAACCTATAGGGCTTTGCTTCCGATGAATATTCAAAAGACACTTTTAGCATAATCATTGTTACACCTGGTACATCATATGTTTCCTCTAAATGTTAGACCATAGAACATAAATAATGCTTGTTCCCACGTCTGTTCTTTGCGGGCCTGTTTGTCTCTCACCTTCCCTTTCTCCGAGGTCTGGAACTTCTTGGGGATCTGGGATCGGAACGTGAAAGAGCTTGTGCCTGGGACAGGACATAGAAACCCCCAAGGACCTACATAGAACACGGCTGTAAAACAAGTGGATAAAAATGCATTCACTAACATGACCGTCGTCCAGTACTGGTAGCTGGACATGACGTCCTCATACTCCTGCGAAGTATACATAATCCTGTAAATTCTAGAAGCAAGAATCGGAAGTTTTGCTCACCTGGACACGAAGATGACGAAGGTCTAACCCTCCATAGGCCTCAGCCATTATGGCCGCCCCGAGCAAAAATAACCTGTTCAGCTAACAGAGGAAATTAGAAGGCAATTGACGGTGGTTAACCGAGGGTTAAATCAGTCGACGAGCTGCTCTGCCAGTTTTACATTAGTGTACAAACGGATTTCTGACAGTGTTTCAGGACGTGGTGGGTTTTCGCCTGGCAAGCGTTCTCCCTATAAAAAGCCACAAATGTCCGCTTAACAACACTGCGATGTGGCGCATGTGACTCGCCACTAAATAAAGTTACTGCCCACAACTACATACTGGCAAGCCGACCAGAATCCTAATGTAATATTTTCCTGACAAGTTTTCTCTACAAACGGAATGCCCAGCCTGTTTACATTACGCCCACTAGAACCCAACTTATCGTCATGTTTTGACGAATTTATACCTCAAGATTAATTTTACAATTTCCAAAGTTTGGACAACTTTCGGCTTACTGCCGATTACATACATAGCAACGTGTTTGTTACGAAACATAAATTGCTTGTAAACGTTGATCATGCCTGGTCAGGTGTGTCTCTCAAATTCGAGAATATACTATTTATTTATTTATTTATTTATTTGGTGTAGAATAACCAGACCAAACTAGGCCTATTGATGAGACCGCTGTCTCACCGCCAGAATTGTAAACGATTTGTATTGATGAAGTAATTATACAAAAACGCCTATGTATATCAAGTTATTTATCGCTAACCACAGTTAGACACGGGACGAAGTGAAATCTAAAGCCTTTGGAGGCATCATGCTGAAAACATTGGTAGAGACGATGACCAGCGCAATAACTTGTGTGTGTCCATCTCTCACAGAGGGCGCACTGGACGGCATTTAACAGAAAGGTGACAACTTTGCCACAGTCTACTTGGTTGAACGTTATTTTTTTGGAGGAGAAATTTGACAATTTTATTACACGTGTTTATTCATTACTCAATTTCACCAAATGTTTACTTGTAAGACTCCAAAGCATATTACGCTAAATACTCGAGCTACCTTTTTATGTTCAGGCATTCTGTCTGATAAATATCCACTAAATAGCGCAGATAATTCAGAGTTAAATAAGTGTAAACACCTCACGGTGCGTCAAGTTTAGTGTGGGTAAATCCAACCGTTGTTACCAGCTGCTGTTGTTAGCTGCTGATACCATTGCCGTTAAAGAGCTGACAAATGGATATCACTAAACAATTGTTTGAAATCGGTGTTCTCGCTTATGCATGTATTGTAATGCATGACTGCTTTGCAAACCGCACGAACGTCAAGAAGTTATGCGTTAGATGTTCACCCAAGCTCCTAGTTAATTGTGTGGCGATGCAAAACGCTGATTTCTCGCAATAATTTTGTAGATAATGAACAATCTCTGGTCATAGGCACTAGGTTCATGCCCATAAAAAATGAGGAATTTGCAGAATTATCACCTAAATTTGAGATCATTTGATGTGGCCTTGACCAATCTCTCTTAAGAAAATCCAAGTGTTTTGTTGTCTTACACTATTTTCGGTCTGGGACAGATTACGCTCTTCTTAAATATCTATTCTTTCTTGGTTGCGATTGACCAATATATCTATGTATCATCCAACGTAAAGCATCTTCGTTTCCCGACTTGAAATTTCCTTTTACAATACATATTCCATATGGATTTAAACAGGCTGAAAAGTAACATTTTACTTAACTTTGTTCAAAAACCTTTCCGCACCGTTTTAATTCTAATGTTTGTTCATGCACGTTTTCTCACACATTAGTTATAATGCGTCTTAATGAACTTCTATGGAAAATGTTAACATGCTTTACTCTTCTCGTGTTATCAGTGAAATTTATTTTCTAATGCGTTAAATTAAGCAAAATATCCGTCATTGATTTTATGGCTGACAAACAGTTTGATAAGTGATTTATCTTCATTTCCAAAATCCTAAATAACCGTGGTCCCCCGACATTACCTGTCATAGAGAATACGGCGTCTTTTTCTTCTAAGCGGCAAATCTTTATTGTTTTCGTTATATTATCTTCTCATAGATCAATATTGCTATTTCTGCCTAGCTTGTTAATATAACAGCGAGCAATGCTATGTCATTTACAGGACTGCCTGTATAAATTAAAATGCACATGTTCTGATTATCCTATGTGATATAAATTACCGACAATGTTTCCACAAATACGTAGACCGTTTACCTTTACTTGACTTCTTGACTTCTTTTCCAGCTTATGCTCGATGATGTCTAAATTAAGCATTTGGAGTCGCGTATTCCATAAACAGATTGACTTATATTTCCCTCAAATTATTGTACATGCAGCAAATAATAATGCTTCCTAAGGATTACAAATGATGGATTTCAATTTGCGCCTCGCACTATCACCTCATGCTTCAACGAAATGTTTATTCTCTACCTTATACGACTACAATTTAGGAGTAACATAAGTACCACCAATAGCTGCACTTTGGTAAGTCTGACTGCGATTTAAAAACCAGTAGAGTTACTTCTTATACGATTGTGTCACGGTATTTTCTGAGAACTTATTTTTGACAGTTTAACGCATCATGCAATGTTTAAAAACATATATCTGGGATTCCATTGGTGTCTTGCTCACAAGCATTACCCTGAAAACGACTTGCACATTATAGCTTCTCTTTTCATTAATGATACGCGGCATTAACAGATATTTTAGAACATCAGAAAAACAGCATTGCTATTTCAGTATGTAAGTTTACTCGTTTACAGATTATTACATCAAGAGGTGACTTCTTCGTCTTGAGTGGGATCGTTAATTGCAGAAACAATGTAATTTCTCTCACGGGTTTTCGATCGAATGTACATACGGTCCGTCTGCGTGTGCAAGGGAGTTTGAATCGAATTCCCTTATATTTGTTGAGTAACGCAGAGATAGCACTGCGAGTGGAAGCTCTTTTTAATTCTGACATGGTCGGATGCATCACTTTCGAACCTGGACACACAACAAACCTACTGAGAAAGAGTACGTTTGCCATACCTATACACACATATCTGGTTACCACAACTTCATTTATAATACATCATTTATTTTCACTTCATTTGCTGCGTTTACATTAAATATCGTTAACTTACAAAGATGGTGGTGGGTTAATCGCTTTAAAATATGTAGAAATATGTCGTAGTTTGGTTTATGAGCAGTTGGGTAGAAATTCACCATTTAGTTTCCCTAATACTTTTCTACCTAAGCGAATAGCTGGGAATATTCTGTAGATTAAAATAAATGATACCAGTGAGTTTACATGCAAAAGCCTCATTTATGCGCGTCTTAGATTAATATATAATCAATTTTAAATCTCAGCTTAGATGTTCTATAATGTATAACGCTGATGTGTTTAATTCATGATAGCGCAAACAACCAGGAATTGTGTTTCTCAATTACTTCTGCTTATACGAAATCAGTATCTAAATACTTATACAAAACAATTAAATCGTTGGAGATTTGATTTAAATTGAGACAACACTGTATGCTTTGAACACTCGTGTACTTCCGGTTTTAAATTTAAAATTCACACAACAGCTGATCAACGGTTAGGTGAGTTCACATTATTCTTATAGGGCAAATTATTATTTTGGTTTAACTAAAAGTCAAGAGAATACATATGTGGTTTTATCTATTGTTTATCTTTTAGGTACACTGCGAACCACACAGTGAAATAAGATTGAGATAACATTCATTAAACGTTCTGCTTGCTGAAAAGGCTTTATGCATTGCATTTTCGCTGACAATCTCAGTCAAGCTTTAATGAACTCATGAGTAGGGGATTTTGATGTAACTGTGATGTCCATCAAATTTTGTCGAGGAGAATCTCGAACTAGCAGAGTTTCCTTGGTACATCTAGCAAAATAAAAAGCTAAAATTGATCTATTTTTGGTAATCATAGAAAAGCATTTTGACCCATGCATTATCCTACTTAAAATCGCAAACTTCATTGTGTTAAATGATGCTGCATAAGCGTTTTCCTATATCGCCATGGAGAAAAGCGCAGCGAAATTTGTTTGATGTAATAACCTTTAATGTGTTTGATGCGTTTATTCCATCCTTCAGACTAACCAGCCTCCATTTGCAAAGCTGCTAGACATGATCAATTAAGCCTTAATAAATAGATTTTAAAAAGTTTAATTTGCGTCGAATTCGGTCCCCATGATCTCTGTGGATTTCAGCAATTGCACCAAACAACTGGGTCTATTCGACTGTGTATAAAATAGTTGTTGCCAATGTTTCGCATAAAAATGAAATAAGTCAAATTGCGCCATGTGCCGGAAATAGGTAAACGTAATAACAAACAAATAGAGAAGCTAGAAGTGGCAGAGTTTCCTTGGTACATTTAACAAAATAAAAAGCCAACATTGGCCTATTTTTGATAATCATGGAAAAACCTTACGACCCATGCATGATCATACTTGAAATCACAAACTTCATTGTGTTCAGTGATGCTGCATAAGCGTTTACCTAAATCGCTATGGAGAAAAGCGCAGCAAAATTTGTTTTTGTTTTTCAACACTTTTCTTATTTATTATACATTCTCAAAAGTTCCTACATTTTAGTGTCGTTTATTTCTGGACCCGTTTCGGCGGATGTATGTCGTCAGGTGAGATCAGCCCAGTCCAATCTTTTATTCAGCCTTATACCCCTTTGACCCAAGCTATGGGTACCGCGTACATGTGTCGATATTCGCACATCACTAAACTGGGTAGAAGTTCTATATAAACATAAGGAGTTTAAGGACTGTCCTTCAATCATTAAAGCATCACCTAATTCCGGGAAATAAATGGCGGTATATTGCATCTAGTGCTAACATTGCATTTGATACTAAACATTTGAACGCCTAGGTAGTCATTGCGAGAGAGCATATTTAAGATATAACTCCTTTGATCGAATGGAAGTTTCCGTTGACAGCTCCATATATTAGCTTGTGATTCCTGTTGGTATCAGTTTGCGATAGCTTCATACATCAATGTAACAAATAAACTTTTGTTCACTAAAGTAGGTGCAGCTAAAAACAAATATTGTACCATACAACTTATTCCTAAGTAATAATACAAGATGTATTTCAAACCGGGTATAAACAGCTGAATATTTCTCCGTTTGGTTATACCGCACATAAATCCACATTCTTTGAAATGATTGATTAAATTCAATGCAGAACGTTTACCTCTGCGCATTGCAACTTGCTATGTCAAGTGGACATTAAGCTTTCCCTTTAAGGCTCGCTGACTATAGCAGACAAATGGCAACGCTGCTAGATCATCCGAATCGATTTGTATAGACTTACCACAGATTTTTGTCTAGGTGGACAAACAACCCATGATTCTTTAGTGTTTCAACTTTATGAACTTAAATGTATAGGGTCTTCTGATTGAACGATTTTGCAAAATGTAATTGGACACGAATAGTATCACAACAGACGATATAAGTATGTTGCTTGCCCAAAAACTCACCCCTTAGGTTCTTCAACTAATGGGAGCGAACTTTCACACATTTTACAAATCCTGTGTGAAGATGACGGAATTGAATCGACTATCCTCATTCCGACTGGAGGCGAATGAACCATTTTACGAAGTCGATGTATTGCTATATTTGGATGGGCATGCCCACTTGGTGTATGATCTCAATAAACCATATTTGAGTTGTGAATACAATGGATATATTCAAATGGAACAATGAAGGCGATGAGCTGGAGTGAATTTCAGCAATCAGTTATTTGTTGTGACTCGTCGTTTTACGTTAATTAAAAATCGCTTTCGCTTGGTATTAGCGTTCAAAAGCCAACACCATGCGCATTTTTAATGCATTGACAAACCACCACAAACATTGCGTTGTAGTTGGTTATAGATAAAGTCTCTCGCTTATGCTACGGATAGTTAGGAATAAAGTGCACAATACGTTTTTATTATTTAGTCTTACCACGTGCAATTCCTGATATGCGTTACATTATTACGTGAAAGTCAATAAAATTTTAATTATGTGTATTTCAGGAAACTCCAAGGAACCCCGGTTTTTCAGAATTAACTTAATTTCAGTAATTCAACCTGATTATTTTAATGTAGAACATTTGCTAAGGATAAATTTTAGTTGCTAAGAAGGCTGACTGTTGCATTCAAATACGTTGCCTTGCAGCACTTTAATATATTTCAATTAAACATTCTGTAGTACCTGATCATCTGCCGGACGGACGCAACTGACAATGTGCAAATAATTGCGCAAAAATTCACAATTGGTTAAACACAAGCTTATTTTAATATTACACTAGAATATTCTGTACAATAACGTAATATTAATAAATATTTCAATCGTTTACACACAGATTAACAACGGATACTTCACAATTACATCCCTTTCAATGTGGACTATGCTACTAGGGAAATGCAAGAAATTAGCATATCAAAGATCGATCCTAACGTCGAGCCTTAGTTCATAACAGATACATTGAGCTTAATTATGCAGCCCTGACCTAGAGCTAATAACCAGTGTACCAAAAGTTGACATGCATTAATGGTCAAAGTCCGATAACTTTGACACCGATACGTGAGCTACTTCTAAAGGGGAATTTTAGCGCACTTTGCACCAGTGACTGGGTACATATCAGTGAAAATGACTGATTGACTACGGCAAACAAAGCAATCTGACTCGATTTTTGCCCACAATGTATTCTAGCTACGAATTCAGATGAGCTGGTAGTGCAACCACATGACTGGTACGAACTTTTCTCCATCCTGGGAAAATGTAGTTCGAATTGATGCGATTCAAGGCACACACGAAGGACAAGAGAGAAACGGTGCATGGAATTTGGGATAAGTTAGTTATCAAGCTGCTATTTTAAGTAGGTAGCATGCGACTGATACGCTGCCACGGCCGATTATTAAATGTTAAGACCTGCAGGATGCATTTAATACCCTAGATGCCTGCAGTTCCAAACACAATCATAGGACAAAATGCTAATCAGAAGATGCAGAAACAGACGAATTTAGAAAGAGTGATACTTTTTGAACTGAAACAGTTGCAAATCATGAGTTTGAAAATTGGGGAGATTTTAGTAGACTTGTCAGTCGTTCATCCTATACATAGGCTGCAATCTACATCCACCCACTGCAAGCACTATCCCAAATTACCTTGTGTATGTATGTTCGCATGTATTGAGTGAGATCCGCCTGTTTCTAGGCTTATGTTGTCAGCAGCAAAAGTAACGATATATTGGTTGAAAAATATATTGGATTAAGTGTACCTGTATTTCATGTATATACCAACAATCTGCTTGCTAACTCGAATTTAGGTTCGTTGTTTCAATGGATTGACAATATGTTTAGGCCAAGCTTACTACAATGTATATTCTATTTAATGGTGATAGTCATATGAACGAGTGGGGAATGATTGCATCAAATTACCAAACTGCGAACCTTGATATACCTAATCCCTTAATCACCGAACATTGAAGGTTGTTAATACTAAGGGAGCAAAATTTGTTCGTGAATAAAATGTCATGGCGTTAGTTCTTAGCGTAATGGATCACTCCAACTAAAAGATCCTACAATGATATTTATAAAATATGCTGATATTCTGTTATTTAAATGCTATGGTACCGGATTAAGTTGACCTTCGTGACTCGGTTGTAAAAGGAGCAGAGTTTTCTTCTAATATTCCAACAGTTGCAGGTACGAATACAGCCAACTTCAACTGATGAGATCTGCGGAGATCAAAAGGAGTCATGGATTGCAATACGTAAACACATAATGCATCCAGATTCCATCTAGTTCCTCTACGATCCCAGTGATCCAACATATAAGTTTCACTTTAATGGGATTCGCGGTCCACACTGAGATCCCGCGTCGCAATCCATCTGCATAACTTGTAGTTACAACAGATAAAGCAAGCAGTCATTTACAATTTGGCTAAGCATTGTCCGTCGTCAGTCCGAGGGCCAAGGGCTAGCGGCCAAAACTAACATTCAAATGGTCTCGTGTTCCATGCCTACTACCTTTCTGATGGGAACGAAACAACAAAACGCACAGCTCTTTGAAAAAACCCATTCCGCCTCAAAGGAAACAGAAATTGATCTTCGAATACCTAGTGGCAGCCTCAGCTTTTGAAGGATGTTGCCAATCCGTCTAAGTAATCCAAGATTCCACAACAGTGAAGTCTCTGAAAAACGATGAGATGTTCTGGTAGGATCCGAATATTTGGGGTTGTCCATGTAGGTCAAACGTATCCGGGCCCCACCATCGGTATATTCGGTCAGACTACCTTGTGCACACTTCAGGTGGGAAGTGCGTAACAAATGTTGACGCATGCCGCGCTGCTTCGGTAACCAGACATTGCACGTTATCATGCATTACATGAGCAAATCTCAGAGATGACCTCGTCCATAAAATTTGAAAACAACCGCTGTGGATTTACTGAGGATTAGTTCTCAGGGTTTACATGACTATTGTCTTTATAAACTTGGATGCTAATACTACCTTTACAAAAAGTCCGGAATTCATATTAACAACAGCAATATTAACGATTAATTATGGGTTGTTGAACAGCTTTGCGTCTGTAAGTGACAACGCTTTTAGGACAGATATTACCGGATGCTTGATAACTATGATAGGCGGTGATAATAAGTTACTTTTATACAACGAACTGATTGCCGCTGACGTGTGATTTCTGGATGGAAGCCAAATTGCAATTCTGTGGGTAAGGGCTCAGTGCAGTGGAACAATGCACAATGAATTTATACGGGTTAAGAAGCGTAGCATTACAAGTCCCGTTGGATAGTTGGTGGGGAGATCAACATAACAATAATGATGATAAGGTTAGTAAAATAATTAATACTTTACATATGAAAATAAGGACTTATCGTTTGCTTCGTTGTAGTCCTGCGATCCTCTTAGATTCACAGCACCCACAGTTAACAACAAATTATTCCAGGGTAAAATCAGGTGTAGGATGGAGGCGTATTGTGTATTGACAAAGTGTAAGTGGATGAGTGCTTCCTCCAACCGTTTTTTAAATACTGTTGGTGTCGGTGCAGAGACGACCGATTCTGGGAGAGCATTCCATGGTTGACAGGCAAGAAAGTAAAAGAATTTTCTGCGGCACTCCAGACGACTGCATCGTTTTGCGAGTTTTAATGATTGGCCCATCAGTTTTGTATTGCTGCTGAGTTTTATTAAAGGGCGGCACACATGATGTGGGTCCCGCAGAATCAATATGCCATAATAAGGTCGCATCGTAGTCATTGATAACTTCCACGGAATACCCCCAACTGTTGTAGTCTCTGCTGGTAGAAAAGATTTCGCATTCCAATTACGTTCTTATATGCCCAGTGTTGTGGCTGCTCCAATGCATTAAGGTCGTGTTTCAGCCATGGATGCCAGGTGTGAATGGCATATTCGACATGGAGGCAAACATACGCACTGAACACTTGTCGAGATATGGAATTGTTTGTTTGTCCAAACGCCCGCTTCAGCAGCCCGACGTGTTGGTTCCCGGTCTTCGAGGCTTTTTCGGATTGCCTGGGGCAACCCATTCATCTTAAACCAGGTCACGCAAGTCACGTTCGAGAGTTGCTTGTTGTAGTAAATTCGTTCCGAGCCGGTATGAGTAGCTGATCTGATGTCGGTTGGAAAGCACTTGCATTTACTGACGTTGAAATGCAATAGGTTTTGGTTTGACCATTGATGCACCGTATCTAAATCATTCTGAAGCACATGCTGGTCGGCGTTCGTCTGGATCCTGCACCAGATCATAATATCGTCCGCAAACCTTAGGAAGTTTGAAGCGATTCCCTGTGCAAGGTCATTAATGAAAACCAGAAACAAACGTGGACCTAGAACTGAGCCTTGCAGCACACCACACTCCACTTGTATGGGGTCCGATAAAGAGCCCTGGACCCTGATCAAAAATTACCGTTGAATTAGAAAGTTGGCGATCCAGCTTGAAAGAGGGTCGCCGATCTCTTAATGCTGCAGCTTAGAAGTAGTATCCGATGCGCTAGACGATCGAAAGCCTTGGAAAATTCCAGGTAGATCACATTAGCACCTTCTCGAGCGTCAGCTGCCTTGGTTCAACTACTGCGCGTAATTGGCAAATTCGTTTTACAGGACCGCTGTCGACGGAAACCGTGCTGTTCCGGAGTGATGAGTTTGTAGTTTCCTAGAGAGCACACCGGTGCATCGGCAACTATGGATTCCTTGAATTTGGAGAGAATAGGAAGAACGGATACTAGACGGTAGTTGGAGGGATCAGTTCTGCTTCCACCTTTGTGTATCAGGGTTATTATTCCAAGATTCCACATAGCCGGAACTTAGTTCTGGTTCAAGCAGTGCTAGAAAAAGTGGGCTTAAGGTCTTGCCAGTTAGCTTGCTGCTGCTCCAATGCATCGGGACTGATGGTGTTGACAACCGCCGAGCTGCGTTTGCGTAAATAAGTCGGCTTCCGTGATACAACCTCTGCGGTAAAATTGATATGGTCCAGTCCTGGCGAGCAGAAGACAAAGCTTGATAAATCGTGTGGTGGCAATACCCTTTGAAACATGGAAGCGTATTGCATTTGCAGCGCGTTTGCAGCTTCCATAGCCGTTCTTGTTGGGCCATCAGCCGTCTTGAGTGTAGGAAATCCTTGCCTCACCATTCGTATGCTATTCACGTGCTTGTACAGCAGTTTGTGATGAGCAATGAAGGGTGTTGCGATGTCCTGCGGCTAGGCGGCTTTGTATTCTCAACATTTAGTGCAATGGTTACGTTGAGCTACGTAGTTGTTCCATGTTGCTGGTGTTGGAGTTTCTCTGTACACTCGCCATGTTGCGTTGCGTACAGTCATCTATATTCGAGTTCTGCTCCTATCGAAAGCAACGGATTTGCACTTATTGTAAGCTTTTATCTCTGAAGCCTGTGCAATCAGCTGATCGAAATTTTTGACAAACCCGAATAGGGTCGTTCCGAGGGTTCTACTTCGAGGAAAAACCAAGTTGTGGCGCTGACGAGCTGGGCGAATCGGTCGTATCTTGTGATGGTTCGCACAGTATCATCGTTATCATTCAGATATTCTGCATAGCAGACGAAGTTGAAACTGATGACTGCGTGATCACTGCGACCCAACGGGCAGTCTAAAACTAACGCATCAATCAAATGCTTTTCGTTGGTAAGCACAAGATCCAGCACAGATGGCCTGTTACCAGTTCTGAACCGAGTGGGCAAAGTGATGTGATTGTAAAGAGGAACAGTATTTACTAGATATTGATTATCGGTTTTGCATTTCCTCCGATCGTAGCAGGGGCTTCTAAACAAAGTAAGTTGAAATCACCCATGATTAGAATGTGAACTTAAATTTGTTGTAAACTGCACGTTAAAGCAGCCGCTAGGTGGTACTCAGTTTCGGGTGTTGAGTTAGGGGCGCGGTACACCAACAAAGTAAGGCAAGCGTCCCTGCATTTTAACTGCAACCGGTACCAAAGAGAGTCGGGGAACTTCAAATTTGAATCCTCCACGGCTTCGCACCTTAAGTCGTTTCAGTAGTACAGGATTACCCCTCCTCCTTTTGTGAGCCTGTCGCTCCGGATCAGCGATATGCCCAGTAGCGAAAATTCAGCGTCCGTCATTCCCGTGTGCAACCACGTCTCGGTGATACCAATGACATCATACGAGCCGAAAACTTGGCGATCTTTCAATTCAGCCAGGTTGTTAGTAAGTCCCTGAGCATTTGTATACAAGCAGGCCAGTTTTTCGGTCTCTAGGAGCCCGCAGATAGATGAAGCTGTCAAGTGTGGGAGAATTCCGACCGATGGGAGGTCGGCAGTTACTCGTTTTTTGATGGGTCAATGATACCTCGTTTGCAACTTGATTCGGCCAAGGCTCGTGCAAACCTAGGTTTAAACCTACGTCAGAGTCAATTAAAGCAGCAGTCAAGTTACGCCTTTGTACATTCGTCGGTATGCTTTCTGCATAATTTGCTTTAATATTTGAGCTGTGCAAAGTGTTTGCGCCCTTTAACCGAATTTCGAAAGGAAGATGTCTCAGATTTCTGCGCCATCGATCCAAAGCATTCATGCTTGTTGCTCTGACTGCACCAAAAGTTTTAGGATTCTAGGGCCGCATCCTCTATAATTCGATGAGAGAGGTATCCTGGTGATCGATAGTGCCACAAACTTATCCACAGAAACTGTTTCACGAATGAACCGCCACTTTCTATATCTTGCTTTCCGGTCTCTAGAACAACGTTAGAAGGATGTTCTGGCACACCATGTATGAAGATTTCGTTTAGGCTGTCTTGCTTGCTGTTCCCCTCTTCGGTGTTGCGTTTTGGTTGTCGCGCGCTCCAAGGGACATCAGGATAGATACGTATCCCACTCGATCCGTGTTTTAGCGCGTTTGCGGAGAGCAAAACGTTTTCTACGTCGGTGGAGGATTCTAGAGTAACTCGAATAAATCTGGGTTTGCTATATTGTGGCGAGTTCGAATGCCGAGTAATTCGTAACAAGTCTATGGGCATGGCTTGGATACTCATCTGCATACACAATGAGTTCCATTGGTCTTGGTCATATGATAACTTATCCCGCAATTTGTTGACAGTAGATTCAGGGACATTTGTGCATACAACAGTCCGAGCACTGTTGTTGGATCCGTTTTTCTTCGATCTAAAAGGTATGGTACTCATTTGTCTTGAATTGTTGACAAGTGATTGTTTGATGTTTTTCTCTTTATTTGCGTTAACGGTGTTTACAATGGAAGAGAATGCAACGGCCGCCTCTCGATGGACTCTTTCAGCAATCTATGCATATGTAACCGACGTTCTGGGAGGCTTAGTCTCGACAGGAGATATTTGTGCTACAATTACCGAGGGTTGGTGTCTGGTTGCTTCATCTTTGTTAATGCTAGGTTTTAGGTCTATAGGAATTTGCTTAACCAGACGTTTTGCATTGTACCTGATTTTCGTCGCCGTGAGTATTGTTTGATTCTCGTAGGTACAGTCTCTTTTCGCCCAGTGTTCTACCAAAGTTGGAGAGTATAACGGAGATGGGGAGATGGCTGTGTGCGGTTATTGGGAAGTGGATTGTTCAGCATTTCATTGCTTAGAAGCCGCTACGCTTCTGTGGTGCATACTCGTTTCCATTGAAGTAATCTTATTGTTTATCCCTGCTCTCCTTCTGCAGTTAACCTGTAGCATTTCTCAGCTAGAATAAGCAAGCACTTAACGAGCGGGATGGTGGAACACGCAGTACAGAACAAAAATGCATGTTGGGAGCTAGTTAGCTTCCGGCGAGCTATTTCGCTCCCTGAGAGACGCTTACAAATTTTAAGAAATATGTACATGACATGGAAACTAATGTTTTCTTTTGTAGTGCCTACGGAAAGAAAGCTATTTAGCCTTCCGAAATCTCATTAGAAGAATTACTGGACAATGTTCAAGACTTCGTGCGTGCAAATCGCTCACTTGTGCACTTATGGGTTTTTCACTGTGGCTAAGCCGTATTTTGTCGCACACTTTTAGATCTGTAATTATTCGTCTTGCTTTTAAAAGCTCCACCTTGTGATACTATATTTTAAGTACACTCCATTGCAGTCTAAATTTACCCTGAATTCTAAATTCTGGACAGTGATTCGCCGATATCCAAGCGCCAAATATAGCACATCTCTAACCATCAGAGACATAGCTTGGTCTCACATGATGGAAAATTTCAACGGCTTTCGAACTAACTGTAACTCACTTGAATACAAAATTGCTTGAAGCAGTTACTTTTATCAATTCGAATTGACAAGGCGCATTCCATATGCTTAACCACGAAAATTCTGTATCACAAACTCGTGAAATCTGACCCACGTTCAAGCCGGCACATTCGACTGGCACGCCAGAGAAGGCAGTCTGCGGACAGACAACTGCTACATTAACGCTGTGACATTGGCGACAACGGCAGTAACCGAACAACGTTTTACCCTAAACGGTGTCATTCAAATGGTTCTTAACATTTACGCAACAAGCGCGGTGCCCAGTGTGCCAATGTCTAAAGACCAATGTGGTTCATGTTCCAAACTTGTTAAGCGGGAATCTCTGTGCCATAACTGTTGCGCGATTTTCCATGTGCGTTCGCTCTGAGTTAAAACTACTCAGGCCAGATTCTCTATGGTTCTGCGCGGAATGCACATCGGTCCCACTGATAAAAAGCGTGCTCCTATTATCGCGGAAATATGACCAGCTGCTAGCCAAGTTTGAGGAAATGTTAACCAATAAATTCAGTACGGTTGGGGTAAGCATTGCGTGCTTTGAAACTTAATCCCCCGCGTAAGTACTACTCGTATCCCGAGTAGTACGGCTAGTAATACCGTAAGTAACACGACAATAAGAGCCTAGAACATCGACTGCTGTTCCAATACCACACTTGGATCACCGCTGACTATTGCGGTTTCCAGTTTGTTCGGAGTGACTATGCGTAAGGCTACTTCCAATCTCCTGACGGAGAGAGTAGAAAAAGAGCGATCCGGTAGTAGCGAAAGTTGGGTTACGTTTGGTTCCAAGAAGACCCGTCATTAAAATCTTATCGTCACTCCGAACTAGATCGAAAACTGATAAGTGTAGCTGTTTTCCAGTGAAAGCACAACTGGTTTCCCGCGTTACATCGCCGAGTACTTCAATCACTAACCACCATATGTCGAAAGGTGTAGAGGAACAACTACCTGTACGGAGTCTATTGTGCTTCAATATCCCAGAACCAAGTCCAAAGGAATAAGCGGCAGGCAGTTGGATGACCTCAACCAGTGATACATTATTAGCAACCAAATCGGAGTTGTACTGAAACCTTTACACGGAGTGCGTATTAAACGACATCCCAACTCTAAGACTTCAGAGAGCCAAGAATTCCGCATGTTGTGCTGAACTCCACTACTGAACTAGAATCAGCCGACAAGTTGTCTCAGAAATGAACATTGCTCTATCCCTATTTTCCCAGACATCCCATGGGGCGAGCGTCATCGTGTTAACCGCATCTTAAAGGACTACCGGACGGAACATTTAAACAGAGCCGTAAATTTTGACGGGATTCCTGAAACTGAAGCGTGTGATGCGCATAAAATATTAACCCATGATAAAGAACAGTTGTGTTACATTTGTGAAGTACCTTGCCAGAATGAAGTGTTTAGCGAAATCCGTGTCACGGCTGCTTACCTCACCGAAATACAATGGAAGTGGCCCGAGAGTTTTGAAGGTGGTTCTTCAGTCAAAACATATGGTAGCACGGCTCTTAAAAGCTGGTACGTGTTCCGTTGTAGGCTATCATCTGAGCTTCAGCTGAAGACAATCAGCAATATGCTTCCCAGAGATGATATGTCACTCAAAGAACCAAACGAGATGGGGACAATAGAAGAACAATACAGCAGTAGTGTGTGTAATGAGCGCATGCAACCTGTAGAAGATGATATTGACCAGACACCTTAAAGTGTACGTCGAAGATTAAACACGGGACTAACTACGCGGACGATTAGTAGGACATTAAACCCTTCTCCAATTACACACCGAACAAACGACTAGTCCCCGGCCTCTCACTGGCAGGCGAAACTGCACATATGAGTTGCATAACCTCCGAAACATTGCTTAAATCGGAGTAACATTCATGTAGGAAAACTAATGTCCAACGGCTTCCCAGTAACCTTAATGAAATTCCGCTACTTCAGGTTGCGAACGCTTGGGACCTAATTGCTATTCCCTCTAATTGGTTACACTAAGTGTTGGAGGACACTGAGTTTGAGATAGCCGGTATGTCACTAATCCGTAACGACCGCGCTAGCAGCGACATGCCATGTCCAATAATCGATGTTGTGGAAACACACGTTATCTACTCACTCTGTTGCCTTCTTCGACTAAGACACAACGACGCATGTCTCGTAGTTGGCGTTTACTACCTCACGACGTCCACTCCGGAAATGGAGTCCCGCTTGATACGTGGCCTAAACAGAGTAGTACGCGCTAGATACATCTATATACTCATATCCGGGGACTTTAATCTACGCCATCTGAAAGGATCGACGTCACCCAGTAAAAAGTTTAAAGCAGAATTGCATGAGTTTATCGTTAATGTTTCCTTGTACAATCATGTCACTACGCGCATTAGATTCTGGACAGCCAACGTATAGACCATTTTGGACCTTGTGCTCACGAATGAAGAGATCATGGTTGACAGGTTATTGATGGATAGTCTGTTAGGTCTCAATGACCCTATAGTGATAAAATACAACTTATGCGTAATGCAGATTATCCATCCGAACATTGGGAACTAACACATTCAATCACACGCTAACATGTATCGAAAAACTAGTAGACACATCAGATTGGGTATTCTCAAACAACAGTTTTGTTGACAACGTTTGGACAATGAGCGTTGCTAGATTCAGCGATATCGTCAACATACCATCAGAAACCAGGCCCCTTCGTCCCGCAAAATAGCCTACATTTCTAAATAGCAGGGTTTGGAAATGCCTGGCGACAAGGGATGCAGCACGGCGTGTCTACAATATTAAGCCAGACGCAGAGACGTAAGTCAATTGCTTGACCCATTGCAACCATTGCACTGCACCTGTCTGTGAGGACAAGGAAAAATTTCAACAGTGCCTAGCCAAAAGATCCCTTGCAACCAACAAAAAGCGGTATAATCATGTCAACAATCTTTGTAAAGTGAAGCACAGCATCGCTTCTATTTACACCACAGGCGGTAGAGTACAAAACGCCGAAGAAGCAGCTAATGTCCTGCGGCTACAATAGGCCCGAATTTGCAAACCCGCGTCCTCCACCTGTTCCATAAAATCATGCACACTACCTACTTCATTGTATACACATGTAATTATCAACCCATCAATTGTTCTATGGAAGTTAATTTCACGGCGCTATCATAGCACTCCGGGAACCGACAACATGCACCCGAAAGCATCGAAGGCTGAGGCCATCAAACTAGCTGAACCACTGTCACAGTTCTTCCAAAGGTACTTTGATGAACAACAAGTCCCTACTATGTGGAAGCGTGGCATTATCACTCCAAGTTATAAAGACGGTAGCCGTTCAGAGCCTGCAAATTATCGTCCATTGACTCTCCTCCCTGTGCTCGCGAAGGGGATGGGAGCGATTGTCGCTGTGGCTCTAACAGACTACCTAGATAAATGCAACATCTTGGCACCGGAGCAACATGGCTTCCGTCAACGCCAGTCATTCACTCCCGACCTACTGATTGCACGAGGTAGTTGGACGGAAGTGGCTGATGATGCGGTCGGAGTTGACGTCATCTATCTGGACTTCTCTAAAGCTCTCGACCGCCTAGAACACCGCATCCTACTTCATCGCCTACAAAGCTACGGAAACGGAGATCCTGTTGTTAGTACAACTGGCAACTTTCTTCACCAACAGAACCTTTAAATGCGCTTTAGGGTATCACACCCTAACCAGATTGCAGTGGAATATGATTTACCACAAACATTAGTGCGGAGACCGGGCTTATTCCTAGTGTTTGTCAACGACCTGGATCAGTTTTCTCCTCCAATCTCTTGATTTTTGCCAATGACGTCAAAATATAACCGCCGATTAATATCAAGGAATATTACCAGCTATTTCAACATGACCTAGGTTGCATTTAATAATGGTCTGATAGAAACCCGCTTCAGTTGAACATAGCTAAATGCAGTATGATCCATCTGCGTCTCCGACCGGTGAACGTTGACCTCCTTAGAGAACACACATTTCAGGTCTCTCAGGAGCTTGGCCTGAGTGCATTGGTACAGGAAGTTCTCGGGTGTTCAAAACAAGCAAAGAAGGCGAGGAGAAACGGGAATCAACACTTCGGTCTTTTCCGCAGAGCTTTCGGTCGGTTTGAACCCTCAATATTTCCCCAAATCTCTAACGCATATGTGCGGCCGCACATAGAATATTCTATCCAGGCGTGGCAGCCGTAGCAGAAACAGGATCATATCGCTCTCGAGACTCTTCAACTAAGGACAACCAAGAACCTTAGAAACCTCTTGCATCTGCCCTACCAGGTTAGATTGAAATCTCTAAGAATATACAGCGGTCGATATTGGATTTTGCGGGGGGATCTCATAATGGTTTACCATATTCCAAGGAACACAATCCACATGGGTTGCCCGCTGCTGCAACTGAACCAAAACACTAACCTAACAGATCATCCTCTGAAACTGACAATACGGTATAGCCGGATTGTTGGCTGTAAAATAGTTCTTTTTCCTCCACCTGGGCCAACCTTGTAACGCCCTCGCTAGTTAAGTGGTCTCTGCTCCCAATCTGACGATATTTAAAAACGAGTAGACGGTGCGTTTCCAAATCTGAAAATAATTTATGACTTATTTGCCAGGGACTACAAAACGCAATAAAACGGCGTCTTGCCAAACACCCAACCAATGGATTAATGGAGTTATACTTCTAAGATATGAACACCTCCGCTATTCTACATAAGTCTGTGGTGAATCTATTAAACGATTTTCAATTTTATTTTTTGCAATAATTTCCATCCCACTAGACTTGCTAAGCATTGCTCTTTTAGACGTACTACGCAAATTTTGCATTGTTCCTTTATTGGTATAATTTCCGTCAAACTCATAGTTAACCAATCTAGTAATATTTTAGGTTTCGCTGGCACTGAGTCTAAAGGAATTCATCGAATTAACCTGCATCGTGGATATGAACAATTGATAAATAACCAGATTCACGACGTTTAATGAAGGAACTGAATGAACACAAGTAACCACTTCCAAAATTACTATTCATTTACATCTGTAGATTGTAACCACACCGCAATCTCGTCTAGTGGGAGAAGCCAGTGGGGTGAGTGGTTAACGTAGGCTGAATCCGAGAGTATGAGAAATTTAAATGCGGAATAACTTCGTGTGCTGCACATTTTGATCGTTCGATGATTATTTTCGACCAAACGCGTGTGGTCTTAAATGTGATATTGTATGGCAATGGTTTAAATTTGATTAGGCACAACTCGGCCTAATGTGATTAGACAGCCAGACTGACCGAAATCCTTGACATCGAAATTTGTATCTACAAGTCGATTCTTTGAAACCCAAGCCCATTTTTTGTCAAGAGGAGGATAATTTATGTGTGTTTGGAATGACACGGGAAGTCGATTATTGCTCGTTTTTGAGAAAGTTGATGAACTGCATGTCGATTACATTTTCGAGGCCCTGACGTACCTAAGGCACAGTATATGTGTTATTCCGACCAACAATCCTAGTTGTTTATTGTAAGGGTGAGACGCAAGATCCATTAAGGGGGAATCATATGCAAAAGAGCACTGAAGTTTTGGATTAGAGAATATATAGAGCGAATAACTAAATGAATAGAGGATGAACAAAATGTATAAATTTATGGGTTGGTTTGGCGATAGAAACGTTTAGTGTTTCTAATGAACAAATTCATTTTTCCGCTAACTGCGTATTAGATGATTTAAAGTGTAGCCTATCGCCATATACGGAGAAACGATAAGCAAGCTTCATGCTTATGCGGTTCAGCATATGTATGGCAGTACATCGTGTAATTCTTACCGCAAACAAACATGTAGAAGGACGAAGTTTCGATTGGAGCAAAGCATAATTCCTGGCACGAGGTGTAACAAGAATAGAAAGGGAATTCCTGGAAGATTAGTTCTCAACGAAAGGCTCAATCAACGTGCGCGAGGGCATCGATTCCATATACGAATCAAAATGACAGCAAGAATTAAAGAACATTTTGTCACGCAGTTTAAGGGAGAACAATTCGGGCGCCGAAATTAGTCTAGGGGAAAGTAGGTAGAGGTCACGGGACCTAAATCGGCACTGCCACTTTCAAAAGTCACCTGCAGGTCGTTCGGGGATGAAGGATTCATTCAGTAAGATTGCACAACGCATCTCATTGCACTCAGGATGAAAGCTCGCATGGTGCTGAAAGGTATGCAACAAAGCCGCCAAGCTCAGAGAAAAATGAACAACTGCACATTTAAGTAATATATGCCATGAACAAGACAGTGAACTTCTTCCCAATTCATACTGTGTATACCACACGGCTTGCAGTAGAAGGATTAAGCAGTACCGTCTTACAAGTAGATCTCTTGACCAGGTCTTTATAGATAAAGCTCGCCTCATCACTCGCATTTAGATGATTCCTATAGTTACGCCATTTCATTTTAAGAGGACTTAATTCCTAATTATTGGACGTTTGCAAACACAAACAAAATGGGTCATGACCAATATTTGAAGTATACGTTTTAGGTCTTGGCTTGGACTGATTCTCACATGGACAATTATGTGTATTGTTCTATAGTCGGCATAACTGAATAGTTATACATCTGCAACGGAAAAGGAAAAAATTAAAAATATTCCTTACCCATAATCATTGTGAAACTTCATCTATTCGAAAGTTTAGGTTTTTCTTTCATTTCTGTCTCATTTAGCCACACTGAGTCACAGTAAAGCAGCCCGGCTACAGCCAAATAAGTCTTATTAACAATGGAATGATGTATATCTGAATAAGAGTGAATTTTCATTGGCACATGTTAGAAATATATCAATGACGATTTGATTTGGGAATTACAGATTACCAAATAATTTTCTGTAATTTGCTAGTAAAAAATCAAATGTGTGACCAATAGTAGATTGCAGCTTAAAACTGTTTAATGTGTCTTCTTTGTTAAAGTTGCTCCTCTCATTTTCACTTACGGTTGTCGTCGTCGAAGGCTCGGGATTAGCGCGGTTAATCAAAGTACGTCTTTTAGTAATTATATTTAAAAATCAAGACTGGGATGGAACTAATGAGTATTTTGTACTCAAGGAAAGGATTTTTAGGGAAGGAGGATTAAGGGTATGCGGGTGTTCTACGAGCTGGCTGATTTGGTTTCAAACGTTTAATCGTCCGACTAGACGACATCATCATTGCGGTTTATGCGGGCCACTTGCAGATTCAAGTGATTATTGATCACTTGATTCGAACGTCAGGATTCGACTGGTCCACGCAGGAGTAACTCTACTTCCTTCATGAGTGCTTGAAAAGACAAGTTCTGTCGCCAAGTATACAGTACCGCCCACCAATAAACAATCCTTTGGCCTGGAAACTCACCAAAGAACACGAACGACGTATGCTACGTATGCTGATCACTGACGCACATAACCAAAGGCAAATATTTCTCCGAACGATTGACGTCCAAATGGAGTTATGCTTATCCAACCTCGGCCTGGAATTGACTAAAGCGCATGAAAAGCCGATATGCATCAAAACGCACAACACAAAGCTCCACACAAAGCAGAAAATGGAAAAGAAACTAGAGAGAATTTCAAAATCCAGAGCAGTGAATCTAGATGATGTATGGATTAAAATTTATCCATACGAACCCTGTCGGATGTAGAAAGCAGTAGTTGTTCTTGGCATGCAATTCAACTACAAAGACTCCAATCCCATCAATATCCTCGCAGAGCGTGAGACAACACTGAGATCATGTAACATCACAGCTGACGCTCAACACACGATCAGGCACAGTATAATTCCGGTCCTGAGACACAAGAGTGAAACCAACATGTTCAACACAACTGAACAAAAAGCGTTGAGAAACCTTAGGAAAGCTAAAGATATTGTTATCCTACCGGCTGATAAAGGACGTCTCACCGTCGTAATGGACAAATCGGATTATAGGAAGAAAGCGTAAGAACTTCTCCAAGATATGAACAACTATCAACCGATCAACGAAGATCCCACAAAACGATTGGAAAGCAAAATCAAACGCACCCTACAAAACCTGGAACAAATGGGAAAGATTACAAGA
>OX104063.1:255243193-255301459 GCA_944474145.2 Dicrocoelium dendriticum
TGTTAAAAAAAAAAAAATAAAAACAAAAAAAAAAAAAAAAAAAAAAAAAAAAAAAAAAAAAAAAAAAAAAAAAAATAAAAAAAAAAAAAAAAAAAAAAAAAAAAAAAATAAAAATATAAAAAAAAAAAAAAAAAAAAACATAACAAGAAAAAAAAAAAAAAAAAAAAAAAAAATAAAAAAAAAAAAAAAAAAAAAAAAAAAAAAAAAGAAAAAAAAAAAAAAAAAAAAAAAAAAAAAAAAATAAAAAAAAAAAAAAAAAAAAAAAAAAAAAAAAAAAAAAAAAAAAAAAAAAAAAAAAAAAAAATAAAAAAAAAGAAAAAAAAAAAAAAAAAAAAAAAAAAAAAGAAAAAAAAAAAAAAAAAAAAAAAAAAAAAAAAAAAAAAAAAAAAAAAAAAAAAAAAAAAAAAAAAAAAAAAAAAAAAAAAAAAAAAAAAAAAAAAAAAAAAAAAAAAAAAAAAAAAAAAAAAAAAAAAAAAAAAAAAAAATAAAAAAAAAAAAAAAAAAAAATAAAAAAAAAAAAAAAAAAAAAAAAAAATAAAAAAAAAAAAAAAAAAAAAAAAAAAAAAAAAAAAAAAAAAAAGATAAAAAAAAATAAAAAAAAAAAAAATAAAAAAATAAAAAAAAAAAAAAAAAAAAAAAATAAAAAAAATAAAAATAAAAAAAAAAAAAAAAAAAAAAAAAAAAAAAAAAAAAAAAATAAAAAAATAAAAAAAAAAAATAAAAAAAAAAAATAAAAAAAAAAAAAATAAAAAATAAAAAAAAAAAAAAAAAAATAAAAAAAAAAATAAAAAAATAAAATAAAAATAAAAAAAAAAAAAAATATAAAAAAAAAAAAAAAAAAAAAAAAAAAAAAAAAAGAAAAAATAAAAAATGAATAAATAAAAAAAAATAAAAAAAAAAATAAAAAAAAAAAATATAAAAAAAAAAAAAAAAAAAAATAATATAAAAGTAAAAAAAAAAAAAAAAATAAAGAAAAAAATAATAAAGAAAAAAAAAAAAAAAAAAATAATAAAAAAAGAAAAAAAAAAAAAAAATAAAAAAAAATATTAATAAAAAATAGATGATTTTTTATTAAATAAGTAATAAATTTATTTTTTAATAAATTATATAAATAATTATAATATTATGTTTGTTATCCACGTTGTCGGTAAGCAGCGGCTGGCGACCTTTTCGGCGCGAATAAGTTAGAGTTCTTCTAAACTGTGCTAAGTTGAGAAAAAACCAGGTTGTAATCTTGCATCTTTTCAAAACGCGTGTTAATGAGGTTGACTGATTGTGCGCATTCAGGAGTTTGTATCGGTGACGATAAATGATGGATATGTTTTATTCAAACGCTTACGTTCAGTGGCGCAATATATGCAGAATTAGATGCGCTGAAGCACCTATTGAGCCTTCGCTTAATGGAAGATATTTTGCCATTTCATGGAACATGAGTTTTAGTAATTGTTAGCCTGTTCATCCTCGGACGTCTGTGACAATGAACAACTCATTCTGTGCATGAATTGATGGGACGTTTTGCTGGAATCCCCATCGGTATAGTGTGGTCCGTGGAAGGCAACAAACCATGTTCATAATTTTTCTTTAAAGCTTTGGCATGACTACAATATACTGGACGAATAATATGTCACAACAGTCATAATTGAGCGAACCGCGGCAGAAATAAGACTAAACTTCTCGCCTGTTACCGCGGAGTAGTTATTCCGGGGCCGCATTGAGAGTAACTGAGCGTCAGTTTCTCCCTCACTTAGCCATGAGCTTAAAATAAAATTGTTGGTCCGGCACAAGTCCAGAATACCTGTTAAGCACTACCCTAGAACATTCCTAATGGCTTAAAATGAAAACGGCATGATTATTTCACGGTTAAGTGTAGCATCGGGATGACAACGAAGCTATGATGGTGAAGGCAAGCAATGCATTTAGACAAAAAATATGACATACAGCGAAGATGTAAAAAACGTCCGATGGGTGTCTTGTACGAAATATTTGCACGACTTAAGATGCGGCAGCATGGAAGAATGAGTCTGTTAGTGTGAAACGATCTGACGTTCAGCAAAATGTTTCCTAGAACTTTCGCAGAAGTGCTATTGAGTACTCGGGACCTCGCGTCGATAAGCGCCACTTGTCAATCGGCTTCCTGCGGTGATATGTGTCGAGCACTCTAGACTCAAGTTTCCTACCACCGGTCTGAAACGACTCAAATAGTGAGACATTTGACACAGGTTTAGCTTTTGCTCTCAAGGGAAGGGAATACGCTGGAAAATCATGAATGATGCAAGTATTTGCTAAGGAATAAAAAAAATAAATATGATTAACTCTTTTTCAACTTTTGCAGAAACGTTCCTTCTATATCATCACAACAAAAGCTAACAGATAAATAAAGGATGTTTGAAGGATGTTTGTGAGTAACGTAAGTTTCGTAGAAGGTAGAAGTCACGATTAAACTACACACGAAAATCTGCCTCGACGGGGAGTTGAACCCCCGGTCCGTTGCTCCACCACTGAGCTACCGAGGGCTGAAATTAGGTGCGGAATTTAACACGTGAATTCTGCTTGATGCGCGACGTATTGTCAATGACCTCACAGTAACTGTCCTGGTATTGCAGATCGGCTCACTCACTCGTCACTTCCCATTGGACCAAAGTAACTGTCCATCCGAAGTCCAAAGGGCAATGGTAGATTATTTGAAGGATGTTTGTGAGTAACGTAAGTTTCGTAGAAGGTAGAAGTCACGATTAAACTCCACACGAAAATCTGCCTAGAAGGTATGTTTGTTTATTTTAGAGTTATTTCCATGTGACCAGGACAAAAAGTTCGGTGCTGAGTACATTCAACGCAGTGGCGATGTCACCCCTGCTAAAAGCTATTCTACGTATGCAATTAAAATTTTGCGTTGCTGGTCAGTAATGGTTAGGCTGTAAGCTACATTATACGCAAGTCTGTGTGTATCTTAGATTTGCTTACACTGATGTCCTAACGTTGTCTAAAATTTGAACTCAAGTCAAATGTAGACCACAAATGTGGCACCCTTGAACTAAGCATGTTTCAAACAGATACTAATGAATTTCCTATCCTCCAAAGCTCATTAATTTGGGCTTAATTGTATTGAGATTATCCGGACAACGGTGCGCGTACAATCGAAAACGTTATTTTGAGAAATGGTATTTTAATTTTAAACGAAAATTTAAATGTAACGCAGTCTCCCATATCTAGCAAACTAAACTATTTACAAAATTTTTGTGATGTCCCAACATATGAATTATAAAGTAGGACTACTTGTGGGTACCAGCAAGGTAAAAATGCTCGTTGTCTTTCTCATCCATGACAAACACTATTCCCTGGACTCACCGTTCACTTTTTGATAGTTCCTTAACTATGGTGTTTATTCCTATTTTGTCCCGCTTACTGAAACCGTCGGGTATAAAAACCAGAAGATATATATCAATGGCCCGGTCCTAATGGCGTTCCTGTTGAGAGTTTCTTTGTCCAACCCCCTCCAATTAGGTTCCCTTTTCAATCCCGATCTCATGCAAAAGGCATGGTACAATATTAACATCATATTTTGTTGTTGTGTAATTTGTGTAATTGGTATTGTATTTTGCAGTCTTATATTTGCAATTGCGTTATATTGGCTGAGGAGTGCTTCTCATCCTTAACTAACCTGTACTGCTGAGGACGTTAATGATGATGATGATGATGTGTTTGGTGTTGATGTTGATGACGAGGACCCAGCATTTCAGCTATATATAGCCTACACCACACTGCAACATGGAAAACTACGGTAGCATCATTAAATGCGAGAGACTGTCTACGCCTTCCAACAGAATCAGTATTTGGAAATCGTTGCTAAATGGAAATATGAAAGCAAGGATTTCCTACACTCAGGATGCCTGATGGCCTAACAAGAACGGCAGTGTACTCGGCAAACTGGCTGCAGATGCAATATGCCCCACGTTTCAAAAGGTCTTGGCACTAAGAGATCTACCAATCTTTGTCGTCTCCTGGCCAGGACTAACTCACATCAGTTTTACCGCGGAGACTGTATTGCAAAAGCTGACGTCTCTGCTCAACCACAGCTCGTCGGGTGCCAAAAACATTCGTCCGGAGGTACTGAAAGCAGCATCCAACCAACTGTCAGGACCGCTAGCTCAGTTTTTTCAGCGCTGCTTAGACCAGAAGTAAGTTCTCGCTATGTGGATGCTTGGAATGATAAGCCCAACTCAAAAAAGTGGAAGCGGAGATGATCCCACCAATTACCGTCTGTTAACCCTTTTTCCCATACTATCCAAGTTCATGGAATCCATACTTGCCGATGAACTAATGTGCTATCTGGAAAAGTATAACATCAGCACTTTTGAGCAGCACGGTTTCCGTCGACAGCGGTCACGTACAACGTATTGACTACTCGTGCGCAGTAGTTGGACGGAGGCATCTGACGCTGGAGAAGGCGTTGATGTGACCTACCTAGATTTTTCCAAGGCTTTCGGTCGTATAAACCATCGGATACTAATCTCCAAGCTTCAGCATTGCGGGATCGGTGACCCACTTTTAAGCTGGATTGCCAACTTTCTACTTCAACAGCAATTAGTGGTCTATGTTCGGTGCTCTTTATCGAACACCATACAAGTCGAATGTTGTGTGCCGCAAGGCTCAGTTCTGGGTCCACGTTTTTATTGTTGTTAACTTATGACCATGCACAAGGAATCGCTTCAAACTTCCTAACGTTTGTCAACAATAACAAGCTCTGGCGCAGGATCCAGATGAAGGCTGACCAGCATCTGCTTCAGAGTGAACTGGATACGGTGTATCAATGGTCAACTCAAAACCTGCTGCATTTCAACATCAGGAAATGCAAAGTTCTTTCCATCTGACATCAGAACAGCTACCCATACCGGCTATGAACGACTATACTACGATGATTAACTCTCGAACGAGACTTGGGTGTCCAGGATCAAGATGACTTGGGTTGCTCCAGGCAATCAAAAATGGCCCCGAAGAATGCGAACTAACACCTTGTGCTGTTACGACGAGCGTTTGGACAGATAAACAGCTCCATATTTCGACAAATGCTCGGTGCGTTTCTTCGCCCCATGCAGAAAACGGAATTCAAATCTTGCATCCATGGCTAAAACACGACCTTAATGCAGTGGAGCAGCTACAACGTCGGGCATCCAAGAAGGTAATAAGAATCCGCAATCTTTCCTACCAGGAGATGCTGCAATGATTGCGGGTAGTCAGTGGAAGCTATCGAAGATTACTGGGCGACCTGATTATGGCAGACTTGATTCTGCGAGACCCAAATGTTGTGTGCCGCCGTTTACTGCGACTCGGCACCAATACAACCCTAAGGGGCCACCGATTGAAACTCGCTGTACAGTATAGCCGTCTGGAGTGCCTCAGAACGATTTTTTCTATTCACATGTGTCACACGTGGAATGCTCGCCCAGAATCGCTCGTCTCTGCACCGACATTAACAGTATTTAAAAGACGGTTGGAGGATTCATTCATCCCTTTACAGTTTGTCACATAGAACCACGTTTCCATCTTACCCCTCCAGTTTACCATGGAATAATATGATGCGAACGTCAGAGGTTGTGAATCCAAACGGATCGCAGAACTACGGTGAGGAAAATGATAAGTCCTTATTTTCATATTTAAAGTACCAACTGTTTTAGTATAATTATTATCTTTATGGTTATTTATATATCCCCACCAAATATCCAGTGGGATCAGGAAAGGAAAGCAGCTTAACTCGTGTAAATTTATTCATTCATTCGTTCATTTTTCATTATTGTGACCTGTGTTAATTTGAGGTAAAACCTCTGTGTCATTCCAATCGCGAGGACAGTAACAACAATGAAAATATTTGAGTGTCGCTCCTCCCAACGATGGCGCACTATGACCGCGGTTCCGTCCTGGATTGGACTAAACATGTTGCGATAGACTGAAATGGGTTGCAACTCAGAGAATAGTAGTTTACGGCTGATGCCGTGACAAAGGCGCTGCTGTGATTAGCTAGCAACGCTTTGCAGAGCGCAAATATTAAAGTTAAATTTAGGGAAAATTATGCGTGGTTGGGTTGGGAAACTCAAAGTCTATTGAGACTTTGGTTCACTTTGAGGGAAACCACAGTCATTCTGATCTAGTAGACCGTATCCAAAATGCTACTATTTAGGTGTTGCTCCTCCCAATGCTGGAACACAACGGCGGCGGTTTCGTACTGGTTTGGGCTAATCAGTTGGCGATAGCCTGAGGTATGTTGAAACTTAGACCCCAGTAGATCACATATGACGCCATGAACTATACGCTACTGAGATCCGCGAGCAAAGCTTAGCACAGCTAAATTGGATGTAAATGACATATGAATTTTTGAAACTTGCTTTTTGGTTGGTTTGCGGCAAGCAAAATGTTTTGAGAAATTTATTAACTTGTGGTTATTATCGGTCATTCCGATCACTCGGACCGTTTCTGAAATGGAATAATTTGCGCGTTGCTCCTCCCAATACTGGAACCTTACCTCCTCATTTTCCTACTGGGTTGGAGTCATTAGGTGGCGACTAACTCAGCTAGGTTGAATTTTAGGGCCGATAGATTAACTGCTGACGACCTGAACACCAAACTACTGAGATCCACCAGCAACGCTGGGTTAACTGAAATGGATACAAAGTTGCATTTTGGGAAAGTTCTTTGTGATTAATTTGAGACACGCAAACTTTATTAGGGATTGTATTAAATTGAGCTGACTATCGACCATTGCGATCAAACGGACCCTCACCTTAATGAAATTATTCAGTGTTGCTCCAGTTCCAAAATTAGCACGTCACGACAGCGGTTTTGTCCTGGTTTGGACGCATCAGTTACAGATAGCCTTATCCTTGTTGGTTCTAAGAGCCTAGTTGTTCACGGCTGAGGCCATAGTCACTACGCTTCTGAGATCCTCGAGCAAACCTAGGTAAAGCGGAAAGAAATACCATGTTGTATTTGAGGTAACTTGCCTTTTGTTAAGTTGCGTAACGCATCCTGCACTGCTGCATCAGGTCACTTTGAGGTAAACCTAGATCATTCTGATCGCGAGGTTTTATACGAAATGGAATTATTTGGGTGTTGCTTCTCCCAACACCGGCAAACCACGACTGCGGTTTCGTCCTGGTTTAAACTAATTAAGTGGTGAAAACCTGTGCTGGGTAGGTTCCAAGTGAATTTTATTTCACCGCTGACGCACTGATAACCAGTAACTGAGATTCGCGAGCAACGTTTTGCGAAGCGAAAAGGAATTCACAGTTGAATGTGGGGAACACTCTGTGTGGTTGAGTTGCGCCAAGCAGTTTCTATTGAGACATCTGCTCACTTTTTAGTAATCCTCGGTTTATCCCATCCCGATAAATATATCCGAATTGGAAATCTTTGTGTGTTGCTCCTCCCATTACGGGCAGCGTTTCAGCCCTAATTTGGACTAACTAGACAGTAATAGCCTGAGCTGGGTTGGAACGTAGATCCCAGTAGATCACGACTGACACCCTGAAAACCACGCTAATGAGATGTGCGAGCAAGGCTTAACACAGCGGAAAGAAATATAAAGTCGAATTTACGGTACCCGCTGTTCGGTTGCTTTGCAACAAGCACGCTCTACTTAGATTTAGGTAAAATTTGAGGCAAACTTTGGTCATTTCGATCGCGAGGACCGTATGGCAATTTAAAATATTCGGCCGATGTTTCTATAGTCACTGGCACACCAAGACTGCGGTTTCCTCCTGGTTTGGTCTCGTTAGATAGCGTTAGCCTGAGTTGGGTTGGAACTATCGCCTGGTAATAGACGGCTGACGTCCTAAGCACTCCAATAATTTTAAACCGCGAGCTACCCTTAGCAGAGCGGAAAGGAATTCAAGGCTGAATTTTAGGAACCGGTTTTGTGCTTACGTTGAGACGCGCGTGCACTATTGAGACTTAGTTCACGTTGAGGTAAACCATGGTCATTCCAATCTCGAAGACCTCTTCCGAAATTGAAATATTTGGGTGCCGTTCCTAAAAACACTGGCGCGCCACGACGGCGGTTTCTTCCTCGTTTGGACACATCAGTTAACGCTGGACTAATTTGGGCTAGATCTTAGTGTTTAATATTTCACTGCTGATGCAGTGAACACAGCGCTAATGAAATCGGCGAACAACGCTTGGCACAGCGGCAAAGCATTTAAAGTTGAAGTTTGGGTACCCGAATTGTGGTTGGTTAGCGACGGGCAACCCCTACTTAGACCTTGGTTTATTTTGGAGTAAACCTCGGTGATTAGAATTGCGAGGACCGTATCCAAAAGGAAATATTTGGGTGTTGCTCCTCTCAAGACCGAAACACGACGATCGCGGTTTTGTCACGGTTATGATGTAATCGAGTGGCGATAGCCTGAGCTGAATTTTAACTCTGAGCCTATTCGTTCTAAGCTGATGCCCTGAAGACTAGGCATCCGTGATCTGCAAACAGCTCTTGGCACAGCGAAGAGGAACTCAGCTTTGCATTTGGGAACACGATATGTATTTGGGCTACGACACCCGAACTCTATTGAAACTTCGGTTCTCATTTAAATGTACCTCCGTCATTCCGATCGACATGACCAAACCCGAAAAGAAAATATTTGGTGTTTCTCCTCCAAACACTGGCACACGACGACCATCGTTTCGTCCAGCTTTGGACTCATAAGGTGCCTATAACCTTATCTGGGTTGGAAGGCAGAACCCAGTAGCTCATTTCTGACGCCCCGAAAACTTTGATACTGAGATCCGCGACTAACGATTGGCATAATGGTGAGGCAAACACACTTGCATTTGGGTAATCTGGTGTGTGGTTGGGTTGCGACAGGCAATCTTTTAGAGACTTCGATTTACTTTAAGGTAAACCACGCTAATCCTGATCGAGTGAACGGTATCCGAAGTAGAAGTAATTGGGTGCTGCTATTCCCACACACCATACACCATGACCGCAGTTTCATCCTGGTTTGGACTTGTCAGTTGGCAATAGCCTGCGCTTACTTGAACTCAAATCCTTATAATTTCCGGTTGACGCACTTAACACTACGCCATTAAAATCCGCAAATACCCTATACTGAACACTGGTTACAAGCTGCAATTTGACTTTGCCCTGTGTGGCTGCATCAATCGTCACTCATACACAAATACCCGTTATGTTGTGTACCGCTCAATATATTTTGCGTCGACAAAGTGTTCATCAAGTATCTTCTTATATTCCGACACTGACTTTGCCACTACTACGTGCTGTAGTAGGTCGTTTCATACATTCACCACACTGCGTTGGAAACAGAGTTAGTGAGCGACCCGCATCAAATCCGTTACGACCAGCTTATACCGGTGACCTCCTGTGCTGCCTGATGTGCGCAGATGAAGCAGCGGTCATAACCTTGCGTAACCTGGATGTAATATCCGGTGCGTCATGATGAGATCAACCCTCATTCAACGATAAGCTATGGTGTACAGTCCTAGTTTCTTACATCGGTCATCGTACCGTACACGTCGTATGTTGGGAAGCAGCCTGGTGTCTACATACTGCACTTGCACAAGCTTTCCTACATCGCCCCGGGTGATGGAACAATACGCGGGAGAGCCATACTCCAGAATTAGTCGTAGTATTGAGACGAAGAGGAGAGTGGTAATCTCTTCGGACCAATTGCTGGAGCTGCGCCTGATCGCCTAAATCATACAAAGGTTGTTTTGGTAATGCCTATTCGTGTTGTCCATGGAATTTAGGTCGTATCGTGAGAGTATACCGAGGTCGCGCACGAAAGGTGCGGGACGCAACGGTTGACCAGCCAACTTGTAGGTTCGACTGTGCTCAAACTTACCCAGCCTGATGAATCGCGACTTAACCGGGTTGATCGGAACGTTTACCTCTGCAGTCCACGTGAAGAGGCGGTCGAGGTCATGCTAAAACAAATCACAATCATTGGGTCTGCGGATTACTCTACACACCTTCAAGTCATCGGCGAACACCGCACAAGGTGATTGGCTTGGCTGAGGCACATCATTTACATGGATCCGAAACAAAATCGGCCCCAGTACAGTGCGCTGGGGCACGCTGCTGCTCGATGGCTACCAGTCGGTTAAGTGGTTGTCCACCTAGACCCTCCACTTTCGATCAACAAGAAAATTCCCGATTCATTAATGCAGCGAACCACCAACACTGTACATCCTCAGCCTGTCGAGAAGCACTGCATGATTTACCTTGTCAAAAGTCTTCCTGAAGTCAATGTAAATGACGTCGACCGATTTGCCTTGGTTCAGTGCTTGTAACCATTCGTGCCTCGTCAAAAGTAGGTTGGAGATACACGAGCGACCTTTCACGAAACCATGCTGTGCGGGCGCCAAGAAGCTTTTCGTTTTAAGAAGCTGCAGAATGCTCTTCCTCACGATCTTCTCGAACGTCTTTGCCAAAACAGCGACCAGGCAGAACGGCCTGTATTTATCCAGTTTGCTTAGGTTACCACCTTTCGGTATGGGCTTTACGACTGAGCATTTCCAGTCACCCGTACTAGTCCAATGGATAGTGACCTGTTGAACAGCTCAGTTACAGAAGGCGCGATGATGGCCGATGGGGACTTGAGAATCAGTGTTTGGATTCCATCTGGCTCAGCAGGCTTTGTCCCGTCAAGATTTGCTAGAAGCTTGCGTACTACCTCAATACTTCAGTCTAGGCTGTCATGTTCAACTGGATCGGTAATAGTCGAAATATTTACAGACAACTGCTTACTTGCAAACACGGAGGCAAAGTGTGCCGCCAACGCGGATGCACGATCTGTGCTTCGGTTAACTGGCTGTCCACCTGGGCCTTCCAAAACTGGAACATTGTATGCAGGCATCAAGCGCCGCTCCACGTATGTGAAGATCCTCTATGGAGCAGTTTTTGTGGCGCTTGCAAGCTGCTCTTCGAAGCTTCTAGGTTTTTTTGTTTTTGCGTTGTTGTAGATATTTGCTGTACCTTGTACGCCTTGCGGTCCTCATTAGAACTAGATAACACGAATTTGTCCAATAGTCTGCGTCGCTGTGGGGCCAGTTTGCTGTACTCCTTGTTAAACCAAAATGGTTTGACTGGCCCAACTTTCCGATAATTGCGGGATAGAAATCAGGCACACAAGGAATCCACGCCCATTTATTGATGGTCCAACAGATTTCAATAGACGAATCCACTGGTAAAGTCCAGTCCATCTTGCTCGCTCCTCGAGTGAGGGCTTCCAAAAGTTGAAGGCGGGGGAGAACACGGCGGCGGCAGTTCCAAGCTGGCTATGATCATCGGGTGGTCACTCGCTCCCAGAGGCTCTAAGACTTGAATTTCATGCACCCGTTTCTCACAGCTGGTCAAAAGCAGGTCTAAGCACGACGGAGTCGCGCGCAGTTACGCTTTTTTTGGTTGACGTGTTGTGTAGTTCCGGTTTCAAATATTAACACCATAAACTTCCTTTCGACTTCACAATGGACGGGGAGAAGATCAGCCCCAGGCCACTGTCTTCGTGGTAAGTTAACTTGGCATTTGAGTAGGAACAGCTGACGACTCATCTGGTTGCGGGCATGCGGCAAACAGTAAAAGCAGCGGCTCAGTGGGCTGCGATATCCCACACCCACAAGCATCTCGCAGCGTCTGACGTGAAACAAATACCATAAAGTCTGACATAGACCATCAGCGCTTCGGTAGGCGCTCACTAGTCTCCCACAATAGAAAGATTTTACGTAAAGTAGAACTCCACCACGATCATTGGATGGTCTATCACAGCGGAAGCATGAGTAGCCGCTGATTTCCACTTCTTGGGTGGTTACTTCGGAGTTTAAACATGTCAGAGCAAGGCCTAATACGTCTGGTCGCTGAGAGGTTAAAAAGTAGTACAGCCCATCATGCTTGTTCATCAGACTGCAGACGTTTGTAAAGGCTAAGCACAGACTGCGTTAGGAAGCGCTGGGAGCACCTGAAGCATCAGAAATCTGTTGATCCGGCTTTGAGGAGGAATCCCGGTAACTACCCGAAAATTTACGATTCGGAGATTTGTTTCACAATCGTCCGTGCGTTTCTTTAAATCAATCATCGCAGACTTGATTTTCTCTCTGCCTGCTGAGTCTAAGTCAGTGCGCACGTGGATCTTTAGATCTTTCAGCCTATGAAGACGGGACAATAGTAACTAAGGACTTGCCACTCCGACAAAAGTTACCCTCTTTTGTCGACTTTTGCCCTCGGTTCTCTTTCCTATTCGAGCGATCTGTTTCACTTTGAACCAGCCCTCATCCACGACGAGCAACCCTTGGCGCATTAGAATTGAACACAAAGTTGAATTTGGGAATTCGTTGTATGGTTGGTTTGCGATTAACAACTGCTTTTGGGACCTCGGTTTACTTTAACTGTGTATTTCCAATCACGAGAATGGTACCTGAAATTGGAATATTAGGTGTTGCTCCATCCAACACTTGCACATCATGAAGGCGTTACTTTCTGGTTTGAAGTAATCCGTTGGCGGTTTTCTGCGTTAGGATGGACCTTATAGGCTGACGTCCTAATTACGGGCTACCAAGTTCCGCGCGTAACGCGTGGCTCAGGGATTAGGGATTCAAACTTAAAATTAAAGAAACGGCTATGTACTTGGGTTGAGACACTCAACAAATATTTGGACCTCGGTACACTTTGAGGTAACCCTTGTTAATTCCGATCGAGAGGACCGTTTCAGTAATGTAAGTAATTGAGTGCTGCTACCCCAACAACTGTGGCACCAAGCCTGCGGTTTCCTCCTGCGGTGACTCAAAAGTTAACGATAGCCTGAGCAGGGTTAAAACTTAGAGCCTAGTAACACCCATTTGACCCGCTTAACATTACGCTGCTAACATCCTCGAGCAACGCTTGGCATAGTGGTAAGAAATTAATAGTTAATTTAAGGGAACATTCGGTATGGTTGGTTTGCGAAAAGCAATTTCTGTCCTGAGCACGGTTAACTTCGAGGTAAATCACTGTCATTGCAATTGCGAGGACTGTATCCGAAATTTAAATATTTGGGCATTGCTTCTCCCAACACTAGCAAACTACGACCGCATATTCGTCTCGGTTTGGACTCATTAGTTGGCTATACCTTTAGCTGTGTTGGAATACATAACCTATTAGTTCACGACAGACGCCCTTAAATCTACGCTATTGAGATCCGCGAGCAGCTTTTTGCATAACGGAATGAAACATATCGTTAAAGATTAGAAAACTGCAATGTGTTTGGGTTGCGAAATGCAAACTAAATTAATACCGCTGCACACTTTGAGGTAACTTTCGGTCTATCCGATTGCAAGAACTGTACCCGAAATGGAAATATTTCGGTGTTGCTTCTCCCAACACTAGGAAACACGACCGCGCTTTCATCCCGATGTAGACTCATAAGGTTGCGATAGCCTAAGATGGGTTGGAACCCAGAGCCTAGTAGTTCACAGCTGAAGCCTCGAAAATAAGTAGCTGTGATCTACAAGCAGCTCTTGGCACAGCATAGAGAAACAATGCTGAATAAGGAGAAACCTGATGTGTGGTTTTATTATGATTTGCAACCTCTATTGCGACATCCGTTTACGTCCTTGTGTCCCTCGGTCATTCCGATCTCCATGAACGCATCCGAAATGGTAAATATTTGGTGTTGTTGCTTCCAACACTGGCACACCACGACAGCGGTTTCGTACTGCTTTGTACTCATCAGATGACGACGGCCTGAGCTGGGTTGGAACACATAGCCCAGTAGACCGTGGCTGACTGTCGGAAAACTAGGCTATTGAGATCCTCGAGCAACGCTTGACAGCGCGGAAAGGAATTCCAAGTTGAATTTGGGAAACCAGGCGTTTGGTTGGCTTGCGACATGAAACCTCTATTGAGACTTTGATTTACCGTGAGGCAAACCTCGGTCATTCTGATCTCGCAGACTTTATCCTTGATGGAACTATTTGGATGTTGCTCCTCCCATCACTGGCACACCTCGAACGCTTTTTCGTCCTTTTTCGGACCTATCATGCGGCGGTTGCCTGCTTTGGGATAGACTTTCTATCATTGTTGCGCACAGCTAACTTCCTATGCACTAGCTAATAAGATCACCGGATAGGGCTAAGCAAATAAATAAGAAATACAAAGTTATATTTAAGGAATCCTCTGCGCAATTATTTTGCGACCCGCAACATATATTTAGACCACCGATAACTTTTTGGCTAAGACACGACCTTATCCGGAATAAAATATATCCCGGTGTTACAACTCCTGACACTATAGCACCCAGAATCCTGTTTTTTTGTTTTGGACTCATAAGGTGTCGATTGTCTAATTTGGGTTGGAACGCAGGGCCTGGTAGTTTAAGGCTGAAGCCATGAAAATAAGGCTTCTGAGATCATCCGGCAACGATTTTCACAGCAAAATGCAATTCCAATTTGAATTTGGGAAGGCCGCTTTGTGGTTTGCTTAAGACAAGCAACACCTGTAAATACCTCTTCCCACGTCGAGTTAAACCTTGGTAATTCCGCTCGCGATGACCGTATCCATATTGTAATATTTGGGTGTCGCTCCTCCAAACAATAGTGCACCCTGTCATCTGTGTCGTGCTTGTTTAGACTCCTCAGTGACAAAATCCTGAGCAGAGTTGGAACCCAGAGCGAAATAATTCGTGGCACACGCCGTAAACAGTAGCCACTGAGATCCGTGAGCAACAATAAACACATCGGAAAGGAACTCGACGTAAATTATGGGGAACCCGCTGGGTGACTGGTTGCTACCCAGCCTCTATTTGGACTTCGTTAATGTTTGAGGCAAACCTCGGTCCGTCTGATCGTAAGAACCGTTTCCGAAATTGCAATATTTGTGTGTTGCTCCCTACCCTTGTACACCACGACCGCGGATTCGCCCTGGACAAGACATATTAGGCGGTGATAGCTAATGCTGGGTAGGAATTTCGTGCCCTTTTAGATAATGGCAAACGCCATGAACCCTAATCTACTGAGCTTTGCAACTAACATTCAGCAGAGCAAAAAGCAATTCAAAGATGAATTTTGGAACCCGCTGTGTGGATGGGCTGCGATACGCAACCTCTATAGACATCGGTTCCCTTCGAGTTTAACCTCGGAGATTCCGATCGTGAAAACCGTATCCGAATTGCAACTAGTTGGGTGTTGCTCCACACAAAACTGGCACCATGACCGTAGAGTTACCCTGATTTTGACTTAATTTTTAGCAATATTCTGAGCTATGCTGGAACTTAGATCCTGGTAGTTAACTGTAAACGCCCTGAACACCACTCTACTTAGATTCGCGAGTAACTTACAGCAGCGCGAAAAGGAATAAAGGTTGAATTTGGAGAACCCGTTGTGTGGTTGAGTTACGGCACGCAACCTCTATTGAGATCGCAGTTCACTTCGAGATTAACCCCGGAACTGCCGATCACAAGGACAGTATCAGAAATGGAAATATGTTGGTGTTTCTCTTCCGAACACTGACACACCAAAAACAAACGTCCATCCTTGTTTGGACTCAATAGGAGGTGATAGCCTGAGCAGGGTGGAACTCAGAGGTTTGATTTTCCCAGCTTTGATTGCGAACCCTAATCGTTCGCCTGTCTGGAACTGGGAATCTGACAGTATCCTGTCCACGCAATATTATGAATCATCCGTCAATCAATTCCTTGATGTTTTTGGCCACCGCAGAGGATAATCAAAAGTCCCTTATCTGCTGCATCGAGCAGGGTGGATAGGGTATTGGATGTTACTGCTCAAGATTTCCAACTTCTTACTCCCTCTCTTACACGTTTTCAGTCATACGTTCCCGTTCCAGCTTCACTTTTGTCCCTATTTGTAACCCCCAAATCTTAGCCCTCACCACCTTGGTCTGATTGGATTTTACCTTTTAGATTCAACGCGGAGCGTCCTTCCTGCCTTATCGACAAAGCAATGTTCAAGCAAGCAAACAAGATCAGTTCATCGGCTTTCATTTGACGTCCTCCATCATCCTTCAGACTGGCGTGCCTCAACGTACGCTCATTGCTGCAGATCGTTTAACTGGCAGAATTTACCCAAACATTATAGATTCTCTTGATCGATATATGCTGCTTATCGGCGACCCGCGTGCAACACCCGAGCTAAGTGCTCACGTTGCAATCCCCTTCAGATGACACCAGCAGCACATTTGCGCTGTGCCTATCTTGTAACTATGCACCTTCGAGCACCGGCGGAGCTTGTGCTGGTGTTGCTATTAGTCCTCAGACTGAAGCTGCTCTAGTTGATTGGATTACAATCAGTAACCGCTTTTTTGTCTCTTTCTAGGCTTCGAAGCTGCGCGGGATTAACATATGTTTGTTCATCATCCCTGCTTATGTACCCACAAAGAATATCATTGATTCGGTAAGGGACGACTTCTAACGCCATCTGACCGAGCTCCTTTGACGCACAATAAGCTGGGACACTGTGTGCTGGCTGAAGATCTGAACGCGTAGGTTGTGAAATTGTCCACTGACGAACTGCATCTGGACGGCCAACATAGTGTAGGCTCCAGTAATGATAACGGTGAGCGGTTACTTCATTTGCGTATATGCCTGCTTATTTCTTGTGAGCACTAATTTCCGACACAGCACCAGCCGGAGCGTGACTGTGTGCCCACCAGCTTAGAACCCGCTATGTACGCAAATCGATCACGTTGCGATAACTTACCGATGGAGAGTCTGCGTTCAGAACTGTCGAGCGTTTTGGAGCACATGTGTGGGCACCGACCATGCACTTGCACGTGCTGAATTGCAGATGCGTTTGGTCGGAAGCACACTACGACGTTTTGAGCACAAAGACAGTAGGCAACTGGCGAAGCCAGCTGTTCTGAATGTCTATTAAAGTACGCTGTCATGCAAGTTGAGTAAGCGCACGCTGGATGTAATTGATTCCGACTGGTCTCATATTCACCAGACCATACCAACAGCAAGAAAATCCTCATGGGATAAGTCTAATCGCCAACATGAACATTGCTTATCCGCATAGTCTCTGGAACTTATAATCGACTGCCTGTTCCGGCTGGAAGAGAACGCAATGAAATTTGCAAAGAGCTTCTGGCAAAACTCTCTGCTAGTCCGAAAAGCGGCGACAAATCCTGGTATTGTCATCGTGCTTCGGAGATGGAAATGGCCGCCGCCATTAACAACCATTGGTATTTATTCCGGCTGATACGGAAAACAGGCAGCAGGAGACCGAGTGTTAGTGGAACTATACGTCGGCTTTCTATCCACCACTAGTCAGAATGTTTGGACCGTTGGGCTGAACACTTTGAAAGGCAATTTAATCTTTCGGAATTGTTAGATTTCTCGCCAGCCCCTGATCGCGCCGCTCCGTGGTCTGTCCGTTTGGTTCCACGCGCTCGCTCAGCAGTCAAACGCGAGATCGGACTGTTGCAGTTTAATTAAGCCGCGGGATCAGATGATCCTGCTTCAGCCCTCTACGAATTTGGGAAAACAGCTCTTGTGGATGATTTATACAATTTACTAGTGAAATTGTAGGAGCAGGAAACTGTCCCAAGCGACTGGAGCCGCTCCGTCATAGACCCACTATTTAAGGGAGGTTCGCGTTCGGAATGCGGCAAGCATAGAGGAACCAATCTGAACTTCATCGCCTCCAAATCACTCTCCTCCATAATCCTTCACGGACTGACTGGCACACGTGAAAGCTATATTATTGAACAGCAAACCGGGTTTCGTCAAGGTCGTGGCTGCATTGACCACATCTACACTTTGCGTCAGTTGCTGGAGCACCGTCACACATATTGGCGACCCAGCTTTTTCGCGTTTCTCGTTATCAAAAGTGCATCCGATCCGGTGGATAGACTTGCAGTAGAGGTGCGGTATCGTAGTCACTGTACAAATCCAAAACTGTGACATCGACGTCGATATTGGGTGGTGTTTTTATATTTACTTTTACTCTCAAAAAGGTACATAGCGCAAACAAAGGTGGAATAATGTAACTCTGTCAGATCAGTCGAATAGATTTGTTATTATGTGAATAAGGGAAGCGACATGGCAGGTTTTGGCCGTAAACCAAATATATGTGATATGATATAGATATGATATATAGATAAAGATAAAGTCGCTCAGCATCGGACTGAAAGCTGCATAAGCTGCAATGATGCTGTTAGGTGTATGATTTTATCTTTGATAAATGAACTACGTCCGGCTGTATTTCCCTAGCAGTATAACTGGAGAACGGAAAATGTGTTTATTTCACAGCTGCAAGTGTTCATCACATACGTCCGAATCCACTGGCTACAACGATAACTGCTTAATTTAAGTTATCTCAACGTGGTGCGTTTGAGAAACAACTGCTGTAATCCGATGTATCCACCAATTACACTTGGAATATGAGTAGAAAATCATTTGAACGACGCAAACGAGGACTGCGCACAAACGCGCAACGTGGCTTCTTTAAGGAAACTACCGTAGGCTGGCTGTACACCGAACATCCCAATCATGGTGAATACTTTTTCTTCGCATATTGCTCGTCATTGTGCGTCTAAGACCTACGTCTTTCCAGTACTTGATAATTGGCGACGGCGTTACACATGCCACCTTCCGGTGTGCATGTTAAACTCTGAAGTTGTAGGCAAACGACCGACACTGGGATTTATGCATTAAGGACGCGTGTAACGCGTCACATCCAAATCAAATTCGCGCCGCGTTTACAATCATATTGACCGCTTGTTCACCTGCTTCTGCAACAGAGCTATTAAAGAAATATAAATCGTTCACGAGTGAAGATGTTTTCCGTCCAATAAGGTAGGAAAATATCGATGGAAACTTGGAATTTTTGGAAGGTATATGCAACGAAGCTTTGATAATGATTGAAGATTTGTGCTTAGAAATTTCGAACGAACCTTAAAACAAGTGGTAATGACAGCAACAAATTGATCTGCTGCTGTCTTTTTTGATGCCGATTTGCGTCCTGAGCTAAATCACGACACGGGCGATTTTCGTCGTATGTGCAGTTTAACATTCCTGGGTTGACACCAGAGCAGAAAGACAATCATACTCAAAAAATGCAAACTGACAATGGCGCGGTTGGAGCAACCTGTTTGCTTGATGTGTCGGGAGTAACTGGTAAAAAAGTGCCTTCATATATTGCGTATTATGGCCATTATATCGCAAAAGGACCTAGGCTTTGCTCTTTTGTCTTCTGGAATAGCTGCGACATGGTACCTGGTGGTGGAACGACGCATTCCTCTTACAAATTGCCATTGGACAGTAATTCGGTGAAACTCTCAAATGCAGCATTACTAAATCGTCAGGCCTTGAAAAGTTTTGCAGACGTTTAAAATTATTGTTTAAGAAGAATGCAAGATGGCGTAAAAAGTCGTTGAAATCAACTGATCGATCATTACAGGAATAACGAGAAAACAACCAAACATTTGGGAGGCGTTATTATTGCTTGCATGAGATTTCCGGGAAATTTTTCTGTAATTCCCCGATCAACACTAAGGGACGAAATACACGCTTGCCTGAAATACTCTTATTTGTAGCGACACGTTAAGGTGTTAAAATGAATCGTAGATATACGTGCCAAGCTTCATCTCTCTCATTCAACAAAGTATTAGCACGTCATTTACCAGATATGGGGAATGGAATGTTGCCCACAAGTGTAGAGAAACTAAAGCTATGACACAGGTCAGATATTGTTCCTGCATTTTAATTCAACCAGTCAAGGGAACAGTAAACAACATTGCATATCCACAAATGTCGTTAAAATACGTCTACTTCAATGGCGACGTTTTCATTTCATCTCGAATTAACCGCACTCAGCTACAGCAACGCGTTTGTAATAATAATCAACGACGACCAGGGTAAGTCTTTCGAAGTGTCGAGTTCGATCTACGCGCGGAATGCTGCTTACATGGGCAGTTTTATGTTGAGGGTTGTAGAGTCGGTAAGCCTGACCATCTCCAATGCTGATAGTTTTATTTTCTTATATGTTCCTTTAACCGAACTTAGTCACAGCAAACCCATTGCAATTTAAGATACTGCAATAACATATTCGTTTGGCGTTTGCAATCGAAATCAAATAAGTTCAGGGGCCCATCTTTTTAACTGTGGTGATGGGATCTACTCACCGAATACTCACATGGATAAATAAATTTTATGTGTTCTAGAGTTGGCGAATATGACAAAATCCTTAGGTACACCGACAACGTTACAGAAAAACACGTGGTTTACCCATAAGTATGGTAAAACTTTATATTACAATTAGAAAATCGTTACCCCATATTTTCACACTTGGGGAAAACGGTACAACGAGCAACATTGTATGCAAACAAGTGTTTCAGAAGTGCATCTATTATAAAGGTTAGATTTTTCTTTACCCTCATTTTCCTATACCTACACTGAGCTACAGCAACGTGCGACCGGGTACAGCTAGTATTTGTAATAAAATTACTGGTTCCGGCGGCCAAATGGACAGCTGCTTCGTAAACTATGGTGACAGATCTGCCGAGGCGCTACCTGGTTCAAAGGAATAGCGCTTTCCTTGTACGAATATTTGCTACCGGGCTACAGCCAACTATGCACAGATGAATTCAGCTAGATATGTTATGAAACATACATCTGAACTTCCAAGCGCAGAGAGCGTACGGACAACTGAATAGGTAGTAGGAGATTGAAACATCTGTTAGAAAAACCTTCGCTACATTTATCGCACTGCTATATATACTAACTACCATCATGCCAGCCACTTGCTGCAAATCCAGACGAATAAATTAAGCAGGTACGCCTGTTTCTTAACGGAATACAAATCCCATTAAAACCCAATTAAACACAAATAACTTCGAGAATGCTGGATGCACTATGTTTTGGTCATCCCTTGACAAGTCTGACGCGCGTGCTGCTGGCTCATTTGGATTATTCCCCTCTATCCTTTCTCCATCTTCTCGTAGCGTTGTCACTGTACGCTCGTTCGAACCGGATTTACCAGCCCTGCACAGTGATCCGTCACACGTGGAACTATCTTCGCCGATTGGAGACTGTACCATCACTGACCATTTCCACTGGCATCCGTGATTAAGCACAAGCATTTAACTCAATTATATTTTTGGCCGATCGCCTTTCTGTGTGCTACCATTCGATAGAGAATTCTTGAGACAGACCGCAAAGCCTAAGATTATTCCGATCCAGTGTTCCTCAACACAGCTGTGAAACGATTTGTGATCTCTCAATATTTTTTCAGCGCTGGGTTCAGAAGCATTTAGCAGACTCCAGTCACTCGCCATATTTTGTGACGTTGTCAGCCAGTGCGCCTGCATAACCCATCACACGGACCGCGTGACCACGCCGATCGCTCGTTTGACTTTAAAACAACCACGTTCGCCTGACCGATGTGCGCCGCCCTCAAAGCCGCAAAAGTACAGAACGCTAACCGAATCACTGGGTCGGGTAACGGCACCACATTGAATGGCAGAAATGCGAAACCGAGGTGGCTCCAAGCGAAAGGCATTTGCGGGTTAGGGAATGACATCGAGCAATAAAAATCGGTCTGGCTTGCTCACATTGTTTGGAATAGTATCATCAGATAGTGCAAAGTGGTGTCAACAAAAGGAAGGGGAGAGAAATAGCTCGCAATATACATTTTGGTTTAGTACTGCATGTCCCATCACCCCGCTTAACTGTTTTATTATCCTACCTCAGAAGTGTGACTGGTTAACGGCAGAAGCTGAGCAGAGGATGAACGATAAGATAAGTTCAATGGAAGCGAGTATGCATTACAGAAGCGTAGCGATATTTTAGCAACGAAATGCTAAAACATTCCGCTTCCCCTTAACCGATAACAGCCACGTCTCCATCTCAGTTGTCTTCTCCAACTTTGGTAGAACGCCGGGCGAAAACAGACCGTACCTACGAGCGTATAACAGTTCTCACGGCAGCGAAAATCAGGCACAACACAGAAGGTCTGGTTAAGCAAATTTCACTAGACCTAACATCTAGCATTAACAAGAATGAAGCAGCCAAACACTAACCCTCGGTACCTGTAGATCAAATATCTTTTCTTGAGACTAAACCTCCCAGAACTTGAGTTAGCTATGCCCAGATTGCTGCCAAGGTCCACGGAGAGGCCGCCGTTGCGGCCTCTTCCATTGTAAACACAGTTAACACGAACAGAGGAACAAACGGCAAACAATCAACACTAGTCAGCAGGGCAGGACAAACGAGTACCATAACTTGCAGATAAAAGAAAAAGGGATCCAACGACTATACCCGGAATGTTATATGCTCAAATGTCCCTGAAACTATCGCCATCATATTGCGGGATAGGTTTTCAGACGACCAAGACCAATGGAACCCATTGTGCATGGAGCTGAATATCAAATCCAAGCCCATGAACTTTTTACGATTTACTCGGCAACTGAATTCGCCACACTATGGCGAACCCAGACTTGTTCGAGTAATACTAGAATCCTCCGCCGACCTAGAAAACGTTTTGCTCTCCGCAAGCGCATCCTGTGGGATACATATCTATCCTGATGTCCCTTGGAGCGCGCTTCAGTTGCAATAAGCTAACCCCGCGTTCCAAATGGTCTGACCACCAAGCGCTATATCCAACTTTATCGTCTCTTGGCTAGGAATAACCCACATTACTTTACCGCGGAGGATGCATTGTAAAATCTGACGTCTATACGCAAACGCAGCTCCCCGGGGGTCGACACCATTTGTTCAGAGGCACTGGAAGCAGCAGCTAGTCATCTCGCAGGACCGCTACCTTAGTTTTTCCGGCACTGCTTGGTCTAAAATCAAGTTCTCGCCATGTGAAAGCAGAACGGATCCCTCCGAGTAATGCCTAGTATCCCTTATTCCTATATCCTTCAAGGTCGTGGAGATCCTACTTGCCGTTGCACTGGTGCGCTCTCTATAAAAATGCAAACCATCACGTCTGAAAAGCACGGTTTCCGTCGACAGCGGTCATGTACAACAATTTACTAATCGCACGCAGCAGTTGGACCGAGGCAGCTGACGCTGGAGAAGGTGTTAATGTGATCTACCTGGAATTTTCCAAGGCTTTCGATCGTCTGGTGAGCAAATGCTTTCTAGAGACTTAAATGGGAATTTTCAAGTTGCTTTCGATCGTCTGGACCATCGAGTACTGCTATCCAATCTGCAGCATTAAGCGATCGGCAACCCGTTTTTCAGTTGGATTGCCAACTAGCCACTTCAACGGCAATTACTGGTCAGAGTACGGAGCTTTAATCGGACCCCATACATGTAAAGTTTGGCGTGTCGCAAGGCTCAGTTCTAGGTCCACGTTTGTTTTTGTTGTTTCCTCATGACCTTGCAAAGGGTATCTCTTTGAACTTCCTAATTTTTGCCGACGAATTCAAGATCTGACGCAGGATCTAGGCAAACGCCGCTTAACATGTGCTTCAGAGTGACTTAGATACGGTGCACCTACGGTTGACCCAAAACTTAGTGCATTTCAACGTCCGTAACTGATAACTGCTTTCCATCCAACCTCAGAACAGCTACTCATACCTTCTCAAAACGAATATACAGCAACGATTAACTCTAAAACGTTATTTGGGTGTCCTGGTTCAAAATGATTTGGGTTGCTCCAGGCAATTCGAAAAGGCCTCGAAGCACGAGATGCAAAACGTCGGGCTGTTGCGACGAGCGTTTGGACGGATATACAGCTCCATATTTCGACAAATTCTCGGTGCGTTTCTTCGCCCCCATGTCGAATACGCAATTCTAACCTGGCATATATGGCTGAAACACGACGTTAATGCACTGGAGCAGTCACTACTTAGAGCACCTAAGAACGTAATTTGAATGCGCAATCTTTTATACTAGGGGAGGCTGCAACGATTGCGGGTATTCAGTGGAAGCTATCACAGACTACGTGGTGACCTGATTATGGCACACTTGATTCTGCGAGACCCACATCATGTGTGCCGCCCATTGCTGCAACCCAGCAGCAATACAAACCAGAGAGGCCACACATTAAACTCGCAGAACAATACAGTCGTCTAGCGTGCCGCAGAAATTTCTTTTCCATTCGTGTTTGTTACCCTTAGAATGCTCCCTTAGAATCGGTCGTCCCTGTACCGACATTAACAGTATTTATAAGACGGTTGGACGATGCACTTATCCCCTTCAAGTTGTTACTTAACGCTACGTCTCCATCCTACACCTGGAGAATAACATGGAATTATTTGTTGTTAAATGTGGGTGCTGTGAATATTAGAGCATTGCAGGACTACAGCGGAGCAAATGGTAGGTCCTCATTTTCACATTTAAAATATTAACTATTTTAATATCCTTATCCTTATTATTGTTATATTGATATCCCCACCAACTATCCAACGGGAATTTGAAATATCGATTTTTAACCCGTATAAATTCACTGTTCATTGTTCATCAAGTTATGCTACAGGGCCCAAAGATAGATACCTGACGCACGTAAACATTAGCTTGCTAAATCAGGCACTGGCCACTTGACAAACCTTCCTGCGTTTCAATTATGCCTATATAAGTTCAACTTACATTAGTTCAACACCTTCTCTCGTATGCCAAGTACGTGTTTTGTAGAACAATCTTAGTAAGTCAATACGGGATCTTACCGCACAACGCTGTTCATGATGCTCCATAGCCCTATGAGTCTGCTCCGTTTTAATTACTCATCGGTGTATACATGACGGAACACTTTAAGTAATGGTGAAAACGTTATATTTGCTTATCCTACATGGCACTGAAAGTGACAGAATTGAATTCATTATTTTCCTTGAGGTGTGGAAATGGTAAAAACAGTATTTTCTGAGCGAATATACATGAGTTGTTGTTACTTAATGCGATTTCTATGTATATTTATATGCCTGATTAGAGTTCGAATAACACATTGTTTAGCCATTTCGTGCTCTCTTAATTGTGAATCGGAGCTATCCAGCTTTTATGATTCTCGACGCCAACATGTTATCTTAAATCTTAGCAAAACACAGAAAGAAGATGAGCTTATCCTAGCTCCATGCATTTTGTATTTTTTCCTCAGTACCTCTAACAATAAGCGGCATGTATAGATATGGACCAGAGTGCACACAACCTAATAAATATGTGCTGTCGAGCAAATGACGGAATCCACACATGGTTGCAAGGCAGTTTCAGGCTGACTATTTATTTCATCTGAATGCACAGGGCTGGCTTCATTCGGATTGTAGCGACATCCAGAGCAAACCGAAAAAAATCGAGGTTTAGTTTGACGCAGCACAATTTTAAACGATGTTCCTTGCTTTATCCGGTAAGCCCAGACAAGTAGGTGTTTGCCTATCGAGAAATTCAGCGGTCTACCCTAGAAGGGAATGTGACAGAAACAGCAAATCTGGAAACTTAACGCGAAACACATTTGATCATTGTATTCCTTTAAAATAGTGATCTCAGTAAAGATTGACTTCGACGATATAAATCTAAAGACGCTAGAGGAAACAGTGAGTTTTTTTCAAGAATTATAATTTATTCATATGATTTCAGATGGTTTTTGATCCGAATCGGGACTATTTCCAGATAATTAAATTAAGATAACGAGCAACAAGCCAAACTGTGAGTGTTGAGGTGGTGGAAATTACCAAGACTAATAAGTTTGTCTACGGAAAGGACGGGGTTGGTTTGTCAAACGCTTGGAGAACTAACCCAAACCGGCGAATCAGAAAAGGTATCGGAGGACGAACTTAGGTCGAAAAGTGAGCCAGCATCAGCAAAAAGAGGAGTGCACCCATGTAAACGGCCGGTGAAGTGGATCAATGAGAAACACCTGATATACGTTTTTACATTAGAAGAGACAATAAATATTTCGACCTGTAACACTTATATCTACTGAGTATTGTTATTCCTTACAATCTCCACCCTACGTTACCATATGGATCTACGCCAATCATATACCAATTCCTCTGGTCTGACGAAGCTCTAGCGTCAACAGCGCAACGTTGCCACAATAAAAACCTATAGCACCGATTTATATACAAAACCTTGTGGTAACATGAAATCGCATTCGGTCCACAGCTTATTTCATGATGTAGTATTGAGTGATGTAAACTTATCTTATTGCAAATCTTAGTCACTGGGACTGATACATACTCTGCACTTTTGCAGAAATTGCCTCAAATACCTTGTGCGGTTGTCTAAGTGTTCGCCAAATATTACTATGAAAACAAAGGCGTTAACACGTAAAACACAGGAAAATTTAAGGAAACAAATGCGAAATGAAGTTTGATTGTTAACCAACGCTGCCGTACCTTATATCCATATGCAACAAAGAAGAGTTATTTTATTGAACAGTGATGCCTATATCCCTACCTTATAAAATATCCTTCCTTGATTGTAGAAATGTATTCCGATGTAACTTATCACGTCAGGTTGCATTATTGTAAGCAAAGTATTATTTTTAGTATTTTACGGTTACTTATTAAGAAGTATATATGAATGTGCCGAATCGCAACATAAACTGGAGGCACCGATGGGACAAAATACATTTGAAACATCACTGTAAAACACGCCCCTAACTATTGCCTGCAGCTTGACAATGGAAAATATTGACTTCACCTGCACCGTCCCTTGTATGGTCTAGCGCCCTCAGGCTGCAAAAGCTAGCAAAACTCACCCATCATAGAGTGTGTGTACTTGCCACTGTAGCGCTGCTGCTTGAATGAAATGTCTTGCTGAAAGCACACCATGCTCATCGATAACATAACAGAAATTCTCAGGAAATAAGTCAAGGGGATTATGTCAAGAATGAATCTGAAGTATTGTTAAAGCAACAAGAAATCGATGGTCTCTGTTTAGCTCTCCTGTGGTGCATTTGTAATTTTCTACCTTTGTTCTGCGAGAAATCCTGTACACACTGCCTTGAATGGTTGCCAGACCTATTGGTCAAATAAAGATAATTGGCATTAGAAAGCACTGCTTTCCGTTATCCGGCGAATATCAGGCCCAATAATTATCCCTTCTTTGAATTCCGAATCACTCATCTTCGGAAACACTTGTTTCAGGGACTAGAACGCAGAAACGTCTCCTTTAGATCTATAACGAGAATTTAATCAAACCAAGCTTGATATGCTGGGCACACTTTTCATCCAAATATTTCATTTTCATCCTGTAATATGCGTGGCGGGGATTAGCGAAGAAATGGGTCTGCACTTCGACTGACGATACATGTAACATACATAATTTCCGTTATTAACACAGCAGCGTCTTTCAGCCATTATCAAGATATCAAGTAAGGAAACACAGTTCTCAATCAAACTTCAGTATTTGTGGATAACATGGCTAATAGGACTTATTTTTCGCGCTTACGGGAAGGGAATGAACTAAATACGGGCGAGTTTTCGATGCAAGGAACGCACTGCTTAAGTATGAAAATAAAAATACTTAACGTGAGCGAAAGACTTGGTTTACATATTCGTACTCAGCTCACTTGGTACTACTAGATACACTCAGCTAATTTCTGTTAATAAAAGGATGTCGCGCATGTTATTTAGATATTGCCGCTTAACTTCAGCAATGGCTCATAAATATAGGAAGAATGTTGCCTTCTGTGTTCCAAACTGGCACCTACTAACACACATAGGGCATTATTTTCTAACTTTCAACAAGGAAACACAAGTAAAGAATTGCAAATATGTGAGCTTTTCAATGGAAATCATTAGAATTTGGATAGCAAAACTGCGAAAAGCTCAAGGACCAAAATTGCCAAACAAAAACAGTTTCACATCTTAACCAGCATTCCAACGAAGGTTTATTATTATGATACAAATGTATTCAATCAAGCAACCAATGAACAAATGCAGTGCATCAGTCGTTTGAACTGATGCTTCACTGCCATACAACCATGAGGACCTACGAAAGAAAGAATAATATAAGGGAGAGAAGGGGGATTTACCTGAAAATCTTAATGCCCTAAGCAAACATTCAGGTTCAAGGCGTCTACACTTACACCTACACCGTCACAAACAGCTGTCTACCGTGCAAAGATAAGATGGCATCGGCAAGACAGCTTCCTTGCGGCTTTTACTGCCACGCGTCATAATCAGCCAATACCCCGCAGATAACTTAGCAACAAACACAATTTATATAGGAAACCCGATTAGGAGACAGCAGCAGATGTGCCATTGGTGTCGGTTGCAAGCCATGTCCTGTAAAGTCTCGAGCTAAGCACAAGGCAAGTCACTTGGACTGTAGCCCGGGAGACCAGACGGACCAACGGCACCGAGTTTGGTCGTCAGTGACTTTATTTCCCGCTGTCACGTCAAATTCTGTCCACCTTGAGCTTTGCTCTACCATATACCTGGCAGGCTAAACAAGGCCATCCTGGGTAAGCGGTGACCAGGCATACGTAATACTTGCCCGAGCCAAAGCAGCATATCCAGTGCTGTCTGTGGTTCTACGGAGCAAACATGATTATCACTACCTAGTACTGGCCTACGCACATCATCGTTGCAGACACGATGGTGTTATCCGACACATGCAACAATGATCAAGTACTTGAAGGCGCCTCAGATTTTTAGACGGAAGGAGCCAAATCTCACTACCATACAGCGGAATGGCCCTCACTGTGGCATTGTTTACACGGCCTTTCAGACAGAGGAAAACTCCTGTCGATAAATATCCTGCAAGTTCAAGAAGGCAGCTCTGGCTTTTGCAATGGCTGAAATGCGTTCAGTTCCTATGCGCCCATCATTGCTGATGCAGCTGCCAAGATAAATGTAATGATCAACCACCTCGAGCTCGTCGTTAGTAAGGGTCAAGGGGTTATAAAGCGCATGGTAGTCCTGCAGCAACATTGCACTTTGAAGATACAAAGCGCAAACCAGATAATGGGACCAATCTAGAGAATCTATTCTGGGTTGATTGTGCCACCGCAACATCGTCGAAAAGCAAGACGATGTCGTCCGCATATTTGAGATCAACTAACTTTTCCCCAAGCAGCACTTCAACGCCTACGTCTTGAGTTACCGTAAAGGACCAATCCATGATAGAATCCACGAGGAAATTGAACAAAAATAAGGAAATCAGACAACCCTGAAAAACGCCACCTTTGGTCGGGAAGCTAAGCGATAGGCCACCGTAGACCCTGACGCAGCCTGTAGTGTTCGAGTAAAGAGCACGAATAATGTTCATATATTTAGTGGGATTACATCACTTTGAAGTATTTCGAACAGAATTGAGTATTCGACCGAATCGAACGCACGCTTGAAATCGGGGAACACAGCTCTTGTCGATCTGCAATATGCGTGGCGGTACTCTAGCACCTACCGCAAAATGAATATGCGATCCATACAGCCACGCCCTGGGCGAAACCGGTCCGCCCTTCCCTAATTCGAGATTTACATTCCACAGTGAGGTGACGAACGTGAATCGGGACCAATAATTTTGTCACAACTGGCTTTAGGCTAATACCCCTGTGGTTCGCACAGTCTGTGGGACTGGCTTCTTTGTAGTTTGCCACTATAACGGATTCACTCCAATCAGCCGGGACGCTCCCCTTATTCCAGATGCGCTCGAATAAGGAGGTCAGTGCATTGCAGGGGACCTCATCTCCAACCTTAGATAGTGCAGGTGGGAGGGAATCCGGGCCAGCGGCACGAAAATAGGGTTGAGGTATGCGATCGTATTCGGATCTAGGCCTCCAACGGAGGCACTAAACTAACAGTTCATGGCACGTGCTGCATCACCTGAGTAGGAAGAGGTCCGGAAGCGGACCGCAAACTGAAATGAGCTTGAAAGTGGTCAGCCCAAAGAACCATACGGTGCTCCTTATTGTGTAGCACTGCCCCCGCGCTGTTTCTGCTTGTCCCACGGGCGCCTGTTTTCCTGGGACAAGTGGTGAGAATCAGCTGCAAGAGACAGCGGTAATTGCCTCCTCCCTTTCTTAAGCCTCACTGGTCCACCAGGCTTCCTTGTCAGCATGTAAATTCCGCTTTACTTCGCGCCCAATAACCAGTCGGGTCACACTGTGGTCAGAGCCAGTCGGGAGGTGTCAACTAGATTCCAACAATTCACCGACCTCTTGGATATCCAGTGACTAGTGCGCGGACGATTGCTATTGCCACATTCAGACGATCGTTCCTCGTGCATGGCGGTCGAGATCATATTCCACTGAAGCTCAGGGTCATTAGGACAAGACAGCGAATTTCCGGTATGCAGTGCTTCTTGATAGACTTGCCTGACTGTGGGCTGAGACAATTTCTCTGTTGCCAATCGGTGTGGATGCTTGGTCCATCTCCCGGTAAGGTTCATGAAGAAACAACAGCGTACCAAGGCATGATCAGAGTCGACACATGATGGAAACATCCCACCTGTAACTTATGGCTATATGGTCAGCTTGGATCCATCGCTGGCCAGCTACAGGAGGACGTCAAGTTACATTTCAAAGTGCACTGAGTCTAAAAGCAGTGATGCTAAGAAACAACTGGTGCTCTGCACATATTTGTAGTAAACGCACGCCGTTTTCAGTCCTTTCTGAGTTAAACTCATAATTATCACCCAGCTGAGCTTCTGAAGAGCTCGGACGCCCTACTTGTGCGTTCAAAGCCCCTACAAGTACTATAATACCTTTACTAGTAGCAATGCGTGATAGCGTGTTCGTTCGTGATAGAATGTGTCCTTGACAACATTAGAACTGCAGTCGGTGGAAGCATAAGCAGAAATCACACACAAACAGTGTTTTGTTTAACTTGTGAATCAAACTTAACTGGTGTCGTCCAACGGGCTGCACATAAACAGCTGTTCACCGGAATCCAGTCAACCGACGATGGCTCAGCCTTGGAGCTTAGCATGATGCCTACACCAGCTTGACCCGTGAGTGTTGCATCGGGGTCTTTGGATGTGCGCAACCATTAACTTGAGCATAAGACGGGTGCAGTTATTTTAACAACCCCATTATGGTCATTTCTTTTAGTTTCCGACAAACAACACACATCAATACCCAGTGTGTCCAAGGTGCGTACGAGTGCAGCCTTTCTGCTTATTTGCCTTAGAGAGTGAAGGTTGAATGTAGCCGTGAAACCGGGACAGTGTGGCCTTAGAAGGAACTTTTGCTGATAGGCGACCGATGCGTGTCGCGAGAAGGATGCTGCAGTTGGTTCTATTCTAGTGGCACTTCGGTTGCTGTCAATTAAGCTGTGAATTATAGAAAGAACCTTAGTATTGGGGTCGGGATGGGCGTAAGCGAAACGGGTGGAGAAGAAAGAAGGGAAGCCTCAGAAGTAACATGTTTTCGCTTACCCGGCCTGGTGTATGCAGCAGATAAGGCGAGCCTTGATAATATGCATGACGGCCAATGCAGGATGAAGTTTATGTTGGGAGAACATGTCACGGTTGTATTTGGGCTGAGATACTGCCAGGGCGCACAGACCTAGAGAGAATGATGATTAGGATTCTTACTTAAAGCCTTTGGCTCAAAAGTCTCTCAGCAAGGCAGCGAGGTGGTGGCAATTATTTAGTTTTCCAGAAATGGACGCAATGCCATTGCAAACCCCTAACCTGAAGGACCAGCAGACTGAGTTTGTCTGACCTCCCACCATTGACCAACTTAGTAGGAGTAGCTCTAATGTACCCATAGGCACCACCCAGTATCTCTCAATGGGTCTAGGAGGTACGCAAATCGTTGCACCAGGTTAAGCTCCAGTCTCATTGCAACGGATACAGATGTTTTAGAAACGAACTGTGCCGCAAAATACGTATTGTGTATCCAAACACCACAGGACAGTGTGGAATTAAACTGGAGAAAGAGCGTTGGGACATATAAGAGTGTGGTCATGCGTCAAATAGCCACGTAATAATGGTCAGATAAAAGCAACGTATAGTCAACCGAGCTACCTGGGACCAATTTTCGACATCAAGCAAATTGTATAGTGGGCAACCGGTACAAATGTGTGCCAGTTATTTGCATTGAGGATTTTTCGTATTAGCACTTCAACGACTGTGTTTTAGATCGGTTTAAATTCACTGCGCACTTTAACAAAAATAATAACGCAACCTTCAAAATACTCAATATTTAGTGCTACTGTTTCAGGTGAATCAGGAATGAAATATGGTTAAAGCCCAAGTGTAGTGTTGTATAGAAATAAGCAATGTTTGCTCAGATTTTGTTTGTTTTAGTGAATAATTTTTGGACGGTCTGAGTTACATGATATTTCCTGCGAATATGGCATTTTCCTTCCAATTGCATTGTATTGGCACTTCGCATATCTTTATCGGTTTTAATGTTTGTGCGACAGTAACGAGTTAATACATTTTGTGTTAACATTTTTGTGGATGATAACCGCTTAGTCGGAGACGGTACAAGGCAAACGTTTTTTCAATTGGACTCTCAAATACATAGTCTTCCTGCGGTTAAAAAACCTCTATTGGAGCCACATTGATGGTAAGCAAATGCAATCTGCTTTAAAAAATGCGCAAAACTACCGACATTCACTAGAACCCAAGCAACCTTTTATTGGGGACCTACGTGTTTTAAAGTTCCACAAGTTACTTTTGAGTTCAATTGGACTTTAGCATTATTGAAATTAGAATAACTTGCAAAATTTTACTTCAGACTTAAAGTTTTATTTCGGTAGTTTTGCATCCACTTTGGAGAAAAATGTAACTGAGTATTTACCAGGGATAAGGAAGTATTTTAATAAGATTAGCAATAAATGTTCCCCGATTTGTCGAGGAACCTTGCGGATACAATTGCAACCTGCACACGCATTCAGGGCTTTCAATAATTCGGGGTTACACGTAGAACATTAGTAAAGTTTGCGAAGACATCTCGCCATTTGTACTGTCGTTTCTTATCCGAACAGGTGCAATCACTCCATTTTCATTGCAGATAAGCATGTCATTTAGGCGGAAGGCTCATGAAAGGGGAAGGAAAGTGAATAGCCTTGTTTATCAGTCTTGTTTCGGCGAGATGGACAGCTATGCAGGACATTATAGACCTCCTATACCAGCCGCTAGCGGTGTCGGCAGTAATGGCCTCAATCTTTTTGATAGACGCCAAGGTGGAAGCCAATATATAAACGCCTCAACCTGAAAAGAATAACGAGAGATTGGCTCTGAGTTATTATGAACAAGTCCAATAGCCTTTAGGCTAATACTTATTATTCGGCTGTTTATAAAATGGTTTGAATATTTGCTGAGTAGAAGGTGAGAATTATATAGGCTTGGGTGCATAAGGTCTTCAGGAACTTTGCAATTATGACGGTGCTTAAAATGAAACGCAGTAAGTTGTATTCCTAATTGCCTACTACATTATTAAAATCTAACCACATAATTTGCACGTATTCGATTGGAAATCGAAGGGAATATCTTGTGTATCTCCTGATAGCAATGCTTTGCGGAGTAATAAATATGTCCACATGTAGAAAAATTACGGTTGACACTGGGCTGTTGTTGAGATAGCTGATGATCTACGAACGTCTTCTCAATTTTGTTAGTCTTTCTTGCCCATCACAGAGGCCGTCACGAGTAAAGTAATTGAGAAGTAATAATATACCAAAAACAATTATGGCAGGAATCTGATAGTTATTTTTAAAATATGCTGGCTGGTCTAGGAAAATGATCGTAAACAGTTTGTGTATACCAACCAAAATTTCTTTAGACTTCATGTTACCATTTAACGTATACATAGTTTGGCCTTAAATACACTAATGAAAGTTATGTCCAGGATATGGAACTCCCTCTAGGAATTCGCAGCAAAGTAGAAAAACTTGTCCGTGTGTTTTAAGGTATAATTTTCTGTGATAACTGAATACTAAAAACTACTGAATACTGTATTATAGAGCAAGTAGAAATTGATTCTGTACAACTCTTTCGAAATATTGTGAAAAACATTATAATAGTTGTCAACCGTGAATATCCTTGTCGTTCTCGTGTAATATTTAAAATATTTGACTTACGATATTTCAGGATTCACAAATGTGATATGTCATCGTAAGTATGCAGTCGTTCTCTGAATCGAATAGAGGCAAAATGCAAATCTAACAACGTTTTGAACTGTTGCACAGATGTTGACTCAATCACATGTTCGGGCAAACTATTCCAAATGTTTACCACTCTCCGTTCGAAGCACAGTGGGTGGGGAACACGTTTCATATCCGGCACAACAAGTTTTATCTGTGTCCGCGTGTGCTGCATGGCCCTCGTAAGTGCAGCATTGGCCTTAACATGGGGAACTCACCGAGATATAGAATTCGGTAGGTCATAATGAGGTCGACTCGTACCCGACGGTAAGACAAGGTGTAGAGTCCTATTTTCTCGCACCGGTCTTCATACCCAAAGCCACGTAAACTCGGGATGAGGCTGGTAGCAACGTGTTGGACCCGTTCGATCTTTTGTGCCTCGCCTCGGGTAATCGGAAAGTAGGCGGGCGAACCGTACTCTAGCGTTGGTCTAATGATAGAAGAGAACAGGCGAGTGGCAACCTCTTCAGACCATGTGCAGAAGCTACGTTTGAGCGCCCAAAGCATGCGCAGTCCGTTTCGATATAGCCTTTTCGTGTTGTCCACGGACTTCAAATCGTAGCGTGAGAGTACACCTAGGTCCTTCACAGAGGGTGTGGGTTATAGCGTTTGGCCGTCAAGGGTGTAGGTTCGGCCGCCTGCACCCTTCCCCAGGCTCATAAATACCGACTTGGCTAGGTTGACCGGGAGAAGAACTTCTGCAGACCATGTGGATAAGCGGTTGAGATCCTGCTGAAGTAGGGCACGGTCGTCGGGAGCGTCGATTTCTCTCCAAATCTTCATGTTGTCCGCAAACAAGGCACACGGCGACCGGAGAAGCTGCGGTAGATCGTTGATGTGGATCATGAACAGTGTTGGCCCCAGCACAGTGCCTTGAGGCACGCCACTTGTAGATGGGTACCAGGCAGTTAGATGGTCGTCGACCTGTACTCTCCACTTTCGTCCAACAAGAAAGTCGCGGATCCACAGGTGCAGTGAGCCACCGACGCCACCCATGCTGAGTTTGTGAAGTAGAACCTCATGACTGACCTTGTCGAAGGCTTTACTAAAATCGGTGAATATTACGTCGACGGATTTCCCCTTGTTTATTGCCTTCAACCACTCATGCTTCGTCACAAGCAGGTTCATAATGCATGATCGACCTTGCATAAAACCGTGCTGTGCGGGCGTCAGGACCTCGTTTGACTGTAGCAACTGCAGCAATCTCTTCTTCACGATTTTCTCCGCAACCTTTGCCAAAATAGGCGTCAGACAAATTGGCCTGTAATTGTCTACTTCGCTAGGGTCGCCGCCTTTCGGAATAGGCTTCACCACCGCACATTTCCAGTCAACCGGCAACGAACCTTCGGAGAGCGACCTGTTGAAAAGGTCAGTCACGATAGGAGAGAGGATGGTTGAAAGTGACTTGAGAACCAGTGGGTGAAGCCCATCAGGTCCGGCAGGTATGGTGCCGTCAAGGTTGGCGAGTAGTTGAGCCACCTCTTCAACGCCGCAATGAAGACTATCGAGTTCGGTAAAAGCGATACACGTCGAACTCGGAACGGACACCTGGTTATTTGCAAATGCAGAAGCGAAGTGCGCCGCCAACGCGGACGCACGCTCAGTGCTGGAGGTTAGGGGCTGTCCATCCGTGCCATCCAGCACTGGCACATCACCCGCCAGCGTCGCTTCACGTATGCAAAGATTATCTTGGGGGCGGTCTTCGCGGTTAATGCGAGCTGCTCTTCAAAGTGTCGGCGTGTATTCTTTTTTACACTGTTGCAGAGATTCCACTGACATTTATACCCTTCGTAATCCTTGGCAGAGCCAGAGAGAAGGAATTTGTCCCACAGTCTGCGCCGCCTTCGAGCCAGGTTTCTATACTCCTTATCAAACCAATGAGGCTTAATCGGTCCAACCTTTCGACATTTCAATGGCACAAATTTGGAACACAATGATGTCAATCTCTCTTTTATAAATATCCAACAATCTTCCACAGATGCAGTTTGTGACAGAGACCAATCCAGTTGGCTCGCGGCTCGAGCAAGACCATCGAAGTCGGTTTTCCAGTAGTTGGGAGCTGGTTGCAGCGGATTTGAATACGGCAAAGATAATTCCATATCAGATATCAGTACTGAGTGGTCGCTCGTAGCCAGGGGCTCCAGAATCCTAACGTCACGCACTCGTTGTTCGTAGCTCGTTAACATCAGGTCGGGACAGGACGAGGTTGAACGTGTTGATATGCGTGTTGGCTGGCATATGTGTTGCGATGCACCAGTTTCAAATACCAAATCCACGAACTTTGCTTCAACCTCACTATGTCCAGGCATCAAATGCACATCAGGCCATCGTATTCGAGGACAGTTAAAATCGCCCATAATTAGAAAGTGTGGACGACTCATGTGGGTCCGAAGATGGGGCAGCCAATCCAAACAACGACTCAGGGGACTGCGATAAACTGCGCCCACAAGCAGTTCTCCGCGCCTGAGGCGGATGGAGCACCACAGTAGCTCACACAGGCCATCGTCACTTCGGTAGGTGCTCACAAGTCTCCCACGCAGGGAAGACCGGATGTAAAGTAAGACACTACCGTGGGCATTCTTTAGTCTATCGCATCGGAAACACGAGTAACCGTTGAGTTCAAGTTCTTGGGTGTATAACACTGCATGCAGCCATGTCTCTGCGAGTCCCACTACGTCTGGCCGCTCAGGCGCAACGAAACAACAAAGCTCATCACGCTTATTCATAATACTGCAAAAGTTTGTGAACGCTACTCGCAGGGCGCAGCAGGAGCCACCGGGCGTGCTTGAAGTGTGAGCAGCCTGTTTATCCTGATTCGCGGATTGTTGGAAACCACCCGAAAATTTACGATACGAAGATTTGTTTCCCCCTCACCAGTGCGTCTTTTCAACTCAATGATGGCAGACTTGAGCCGTTCCCTGACTACTGGGTCCAGGTCGGGACGAACGTGGATCTTCAAACCTTTCAGCCTACTTAGGCGAGACATGATAAGTCTTGGACTGGCTTCAACCACAAAAGTGATTCTCATAGGCCGATTTTGTTGATCACCTTGCTTTCCAAGACGGGTAATCTGCCTCACTTTTACCGAGTCCTCACCAGCGTCGAAGAGTCTATAGATTAGACCCAGTAAATACTCGACATCGTGATCGTAGCGCACTTGGGGTGATGGATCACTGGACTCCGGTGCGTGAAAGATCACGAGATTATAACGCCTCTGGTCGGACGAGGTTGGCCTTGCAGGGCGAAGTATACTACCAGCCTTAAGTGGTTTGCCTAACCGTTGACTTACAGAACGTAAACGCCCAACGTTCCTTCGTAATTTCGTCCTCTGATCTTTCCACTGGTCTTCAGCACTCAGACTTTCACCTGCTGGGACATCAGTGTCCGGTGGACACAACAAAGGTAAACAATTTAGGCCAGGTGCAACTGGGCTTCTCACAACGGTTGGACTTCGTGTCAGTGAGTTTGCACGGGTAGAGGAGGACGACTGAGCCGAAATCGGAAGGCTCTTCGCGCTAGGTTGTTGGGCTAAACACACGGAGCTGTTCGCAACGAAACGCTGAGGACTACACGTCGGCTTTACTCTTTCTGGCTGTATCTGATTTCGGCAATTTTCACATATAGTTTGGAGGAAATCGTGTTGGATCTCGCGAAGACGATGAAAATGCTCAACTGATAATCCAACACATGAAATATGGTATTTAACTTGGCAAAATGCACACGTGAGGGCATTCGCACGGTATCCGACTAGTTTGGAGCAAGTACCACAGGATGACAGCTTCAGGATTGCGAATAATCCGAAAACAAGATGGCGGCTAATTGGCGAAGAAATTGGCGATAGCAAGATCACCGAAACCAAGCGATGAAATACAAGTATTTCTGGTCGGAAATTTCAGAATCGGAAATGAAACTGAATTGTAGCTCAATTTCCACGAAATACTTCCAATGAACGCAGAAAGTTAACACAAAGTAATCTTGTCAACCCAGGCAAAAATAACCGACCGGAGGACTCTATCCGCGGTTAATAACTGTGCATAGCAACAAGTTAACAAACAAAAAAGTTTTTGGACAGGTCTGAGTTTTTCTACATCTAAGCAACAGTGTGGATTCGAGGTTATTGCACTCTAAATAATTAACGTAGATAATAACGTAGATAAATAACGTAGATTTTAGATATTTTAATGAAGTAAAATATTAGGTATTATTACTGAATTGCGATAATAAACTAAATATTGCTGCATATTTGTTGCGCTGTAATTTCGTGTCAGAAAATCGCTTTTCCATTTGCAACACAGATAACGGGAAACAATTCGATCTTAAATATAGTCCTTTAGACTAGCTTCATTCGCAACAATATGCTATACTGGCAGTATTGGCGATAGCAATGATGCAATATATATTCGAAGAAACAAACTCGTAAACGCGTGGTGTAGTAGCTGACATAAAGGAAATTGTATTGTTTTGCAAACTGATTTCCTTCAAGATTTCTGGACAAATCAAATTAATTGCGCGCATGCCTTTGGGCGCGGAGTCATTGTTCTGTGCATGGTTCCACCTTGTTATTCGCACACATTGGCGTCGGCTTGCCATCAAACCTTCGTAATGCTGTTCTTCTGTATTCACTCATGTTAATGATTTAGGCTCAAAAGCAGTTCGCATGTGATTGTCTTGTGTTTTATTGCAGGTTGTCAGGTCCATTGCCGCCGAAAATACTTTCCGGGTACGAACTAACCCCAAAAACCGAGCTGGAAAAATGGAACAGGAAATCCATTGGCCACTATAGCACAGTGGGTAAACCAGTGAGTTTGGTTCACATGGAGCACAAATAGTGCGAAGGTAAATATCGATTATAAATATGCCATAACATATCCGAAATAATATGGTTTCTTTCACGAAACTTACAAGAGAAAAAATCAGTGAGTCAATTAGTCAAATATGCATACACTTGAACAAAATGCATTGTGCAAAGTACAAAAGGAGAAAAATCATTTTGTAGATTATTGGACAATATAATATCTTAAACGTTTGCCTCATTCGCGAACAACGGTGATTAGACTGCCGGAAATAATTTAAAAGTATACAACGGTCCGAATCTGAATGAATGTCTCCAACGTACGGCACAACTTATACGGAATATTTATTGTTTCTTTCTAAAACTATTAAATTTTATTTGAAAATGCGAATCATAATTACACTTTGCTTTGTATTCTTTAGTTACGAATTTGGATTTACATTTGTGCTCATCTATTTCGGTAGAAAATAACTGAACAACTGGATTTGTAAGATAATTCATAGGATGGCTTTATTCACAAATATTTTACATAAGCATTACCCCGGAGATGGCAATGATTGAGATCAAAGTCTAAATAACAATATATGAAAAAGAATGTTACGGTTTATACATAGAGTATACAGAATTAACAGCAGTGAGCAAGCAAACAATGCAAGTATTATTTGTCAGGGTAGATCAGACGTGTATGGATCAGTCGGCAACGTGCACATCTACTAGTACCCATTTTGTTTGCAGTCTGCTTTACTTATTTTTATATTGTCAAATCTGCTGTGGTTCACAGTTCATTCGACTCTCTACATATATTGATAGTCTGTGTGAAATGTTCCGGCGCTGCTCTCTCTAAACACCGCACTGGATGACAGACCGGTTTTATGTGGATTTGGATACCCCCGGTAAAGAAAGTTTAAATTTATTGGGGCCCAACACATTGTTTGATAGCGTTCGTTTTGGCCAAACGACCAGAGGTTCACAGCAACGCTTACACCGCGAGATGATTTCACTATGGGTTTCTTGATTACCTGCACTTTGTCGTTGTGTTTTGGGGATAGGCACACACTCATTCCTAAACATTTTCTTGAATAATTAGACATGCCCTTATTAATAAAAGATAGTTAATAAATTACCATCAACATATTTTATATTTATTGTGGGCATTGCTAGAGTTGACATAAAATAGATAATCGATAAACAGTTTAGGAATACAGGTCGTCTAACCCATATGCATTTACAAAGTTTTGCTTTTAAACATTTTGCCAAACAAATGTGTATTTGACCGCTCGGCAATATTTTTAATATCATCGTAGCAATCTTCTTGATCATTACTATCGTATGCGTTTTGCCAGCTGACGCAAAAGTGACAATGTCCATATTGATTGCTCCCTGGCCTGCTACATTTATTGGTAAAACAGGCACCAATATTCCCACTTACTTAACAAAGGCACCGGCGCAGCACCAGTTTGTGCTAAACTAACTGTTCTAGGTCATAACAACATAATCGCGGCAACTACGATAACCTCTACGAGCATCAGGAGGCATAAATCAATGACGATAATTTAATGTTATCCGCAAACCTACCAATTTAACAGCCTACTGCTCGTTCGGAACGATCTTACTCTATTCCATAAGCATACAGTTGGACAAAACAGATATCTGGACTGTAGAGTAGGCGCAGCTATATGTACAAATCCACACACGGATGTCGTTGCAGTTTAGCATATTTGGCTATTTGGAGCTATTCAGAGCGTGGTCCGACATACCACCGTACATTGCGGCGTCTTATGCATATCGATTTATAACTTGTAGAGCGGGCATTTCAGACATGAAGTTTTCGCTAAATATGCACAATTCTCTGACGCTGAAAAGCTCACGATATGAATGGTAATCTTCCAGGGACATTCAAGAGGATCTAGGTACGTAGATTCCTACATTAATCTAGCTAGTAGGATTGAATGTCGGGGACAAATGGTTGGGGCCTGCTGACATGCGCTAACGGAGCGTGACTAAAACTTAAATATTTACCACACACATTATGGATGGTCCACACTCACAGGCTCGTCAAGAAGTTAAGTCCTACACTGCAATAATAGACTGAGTAATGTAACACCCCAGTTCCAGTTCATGTCAACGAAACTGTGATCCCATAAGTCACATATTTCATGATAAACGAAGGAGTTTCCCTTGTAAGTATTGTGATAAGTAAAGGATAGATTTAAGCATTTGCAGCGCATTCTCTTCAGTGAAAGTGAGACGAGTTTGTGATTCAATGTGAAATTACTAATTGGGTTCCATTCTAACTGCTCTAACAATTATTTGACATGCATATTTTAAGACCGTGTAACAATATGTGATATGATTTTGGCTTTCCGGCAATATGGGTCCAAGAAAAGTGGTCATGTATTTTCCAATATTTAATAGCCGCAAGGCAAGTGTACTTAAATTTCTGAATTATCGGGTGACCATTAAAATGCGTAATCTTTGACAGATAGTCTTGCACATTTCTTTTGTGGGCAGTTCAACAGAAAGCTTTACCAAACTATTTCTCATCTACAATGTACTTCCATTGGAACTGAGTTAGAGTTTAATTAATCCCCAAGACTACCATTGCCTAATACAAATTTTCACTAATCACCCACTAAATTTTGTCAAAATTTATACTTTCTAATGCAATTCCGGTTTTCTTTAAAACTTCTTAGAGTTGGTTGGAATGTCCATACATATATACACGCGTTCATTATTAGCTCTTTGCTTATGCTCCAAAAAATAAAATTTATTGAATTATCTAAAGAAATAACTAATTTCTAAACCGAGAACGTAAATATCATGGATAGCAATTGAAGCAGCTGAACTGGATTACCTTATTTATATATATGTAAATGTAAACAAGATCGTTTAGGAGACTTACCTGTTTGATATTTTGCCATTTTGCTTTGAAATGTGTGCCAGATAGCACGATTCTATTAAAATGTAAAAACTGAGATCGATGGCGTCGTATTTATCCAAAACATTGGCTCTGATAACCCTGTGGTTTTTTTAAACTAAAGTGCCCCATCCAAAGGTTGGTTATATTATAAATGAGCAATATGTCATTCGTCTTAATAGTTGCGGTATCACTGGAATACTACAAACCACGCTGTCATGACTGGACTAAAACGCTACAACAAAGAAGACAGTCTTACAACAAAAACATTTGATACTTTTGAATTATCAATCGTATCAAGAAATGTGCTAACAAATATCTAGATTCTTTCCTATGCAGACCGAAACGCTCGCAGAGTTCCTAGATAATATATTGTCATGATTTACGACGCTGTTTGCGTTAGAACATTCATATAGTCCATGACAAAAGCCCAATATTTTAAATATATTTTCAGCTTCCGGTAATAAGTAAATACAACTACTCATCTGACGAAACCGTGAACGATCAAAACAATACTAGATCTGCATCTTCATTGTTGGAACCAGTAATACCATTTTGATTTTCAGTGGATAACCATATAAACATAAGCAAGCTCTATTTCACATTTAGCGAAATCTGGTAGGAAACTATCTGTCATAGACAGAGATTGCATGTTTAGAGACCCAAGGTATTGGTGAAATTGCTACTCTCCGGTTCTACTTCTGCGAAGCGTTTTGTCCTGCGCATGGTCAAACCGCAGAACGTCATATTTATAAGGCGGCATTAGTAACAACCTACTTTTCAGGGTAATATACAAAGCTAACGAAAATTTCTTTGCATCGTATCTATTTTTAATTTATTTGCCCAAACCTGTATTAAAATTACCACTGGCGATGATTATCTGTTGTATACAGAAATATAACATCCTAGCTGGCTATATGAGATTGGCATGTACAAAAAATCGTGTGACCAAGCTTAAATAAGACGATATTTTCTGCATCTGCTGACAGTTTCGACCGGATATACGTCTACAGTATATGATAGTAACAAAAATCCTTCAAGCCAAGTAAAATATGTTCAGTCATCTAATGAAACATTAGACAGGAAACGGTACAGAGCAAGGCTAATTAGTTTAGGCGTTCATAGTCGGGCACCGCCATTCTTGCGATCGCAGTTGCTCAGGCCCCTTATTCAGTGTAGATTTACTCACAAACCTATTGTCTCACCGACTTATGCTTACACACTGTAGGTTCAGATAAAACAGCGTTAGATTGTGCACACTGAATTATGGAGCTAACTTGTAAGGGTCCATTTAACCTGTACTTCTGAACGCGTATTACTATCCGATGTTTAACTTTATGTTACTTATCCGTAATAAATTGGGCTGAGTAGAAATAAAAGAAAACATATTGATCAGCGCATGTTCACTGAGATCTGAATAAGTTTCATGTTGAGTACTCAGAAGTAACTTATATATAGCAAATTTCGTATATTAGAAGCTATGTAGTTTGCTCAATTTATTTGCTTTACATGTTTGAGCACTTCCTTTTGAAGCTACCGTTGTTTTGCAAATATAAAGTTTGTCGAACTGATTAGTGCACTGAATACACTCTACTGAATTTCATCGTTCACCGAGCCCTTCAAATAAGCTATGATGATTTTGCAAATAGGATAATTAACTGGAGAGTATAGCGCATTTCCCAAACCACTACCAAATCAAAACACATCGTCCCTGCAAATTCTGGCATGATTACTTGCGAGTAACAAGGATATGCGTTCCCGTACTTGCTGAGTAAAATGACAAATGATGGTTTAAGGAGCATAGTCAGTCGGAAACGGCTTCTGCAATGATTATTTCTTTTGAATCAGTACTACAACCTTGGAATGGTCTTCGATTGTTTAACATGTGTTGCCTGATAAATGCACTGATCAGTGTTGCCATGTACCATATTCAATGCCCGACGTACTTATATTGAGTTTGCCTGTTAGCCCGTGGTATGCGCGATCTGTCCCTTTCATTTCTTAGGATGCTAGGTCAGTTATGTGCAAATTAATTATACAATAAAGCGCGTTGGATAAACGGTGAGCAGTGCAATGGAATAGGTTCCAACTAGCCGACCCATGCTATACCTGCAGGATTTCCGGGATATCCAAATATTCCTCTACAACCCTACTGCACTTTTAGTCACAGCAGCAAAGAAAATGCCATGAACAGACACCAATCGTTGCGAAGAATGCATGAGTGGGCATTTCTTTCAGCTGAAGAGGTGCGTAAGTTGTATAGGTGACCTGTCCGGGTTATACAGTACGGATTTAATGCAAGCCACATCAAATAAATGTACGCTTTTAGCATCCGATGCAAAAACATTCCGCATATTGAACATCAGTTCAAATGATGACCAACATAAGTTTAAAAATATCAAAGAACTTCACTAACAAAAACAAACTGCGCTATTGTATCATTCAGTCAAATGATATCGCAACCTGTTGCTGGGATAATTAAGCGAAACAAGTCTGCTTGAGAAGTACGGGAGAATACAGTATTTGTAATAAACCGAACGAGAAAAATTAGCCTCAACGTAGTGCAGTGCTTGCTATTGAGCTAGCGCCAGTTCATGTTTAAAAAAGCAGTAAATATATTAACATAAAATACCATATACTGTTTGGTTGTTGTATCTAAATAAACCGAAGGCTCATCTAAAGCGTCCCAAATATCCATATGTTCATTTTAGTAAATTATTATTGTGCACCTTATATTTATCCCAGGCAGGCGTATTGGGGAACACTAATGATTTTGCAGCAAAATGCAGGCAATCCAAAAATAAAATAAGAACGAAAGAGGAACGGAAAAATAGTAAGTTGCTAGAATATACATAGGTAGTCTCCCATACTTTAGTTATAGTTTGGTAACATATTTAGATCACCACAAGAGGTCAAAGTTTTATTTTACTGTTCAGTGTTTTGCAATAAAGATGCCTAACATTTCCATTTTGAGTCGAAATTCTTATAAATGAAAAGCAGGTTTTGTAAGCATAAGTGAGGGACCACATTGAAATTGATGTGTTGTGTACGTGTAAACATAACGAAACGTTGTTCTCAGAACTACAGGCAAATATTCAGATTCTGCTTTTGACACTACGCTAGAAATGCTTTCTTTATATTTTCTTGGGATCCGTTTATACTAATTGGTGAATGCCTATGCAGTGCGCGCGATATTGATCGATGCACTTGCAGTGGATAACGGCGTCATGTCCAGTATGTATACATCCGGATGCAGTAGATGCTTTTAGACTTTAAATAGGTTTGCTGTTTTCCAAACATTTTGCTTCGTTTAATAGTAGCTTTCTTTGAGTCGTTACGCAGAACAATATGCGTAGCAATTTGGATTACACCATTGAGAAATTTGATTATTGGTGGTGGCTTTACTTTTAATAAAATGGTGCAATTTCCCCGCGATATTGCAACAATCAGCCGTAGATTCTTTAAAGTCGGATATACATCCTGTAGATATTTTATCAACATCATTTATTTCCAAAGTTATTTATACATTACCGGCTAATATATTGCTCATAAACACAGAATGTATACATGGCAATATCTACTTTGTGTCTAATTAGGTGGCTCAAGGGAAGATATATAGGAATATATCCCTACCTTAGACATCTACCTTTTAATTCGTAGTGAAAAGCAAGTAATACATTCTTGTGTCAATAAGTTAAACAAAATTGGTAGCGAGAATATCAACTTACTGCATATCATTTGCAAATAAATAAATTTCGAAGATTTCAAGCAACATAAAACTCTGATCAAATAGTTGTACATTTCACTTAGAGCAGGTAATCCCTAGATGAATTATTATAGCTAGCAACCCTTCCATATATAAATGCATAACGTTTCTGAGCTTGCTCTTGCTGTTAGCGGTTTCCGCGGTACATCTGATTGTAGGTTTTACAAACACATCTAAACCAGAAGAACCAACGAAATATAATTACATTTTGTGACTGAATAATTTTACGACTAACCTATTTTAATTTTATTCCATGAGAATATTTTAACTGTGATAAGTGTGCAAATGAAACGGTAGTATAGGTTTATATGAGTGAAAGAAATCTTAATTACAACGTGGCCAGGATTAGGTTTCAGATAAGACAAGTGGTATGTAGACTAGTTAGAGATGTGTAATAACAAGAATATCCATATTGTAAGCCAAACACAGTGTTTACACTAGTAGTAGGTTTAATCCGACTTTGGCAATCGCTTCACAAATAATTTAAACTGAAGCAAATTTTCGATTTTAACTATGCGCAATAGGTAAAACCTTTATTTGACCGGTAGTTGTATATAAGCCTTACATTAAATAAAATGAGAAGGGTTTGTTTTCATTAACCCAGCCTTTGTCGCAGCAGTTAATTAAGCAGTTATTTGACTACATAGCGGAAATGAGCTGGAAGATATTTTGAGCCTGCTAGGCATTAACGGTAGTGCGTATCCACTGGACAATTCTCATACATTCGTTTCAATTATATATGCTCTAATTGTAAATGATCGTTGGATTGAAAACTGATTGCAAACACGCAATGCTTTTCAAATTTGCATTTCTGACTGATGCAGCTAATAATAAGCTACACGTCATAATATGCAAATAAAACATTTAAGTGTAATCCACTCTTTAAACGAAGCTCTTGATAATATTTAAACGTACAAGTTTTTTGCTTTAACTAAGATTGCGTTACGAGTAAATATGGAATGAATTATTCAGAAGTCTAAATTAAGCGCTTTTAATATCACAATTTCGCTTCGCGCTGCTTTGTTTTGATAGACACAGCGGCTTCAAACATTTTAATTGTCTGACTCTTCCTATTATCGCGGAGCTGGGTATTAACAATAGGCAAATAAAAGTTGATGGCGTTTGTTGTTTATGGTTTATTTGCAATGGGTGATTTAAATAATATGTCTTAATAGGATTTCCCCTTAGTGTGCATATTTTGCGTCATGCATCAGTTTGACTCCTGAGTTTATCTTGTTTTCGAAACCTTCCATTAATTGCCATTAGCGAAGCAAGCGTTGCATCAAAAGGAACTGCTGTTTAGTCTGTGTTTTTCTATTTTGCACTCACAGTAATCAGAGTTTTCTTTTAAAGCATAAGTTTATATTTGGTTTAACATACTCAAAATCTTTCTCCTTTTTTCTTATGCAGTATCCAATTTATTCATCCATACTAGAAACGTAATGTATATTTTTGTTTGATAATGTTTTTAATGTAAGACACTTTAATTAATGAGGGGTATAATCACTGCACTTCCGCCAATAACGCGAAAGTGTAACCAAATTATTGCCTAAAATTATACTCACTGGACCTCACTACGTTATATAAGGCGATTAAAATATCTTATAATCCAAAATATTGTCTTTTGTCTGATTAGATGCTGCTCACACTGCTCAATTTCTTTAGCATTAAGGAATGAAATCAACACAGTGTTTAATGAATGTTTAAAATTGCATGAAAATGGCGCGATTATTTTGGTCACACCAACCTCTTTTTGAATGGTGGCTAGAAGCATACTTTGGTTGCATAGAACACGACTAAGGTTATCCTAAAAAAATAAGACCGAGCGGACTTGAATTCTCGAATATTTATGGAAAAACAAAATCAGCAAATTAATTTAGAAAGTTGTAAAATTAAAATTATTGAAGAAATACGTGTACCTTTAAAACATATTATACATCATCAAATAGTAAAAAACAAGTCGTCCCTTACAGCGGAAAAACTTCTCATGATACCGTCAAACATTATTAAAATGAAGTTACTCGGGAATTTATTATTGATAAATATTTCGTATTATAATTAATCTTAAAGACTTTCTAACTATTCACTGCACTAAAACAGTCCTTTGTTTAGTCATCGAATTTCGATGCGTAGGCTTGGTAGAGTCTATTATATTTTTTCGCAATCAGTTACTAAATCGACGTCTAAATTATCGTTATAGCATACGGAGTACAGTTCATCATACATAGGCATTTAATAAAACGTTGATTTTTAGATTCAGAAGGACAACACAAACGTAAGCTTAGCCTTCACTAGTCAAAACATTTCTGTGTTGTACTGCTAGGGATGTTTAATCAAATACGCAGTATCAACCATTTGCTGAACATCGAACAAAAGCGCTCCGTCAATGCTTGTCAGTTAGTTGGGGTTATTTATTCCTTATAAAAAGGAAAAGTTAATAACTGCTTAAAACATTTGTATGTATTTATTTTCTACTATATTCATACTAGCTTAGTTTATGGTGAATAGAATTACCAAAATTAACAATGTATCATCTAAGAAAAACGGCAAAAGCATGTACATTATTTGAGTTTATGCTACTTTCAGCTAAAATAATTTGTAATTTGAATGTATTGTTGGTAATCATGTCGATATTGTGGAGTAATAACAAAACAAAATGTAAAAATATTTAAATGTTGCTTGATTGATGTAAATATTTAATTCGGTGTTTCTATTTTGACTTGCATGAAATATATTTAGTAAAAAGTTTTTAGATGTCAATGTTGAGGTACACGGAGCAAAACTGACTTTTTTACATTGTGCTCAAGCAATAAATAAAGAGCCTTTTTAACCTCTTTGTTGGTAGCTGCACTGGGCAAATTCTCAGCATGCTTGTAACAACCGAACTGTACTAAGTCGGATTACTTCTTTTGAATTGTGGATAATTCGAACTATAACACTAGGCAATAGGTAGGTTATAAGCAGAAAACTGTTGGGTAAAATCACTTTGTATTACTTCAGCTAACCTAACGAAATAATGGTAGTTAAGTGTTAGATTCACGCGGGTTTCGAAGATATCTTGATAAGTTGCAAGTAAAAGTTTACCCTTGGATTTAACTGGAGATATCTTACAAAAGCGCTATTCTTTGCGCTCAAATTCTTGGGATGTTAGCTACAGACGACAATTGCATTAAAAGTGGCCGCAGCGACGGAGAGCGATGAGGATCCACGGGTATTCATATCAGCGATTGCTTAACTAGTTTCGCTACAACTAATCAATGGAGATATAGGGCGGTTCCGAATGATCGATCTGTACCGCAAAGTTTTACTTGGCGCGACATTTAACGACATCTAGAATGCAACGCATTATTTTATAGAGGGATCATTTTGGTGACAGAACTTATAGGTAAGGAGCCAAGTTGAACAATCATAGTGAAGTTAAGTCGAGCCTACTGAAATAGATTCCATACACCTGCGTAGATAAATTCTCAACATTTTAGATTTTAACTGCGAGAAAAGAAACAAAGGCGATTCAATGGCCGGAAACAAATAAACTATAAACTGCGTATCGCGCAAGCGACTAACTGCACAACATAAGAAAAGGTATCCTTAAGCACTCAAGTAAACCAGATTAGTACAGTATTATCGAATTCCAGTACGAATCCCTGAGAGAAAATAGGACCGTTGGTATGTTGGGAACAAATATTTAGTGCTTCCGACTGAGCTGCGTGCGACGGATGGAAAAGGTTTTTGTGAATTTGTAGGAATCGATAGTACGACCATCTGGATGAATGTTGTGAAGTACATCAACAAGCAGCTAAACAGGCAGCCCACTGCATCTTGTTATAAGTTGTAGAGAACGCTGAATATTAGTAATTATTTTCGGTAGCCAAGACCAAATACTTTGGAGCAAAAAAGCCAGTGACGCAGAGTATATGCATTCACAAATTTATTGAAGAAGTAAATTTAAATCTGAGATAAAAACTTTTAGTTTTTTCAAAGACATAGGTAGAATATAGATAGGTTAGAGAGGACAAAATCCACTATTTTCTGGATGCTGCCATCCTGTATTTGAGTTAATTACACAGCCAGTGAGCTAATAGTACACAAAACTTCTCGCAGCTTACCTACGTGCATTAAAGGTTAATTTATATCAAGGATTTTGGGATATTTATAGTGGAAGAACGGTTCGATGACCACAGCCAAACCCATCCTCATCATCCTGAGGAGTAGGTATCACAACATTTACAAATATACAAACTATAATGAAATCATCAGCTAATCCTACACAACAAAATTAAAAGGTAAATAATAAGTATAGTATTTTGGTAAATTTTACAACAGACTATTAAAACGGTAGAGTCATCAGCCAGTTAAATATAAGGTTTTCATTCAAAATTTAACAGCTAGCGCAAATACAATAAGTCTTGAGAAAAAATTAAAATAAACATATTAAAACAGCAGGAAAAAGTAAGATTCCTACCCACTGTAATTTGTGTATGTGCAGAAACAAAGCAATTCATCTCACTATCAACAAAAAGTAAAAAGGATATTTTTACAATTTACACTTAAAATTGGACGTTTTTCAAATCACATTGGACATTTTGCAAACCACAATAGACTTTTGCAAACAAAATTGGACATTGTGAAAACAAAATGAAACATTTTAAAAAAATTGGTCATTCTGCAAAACAAATTGGACACGTTGCAATCTAATTAGCAACTCGCCAATTTGTTGGTAAGTAACGAGCAGTAAGACTGCTGAAGGATGTTCAGGATATACAATTGTGATGACGCTAATTCACAGGCATTGTGTAAGCTGCGGGCTACACTGTAAAACATTCCCTTGATCGTGAGCAGCGACCGACGTTCTGAACTACGCTCCCCTCTCCTATTTGACATTAGCCTAGTTGGTGTGCAGTGCCCATACACATCAACCTGTGTAGATGTGTGACAATTGGAAAATCGGACGTCCGAATCGTAATTGTGTATCAATCATTTTGTGAGTGGATTGCGATGCGCAATCTCAATATGCACCGTTATTCTGATTAGAGGGAAACTTGTCCGATTCGGTCAATGGGACCATGTCGGATGAAGGAGGCAGGCGGTGGCCCAGCTTCGCACGTCTCTCTATTAGCTTTCGCAACTGCCACGTTATTGTATCAGCGTAGGCTGGAATGACCTCCAGCAAAACCAGTCTATACCATTTTCCAATGAAGTTGGACATCCGGGCAAAACATTTAGCCTGGGGGTTAACGGGGTTGCTCCTCCGGGGCAATCAAGTTGAGTCTTCGCTATGCGGAATAGAAACACGCACTGGCATGGTATGAACTGTTTCAATGGCCAAGCGTCTGAGGTCCTATTTGCTGAAGGCGCTTGGCCAATGAAACAGCCCTAACATGCCATTGAGTGGTTCTATTCCGCATAGCGAAGACTCAACTTGATTGCCTAGGTGGAGCAACCTCGTTGACCCCCAGGAGTAAAGGTTTTGCCCGGATGTCCAACTTCAATGGAAAATAGTATAGATCTATAGTCTATCGTTGCAAAATATCAACTACTGTGGAGTGGGCCGATTACACGATGTTCAGGCCACATTGGGGTCACGATAATGTAAACGAACTGCGTACGAAGCGGGTGATTGTGTAAGCCCTTCTCTTGACATGAGTGCCGTTCGCCTCGGTCAAACTCGGTGACCTATTTTCCCCTACACCCCTCATAGGAATTCGTGTGCGTTGTCTCGGTGTATGGACGGACCTACGCAGCGTTACCACTATTGGAGCGGAGCATACGATAATGGTTCCACTCAACACAACTTAGCTTCATTAGCTCCGTGCCGCACGAAACGACCAAAATAAGTGACGAACAACATGAAAGCTGGTGTCCGACGCGACGGCACTGCTGGCAAACATCATTTGCGCAAAACGAAATTCTTACAAAACTTGTGCTGGTCGACGGCAAAACTACTCGGGAAGCCGCTGCAGTCGCCGGTGTTAACGCGAGTACGGCAAGGAACATCAATAATGCCTACAAGCGAGTAGACTTAAATACACAGAGCACTTGCGATGGAAACAATAAAGAGACGCTGACTCCCAGTGTATTGCAGCGCGTCGAAGAAGCGGTTGAACGGCCCATTGAGGACACGTTGCTGCAGCTGCAGATGCGCCTGAGAGAGAATGAGATAAACCTATCAGTATCCTCTGTCTTCAACGCCCTCAGAAGACTAAAGATAACTCTCAGAAAGTGCATTTTAGAGCAACCGGCAGGCAAATTAAATTTGAGTTTTGCTAGTAATGCACGCGACGAAATGATAGTATTTAATTGCGTTGCCCGATGAAGTTGGCAATAAACATCACTATTGCCTCAAAGAAAGCGTGCAAGTCCACGCGCCAGAAATATTTTAGTGGAATCAAGCTAACCTGGCGAAAAAAGGAGTTTTAACAGGACAGGAGCTTGTGATTTATAAAGTGTGTGTAGCAAACAAAGTCTTCCGATTATCTGTATATTAGATGCTCGAATTAACTTGAATAGCTGTACTTGACCTAGCATCAATTCAACTTATCTGCGAGGTGTGTCTCACCTAAATGTTCCTCTAATAAACAGGGTTACGGGAAAAGAATAACAATTAAATGCCAACTTTTACTAGGGGCCGAGATATTGTCAAATGCGGTCAAACCCACTTGCCATTTTATGTTGACCATAATGAAATGCGTTTAATTTTAAAATTCACTTGTTTGCTTTTTACTTTATACAATACACAATTATTGGGAATAGGCACCAATTAGGATTTAATACATCGGTTTTTCGAAGAATTCTTGAAAATCACTCTCCATTGAACTTTAGGCTCAAAAACCTGAGTTTATTCATTTACAACTAAATGTTTTGCCTGTTTACCATAAAGTACTCAATACTACCCTAAAACCAAACTCTTTCATAATCTCTTTTATAAAGCCTTAATAGGTTGAATGCTTATCAATCATGGAAAACTTGCACGTGTATCGCTAACATGTATACCGTGATGTAATCATTTCAGCACTATAAATTACAACAAAATGCTGTATAAAATCTCACTTCGTGCTTATTCAAACACTGGTTTCCAAAATATTGTAGCTCAAAGGCACAAACTATATGGCAGGCCAAACTATCGAAGTATCGCGTAATACTCACAGTATTCAAGGTGTAAAATAATACAATTAAAGAGGATTTAAATTGGTTTATAGAATATGTCATTGTCTAAAGCAATTAGCACTGCTGCTTAAACATATATATATATATATAAGCTGCGCCGTTTACTTTCGACTATTCATTTAGACAAACAGATGGTGTGCTGCTTCTACTCTAACAAAATGAAAAATTAAAATTTCCTCTAGTCCACAGAATAAATAACTATTTTCACTTTGTATTGACTTTCCACTTGATTTATTGATGGATACACGTCCTTTAAATGTACTAACATTGTTTGCAATGGTTTTATGCTTTCTGATAAATGCCGACATTATATAGTTATCACCATTACAGACGTGAAAATATAACCATTAATTTAACCGATATTAGAATAGAAAAACCACCTCTTTCTACAAATATAACGCAATAGATGTAATTGACTGTCTCCATAGCAGCTGTTATGATTTGTGATAATGTTATATATTAACCGATAATAACCGAGTGAAAGTTACCTGGCTAAATTCGGAATTACTGCAGTTCGATATACATCAAGTTCACACGAAATAAGATTTTTCCATTAAACCTTAATACATGCTTAAATCACAGGAAAAGAAATTAAAATCGCAGTTTGTGCTCACTTTCCTTAGAATGTAAGATTTGATTGATCACAGTTTCTTTATTTCAAATTAATTTACAACAACTTTTGCCGTGGGATTTGCTGAATGGTGAATTAACTGGGAGGTGTCCGTGGGCGTGGCACAAATTCTGCAATGGGCATAGAAGAATTAATTCCTATATTCTGTTTTAACGACAAGGATTTCTTCCCTGAATCAGCACATGTTCAGTTTCCGGTCTCGCCACCCCTTGTTGATATTGCGTAAGTGTCCAAGAATTTAAGCTAAGATTCTTTAGTTAGACAAATAAAACTGACAAGCTGTCTATCATGCGGAATTCGCTGATTAGCATGTGGCTGTTTAAACAACCTGCGCAAAACAAAGCTTAAATCCATTATGGAAGAAAAAGCCAGTCCAGTATTAGCCTACGTCATGCACTTCGACCTATATAACGGCAACTGAAATATATATTTATAAGAATGAATAATTCTTTCATTTAGGTGACCCGTACTATTTTGCTTATGGACAGATATTACACAGAAAAATAAAAAAAACGTGAGAACCGCTATTAGCTGTACGCCCATTAGTATATGGTTTTTCAAATAGGATTTATACTGAATATCTTTTTGGAAGTATCCTAAAAGCAAAAATGACTCCCGTGTTCAATCTTTCCGGTATAGTTCTCAAATTTTAGTGACTAAATGTGAATTCACTTCCCTGCGTTGAAATCTAGATATCGTGCTTCCTTCACAAAATTATTACGAGTTAACAGAACAACAATGTAACTTGATTTTGCCATGTTTACCGCGGTGATTACCGCAAAGCGCACTGAGTTTATGAGCTAGGGTTAAAGCTTATTATGCTCCTTCTGCTGAGGGTTTGTTAAATTTGGGAGGTTGGGTTACAAGTTGCACGCAGTGTTATACAAAATAGTAATAGCATATGCAAAGCACAAAGCATGCTACCTAAACGTACACCTTAGATTCTAACCAGATATTACATTTATTAGTACGAAAAGTGATAAAACTAAACTGTGAAGTTTGGGGCTGGCTTTTTCTTATAATTAACTCCGTATTGATATGTCAAAGCAATTAGCGGAGTTTTATAAGTCTAGCAGACAGGGACGCATAAAATTAGAAATAAAACTAACGTAGTAAGTGTCGTATACGGGACCCAACCAACATAGAGTGCTGTCATCCAATCAGACCATCCAACTGTCCAGCTAATCACAAATAAGCTGGAACCAAAAACCGATATAACCCAGTGAGTCTGGTAAACACGTGAAATTCTTGTTGACAATTTGTTGACTCTAGTTGTCAGTATCTCTTGATCCACTCTATCAATACTATCGGTCATTTCCACGATCTAGTATTCTATCCACCAACTAGAACAGTTCGGGTTATATCAACTGGCGACAGAATTTGTAATTAAAATGGCAATTTCAGCAGACGACCTCCGTGCAACGCTTCAACAACAGCAGTCGCAGTTCGAGGCCGCTCAGCTCCGTTTACTCGATGCTCTAACGCCTAACCTCTCCCCGGTTTCCAAGGACAAGGCACCGAAGGATGAACATGCCAACATTAAATCAATTGTTTCTACAATTCAGATTTTCCAGCATGACGTTGCATCAGGTGTTACTTTTGAGTTCTGGTTCAAGCGATATGAGGACATTTTTCGTGTTGAGTTCGGTGGGAAGGAGGATACATGGCGATCACAAACACTGCTTTTTAAGTTGGGGATCCCGGAGCATGATCGTTTCGTAAACTATGTTTTGCCCAACACCCACGCGAATTTTCTTTTGATGTCACGATTCCGGGCCTTATACAGATTTTTGGCGAACGATCCTCGTCCTTCAGCACACGTTATCATTGCTTAAAACTCGTCAAGCACGCCATGGACGACTACATTACCTACGCAGGTATTGTTAACCGCGTGTGTGAGTTTTTTAAACTTGCATCCATGACCGAGACAGAGTTCAAGTGTCTCATGTTTATTTGTGGTCAACAATCTCCGTCAGACGCGGACATCCGCACACGTCTTCTCACCAGACTGGAGCAAGACCCAAATATAACGTTGCAGAAAATGGCTGAGGAATGTCAGCGCCTGATCAATTTGAAGCATGATTTCCGTATGGTGAAACAGCAGCAGATCAACATGGCAGATGTGAGACCGGTCAGGGCACACAAACAGGAGTCAAAAAAGCCACCAACAGCATGTTGGAACGGTGGCGCATGGCACTACGCCTCAGAGTGCGCTTTTCGCTGACATCGGTGCAATCAGTGTCAACGCTTTGGTCACAAAGATGGTTTCTGCAAGCCACACAACTCAACTAAAGCTGACAATTCCAACAAACGGTTTCCGAAACCACCGCAGAAGGCTAGCCGCAGCATTTTTGCTAGCTATCAAGTCAACGCGACATCGCGAAGACGCTATCTAACAGTGAGTGTAAACGGGTATCCCGCGACTCTCCAGGTAGACACAGGATCAGACATCACGATTATTTCGCAAACGATTTGGGAATCCGTCGGACATCCTCCAGTTATACCCAATCAATAGACAGCCCTCAGTGCATCCGGAACAACTCTCCGTCTGGTTTGTGAGTTACGTTGCTTGGTATCTTATAATGGTCAAACATTTGAGTCTATATGCTACCTCACTAACCAACCAGGATGGGATATTCTCGGCATTGACTGGTTAGATAATTTTAATCGTTGGAGTATTCCGTTTGATAAGTCTGCAAAATGACACTGGGCATCAGCATTCCTCCCGTAATAATCGAGGCAAAGCTACAGCCGTCCATTCCACAACGGTTATTTCAGCGATACGCACTAGATTTCCAGTAAGGACTTGGTCTTTTCAGCAAAATGAAGGATAAATTGCAGCTGAGAGCAGATGATAAACCCGTTTTTCGTCCTAAACGTCTGGTGCCTTATTCTGCATTAACCAGTGTAGAGCTAGAGCTGGATCGCCTACAGCTAGCAGATGTCATACAACCAGTCGATTACTAGGACTGGGCTCCTCCCATCGTAGTGGTACGAAAGGCCAATGGCTCAATTCGTGTGTGTGCAGATTTTGCAACTGGTCTTAATGACGCTCGTCAGACACACAGTTATCCACTACCACTCCCAGAAGACATTTTTCCCAAACTTTCAGGCGGTAGACTGTATGCCAGACTTGACCTGGCTGACGCATATCTAAAAACCGCCATTGACGATGAGTCAAAGTAATGGTTGACAATTAACACACACCGTGGATTTTTTCAGTTTAACCGATTGCCATTCGGGGTTAAAACAGCACCAGCTATTTTCCAGCAGCTTATGGATACCATGCCCACGGGCATTGACGGCTTTGCATCTTACTTAGATGATATCTTATTGGTCGGAACAAGTCCAGAAGAGCTAGCAGTGAGGCTCGACCAAGTTTTGGATCGAAAAATGAGTACGGATTGCGCTTGCAATAAGACAAATGCTGCTTGATTTTGCCACAACCTAAATATCTGGAGTAAATTATTGATCAGAATGGACGTCGTCCCGACCCAGCCAATATTTCAGCTATTGTTAACATGCCGACATTAACAGACGTCAGTACGCTACGCTCTTTTCTTGGCCTGGTTAGCCAATATTCTAATTTTCTCCCGGAAATGCATCAATAGCGAGCACTTCTAAACGCATTAATCATGAAAGAGGTCAAGTTTACTTGGTCAGCAGAGTATCAAGCAGCGGTAGATCGGATTAAAGATATTCTGACTCCCGATCTCCTTCTCACGCATTAAGATCTAAAACTTTCAATCGTGGTAGCTGCCAATGCAAGCAATTATGGCATCGGAGCTGTGTTGCCCCACACTTTCCCAGACGGTTCTGAGGAAGCAGTTATCTACGTGGCACGGTTGTTAACACCAGCAGAGAAAAATTATTCCCAGGTTGAAAACGTAGGCCTGGCTATCATATTTGCTGTCAATAAATTTCACAAAATGCTATATGGTAGACCTTTCAAGTTACTGACGGATCAAAAACCGTTGCTGACCATCTTTGGTTTACATAAAAGCATCCAGGCAACTACAGCCAGCCGTCTACAGAGACGGGCTCTATCCTTACTGGTCTACGATTTTAGCATCCATTACCAATCGACCACAGATTTTGGGCAAGCCGATGTGTTGTCACGGTTAATTGCGGAGCATCCAGCAGACAACAACGAGACAGTGATTGTTAGTGTTAAAGTAGATCAGATGATCAATCGGGTAATTCTCGACACCGCGAAATCCCTACCAGTCTCGCTAAAATCCATCCAGCAGCAAGCATCGCAGGATGCCGTACCACGTAAGGTGATGAAGCACGTGAAAGAAGGTTGGCCATCGAGGGTATCAGATGCAGAACTCATCCCCTATCACCGGTGCCAAAACAGCTTATCAATCTTTGATTCGTGTTTGCTTTTCGCTGAACGTGTAGTTGTTCCCTCAGCCTTACAACGGCCCATTCTCACCCAACTTCACAAAGACCATCAAGGAATCACCTGCACCAAAGCACTAGCTAGAAGTTACGTGTATTGGCCAGGGATGGATGATGATATCTCAAACCTGTGTACGGGGTGTGAACACCGTGCGACCACGCAAAAATCACCAAACAAATTGGCCCCTGTGCCATGGCCAGCAGTGACCACGCCGTGGTCAAGAGTACATGTAGATTTCGCCGGCCCAGTAGAGGGTAAATCTTATCTCATCGTGATTCACGCTCATGGTAATTGGCCGGAAGTTGTAACAATGCCGACGACCACTGCAGTCGCAACAACTAGAGAGTTGCATCAAATATTCAGCCTATTCGGACTGCCGGAGACATAAGTCAGGGATAATGGCCCACAATTTACTAGCGAAGAATTCGCAACAGTACGAGGATGCCAAATCATGCATTTTCATAAACTCCGAACTAACAAGGTTAGAGATTATTTGCAGTAAAACTTCACCATAACTTGCTGTCTTCAGCTGTTATCCAAACATTGTAGGGGGTTTCATTAGTCAGGGTACACCACCGCTAGAGTTAATTATGAAATTTTATTTGGGCACATTTATGCACT
>OX104063.1:255301957-255315523 GCA_944474145.2 Dicrocoelium dendriticum
TGTAAAATGACCGTATGCATGCATGTGGGTACATCTGTAGCTGCCAGTGTCGTCCTTCACGAAAACGCTGGATATTGCGCGGATGGTTGAGTTGGAAGCAACATACGACACGCCGCAAGACAAGTCCACTTCTCGATGAATATTTTGTACAAGACTGGTTGGAACGGAGGCAAGCGTGCAAAATCGAAGAAGCAGTGCCCCACTACACTGCTACTGCGGTGCGCTTGTCGTGGCGCTTCGACGTGTGTAACTGGCTTGAGCAAGGAGTGTGCAAAAGAAGCTTATTTTAATTCCGGCTATTTTACAAAGGGTTATTGGCAGCGCTCTGGTAGATTGAAAGTTACCTTAGAAAATTAGCCATTCCAAGTAATTAGGCCTCGCAAATATGAAATGGGACTTTTTGAGAAAAGTCTTGAAAAGCCATGCCGTCTAACGACTGCTGGCTCTTGCAAAGCCTATTCTGCCCTTGCAGTATTGATCGCCGTTGCAGAAAACAATTGTGGTTACGCTGTCCAATTTGTTTCAGGCGGCACCATGAACGTTGATTCCAACATGTTCACTCCTAGTGCAATATTATAATATGATGTACTCATGAGCCGGTGACTTTGGTAGAGATAATTAAAGTTTCATCACAGCTACCTTCCAAATCAGATGGTGACACATAGCTACTGTTAGTAGACGTCAAGTCTTTCAAATTCAACCCTGTCCTATGCAACGTTCGTAACTTGCATAGCAGTGGAGGATAAGACGCGCTAAATCCCAGTTAGCTTGTAGCTTGACGGTCCGAAGCCGTCCCTTATGGCCAAACTTTTTAAGCTGATGACCAGCGCTGCAAGCCGCTGGTGGTCATGGATTCGAATCCTGATGGATCCAATGGATGAGCACTACTGACGATACCCAACGGGCTGAAAATCTTGCTTAGTGCTTTTTCGCGCATAGTGACTACTCTGATTTAGAAGCTAGCTGTGATGAACCTCGATTATCACTTTTTATTCTTAGAAAAATGAGAAGCTTCATTTCCAAACAATATCTAATTCACAAGTATAGTGAGGATCACGTATTGCACAAAGTGCGAAGCTCAGGTACTTGAAAAAATGAATGACAAATCGTGGCACCACAGCACACGCATGTGGGTTCTCAAGCATACTGTTCACCAAAAGCGTGTTATCCCTGGGATCACTTTTCTGACACATTATAAATCCAAATGCACCATTGGCTCAAATCTGGTGACCGGGCAGGCCAATAATTTGGACGTCTGTGACCGATCCACCCGTGACCGAACAACTTAAGGTAATTGCGCACCGTTTGTGTATAATGAGCAGGTGCGCCATATTGAATCTTTAAAGGCTGAAGCGAAGTGCTGAAGAGGCCAACGAAAATCGGTTGTGAAAGCATCCATCTTGTAGCTCCTAAGTAAATAGTCAGCGACAGTTCCCTTACCACTGGAGAGCTATGCTCTGAACAATGAAGTAAGGTGATATTATAAACATGCTGAAAATCCCCTTCATACCTCTGAAAAATAGGGCTAGTGTCATTGTTGGAACTAGAGCTAACAAGGGGCACATGTTAATTTCAACATGCAGTTCATAATAGATTATGTTACATAATTATGTAAACGTGAATATGCAGTAAATTGCGGAATATAAGCCATCTATGGATAGGCCGATGGTATAAATTAGTAATACCAAATTAGCAATTTCTTATATCAACCGAACCTTGAAATATCTACCGGGTGCATGCATGAATAGGTTTTACGCTTGATCACTCAGATTACTGTCTAACAATGGGGTCACAAAAAGTACGGTAGTATCGCGTAACAAGTAACAATCATAAGGCGGCTTACGCAATAGTTCAAAGTACAAGGTCACGGACAGCATGACTGCAGTGGCTAATGTAAATTATGTTTGGGCGTTACGTGTTCCATACACTTTACCAAGCAAAATGGAGTGAAGTTGGCGGGCCGCATGAATTCACTCGAATCAGTTTGTGTGCATGTGCATCATTTAGGCAACCACACCGTTGTTAGATGATGTGTTTGATAAGGCGCCTGAGGTATTACTCGTCCGTTGCCATTATTATTAGGCCCTTGTTCGATTGACCTGCTAATGGAGAATATTTATTTGCCTCAGGAACCTCAAAACGTTTGCTAATTGAAAGCACTTGCAGACGTTTACCAAACTTTTTGCGTGGTTTTTCTTTGCGCACTATCACTGGACCGTGCGAGCAGGACATGAGGCGTGCCATGACATTGGGTGCCGCCGAATTAAATGACAGAAGCTATATAGTGAAGGAAACTTTGTTTTGAAGAATGGGAAAAACCTTGACATATAAACTGCAATGCGCTATGTGCGACCAAGATATTAGAGGAAGTCACTGCTACAACGGTTAACGGGTTAGTGACATTGCATAAGCTGCGCTGTATATCACTGCATAAAAAGAGTGAAGTTTGCACACCGCGAACTGGCGCAGCGCCTAAGCAGGGTTGGTATAAATGCGAAATACAAGCAGAAACACATACACAATTATATACATGGGAAACATTGGCCAAGCAATCAAAACGTCAAAATCAAGTCCAAGGCAATCGGATTGATTGCCTCAAGAGTTTCTGTGCACATAACACTGGTTGACAAGCCTTAATTAACAACGCTTCAATAATTGCCAACCTTATCGGATTCCGGTTACGTAATAGCACTCTGAACGCAGTCTTCGGGTCCACATTGTGACCGGTTGTCACTAGGTGCTTAGTGATAGATGATGACAGAGTCCGGTTCATTCTGGGAGGCGCTCCATTTTGTTGCTTCATCATTTGCTCCACCCATTTTGGCAAGTGTTCTGCCCCCCTGTGAGCCAACCGACGGTTAGTCCTGCCTATGTAAACTTCACTGCAACTGCAGGTGAACTGATAAACTACATGCGAGGGCAAAATAGCCGAAGGGTAGCTCTGACGGTCATGAAGAACAAGTTTCCGAGTCGTGTGCATGAGACGCAACTGAGCAGTCGTGTACGTGCGCGTTAGAGCGGACCTGAGCTTGTGTCCGATGTCGTTTGCAACCTGGTCTCCTTTGAAGGACAGGAACAGATAAACAGCTTATTTCTCTGCCGTTAGCACCGGCAGTTTCTTTTTGGAGAGTCTGCTGTGCACTTGGATGAATTTTTCAGGATAATCATTTGCCACCAAGGTCCTAAGTAGAAACCCCTCTTCAGCTTCCAGTGCATCCGGACTACAAATACGTCTGGCTCTGTAGAACAGCGTTTTCACTAGGCCGCGTTTGTATGCAACCGGTGTCCGATCAGTCTCTTTTCCGTCACGGTTCGCTAAGGCATTGTTGAAGATTAAGTTGCCTTTAAATAGGGCTAATTTGACCAGGATCGCGTCGGCACACCTCGAAGCCTGTGTGGAACGTGAACGGAAGTTCCTCGAAGCACAGAGACGATTCGCTGGCACCCTCAATGAATTGTCGTTGATTAGCCGCTTGAAAATTGAGGCCTTTTCTGCAGAAGTTCTCCGTCGTACGCGAATGAAATCACTTCGTAGCCTACAGGCTTCGCTTAAAAGCGCTACTCATTCTTCCTTCCCTATTGAGTGCTCAAAGCACGTATGTCATCTATCATCTGCTCAGTTCATTCGCCCGCAGTTGGAAGTGCTTTCCCTTGGAATGAAATATCGGTTGCCACCGAAGACGATAGACAGGCTCAGCACTCAGGCTGTTTGAATATCTGTATGCCCAGCTCAGTGATCTCTCACCAAGATCGATAGAAGATGCGGGCTGGTTTCGGGCAAAAATTGTGGATATCGCGAACAAATTCCTTAATACGCCAGTAAGCCAAAGATGTTGCCTGAATGCTGAACACTATGTCGAGATCAGAGAGTTAAAAGAAATGGCAAACGTAATTTTCCTGCAGCCAGACAAAGGGTCAGGTATTGTAATAATGAACAAGGATGACTACGTTTCGAAAACGTAGTCTATTTTGGGGGACAGACTTAAGTTCCTGATAGACACGACACAGGAGAATAACATCTTGGTGGAGAAGCAGGTGGCCAGAAAACTCCAGATCCTTTTGCTACACGGATACATCACTGAGTCGCAGTACAGACAACTGAAACCGATTGGGACGCAGACACCGAGAATGAGGGGCGCGCCTAAGATACACAAGCCAGGTAACCCAATACGTCCCATTATGTGCATGAACAACTCGCCTTATCACAACGTTGCCCGGTGGCTGGCGAAACCCTTAGATCCTGTGCGTAAACTCTTGGCTACGCACTGCCTGGAGGATTCATTTGAACTAGCGGAGACGCTAAAACAATTCTCACTGGGTTCGGATGTAATGTACTCTATTGACGTGGACTCTCTATTCACAAATGTGCCACTTCAAGAAACAGTTGATGCTTTGTGTCATTTCATCCTGAGTCAAAACATGCATGTGGGTCTCCCTGTGGAATATTTGCTGGATATGATTCTACTGTGTACAGAGAATGTACGTTTTGAGTTTGAGAGGACAGCATACAAGCAAATCGACGGAATCGCCATGGGTAGCCCTCTGGGACCGGTCTTGGCAGATAACTTTCTCGGCTTGATCGAAAGGCAAGTCGCTACCAGTATTGGTGAAGCAAGGTTATACAAAAGGTATGTGGAAGACATTCTGGTGTTCACCAACAGCGAACATTTTACTCGCTTGTTAACCACTCTAAATACAATTCACCCCAACTTATCAGTCTCCAACGAGATGGAGCAACACGGCTCTCTGAAGTTTTTGGATATCCTTATTAAGAGGCGGGACGGAGATACATTGCAGCGCACCGTTTACCGCAAGGCAACCTGGAGTGGGCAATACCTTCACTTTTCCAGTTTTGCCCCGGTTGCATGCAAACGCGGCCTAGTGAAAACGCTGTTCTACAGAGCCAGACGTATTTGTAGTCCGGATGCACTGGAAGCCGAAGAGGAGTTTCTACATAGGACCTTGGTGGCAAATGATTATCCTGAAAAATTCATCCAAGTGCACAGCAGACTCTCCATAAAGAAACTGCCGGTGCTAACGGCAGAGAAATAAGCTGTTTATCTGTTCCTGTCCTTCAAAGGAGACCAGGTTGCAAACGACATCGGACACAAGCTCAGGTCCGCTCTAACGCGCACGTACACGACTGCTCAGTTGCGTCTCATGCACACGACTCGGAAACTTGTTCTTCATGACCGTCAGAGCTACCCTTCGGCTATTTTGCCCTCGCATGTAGTTTATCAGTTCACCTGCAGTTGCAGTGAAGTTTACATAGGCAGGACTAACCGTCGGTTGGCTCAGAGGGTGGCAGAACGCTTGCCAAAATGGGTGGAGCAAATGATGAAGCAACAAAATGGAGCGCCTCCCAGAATGAACCGGACTCTGTCATCATCTATCACTAAGCACATAGTGACAACCGGTCACAATGTGGACCCCAAGACTGCGTTCAGAGTGCTATTACGTAACCGGAATCCGATAAGGTTGGCAATTAGTGAAGCGTTGTTAATTAATCCTTATCAACCAGTGTTATGTGCACAGAAACTCTTTAGGCAATCAATCCGATTGCCTTGGACTTGATTTTGACGTTTTGATTGGTTGGCCAATAAATGCGAAACTTCACGCCACAATCATAAAACTGCAGTTCATTTGGTACAGTATGTTTGAAATCACACAATTGGGTTGTGTATTCCTAGTAGTAACTATCCACTGCCCGTTCTCGAATTGGCTCATCGGATGACATCTACCAAGTTGTCTGCGTTTCTCAACACAGCATTTATGGAAACAACGAAACAGCTCCTGCCACGGTAGTTGCACCTGATTGCTGAATGTTTACGCGACATCGAAGACACTAAATTCCTCATTTAACTAATGTTAAGGTTTGGTCCGCTACCACCACAAGTGCTGCAACTGTCATGGTAAATGCTAGGATTTATCAGCAGGCGAGATGCGATATTCGCGTCGCTAAACTAAAAAAAGCAGTGTGCTTTGCTATGTTATGGTTCACGAAAGTACGTCTTTGTACTGTCCTAATTGGAGAGTTATATTTCACAAGGCAATCGTACGTAGACTCTAAGCAAATTATCAGTAAGAGACGAACACAACCATACCAGTGACATGACAGATGTTTACAGATCCATTAGTTATTCTGGAAACGCGTACTTCGCACTGACCTTTTCTGCCCTTCGTCTTCAATAGCGCAGTGTAACGCAGGCTTGTGCATTTGATACCATATATTTAAGAAACCGAACTCTTCATTCAGATTTACACTGCGCCCCATGGATTCCGGAAGCTAGCAGCTAGTGCCACTTCGCCTTGGGTGACAGCCGCGTATGTGGATCACTGAGAGTTGACTGTGCTATAGCCAGGCTCACGCCGACTTGCGGATGTCACCCCTGACATATTGGCACTAGCTGCTAGCATCCGGATGTTATAAGGGCCGAACTCGGTAGTACTCCACTGGAAGGCGCACCACGGATGATACCCAGAATGCCGAAGCTCCGGTGTCTGATGCATTTCCAGATACGCCTAAGACTGCTGACTGAGAGTGGACAGTGAGGAACTATCTCTAATTCTCTCAACTCGCCGCTACTCATCAGTAGTAATGCAATCACTGCACTGGGAATCCTATAAACTGAAGCGCGATCAATGAAAAACCGAAGATATATCATTCGAACCTCCTATGCGCCCATACAAACCATTTGGTATTAGTTGATTCCTAGTTAATCTTCCAGACCACACTTTCCACTGGTGCTTCACGTGCTATACACAAATGTTGCTCTTGGTTTTGCTATGATTTCCCTAGTGTTTCTCAACTTTGCCATTTATCCATTTACATTAACGCCTACTCGGGCAATGCAGTTTATCCAGTGAATGACCTGCGAGTATTGTCTCTTTTGGCAGAGAACCACAAATGTACGTTGCATGTGTGCGCGGAGCACCGTCTGTTACTTTGCAGCTCCTATAAGAGCAGATTGGCGCCCAATAACTCTTTGACGTCCCATATATATGCCTAGAATTGGACTAAATTGCTGTAAGTTGCCATAAGTTACAGATGGCACGACTTCATCTTGCACTCTTGTTGGTTCCAACTTACATGCGTCGAATCTGATCTTGATTTTTGTACTGTTGTTTCTTCACAAACTGAACTGGTTTACGTATCGGGACTCTCCTCTAATTTCAACGGACAATACATAGCACATTTCGGTCAGATTACCCAACGACCATGCTGAAGCAAAGGAGATTCCAACCTCTCTCCATGCAAGATGCATGAGCTTTTAGCCCTGTTACGCGTCATCGTGAACGTCTCTGGATAATATGGACGTGTATAACTCCGTGTAATCCATAAGAAGCGTTTATATTTGTTCTTAACACAGTTCAGAGAGCCGGAATAGTAGGCGCTAGCTGCAGTGGTGTGTGCCCTGGCAAGACAGAAATAACGGATATAAAATCCTCTAAAAGGGAGAAACCAGGTGTGTTATGAAATTATTGAGAATTTTACTAATGTTTCGCACCACTCGTTTCAGCCAACCACGAGTGAATGCGACAATCCGGGACAGCATGGTCCTACTGATTCACCACAACGATCGTAGTATGGCTTGATGGGCGAAGCCATATTAAAACACATATTTTTGCCCTCAGCTCATGAACTTTAATTGCCGGTTAGAGCTGGCCGAACGGTGGCATGATAACATCCAGACTTCATTGACTTAAAGGCTTGCAACCTGCTCACAACGTGCAAAGATTATAGCTCCACTGCTTTGATTTGCTCGCATCTGCATACTTGAACGTTTGTGCTACGCACTCTTATAACACATCGTCCAGACTATAGTAAGAGTTCTGGCACAAAGGTACCTATCCTATACAAACAGCACAAGGTCGCTTATTACTGCAGTATAGAAGAACATCAATCTCACTACATGTCCTAGGCATAGGGGATTGGCTAACTTCGTGGAGGTAAAATTAATAACCCCTTATCTCCTTCGTCGCCTCATTGCGGAAAACAAATCTCGGATGTGTGAAATGCCCACGGCGGTGAGGTGAAGACTATATATTCTATTTGTGACAGGTGTTAGAACGGCCTCACACTACTGTAAAATGACGCAAGCATTGCTTCTCCCTTGATCCGTTCGATCGGTCTGATTGGTTTGAAATTATTTTGCAGTAACGTGTTCTCACAAGATGTATAGGCACTTTACTTGCCTTGTAGTCGTGCAACGCAGGACGCGTCAGAGTCTACGTAAGTCCTGTTTCATTGTAGAATTCATCGTTGAGTGCTATCCTAAAATTAAATTCCTGGATTGCTCCAACTGTCGAATTACGTGGCGAAAATGCACTACGCATTACGTGGTTACAAAGCTACTGACTATGTGATGCTAAATGTACCAATTTTGTAGTGAAGTATTTATTGGCTTCTATTGAAAGCTAAATAAGTAAAGAGGCGCATGCAGCTGTTGTAGTTTTTTCACTTGTTTGTGAAGGAAATATACATTTTGGAAACTGCGATATACATAACTAGAAGATGTCCTTCCTTGGTCGGAATGTACTTCTGTACAAGGCAACGTTAAGGAACCTTCTACTGTATGACGTTTACGATTTACCTATCTCATCTGTTGGTCTGAAGCGTATTACTGACTTTGAATATCGTCTCCGCCAACCATTACAAGTGTAGGATGACATTAGCGTCATGAGTAAACGAGTATGGACAATAGTATTTAGATCATTTCCTTAAATTATACTAATGAATGGCTTGACAACATGTTTCGTATGTTTTTCAAGCGTTACGTATCATCGCGTTGTGTTGTTTAACGGATGCAGTGTGGCATAATGCTTAAATGGGCAAAGTTTAACTTGGCATTTTGGAATGAGGTCAGTGCTGTCCGCGCGCCCCATTTTAAAGACTGGAGTACATTTGAAACGCCTTGCGCTTGCTTAACGAGTTCACAAACGTAAATCACAGACGCTATAGTGACCTGTCCTCTTTCGTGCACTAGTCAATTGTGAGTAGTGTTAAATGATATGGAAGCTGGGCAGCGAGAGTCGCAAGGGACCTGTCTTCCGAATGTCGAATTTCGTGGTAGCCAGCTGTATCTGCAGTTGGGCCTTTAAATCGGCCGTTACAATTTTTGACAAACATCATTGTTGCCTTATAAACTGTATATATTTCTATTTATAAGAATAAGCTGAAAATATTGTGCTTAATCAACTCCCAAGTTTACTGATGTCCACTACTCCACCCACCTTTTGAATGTAAATGCTGTGATGTCGCGTAAGAGCCCCTGCCTATCGTCGTTCGACAAAAAATGTACGCTAATTGCAAATAATACTGAGAAAATGGTTTACTGAATCCTTTTCCGCTTGAATGCTTATAAATTCCAAAGTTTTAATTCAGCCTTTTGGCATAGTCGCTCGATCGATGTATCCCAGTGCATCTATCTCATTTTCTACCCTTTGTATATTTATTATTTTTTATGATAACACTTTGGTAAATTTAGGGTTGATGACGTGAAGTGTTGAAAACGCATTTAGTCGGGTACATAAAGTTTCTACTTACTTGACCTGATCTAATATAGTTTTGGGATAGTGTATGCACCGCTGCCCTTATGTGCGCTTAGACTTTAATCCTGTCATAGTAGGATGCAATTATAGTACTTTTAAAAAAGCGTTTCATTCCTGATCTCATTGTGGTCGTATGGAGCAAAAGCATAAGTCTAAATATTGGAACTAATAATATTAATTAATATCTACGTACACTTTAATGCGTGTAAGCTAGCACAATTTTAGGTGTGTGTGCATACATGTAAGTCACATGAAATCCATACCAACGGGTGCTTAAACAAGAATGTAGCACAGATAATAGATTTTCTGTACTGGGCTACTTCATATTGCCATTCACGCGGTTGTATGCACAAAGTTGTGCTTCATATATTATTATAATGCACATATGTTTAATATAACAAGCGTATTGTTAGGTGTATATCTGCCAATGTCTATCAAGTGACAGCTCTATATTATAACCGAAACACTGGCATATTATATATATATATATACAGATATATATATATATATGGGTAGCAGCATCCTGTTAAAATTAGCATGTCAATGCAGATTCCAAAAAGGGCCAACGGTTGCCTACGCCTGCAGAGGAACCATGGGAGGCTTGATCTGAACGATCCCCAGCTTCATGCACACACGCGTATATAGTGTAAACCTGAAGGAATAAGTCTGGAGACATACGGATGACAGTCACATTTCATCAAGCAAATTGACACCACATTGTTTAACATACACAGCAGCGTTTTTTAATAATTGGGAAAACATGCTTACCAGATATATATAAGCCGATGATTCGACCATAGCCTGCTTTATACTATATATAGATGATTTTAATCACTGAATGGGCTAGCATTGTCACCTAGGCCGTTCTCACATACCGGCATTAACGAGTTACTGTCTCCTAGAGCCAGCAGCCGTGGTTAAGTGTGCTAAAATAAGGACACGTTTTCAACATTCACATCAAGCCCAGGCACGCGGGGGAGATAATTCAACAGCCAACACCTGACATAAATAAACAACGCACAGTCAACTATAGACCAAATGTAGCGACCGCATTACTGATTTACGTATGTGAACAGATTTTAATCGGTAGCAGCGTACTCACCAAGCACTTCGCTGAATATAAATACTAATCCAGCTAACTCGCCTTCATAAGTATACTGGCCACATTTGGCCACGCTGCTAGGTTGCTTCACCTGCTAGGCCTAGTTAATCGTGCCCACATTTGCTACAACGCAGTGAGCCTGACATCGATAGACTAGACACCATCGGTGCCTGTCGCTTCCGTAGCCGGTGTTTCTACTCCGCATGCAACCTACATATCACATACACTTTGGCAACGACACTAAAGTTGTGCTGTCGCCGTCAGGGCCGGACGGTTGTTATCGCTTCCCAACACATAACATAGACCCCAACTTTTGATTAGCTCAGATCGACCATGTCCGCTTTCGTGACTTCAGTTTCCTCACGTTTCGCTTCCCTGCACGCATTCGGATCCAAAGCGGATTTTTGGGTATCAGTGAAATCCATGCGGTGAATAGGCCGGACTCATATCAGGTGCCTTAGTAAAAGTGTGCGATCCACTGAATTCATGCCGGTACGACGGAATAGATCCATATCAGTAAGTAGGTTAAACTAGCCGATACGCGGAAGTAGACTGCGTTTATGATATAAGGTTTCCAAATGACTCATTTCCTTCCAGAAAACGCGTTCATGTTGCACTGCAATATATAATGGTGGACATAAATATCGACTTGTTTACCTTCAGCTTTCTCTCAAGGATCTTCCGATGATTGAACCACACCCGATTTCCAGCGTTAGAATTTCACAGGCGCCTTCGAAACACGAATATGCAGCTCACTTATTACATAGAGGTAGGTATATGGTACGCTTCCTAAATAGCAGCATCCTGAGTTATTGTCCAAATAGTCGTTGTTACTCTAGATCGTTGGCGGGCATAACGATTCCGCTTCTGGCGGAGGCCTAACGTATCAAACCGTCATGCTGAGGTTGATGGTGAACCTGCGTTTGGCCGCAGTGTAACTAAAGGCCTTCGCCATTCATTAAGATGCACCCGCGCTTTATGCAAACGCTCGCAGTCGTCTGTAAACATCAACACATTGCTTTTTGTCTACCACTCGCAATTTCGCCCACCTAGTTAACCTCGAAAAGAGGATGTTTAGCAACCCACCCTTACTAGGCTGATGCACACTTACAAGGTAATACAATTAATATCACTGGAACAAACATCATAGCATTTATGCAATAAGTAAGCAATGCAGGTGTTTGGACATTGTCTTGCTTCGCAACAGAGACTACATAAAACTCATCCGAGATCTCCATTCTATGCCACACCATTGCTTGCATTCCACTATGCAGACATTCAAGGATACGTACAAAATGTATTGGATAACCAAGAATACCTGCTAATGGCCACCATGACTTGCTGTTCACCGTGAAAATGCTTAGATGTTTTCAGAAAACAAAGCGAATAATCATCGACTTGAAGTTGATAAGCTGCGAATATGGTTTATATGACGTCGCGGTCCGAAGGTAATTCGCTTTGATCTTCTGCCAGGTGCCATGCAACGGCCCGATTGACGACGCAGTTGAGCAGGAGTTGTGCGATTGCCATCCCAACATAGCACATACAGATTATGGCAGGATAATTCATGGTAACTATATAGCTCTTTTGCGTTTGCACGGTGGCAGCCGAAGAACATGATTGGACTCGGATGGCAACTTCGATTAAACCCAGACGCGTTTAAGCAAGTTGGGCAACGTACGTTTCAACGCTCGTCCACCATATTTCAACAATTTCAGAGGTATCCTGTCGGCACTTACGCACTTGTATTTTCGTAGTTGCGTAGATGCTCTGTACGTCTCATATAGTGTTGCCATGTCGGCAAGACACATTTTCATCTCTTGATGGTTGTGCCTGTGCAATGGATTTCAGCCAATCTCAGAACGCTCGTAATTAGCCAGTCGAATTGCTATCGTCGGATCTGCATTATGGCTTCAGTCTGTGTGCAAGCAGTGTGTAAGTGGCTTCCACCAGCGTGCTACGTGGCTAAAAGTTAAATGTATCCCCCGCCCTCAAAAAGGTACCAATTGTATATTGTTGTCAGGTTTCGGTATAACATTCTGTATGCTTCGCCTTCTCTTTCCAAACTGCTTTCATTGAGCGACGGATCACTCGGCTGGCTCCTGTCGAAATTTGCAAAGTTGGCTCTCTTTCTCGTAGTCGTTAGGATACGCTTCGTTTGCAGGGAATGGGGCAATTTCAAACGTGCTAATTGTTTCAGTGTTTTTATCTAACCGATCAGACCGTTTACAATTTTCGCGCCAGAGCATTTCATCAGCTGCACTCGTTACCTCTTCACTGATACGGTTCCAAAGGTCGCTGAGTAATGCGATGCAGTCGACTTCACCACAATGATAGAGATAAAATTCTGCAGCTCCAACCTGTTCTCCAAAATAACCAGGAGAAACATTTAAAACGGCGCTGCTAATTCACGGCATTTAATAAACACATGTATTAATGAAAATATTTGCACGACATAGTATCACTAGCTTGTGATCAATGCCACAATCAACTCTTTTTTCGCTCATATGGGTTTTGATCATTAGTGTCCGCAAGCTACGGTACTCGATGTTGAACGCATATGCTTTCAAGTGGCAACCACAACTTGCGATGAAGTTGGTCGGAGGGAGTAGCGCGTCCGTTGAAACTGAAACCAGATGTGTATTAAAAAGGATGCAGAAAGCAGGTAGTCGTTAGCTTTGCAGAATTACGTTTATCCAAGCCGAGTTAAAAAGCGGATAAGTCAAGCCATTCGCTCGCCACAACCTTGCGACATTAAAGGTACTGGAGTGATTCATGCTTATCTAATGAACTGAAATACTGCCAGATACTCCATACTTGAAAAGAAAAACAACTCAAGTGCTCAAATAAAGCCATCGGTAAATGTAGCCCCGGTAGTGGAGCGGGCACTGAGCCATGAGTCAGTGAACCAA